>CM052714.1:61181899-61215268 GCA_028551405.1 Uromys caudimaculatus
CCCAGCAATGCAATAGTTTTGCTTTAGTAGTTCTGGTATCTTGTTAATCACAGCTAATTTCTTCAGCCCCAGCTAACCAAAACCACAGAATCTTCATAGTCAAAATAGCAACAGCCCTGATAAGAGTCTTTAATCTTCCCTCTGAAATTTCACAAGCCAGGCCTCCATCTTCTGCACTGTTCTCAACATTATCTTCCAAGCTCCTACAGAGCACCTCACAGAGCTCTTAACATTGCAATGGCTTTTCTAGTTCAAAATTCCAAAGTCCTTCCACAGTCCTCCCCAAAACATGGTCAGGTTGTCACAGGAATACCCCACTACACTGGTACCAATTTGTCTTAGTCAGGATTTCTATTCCTGCACAAACATCATGACCAAGATGCAAGTTGGGGAGGAAAGGGTTTATTCGGCTTACACTTCCATGCTGCTGTTCATCACAAAAGGAAGTCAGGACTGAAACTCAAGCAGGTCAAGGAGCAGGAGCTGATGCAGAGGCCATGGAGGGATGTCACTTACTGGCTTGCTTCTCCTGACTTGCTCAACATGCTTTCTTATAGAACCCAAGACTACCAGCCCACAGATGGTACCACTCACAAGGGACCCTCCCTCCTTGATCACTAATTGAGAAAATGCCTTACCTCTGGATCTCATGGAGGCATTATCTCAACTGAAACTTCTTTCTCTGTGATAACTTCAGCTTGTGTCAAGTTGACACACAAAACCAGCCAGTACAAGGTGTAATAAATTCCACTAAGAGTACTTTCTTAAAAGATGGGAAACTTTAGAATGTATGACATGTCTAGAAACAATAGCCCTGCTACATTATTAGCATTGCCATTTCAATAGTGTATGCTTCAAGTTCAAAATTCTTACCTGGAAGAATTTAACATCAGTCATTGTTCTTCGAAGCAGTAAAAATCTCTTTTGTGTTAGTTTATTTTTTTTAATAAAATTTTAATGCGCGTGCGCACACACACGCACCTAGCATTGATTGGTATTAGACAGCAAAGAGTTTCAAGCATTGGTTGCTGGCTGGTTTACAACTCTTCCCCATGGCTTTTGTCCATGGTGCTGACAATCAGACGGGTGCTGGCGGCAGTTCCAGTATTTGTGCAAGAACGTGATGGTCTCGGCATCTGTATCTGATTCTTGTGCCTTTTCCTGGGTTCTTTTCCCCCTGTTTGTTTGTTTGTTTGTTTGTTTGTACTATTTTAATACGTTAGTTTTTAATCTTATCTTATTATATTTTATTTTGTTATTATCCCCTAGAAGCCTGTTTGTTTTTTAATGAGAGACAGAAAGGGAGTAGGGTCCAGATTGGAGGGGAGGTGGGGAGAAACTGGGACAGTAGAGGGAGGGGAAATTGTAATCGGGATGTATTCTATAGGGGGAGGAATCTCTATTCTGGCATATAAAATATCCTTTATTTATTTATTTATTTATTTATTTATTTATTTATTTATTTATTGATAGCTGTTCTTCTATGCAGTCTGCAATGCTTTTAAAGACCTTGGATTTGCCAAATGCTGCACAAGCAATCATGTTCCTGGTTATTATAGTTTGTTTTGTGGTGGTGGTGGTGGTGGTGGTAACAGTGGTGGTGCTGTGTGCATGTGTGTGTGTGTGTGTGTGTGTGTGCGCGCGCGTGTGTTTCACTAGGAATTGTTCCTGGAGTTTGGAGCATACTAGGCAGACACTATACTGATGAACTACATTCTCTAGTTTTTTTAAGCATAAGAAATATTTCCCTACACTGTTAAAGCTGGCCTTGAACTTGCTCTCCAACTTAGGCAGGCTTTGAACTTTTGATGCGGATGCTTTAACTTCCTTGGTGGATAGGATTATAGGCCTGTGACTCCAAATCCAGTTATCTTATTACTATATTATAACTGTTCTTCAGAGTATATTGTGCTATATTGTGGATAAGAGTTTCTGTCACGATTTATGTCCCTGTGATGGTACCCATGTTATCAATGTTTTTGCCGCAATATGGGTCTTTTCTCTTGGAATTATGAAACCAGTAAGACACTAAGTACCAACCGAGTAGTGGGATTGGAACAGAAAGTATGTTCATGTCTACCCAGGTGTTTCCTTTCCATCAGAAGCATGGTGTGGTGGAGAGCATCCTATGATGCTCTTTGGTCCTCTCTCAGTCTGCCAGGGTGAAGTCCAGGGATTTCCTCTGCTTAAAAGCATGCTAGATGATTCCTGTGATATAAAACTGAATTACAAAGACAGGCACATGGAAACCACAGAGGCAGGATGGAGCTCTGTGGAAGTCACAGTGGGTATCGCGCGGGAACATTTGATGCTCCCCAAGGAAACCATGAAATGTTCTGGGAGCAGGAAGCCCCTGAGATAATGAACAATACCATTTGCTCATAGTGAGTGAACAGAAAACCATATTGGACATAAAAAGGACTTCATATCAAGGCATAAGAATAGAGATTGAAGTCAGATTGTGAAAGGCCTTTGGTAATTTTAAGCTCATTAACTTCTATTAATTTTTCTATAATGTTCTAAGCTCTATGAAGGGGAGGGAGAGAAGGAGAGAGGGGCTGCTGCCAGCTAACAGGATGCTCCTGAAACTGGCTCTGAACACTATTTTTCTCTAGTAGAGGTGCCAAGCTCTATACATCTCCTAAGAATAGAATGGCTTTCTTGTTTCACATCCAATGTCCCAGTGCCTCCATGAGAAAGGCACTGAGATCCAGCTGTGTACTTGTGCGCACATCCTTTGACACAGTCTTGGTAGGTGCAGTGGATACATCCTGTCTCAAGACTCTGGTAGCTTCAGAAGGAGTCAGCTGGATTTGGGCAGATGGAGTTGTAAGAGACTAAGACACTCCAGGACATTGCACTGCTGATGTTACATTGATGGCTGGTTTAATTATACTATAAACTCAATTATGCCCTTCACAAGGAAGGAAACCAGGGACTCTGGTTTTGGTCTAAGAAAAAAGTATAAACTGTATGCCAAAATAAGAAATGAGTGAGAATGGTTATTTACTGCCTGGCAGGCACCTGGGCTCGCGTGTTCCAGCCTTTGCATTGCTTTCCCCCATGACTCAGTTGCTTTCTCACCTGCCCCCTCGAATAGTCAGCATCACTGCATCTTTTTATAGGTCATGAGGCTGGTAAATGATAGAACTGGGATTTGAACTTAGGTTTGCATAGCATTAGGAATGGAGTGTATCATAGCCATGGCAGGCCACTCTGGGAGGGGAACTCATGCCTTTGTCTGTCTTCTCGCTTTACATCTATATCTCACAGCTTCTGTTGGAGCTTGTGCTAGAACAAGCTGAACTCGAACAACTTCTAAATAAAATACTAAGGATGAGTAAGAAGAGATCTTTCTGTCTTCTATTGCACATTTTGGCTTGAGTTCAAATAGAGGCAGGAGAAAGTGAAAAGATATTCAAGTTGGCAGACATTGGATCTAGGGTTGACCATCAGCTTATTCTGCTCACAGTAGGCTTTTCAGAAAACATGACTGGTGACACTAAGCTGACTTGCACTCAGCAAAACAATTGGAAAGGTGTAAAAGAATTCGGCTGAGTTAAGAGAACATGAAGCATGGCCCACTGAATTGATTCTTTATCATCTAACTTCCCCCGGTACTTAGGTCGCTACCAGAGGTTGATCCACAGTCTGCACATAGTCATTCAATGGCTCCTCACACTTGGAGAGACAGGGGCCTCTCAGCTCTATTAGTTCGATTTGCAGGTGTCGATTCCACAGAGCAATATAGAAACTGCTGTGATAAATGGCACACAATATACAAGAGGGGAGACCTGTGCAACTGGTGATGTGAAATCCCACATTATTGGATATTTTTTCTTTTTATTCAACATACTTATATGTGCTTCTACTACTTAATGCATGGCCTGTTATAAAAACCCAGCTATCTTAAGTTTGTTCCCTAGGCATCTAAATGTGCGCAGTCTAAACTCTTAACTAAACCTCATTAACACGTCAAATGTTATTGTCACTTAATATGATTTAGTCATTTCATATTTAATTGCTACTCAGTAAATGTTCTCTGTATGCCTAGTGTTGACATTTTGATACTTTTGTACCTGTGGTACTTTCAGACACTAAAGGGTTAACAAAATATTGCCGAGTTGTTGGGCATTTCTGTGTATTTACAGGGAAGGTTCAGATTTACATTGACCTCTTAGTAAAAGGAAATTAATTGAGCCTGGGCTGTGGAGCTAAATAAATCAGTGAGAAGAAAAATGGTAGCATTTGCTGGCGGAAGTAATTAGATCAAAGAATTCTTTGTTGGACTAAGTTTGTTTCTGAATGGCTGCTAATGTTTAATTCTTGGGACTGCCAGATTTTTACTATTTTGCCAACAACATTTTCTTTATTCCAAATGTTGCTGAAAAACTAATTTGCAGTAATTGATTTAACAACAGAATGACTCAATAGTCACAATCTCCCATCCCCCACCCTTGTTTTGTAACTTGGTATGGTAGGTTGTCGATTTATAGACCTTGGAGCAGAAGGTGGTTTTTCTCTGCACTCAGATTTGTTTAAGGCAGAACATCTTACTGAGCAAGCCCTGTGCTGGAGCACAAACAAGGTCTTCATTGACAACCAACTCTCTCTAGAGATAGTTGAAGCACATGACAACTCCCTAGCTGCTTAAAGTTGCAATAATCAAGATGATTCAGTGTCAGAAAAATATGGCTGAATCCAGAACTTTCTGAGACTTAGGAGCCAGAGCTTGGGTGCTCTATTGCCATCTTGATAAGGGGTCCAGGATTTTCCTTTTTAAGCTCTTTCTCTATTTGAATTACCTGTCTCAGCCTCTAGCACCTGCTTTCTGTGGTCACGTGTAGTTATCCACCTCCCATCCCCCACCCCCTGCACAGTCAAAGTATGAAATAGGAGCGAGTTAGAGACTGACAACAAGGTGACTCATGGATGGATATGTGACAAATTACAGAGATGGATAACAGGACAGATGTATGTGTGCGCAGTTTCACACAATATACTTCACATCAAGACTAGAAGCATCTTCAATGTCCATAGGACATTGTAGCATGGAACGTAGTGTGGAGTTCTCAGAGAGGAAAAGCATGCGGTAGAGACAGGTTAAGAACCTATACAGCTTTGAGATAAGATGACCTGCTTGTAAAACCTGTCATCTTCACTGATTCTTAGATGATTTGTAGCTTTCCCCAAACAGCAGAAATGAAGCCTCTGTCTCCAGACATGGACAACATCTTAACGTAGATTTACAACCAAACTAAGAACTACAAAATTGAAACTGTAAAACTACTAGAGGAAAATATGGGGAAAACCCAATGAAATTGGTCTGGATAAGAATCTATTCTCCCACAAGTCAGGATACTCATGATGTCTTACATGAGTGCTTTTGTAATTTGCAGGATAGTACACGGAATTATGGGGAACACGTTGCTCACCTTTGCAGGTTTATTTAAAGACATTGCAAAGATTATCCATTAACAATCAGATTAAGAGGTAAGGGGATCCAGGTACGGGGGAGGGGTGGCTCCAAGCACCTTCAGCAGTTCACCAATCCAGGTGATCTCTGAACCCTGTTCTCTGAGGGGGAGGTATATGCTTTATATCATAGACATGATGGCTACATTGCTGGCCATTGACTTCACATCAAGACTAGAAGCATCTTGAATGTTCATAGGACACTGAAAAGGGCGTAGTATAGACAGGTTGAGAGCTGTGGAGATCGTAACTTCCTGGAGATCGGGGAGAATGGCTGACAATCTCAAAGCTCTGCTCCTTGCCTGGGTCTTTCTTTTAAAAAAAAAAAAAAAAACCCTCTCTCTGAAGAAACACAGAGACCAACAGCTACCAGACCTCTTTACAAAGACTCATGTATCTAGAAATTGCAGGAGTTTCCAGAGCTATGTAGAGAAAACCAGGGGCAGAAACTGAAAACAACATATACACAAACACATATTCTCACATGCATTCTCTGTATGTCTGCTGTCTGTCTGTGTCTGTCTGTCTGTGTCTGTGTCTCTGTCTCTCTGTCTCTCTCTGCCTCTGTTTCTCTGTCTCTATCTCTTTCTCTGTCTCTCTGTCTCTCTCTTTCTCTCTCTCTTGCTTCCTTCCTCAGTTGCTTGCTTACACAAGAACACACATACACCACTCACACATACTTTGCTTTACTAATATACTCACTTATGTTTATCTTATCAACCTTAGACATTACAGTTAGGATCTTCAGTATACTGTAAAATACATGTAATTTTCATGCCTGTTTTACAAGGCTTCTACAAGGATTAAATAAGACCATTTAAAGTGTTTAACCCTGGTTCAGGACGTGCGTTGCATTGACTTAGCTGTTGTTCTGCATGCCCAACTTTCCCTGTGAGAACAACAACAGGTAGGTGGATGTCTTTTCTGAAAAAAAATTTTTTTGCAGGAGCCACTAATCTTACAAACTGAAGGGCTTGAACAAGACCTGAATCCCTACAGAACTGTCGCCCCACCATCTCCCTTGTCCAGTATAATTATCTGCTTGCCAGAACTGGAGAGCTCATTTCTAAATGAATTTTTAAAGTTCCCTGGACCTAAATTTGTTGTGATGCTCTAGAATATTTTATTGCACAGCACAGTGTAAGTAACAGTTTGTCAATCATCAAAATAGAAAAAAAGCTGTGAAACGTACTTTAAGTAGAGAGTGTTCTGTAGTGAGCTGTTTCTCTTTCTATGTGGCTCAGCTTAACTAACAATAAAGGTAAATGTTATGTTAAGATCATCTTTTCTGAGTAGAATGAGAAATAGGGAGATGTTCCTGGCCGTCTTCTGTATTAATTTACAGACATAGAGTTTAGATGATAGGGCACATTATTGCATCAGTTTTGTTGCTCTGAAGTCAGCATACACACTGCTCTCTTCACGTTGTCATGAAAGTCCACATAAACAAATGCTTCAATGTAGCTAGCAGTTTTTGAAATGTTACAGCAAAGATGTAAAAATGATTTACAGCCACTAATTTAAAACAAACAAACAAAAACCCCCTATCATCCTGAAAAACACTTCCTGGAGTATAAAAGCTTTTGAAATAATATTTTAAAGATCCAAATGATTATAAGCTTACATCTGCACCTTGTAAATTCTGAGTGCTATGGTCTTGGTGTCTGTGTCTCTTCAAGGCTGTGCTAAAATCCAAACCTTCTTTCCTTCCTAAGTTGCCTTTTGGTGATGGTGTTTATCACAGAAACACAAAGCAAACTAGGACTGTAACTAAGGGTGTTATCTGTGACAAAAAAGATGAGCAGTGTAGTGTAGGCACCAAGGAAGATGCTCACGGTGAAGGAGAGATGCTTTCTGTGACCGTGTGATGGGATGAGAGAGAACTGTACCACCTCCAGTTCAGTTGCATGTGGAGTTGAGCAAAAGAGGGATCCCAATCTGAGAAGGTTACCACAAAAAGCCACAGCATTGGCTGCTCATCACTGTGAGCCAGGGAAGGCCAGGGGATAAAGGAAACATTTATTGAAGAAATTAAAGTTGTAGAAGAAGAAAATTTCAGCCAAAAAGATACAACACATTCATACTTTTCCTGTGTTAACACCAAGGTAATCAAGTAGAAATAGGGAAAAGCCTACCCAGGCTTTTAAAGAAATAAATATCACTTTGGGTCAGTAACTGGGAAGAAACATCAATGCCTAAGTCCACAGCTTGGCTGGATGCTAATGCAGCTGCTGGCAGGTGGTGGAGCAGTCATCTCCTGAGAGCAAATACACTGTAAATGATGGGATATATTCCCCATTCCTAAAGAAGCTTAAGAAAATCACTCCATTTTCATGACGATAACCAAAGACATATAATTTCCTATTTTCAAAGCCTTCTTCTCAGTGCTAGTGTCGACTTTGGTTTATCATTCTCCCCTCTTGGAAGGCTTTCTCTGTGGGTCTTTCCTGAATGCCATCACCTCCCAGTTCTTGTTCTTCACGGACCTCTTCTCCACCTTTGTTGATTCTTTTTCATATTTCTCATCACTGAGAGAAGTCAGAACAGGAGCTTGAACAGGACAGAAACCTGGAGGCAGGAACTGACGCAGAAGCCATGGAGGGTGCTGCTTCTGGTTTGTTCTCATTGTTTGCTCATCCCATTTTTTCTAGCACCAGGACCATGAGCCAAAAAGTGGTGCTTCTCACAGTGACTTGGGCTTACCTACATCGATCATTAGACAAGAAAATGCCCCACAGGGTTGCCCCTAAGCCAGTGTAGTGGGGGAATTTTCTCAACTGAGGTTCCCTCTTCTCAAAAATAACTCTAGATTGTATCAAGTAGACATAAAGTAACCAGGACATCAGTTGTCTTAGCTAGTGTTCTACTGCTGTGAAGAAACACCATGAACTCAGCAACTATTATAAAAGAAAACATTTAATTGGGGCTGGCTTACAGTTTTAGAGGTTTAGTCTATGTTCACCATGGCACGAAGCATGGTCACATACAGGCAGACATGATGCTGGAGAAGGATTTGAGAGTTCTATCTGTGTCTTGATCCATAGGCGGCAAAAGGAGACTGTGTGTGCCACACTGGTGTAGCTTGAGCATATGAGATGTCAGAGTCTGCCCCCTCAATGATGTGCTTCCTCGAACAATGCCACACCTATTTCAACAAGGCCACACCTCCTAACAATGCTTATAGCACCTTATGAGCTATATGAGCCCTGTGGGCTAAGTATTCAGACACATAACTCTATGGAGGCCATTCCTATTCAGACAACCATACTGTGCTTTTTTAAAAAGTGGCCTAGATCTCCCCACATCCTCCACTTAAATTATTAATAAAGAAAGAAGCCAAAACACATAATCATAAACTAGAAAACTAAGGAAAGACGAGCAATGCCCAGTCAAGTACTATTGCAGGCGTATTTGAAGTCTGGTATCATCCGGGCATGGGGGTCCTGGTATTGAGGGTAGTAGCATGCTCTGGGCATGACTTTCTGTGATATGATTCAGTACGTAAGCCCCCTGTCTAAAATTATGTCCTCTTTTCTAATGATTAATGAGCCATTCTGGGTTCTGAAATACAGCCCTTGTGTTTCAACTATCTGCTGTGGCTTTGTAGATGAACTGGATAATTTTACTGTGATAAAATTCAGGTATCAGTGTAGACTTTTGAAACACTTCAGTCACTTGGGAAAGATTCACAGAGCTTTCTAAGAGACTCAATTACTATTCATCCCATCCTGAATTCTGAAGTTCAAATTATGCTTAAGAAAAAAGCTTTTTAATATCCAAGGTATTATACAATTCTACTGGCATATATCATATACAAAATTACAGTGCTTTTCAGCAGGTGTAGATTTGCTACCTAAGAATATGGCCTCCTCTGTCCCTCCCTGCCTCCCTCCCTCCCTTCCTTCCTTTCTTCCTTCCTTCTTCCTGCTTGCCTGTGTTCCTGCCTACTTGTCTGTTTGTCTATCTTTGAGCCAGAGTCTTTGTATAGATCAAGCTGACTCTGAACTTAAAATACTCCTGCCCCAACCTCTCAGGTACTGATGTGAGATCACAGGTGTGTACTATAATACCCTGCCTTTTCTTTAATTTGGTTTGGACCAAGACAATTTTAATTCTCCATTTATTCTGGGGACAGCATACGTTCATTCATCCCAGAAATATCTACTGACACTTTTTAATAATACCACTTTCTGCTGCTAGAAATGTCATTTCTGCTACAAGAATTTTAAAACAAATTTTAATAGTTTACCTATAATTGAGTTCTTGTAAGTGCCCAATATGCCCAACGCTTTTCTTAATATACCCACAGGCAAGGTACTTATGAGTTCCCTGGAGTCTGGTTTCAGAGCAACTGTCTAAAACCACTCCCCACTTCTCCTTGTGCCTGGCAGTTCTTTCAGAAGTTCATGCTTACTTTACATCATGACTACTAATAGTAATTAGGAATATATTCAACCTGGGACAATATTATGTTCAACCTAATACAGCTTCACTAGTTTTTCTAGCCCCAGGGTGTGTTTGTGGTGCTATAACAAAAATACAATAGAATGGGAAGCTTATAAACAACAGAAACTTGGCAGCTAGAGAGTCAGCTCAGCAGTTAGGAGCAATGGTTGCTCTTCTGGAGGACCCAGGTTCAGTTCCTAGCACCCACATGCTAGCTCATAATCATCTGTAATTCTAGTTCTAGGGGATCCATCACCTTCTTCTGACCTCTGTGGGCACCAGGCACAAACGTGGTATCCATACGCACAGTCACATAAACACTCATAGTGAATGGAATAATGGGCTTCTTCATGCCCTCACCTTTATTTTTGGCAGATCCAAGCTTTTGCATATTTTAGGCAAGCCATTGATCTGCATCCCCAGTCTCTCATATTCTTCTAGAGTCAGTAATTTCCTTCATAAGCAGTTCATTCTCATCACCTGATCCTTTAAGCCCCCATCTTCTGATTCTAACATTTGAAGGTTAGGATTTTAGCACAGCCTTGAAGAGACACAGACACTAAGACCATAGCACTCAGAATTTACAAGGTGCAGATGTAAGCGTATAATCACTTGGGTCTTTAAAATATTATTTCAAAAGCTTTTATACTCCAGGAAGTGTTTTTCAGGATGATAGGGGGTTTTTGTTTGTTTGTTTTAAATTAGTGGCTGTAAATCATTTTTACATCTTTGCTGTAACATTTCAAAAACTGCTAGCTACATTGAAGCATTTGTTTATGTGGACTTTCATGACAACGTGAAGAGAGCAGTGTGTATGCTGACTTCAGAGCAACAAAACTGATGCAATAATGTGCCCTATCATCTAAACTCTATGTCTGTAAATTAATTCAGAAGACGGCCAGGAACATCTCCCTATTTCTCATTCTACTCAGAAAAGATCTTAACATAACATTTACCTTTATTGTTAGTTAAGCTGAGCCACATAGAAAGAGAAACAGCTCACTACAGAACACTCTCTACTTAAAGTACCTTTTACAGCTTTTTTTTCTGTTTTGATGATTGACAAACTGTTACTTACACTGTGCTGTGCAATAAAATATTCTAGAGCATCACAACAAATTTAGGTCCAGGGAACTTTAAAAATTCATTTAGAAATGAGCTCTCCAGTTCTGGCAAGCAGATAATTATACTGGACAAGGGAGATGGTGGGGCGACAGTTCTGTAGGGATTCAGGTCTTGTTCCAGCCCTTCAGTTAGTGCCTCCTGCAAAAAATTTTTTTTTCAGAAAAGACATCCACCTACCCATTGTTGTTCTCACAGGGAAAGTTGGGCATGCAGAACAACAGTTAAAGCAAAAAGTTCCTAACAGAAAACATCCAAGACATCCAGGAAACAAAGAGAAGACCAAACCTAAGGATAATAGGTATAGAAGAGAGCAAAGATTCCCAACTTAAAGGGTCATTAATTATCTTCAACAAAATTATAGAAGAAAACTTCCCTAACCTAAAGAAAGAGATGAACATAAACATTCAAGAAGCCTTACAGAACTCCAAATAGATTGGACCAGAAAAGAAATTCCTCCTGTCACATGATAGTCAAAACATCAAATGCACAAAACAAAGAAAGAATACTAAAAGCAGTAAGAGGGAAATGTCAAGTAACATATAAAGACAGACCTATGAGAATTACACCAGAGTTCTCACCAAAGACTATGAAAGCTAGAAGATCCTGGGCAGATCTCATACAGACCCGAAGAGAACACAAATGCCAGCCCAGGCTACTATACACAGCAAAACTCTCAATTACCATAGATGGTGAAACCAAGATATTCCATGACAAAACCAAATTTACACAATATCTTTCCACAAATCCAGCCCTACAAAGGATAATAGATGGAAAACACCAACACAAGAAGGGAAACTACACCTTAGAAAAAGCAAGAAAGTAATCCCTCAACAAACCCAAAAGAAGATAGCCACACAAACAATTCTATCTCTAACAACAAAAATAACAGGAAGTAACAATCACTTTTCCTTAATCTCTCTTAACATCAATGGACTCAATTCCCCAATAAAAAGACATAGACTAACAGATTGGATACATAAACAGGACCCAGAAGTTTGCTGAATACAGGAAATGCACCTCAGTGACAAAGACAGACACTACCTCAGAGTAAAAGATTGGAAAACAATTTTCCAAGCAAATGGTCCCAAGAAACAAGCTGGAGTAGTCATTCTAATATAGAATTAAAGCAACTTTCAACCAAAAGTTATCAAACAGGATAAGGAAGGACACTTCATACTGATCAAAGGATCAACCAAGAAGAACTCTCAATTCTGAACATCTATGCTCCAAATGCAAGGGCACCCATGTTCATAAAAGAAACTTTACTAAAGCTCAAAGCATACATCACACCCCACACAGTAAAAGTCAGAGACTTCACCCCACTTTCAGCAATGAACCATTCATAGAAACAGAAACTAACAGAAGTCATGAACCAAATGGATCTAACAGATATCTATAGAACATTTCATCCTAAAGCAAAAGAATATACCTTCTTCTCAGCACCTCATGGAACCTTCTCCAAAATTGATCATATAATCAGTCACAAAACAAACCTCAACAGATACAAGAAGATTGAAATAATCCCATGCATCCTATCAGATCACCACGGGCTAAAGCTGGTCTTAAATACCAACAAAAACAATGGAAAGCCCACATATACATGGAAGCTGAACAATGCTCTACTCAATGATAACTTGCCCAAGGAAGAAATAAAGAAAGAAATTAAAGACTTTTTAGAATTTAATGAAAATGAAGACGTATCATACCAAAACTTATGGGACACAGTGAAAGCAGTGCTAAGAGAAAAACTCATAGCTCTAAGTGCCTCCTAAAAGAAACGGGAGCGAGCATACACTAGCAGCTTGACAGCACACCTGAAAGCTCCAGAACAAAAAGAAGCAAATACACCCAAGAGGAGTAGACAGCAGGAAATAATCAAACTCAGGGCTGAAATCAACCAAATAGAAACAAAAAGAACTATACAGAGACATACCCATGAGACTCCTGGATTCTGTCAGATTGACAGTCAGTACAAACTACCATTTTCTCAAAGGCTGCAGTTGCCAATTTACCACAAACTCTGCTATATTTAGTATACACAGTTTTGAATTCTTTTCTCTGTACCCTGATCTGCTTGTGTGGCTTTTAATACTAAAAATATTTTAACTATGAACATAAATAAATAAATAAATAAATAAATAAATAAATAAATAAATAAATAAATAAATCACCTTTAAGCTATTAATCTGTTTCACTGTAGCATGGATAGATAAGGCATATTTGTATTCATTTACAGCTAGGTATTAGGTATGAATTTCTTTCATTTATTATTTTCATCTAGATATTGCTTGTTATTCTGTTGATTGAGTGCCTTCTCAACCTCATGAGCATTCTGAGTTTGAGTATTGTTTCTATAATCTATTACTGGCTGTTAATCATACATAGTAGATATTTTCACACTTTCTTTTCACTGTACTTCTTAACAGCATATTTTTTTCTTCAGTTTTCTAAAGGGTCATTCCAACTTTTTCACATTATGTTGACTTTTTTGTGTTTTCAGTTTTAAAGAATAATTTATTACAGATGTTTAATTTTGCTAATAACTATACAGTATTCTGATGATATCTCCTTATTTTACTTGGTTCTCTTTTCGTCTCATGTCTCACATTGGTTCTTAATTTCTGCCTGTCTGGTTCTCCCCCTCAGTCTGTTCGGATGTGGGAACAGAAAACTTACCATCCTTCTATGTATCTTGTAACAGACTATGTGGATGCAGTACTTCCTCTCCATCTGAGTGTGACATCACTGCTTTAGATCTGCAGAACTTTTCTTGTTAGATTTATTTGGACCTCTTTGCTCATCTTAGATGAGGAGGTCACTCATCAGGCCTGCTTCTGCCCATAACTAGAGTGAGGCTGTCTTTGAGGTCTCTCAGCATCCTTTTGGCTGCAGTCATAATCTCTCTCTTTTGTGAAAGCTTGAATTATTTCATAGAGACTCTTCTCTTTTTCCTGAGTCTGGTACCTGCATAGATAAAGGACCTTATGCTCTACCATCATCTATATGTGAAGAAGAATTTATTTTTAGATTACCTGAATTTCTTAGTTAATGTTTTATTGCTGTGAAGAGACACTATGTTCAAGGCAACTCTTCTAAAGGACATTTAATTGTGGCTAGCTTACAGTTTCAGAGGTTCAATCCATTATCATCATGACAAGAAGCATGGCAGTGTCCACACAGACATGGTGCTGGATAAGAGGCTGAGAGTTCTATATCTTGAACCACAGACAGCAAGGAGGAGACTGTATTCCATACTGGGTGAAACTTGAGCATAGAAGACTTCAAAGTCTGGCCACCATAATAACAAGGCCATACCAGCTCCAACAAGGCTATACCTACTAAATAGTGCCGCTCTCCATGAGCCAATCATTTGGACGCATGATTCTATGAGGGCCATACCTATGAAACCACCACACTGATGCATCCCATAGATGGCCCCTTTCTAGAAATAGTGGGAGCAAAGTTATTACCTCCCCAGCATGGATACCCACACGACTCTTTCTTCTTCCCACTTTACAACTGAGTTTATAGCCTGAGATTGACTCCCTACTACAAATCTACCCTCCTCCAACCGAGAGAGTTTTATTGAAATCATATATGTCCAAATGGGGATTTAAAAAGGAAAACATAATTTCCATTGGTACAAATGAGGAAGAAGGGACCTCAGCTGCTGCAAATATAAGTCTCACATTAATCGATGCCTTTCCCCATTTTGACCAAAGAAAATCCCCAAGCCTGAGTTGACTAAACCTGAGGTGGCCAAACCTGAGGTTGCTCTGCCCTTTGCCCAGTGGAAGAAATTGGCTAATGTTCTGGTAATGCCTGTTTAGTACATCTGGCATGTCCATTTTCCATGACTCTGTAATTGGGCCCCCTTTTTAACTTAATGGTGACTATTTCTGTAGTATGATAGCAAAGGGTCGAGAGGACACCACTGACTTCTCTTTGTTTCAACAGCTTCTTCCTGTTGTTACAAATTATCAAAGAAATCCACTTAAGGGAAGAAGGGCTTATGTTGGATGGTGGCTTCAGAGGTTTTAATTCATGGTCTCTTGGTTCCATTGCTTCTGTGTAGACAGCATGACAGAGTATAGCATGGCTTACCCATGGTAGACCAGAAAGAGAAAGAGTGAGGGATAGAGAGAAAAAGAAAAGGAAAGAGCAGGACTGGGACATGATTTCCCTTCAAAGCATAACTCTAGTGGCCTAATTCCTCAAACAGGTTCCAGTTTCTGGGAGACCATACTAGGAATTCATCAGTGCATTAGTCCACTGGCAAGGCTCTTACCTTGGGAATGCACCATGGGTGACAACCATGGCCTCAGTACATGAGTCTAGGGGACCATTTTATTCCAAACCACAATGTCAATATTTTTCTATGTAATGGAATATAGTATTGAAAGTGCTAGAGTTGGTCAAGTGAAAAAACTACATAATGAAGAATTAGGAATCTTTCCATATAAAAGGCCAGACTGTTTAATTTTAAATGAATTGAAGCTTTTTCAGCTACTTAATACATTATATATCATGACTTATTTGGTAAGAGTTATATACTTCCTAAAGTCTGATGGTTGGAGACCACTTACAATCTTTAAAGAAATTCATGAAAACAGACATCATTTATTATTAAGAGACTATAAAATATGGGATTTCTGAGCTAGAGAGTTAATAGAACTGACAACCCTTCTTCCTGTCACGCAGCTGGTGGCTTCATTTTTGCCAGGTTCCATTTGAATAGGTAGGCTTCTGCATTAGTTATTGTTGCATAGCTGTGATAGAGTGCCTGACAGAGCCACCTATGGGATGGACCACTTATTATGTTTTGTGACTTTGCAGTGGTTCTGAACCTTCCTAATGTTGTGACCCTTTAATACATTTCCTCAGGTTGCAGCGACCCCCAACCATAAAACTATTTTTGTTGCTACTTCATAATTGTAATTTTGCTACTGTTATGAACAATAATGTAAATATCTGATATGCAGAATATTTGTCAAGACCCACATGTTGAAAATCGATGCTTTAGGGGACTTTAGTCCACTGTGGTCAAAAGAGCAGTTCAGGTTGTGTGTCCACTAGAGCTTTGGTCAGCAACTTGGTATTCTCATGGAGGCTCATAGGGAGCAGAGCAGTTGATCCACATTTGGATATAAGCTTCAGAAGGTCTCCTCCAGTGATGTACTTTTGTTAGCTAGACTTCACTTCCTGAAAGTTCTATGACCTTCAAATTTATGCCATAAACTAGGGTTTGCCACTCAAAACATGAGCTTTCAGAGCGCGGATATTTTAGATTCAAACCATAACACTGTAGAATAATGTCCAAGGACAAATGCTCTGGAGCTAGATCATCTGAATTCATATTTCAGGTCCAGGAGTAACTATCTGTAAGTTTGTGTGCTATTTCACTCACCTCTTTGCATATACACTTCCTCAAAAAATAGTAGCTCCTATTTATTACATACCAGTCAGTATTATGGTACTTTTTTGTTTGTTTGTTTGTTTGTTTGTTTGTTTCGAGACAGGGTTTCTCTGTGGAGCCCTGGCTGTCCTGGAACTCACTCTGTAGACCAGGCTGGCCTCAAACTCAGAAATCCACCTGCCTCTGCCTCCTAAGTGCTGGTATTAAAGGTGTGTGCCACCACTGCCCGGCAGTATTATGATTCTTAATTGCAAAAAGCAAATAAACACCTTGAATAAATTAAAACTTAATGTTTAAATATTATTTTTTTTAAAAACTGGGTGTCACATAGAAGGTAAGGATGTGATTCTAGACAATCCATGGTTTAGAAATCCTCCTTCTTTTTCTTTATATAACTGCTTTACTCCCTCTTACTATAGACCAGATTTTCCCTCCATTCTACTTAGCAGGAGTAATGACATATGCTAATAGCTCCCAAGGTCATGTCTATTCTATAGTACATCCAGAGCTCTGCAGTTTCACAGGTGCAATCCTAACTGGATGAGCTTCAGTCAAGTGCTAACCTTGGGCCAATCTCATTAGTTCAAGAAAAAAGATGGTGCTAGGCTGGACACATGTGGAGCCCATAGGAGGACATCACTCATCCTGCTCTGTCACTCTCTGCCTCCTTCTCTCCAGGCAGGGTCTCTCACTGTACCTGGCACTAGGCTGGCAACCAGCAAGTCCCATTGCTCCCCCTGTCCCTATCCCCACAGCTTGAATCACAGGTACCCATGGGCTCATTCCCAGCTCTTTATGTAGGCTTTGGGGGGTCAATTCAGGTCTGCATGTTGGCAAAGCAAGCATTCTCAGTCTCTGAGCAATATTTTCCATCCCAATTTGCTGTCTTTAAATACTGGTCTATTGCTTTTCTTCAGTATACTCAAGATACAGCTTCTATCACTCCCTCAATTCATAGGTAGATATAATGTACACTGGTTTCATTCCCCACAACCCCTCTCTTTCCCCCATGATTTCACAAGCACCCATCTATTCCTCCAGCAAATCCTCTTCCAACATCATGCCTTTTGGTTTATTTCATGGCCCATGAAGTTTAGCCTGGGCCACCCACATGGACATGAATGTGGATCATGGACTCACCAGTCTTAATTGAACCTAAACTAGTCAATGTTTCTAAAGCTGATCTAGATTCTTCTGTAGCACACATAACATCCCATCTGCCTTAAATAATAAACTTAATATTTGAGTGAATAGATCATCTTTCATGCATGTTGGTAAGTCACTCTCTCCTTCATCCCACATAGCTGAACACCTTCATTCTGTTGTTGTTTTAGTTTGCTAATTTTACCGTCCAGTGTATATATATTAAGTTACTGTTAAAAAACCAACATTTGTCTTCCCTGGAGAGTCACATGATTCTACTTTGTATACTATACCTCTGTTACGAAGCAATGATTGAGATTGTAGCCACAGCATAATTTAGCTCATCCTAATAAATCTGTCATAATTTGAAATTACAAATAATTCTTATTTATTAACTTAATGTCCCCATCTATCACGAAATTATTAGCTCTACTAATACAGAAATTGTTTTTATTTTCTGAATCCTTAGAATCCAACAGCACTGTAAAATAAAAAAAAATAATTTTAAAAATGTATTAGATGGGGCCATTGAGTTAGCTTTGTGGAAAAAGGCACCTGCTACTAAGCCTGGTGAACTGAGTTCAATAGCCAAGACCCACATGCTAGAAGGAGAGAACCAACTTCTGCATATATACTACGATGTGCAAGTGTCTTAACCTCACACACAATAAATAAAATGCAGTAAAAATAATGTGTTGAATGGAGAGCTGGAAAGACAGCTCAATGATTAAGAGGACTTACTGCTCTTGTAATGGAGCTAAGTTAGGGTCCCAGAATCTAGGTAAAGGGGCTCACAATCGCCTGTACTCACTCCAGCTCCAAGGAATCTGATGCCCAATTCTGGGATTCACAGCCACCTATGCTTAAACATACACAAACACATACACACTCTCTCACCAACACACACACACTCACAAACATGCATGCACACACACAAATATGCACACAATTAAAAATAAAATCTTAAAAATAAAATGTGATAATAAATAAATGAGACGGATAATGTAAACTGGTTATTATTGATTATAGCTCATCATAGCTTAAACAATGGTAGAAAAGCTGAGTAAATGATGCTTTTTAATATACAGTTGATAAGATTTTTGTCAATGGAACACACAAACACACACACACACACCCCTTTGTGTTGGCTAGTTTTATGTCAGTTTGACACATTTTGGAAGAGGGTACCTCAATTGAGAAAATGCATTCCCTAGACTGACCTGTGGGCAAACCAGTGGTGCATTTTCTTGGTTGGTGATTGATATGAGAAGGTCCAGTTTATTGTGCATGGTGCCAGCCCTGGACTGGTGGTCTTGGGTGATACAAGAAAGCAGGCTGAACAAGCCATGAGGGGCAAGCTGGTGAGCAATGTTCCTCCATGGCCTCTGCACCAATTCCTGACTGTGAGCTCTACTTTTGAGTTTCTGGTCAGATGTCCCTGGAGGAAGGACCACAAACTATAAAATAAAATAAACCCTTTCCTCCCCAAGTTTCTTTTAGTCATGCTGGTTTATTACAACAATAGAAACCTAATAAGGCCATCTTGAATGTTAGAATAGTGACTGCTATTGGAAATGACATAGATGTCTTATTTTCTATGAGCCAATCCTTATCTTCATGTTATTATGTTGTGGTTTGAATCAGAAATGATACCACCAGATCATGTTTTGAGGTAGGGCATTGCTGGAGGAAGTACATCACTAGGGGCTAGACTTCAAATGTTGTGTTGTGCTTTCATCTGGTTCCAGCATGCATTTCATTGGCCTATACCATATGAGCATCCATTACTGCAGACTCCCTGTCAGGAGCCCCCACTACTCCATTCCACAACCTTAATTGACTGAAACTTCCAGAACCATGAGTCAAAATGAACCTTCCCTCTCAAGTTGTTTCTTCAACAGAGACACAAAAGCAAATTCTGGTGTGGAGGAAGCACCCGTAGAAAGCAGCTATTGCCAGTGAAATTATCTCTGTTCTCTAGATCCTTGGGGTGTGGACTCTGTATCTGTGTTGAGGGTCAAGTGAGGCATGTGCTCTGAATTCTTCTCGCATAGCCCTTGTTTAACCCTTGGAAGTGTTATCAGGCTATCTGCTCCCCCCACACACACACACACAAAGCAACCGCTGAGCTTCATACCTCACTGAGTGATTGACAGTTGCTCTTGCTGCGTTTTCTTGTTCTTTCAGCACCGTGGCTGCTTCTTTTCTATCTGCTAGCTAGCTGAGTGTTCCCCTCTACCTCACCCTCAGCTCTGAGGACCAAAGGTCTTCTGATACAATAGTCCTTATTTGACCTTCCTCTGCCTTCCCAGAATTACTCTCTCTACTCCAGCTGCTTATAGACATCATCTGCAGGACAGATAAATTGCAATCTTGCTTCCTCTTGAATCTGAACAACATATAAATCCATCCTTCACAGATTGCTGTAAATGTTTTATTGTGTTCTCAAATCAAGAGGCTATTTTTAAACATAATTTTCAAATTGGACTTCAGAAAATGAGGTGGACCAGTTTCTAGCATTTCCAACAAATAAGTCCCTGAAAGTTCATCCCATTAAGGAGTTTTTAATTAAAAAGAACAACCCACAGGTGCCTCATTGTTCAAGCATGCTGGATCATTTGGCAGTCTTTGGAGGAAACAGAATAGTTCACTCTATGCTTAACAGCCTCTAGACAAAATTAACCCTAGCACAAGAGTGGGCTGGCCATTTGAGGCTCAGGTAATTTTGTTTGAAATGCTAGGAGTTCCTTGCTTCCATTTCTCTGAGTCTCCAAATATAGTGCTGGAAAGAGTAGTCATGGCCACAATTCTTGTATTTCTTCCGAATGCAGTCATTTTAATATGAATTTCAGAAAATGACAACCAACAATGCCACCATGGGGGAACTCTAGAAGCAGAAATATAAATGGGGGTAATTTTCCTCTCCACTCCTCAAGCATAATCTTCCTGAAGGAAGAGGCAGTTATATACCCGTCATAGGCACAACCCCACTCGCGCCACACTTCGCTTCCCTGAGATTAGACAGTATTTTCAATTAATTCATAATTTTCAAATTATGAGCTCAGATAGTCTCATGTTTTAGCTTAGAATGGATTTCAGAGGTTAGTTATGTTTATTTCTCAGGATAACAAAGTCTCCTTTGTCCCCTCTTCTGATCACACAGTCTAATAGAGTTCATCAGGTCACTTTGTTTATTAGTGAAAGAAGATGAGACAGAGGAGGGATCCAGAGATAGACAGATGTGGGAATCATATGGTCAGTTAACAGAGCGCTTTCTTGAAGCAGGGTTCTATCATTAATAATAATGTTTAGCTGTAATTAAAAGAATTTATGGATTTGTTCTTGCCTGTGTACCTCAGAATGGAGCTCTCTCTGCCTGCATTAACACCTGAATTCCCTGGAGAATGTTAAGTCTACATTAAAGATATTAAAATTAGAGCTCAGGTTGCTGGTTAGGAGGAGAGCCCTTACCTAGCATGTATGACGTTCTGGGTTCAATCCCCAGCACCACTTAAATATAAACACATAAGTAAGAAATTCAGGACTGACCCCCAGGAACCTGTAATTTATGTTTCTGATGCATAGGTGATTGTAAACCATGCTGTTTCTAACAACCTTTTAGTAGGATTCTTCTCTCTTCCTTGAGGAAGGAGTAATGACCTTTCCCTCTCTGTCCTCACAAATAATCCGTTATAACACATTAGAGAGAAAACAACTTAGATTTATGTACACACGCATGAAAGCTCAGATATGATTGTAACTCTACCCCCCCCCCCAAAGGAAAGGCTACCTTAAGCATTTCTATCTTGTTAAATGAAATTGGGGCGTTCAAGTGGGAGATGGCACATGTGGGCAGGACAATAGAATCAGATCCAGAAGTATATAGAACAGGAGTCTGCAACTCAAAGTTTCTTTCCAAGGCCACTTTCCCTTCTTCCTTTGGCTGCCCTCTGCCTTCTATCCCAGCTGTGACTTAACACTGGCCCCTCTCTGTTTCATATCCTGAACAATGAGACAGAAAGTGAAGAGGTTAAAGCAGTGAGACTTGCTGTACCTCCGGATTCTCAGTCCCTTTGTTTCAACAGCAACCTGAAGCCCATGGGTAGGAGTATCTGGGCTGCAGGAACTTTGTGCTCTTCCCAATTCTAGTGTTAAGTGCTCATAGAATTGATTTATCTTTGGCATTGGTCTTGACAGACAGCTGCTGCAAACTCTATATTCCAACAATAGACACTGATTCTCTAGAACTCACAGACAATTAAGAAGAACAATTCTGCATGGGAACTATGGATTGGTTATTTCTCCAACCCAGAGTGAAATGAACATAGGCTGGAGGCTGGAGGAATAATAATGACTTCGCCTTCCACCAACCATGTGCCAAAGCACCATGGGCCCGATGTTATTAGTGACATGGTGGTGTGGTAATATGGGATATTTCCACATGTAAATGATTGCTGAAGTTCAGATCTGAACTTCATTACAATTTGTAACCCGTCCTGTCGTGATGTCTTTACCTGAAAGATCATGTCGGTGTCAACACAAGAAAAGGTTATGTGCTTTCTGCAGGATTTCAGAGCAAGCAAAATTATGACCCTTAAAGAGAAGAGTTGATTTGGCTTGTGAAAGTATCATTGTGTCTAGGTTGAAGTGTCTAAAATAATTTCACTGGTTTTTGTCTTTGTTTTTTGTTTTTTTAACCTTAGCCATTGGTAGAAAAGCAGCTATAAACGGTCAGATTTGGGAGACCTTTCCTTGTGAATTAGGTATCAAGTCCTGTGACCTTGTGCTCGCTGAAGGAGTGGTATCTGCAGCCACAATGCACACTGCCATGTAAACTGTAGAGATGTGGTCCGGCAGCCTCTTCCATGAGCTGACTTCTCCCTCAGTCTCCTGCCTTGCCTGCCGCTTTGTTCGCTCTCTTCCCTGTGACTTTCTTCCTTGATACGTCTGAAGTAAAGACATTGTTTTTTAATCTTAGTACTAAGCTCTAACTGGCCTTAATGATAAAATCTTTAAAAACTTATACCTCTGGTTTCCCAGGTGATGATTCAAAGCCATTACTCCTTGCCTACTTAGAGGCTGCTCATCTCTCTCTGGTCCCATCTTCCACACCCTTTAATGTGATTTTCACATTACAACTCCCTTCAAAGTGGCAGGCCTCCCTTGTCATCCGCAAAAATCATGTCATGTAATGACAATTTAACACACTACCAGAATAGTTACAAGTAAGAGCAAGCAGGAGTAAATAGGTCAAATAGAATTTTGGAGTCAAAGATGGTTATGCTACATATTTTCTTTAATCCTTTATTTGAAGATAACTTAAGCATCTACTTTTTGAAACTATATTTTCTTCAATATACATAATAAAGAATCTTTTATAGAAACACTCAAGAAGGAAATTAAGCATCATTACAATTTGCTTTCAATTGCCTGGGTAAAATAAAACTCAAGAAACTCTACATTTTTAAAAATGTTCTTTTGTATTTTCTCTTCTTGAAAAGGGTGTATTGACTCTGTGTCACACAAGAAATCTAGGTCATGAAACATCCTGGTATGATGTATCATGTTTAATAACATAGCCATGATGCCTATAAGAAGAAAGTTAGACTCGGGGAATTTTCTATTTGGGTTAAATAGTAAAATATAGATACTATGAATTCCTGGTGCTGTTTTTCAAGCCATAAGCAGTCAGATAGATAGAATAGAATTACAAGGATGTCTGTGCTTTAATCACTGGAACTAGTCATGTTATATCATGTGGAAAACACAACTGTATAGATATTATTAAGATTATATCTTTAATATCTTCAATTATGACTCTATTTTATTTACTTTAACAATTCTGGGTATTGAACCTAAGTCCTCATCCATCTAACCAAGTCCCGAGCCTTTCCAAGCTACAGCCAGAGAAGCAGTAGCAGAGCAAGTTGGAAATTTGAAGCAGAAGACAGAAAACATATGAAGACTCTAATAGCTTAAGGATGGAAGAGGAGCTCCCCTCTAGCAATCATTAGGGAAGTAGGTGCCTTCCTTCCACACCATGTCCACGTGTGTTCTTTCCAGCTCCAAGAATGAGCTTGTAAAGCAGTTCTTCACTGAGAGCATCTCTGTCTTAGTCAGGGTTTCTATTCCTGCACAAACATCATGACCAAGAAGCAAGTTGGAGAGGAAAGGGTTTATTTGGTTTACACTTCCATGTTGCTGTTCATCATGAAAGGAAGTCCGGACTGGAACTCAAGCAGGTCAGGGATCAGGAGCTGATGCAGAGGCCATGGAGGGATGTTCCTTACTGGCTTGCTTCTGACTTGCTCAGCCTGCTTTCTTATAGAACCCAAGACTACCAGCCCACAGATGGTACCACTCACAAGGGGTTCTCCCCCCTTGATCACTAATTGAGAAAATGCCTTACTGCTGGATCTCATGGAGACATTTTCTCAACTGAAGCTCCTTTCTCTGTGATAACTCCAGCTTGTGTCAAGTTGGCACACAAAACTAGCCAGTACAATTTCAAATAGACCCATGTTCTTGGTTTGTGGCAAGAGAAGATAAAATCATATTGTGGTTGCTTGGTATGCTCGGCCCATGGGAAGTGGCACTACTAGGAGATATAGCCTTGTTGGAGTAGGTGTGGCCTTGTTGGAGGAAGGACATTACTGCGGAGTGGGCTTTGAGATCCTGTGCACAGGCTCTGCCCAGTGTGTGGAAGAGAGCCTCTCCTGGCAGCCTGCAGAGAATATTTGCTGTATGCTTTCAGATCAAGGTTTAGAACTCTCAGCTCTTCCTTGTGGGCCTGCACTCTGCCATGCTTCCTGCTATAATGATAAGGGACTGAACCTCTAAAACTGTAAGCCAGCACCAAGTAAGGATGTCCTGTATAAGAGTTGCCTCGGTCATGGTGTCCCTTCACAGCAATAAAACCACTCAAACATGAATCCCTTGTATACAGCAACATTAATTACTCTTTGTCTTTATGTTATACATTAGCTCTTTGTACTTGCTCAGTCTACATATTTGTTCTTACTAATCCTCTGCCTAGCGTCCCATGTTTTCACTAGTGATGCCTATTCTTGGTTGTCAACTTTACTACATCTGGAATTAACTAATCGTTGGGAACACATGTGAGGGATTTTTTTTTTTTAGTTAATTAGACCTTTTTTGGGTATTTACATTATTTACATTTCAAATGTTCCCCTTTCCAGGTCTCCCCTTCAGAAACCTCTATCCTGCTCCACGCCCCTGACTCTATGAGGGTGCTCCCTCACCCACCTACCCACACCCATCTTCTGTTTTCCCTCCCTAGCATCCCCCTACACCAGGGCATCTAACACCCTCAGGCCCAAGGGCCTCTCTTCCCACTGATGGCCAACAAGGCCCTCCTCTGCCACACATGTGGCCAGCACCATGGGTCCTTCCATGTGTATTCTTTGGTTGGTGATCCAGTCTCCAGGAGCTCCAGGGGTCTGACCAGTTGACACTACTGCTCCCTCCATGAGGCTGCAAATGCCCTCGGCTCCTTCAGTCTCTTCTCCCACTCCTCCATCCAAAACCCTACACTTAGTCCAATGGTTGGCTGTGAACATCCTCCTCTGTATTTGTCAGGTTCTGCCTGAGCCTCTCAGGAGACAGCTTATCATGCTTCCATCAGCAAGCACTTCCCGGCATTCACAATAATGTCCAGGTTTGCTGGCTGTATATGGGATGGATTCCCAGGTGGGGCAGTCTCTGGATGACCTGTCCTTCAGTCTCTGTTCCACACTTTATCTCCCTATTTCCTCCTGTGAGTATTTTGTTCACCCTTCTAAGAAACACTGAAGCATCCACATTTGGGTCTTCCTTCCTCTTAGGCTTCATATGGTCTATGAAATGAATCTTGGGTATTCCAAACTTTTGGGCTAATATCCACTTATCAGTGAGTACATACCGTGTTTGCTTTTTTGTGACTCAGTTATCTCACTCAGAATGGTGTTTTCGAATTCCATCCAATTGCCTGCAAATTTCATGAAGTCATTGTTTTTACTAGCTGAGTAGTTTTCCATTGTGTAGACGTACCACATTTTCTGTATTCATTCCTCTGTTGAGGGACATCTGGGTTGTTTCCAGCTTCTGGCTATTATAAATATGGCTGCTATGAACATAATGGAGCATTTGCCCTTATTACATGTTGGAGCATCTTCTGGGTATATGCCCAGGAGAGGTATAGCTGGGTCCTCAGGTAGTATTATGTCCATTTTCTGAGGATCCGCAAACTGATCTCCAGAGTGGTTGTACCAGCTTGCAATCTCACCAGCAATGGAGGAGTTTTCCTCTTTCTCCATATCCTCGCCAGCATCTGCTGTCACCAGAGATTTTGATCTTAGCCATTCTGACTGGTGTGAGGTAGAATCTCAGGGTTGTTTTGATTTGCATTTCCCAGATGACTAAGGATGTTGAACATTTCTTTAGGTGCTTCTCAGCCCTTCAAGTTTCCTCAGTTGAGAATTCTCTGTTTAGCTCTATTCCCCATTTTTTGATAGGGCTATTTGGTTCTTTGGAGTCTAACCTCTTGAGTTCTTGGTATATATTGGATATTAACGCTCTATTGGATGTAGGATTGGTAAATATCTTTTTCCAATCTGTTGTGTTGCCGTTTTGTCCTATTGACAGTGTCCTTTGCCTTACAGAAGCCTTGCAATTTTATGAGGTCGAATTTGTCCATTCTTGATCGTAGAGCATAAACTATTGGTGTTCTGTTCAGGAACTTTCCCCCTGTGCCCATGTGTTCAAGACTTTTCCCCACTTTCTCTTCTGTTAGATTCAGTGTACCTGGTTTTAGGTGGAGGTTCTTGATCCACTTGGACTTGAGCTTTGTACAGGGAAATAGGAATGGATCAATTTGCATTCCTCTACATGTTGACTGCCAGTTGAACCAGCACCATTTGTTGAAAATGCTGTCTTTTTTCCACTGGATGGTTTTAGCTCCTTTGTCAAAGATCAAGTGACCGTAAGTGTGTGGGTTCATTTCTGGGACTTCAGTTTTATTCCATTGATCTACCTGCCTGTCACTGTCTCAATACCATGCAGTTTTTATCACTATTGCTCTGTAGTACAACTTGAGATCAGGGATGCTGATTTCCCCAGAAGTTCTTTTATTGTTGAGAATAGTTTTTGCTATCCTGGGTATTTTGTTATCCTAAATGAATTTGAGAATTGCTCTTTCTAACTCTATGAAGAATTGAGTTGGAATTTTGATGGGATTGCATTGAATCTGTAGATTGCTTTCAGCAGGATGGCCATTTTAACTATATTAATCCTGCCAATCCATGAACATGGGAGATCTTTCCATCGTCTGAGGTCTTCTTGAATTTCTTTCTTCAGAGACTTGAAGTTCTTGTCATACAGATTTTTCACTTGTTTGGTTAGAGTCACACCAAGGTACTTTATATTGTTTGTGACTATTGTGAAGGGTGTCATTTCCCTAGTTTCTTTCTCAGCCTGTTTATCCTTTGAGTATAGAAAGGTTACTGATTTATTTGAGTTAATTTTATATCCAGACACTTTGCTGAAGTTGTTTATCAGCTGTACGATTTCTCTGGTAGAGTTTTTGGGATCACTTAAGTATACTATCATATCATCTGCAGATAGTGACATTTTGATTTCTTCTTTTCGAATTTGTATCCCTTTGACTTCCTTTTGTTGTCTGATTGCTCCAGTTAGAACTTCAAGTACTATATTCAATAGATAGGGAGAGAGAGGGCAGCCTTGTTTAGTCCCTGATTTTAGTGGGATTTCTTCAAGTTTCTATTTAGTTTGATATTGGATACTGGTTTGCTGTATATTGTTTTTACTGTTTAGGTATGGGCCTTGAATTCCTGATCTTTCCAAGACTTTTATCATGAAGGGATGTTGAATTTTGTCAAATGCTTTTTCAGCATCTAAGGAAATGATCATAAAGGTTGTTTCTTTGAGTTTGTTTATGCAGTGGATTACATTGATGGATTTCCAGGTATTGAACCATCCCTGCATCCCTAGGATGAAGCCTACTTGATCTTGGTAAATGATAATTTTAATGTGTTCTGAGATTTGGTTTGCGAGAATTTTATTGTGTTTTTTGCATTGATATTCATAAGGAAAATTGGTCTGAAATTCTCCTTCTTTGTTGGGTCTTTGTGAGGTTTTGCTATCAGTGTAACTGTATCTTCATAGAACGAATTGGGTAGTGTTCCTTCTGTTTCTATTTTGTGGAATAGTTTGAAGAGTATTGGTATTAGGTCTTCTTTGAAGGTCCGATAGAATTCTGCACTAAATCCATCTTGTCCTGGGCTTTTTTTCATTAGAAGACTTTTAATGACTGCTTATATTTCTTTAGGCATTATGGGACTGTTTAGATGGTTTATCTGATCCTGACTTAACTTTGGTATTTGGTATCTGTCTAGAAAATTGTTCATTTCATCCAGATTTTCCAATTTTGTCAACTATAGGCTTTTGTAGTAGGATCTGATGATTTTTTTAATTTCCTCAGTTTCTGTTGTTATATCTCCCTTTTCATTTCTGATTTTGTTAATTTGGATACTGTCTCTGTGCCCTCTGGATAGTCTGGCTAAGGGTTTATCTATCCTGTTGATTTTCTCAAAGAACCAGCTCCTGGTTTTGTTGATTCTTTATATAGTTCTTTTTGTTTCTACTTGGTTGATTTTAGCCCTGAGTTTGATTATCTCCTGCTGTATACTCCTTAGGGTGTATTAGCTTCTTCTTCTTCTAGAGCTTTCAGGTATGCTGTTAAGCTGCTAGTGTATACTCTCTCCAGTTTCTTTTGGAGGCACTCAGAGCTATGAGTTCTTCTCTTAGCACTTCTTTCATTGTGTCCCATAAGTTTGGGTATGTTGTGCCTTCATTTTCATCAAATTCTTGAAAGTCTTTAATTTCTTTCTTTATTTCTTCCTTGACCAGGTTATCATTGAGTAGAGCACTGTTCAACTTCCATGTTTAGGTGGGCTTTCTGATATTTTTGTTGCCAATGAAGACCAGCCTTAATCTGTAGTGATCTGATAGGAGGCATGGTATTATTTCAATCTTCTTATATCTGTTGAGATCTGTTTTGTGACTGATTATATGGTCAGTTTTGGAGAAAGTACCATGAGGTGCTGAGAAGAAGGCATATTCTTTTGATTTAGGATGAAATGTTCTATAGATATTGTTAAAATCTATTTGGTTCGCAACTTCTGTTAGTGTCACCGTGTCTCTGCTTAGTTTTTGTTTACAAGATCTGTCCATTGATGAAAGTGGGGTGTTGAATTCTCCCACTGTTTTGGGTGAGGTACAATGTGTGCTTTGAGCTTTAGTAAAGTTTTTTTTTTTTTTTTTTTATGAATGTGGGTGTCCTTGCATTTGGAGCATAGATGTTCAGAATTGAGAGTTCTTCTTGGTAGATTTTTCCTTTGATGAGAATGAAGTGTCCTTTCTTATCCTTTTTGATAACTTTTGAGTGAAAGTTGCTTTTATTCTATATTAGAATGACTACTCCAGCTTGTTTCTTGGGAACATTTGCTTGGAAAATTGTTTTCCAACCTTTTACTCTGAGGTAGTGTCTGTCTTTGTCACTGAGGTGCATTTCCTGTATGCAACAAAATGCTGGGTCCTGTTTATGTATCCAGTCTGTTAGTCTATGTCTTTTTATTGGGGAATTCATCCATTGATGTTAAGAGATATTAAGGAAAAGTGACTGTTACTTCCTGCTATTTTTGTTGTTAGAGATAGAATTATGTTTGTGTGGCTATCTTCTTTTGGGTTTGTGGAGAGATTATTTTCTTGCTTTTTCTAAGGTGTAGTTTCCTTTCTTATGTTGGTGTTTTCCATCTATTATCCTTTGTAGGGCTGGATTTATGGAAAGATATTGTATAAATTTGGCTTTGTCATGGAATATCTTGGTTTTACCATCTATGGTAATTGAGAGTTTTGCTGGGTATAGTAGTCTGGGCTGGCATTTGTGTTCTCTTCAGGTCTGTATGAGATCTGCCCAGGATCTTCTAGCTTTCATAGTCTCTAGTGAGAAGTCTGGAGTAATTTTGATAGGTCTGCCTTTATATGTTACTTGACATTTTCCTTACTGCTTTTAATATTCTTTCTTTCTTTGTGCATTTAGTGTTTTGTCTATTATGTGACCGGGGGAATTTCTTTTCTGGTCCAATCTATTTGGAGTTCTGTAAGGCTTCTTGAATGTTTATGTTCATCTCTTTCTCTAGGTTAGGGAAATTTTCTTCTATAATTTTGTTGAAGATATTTACTGGCCTTTTAAGTTGGGAATCTTCACTCTTTTCTATACCTATTATCTTTAGGTTTCATCTTCTCATTGTGTCCTGAATTTCCTGGATGTTTTGGGTCAGGAGCTTTTTGCATTTTGCATTTTCTTTGACTGTTCTGTCAATGTTTTCTATGGTATCTTCTGCACCTGAGATTCTCTCTTCTATCTCTTGTATTCTGTTGGTGGTGCTTGTATCTATGACTCCTGATCTCTTTCCTAGGTTTTCTATCTCTAGGATTGTCTTTCTGTGTGGTTTTGCTATTGTTTCTATTTCCATTTTTAGATCCTGGATGTCTTTTTTATTTTCTTCACCTGTTTGATTGTGTTTTCCTGTAATTCTTTAAGGGCTTTTTGTGTTTCCTCTTTAAGGTCTTCTACCTGTTTACCTGTGCTCTCTTGTATTTCTTTAAGGGAGTTATTTATGTTCTTCTTAAAGTCTTTTATTATCATTATGAGATGTGATTTTTAAATCTAAATCATGCTTTTCTGGTATGTTGGGGTATTCAATGCTCCCTCTGGTGGGAGAACTGGGTTCTGGTGATGCCAGGTAACCTTGGTTTCTGTTGCTTATATTCTTAAACTTGCCTTTCACCATCTGGTTATCTCTGGTGTTACCTGGTCTTGTTCTGTCTGACTGTGGCTTGTCCCTCCTGCAAGCCTCTGTGTCAGTACTCCTTGGAGACCAGCTATCTCTGAGAGGAATTTTGGTTTGGAGAGGTATGGTACAGGGTCAGCTCTGGGGTGCAGACAGTAACCAGAAGGATCCTGTCCCCAGCTGTTCCTTGGTTCCTGTGTCCTGATGGCTCTGTGAAGGTCCCTTTTGGGCCAGGAATTTGAACAGAAGTCGTCTTCTTGCCTGTGCTCAAAAGTGTGTCAACACTCCTAGGAGACCAGCTCTCTTGTGACACTATTTGGGTATGGAGCCCTGTGGCACAGGCTCAGGTCCCTGGCCACAGATGGAAACCAAAAGGCTCCTGTCCCAGGCCGCTCCTCAGTCCCTTTGTCCTGAGGGTTCCAAGCGGGCCCCTCTGAGCAGAGGTGCTGGTCTTACCCCTGCTCATAGGCTTGTCCACACTCCTGGGAGGCTAGCTCTCTCCCAGCACTATTTGGGTATGGAGTCCTGTGGTAGAGGGTCAGCTTCCCTGCTCATTCCAGAAGCAAGCTCAATACAGCCCTAATTAGACCATTTGAAGTAAGGAGACCCATCTTAAATCCATATTACTTGAGGTCAGAAAACCCACATCTACTATGGTCCACACCTTCTCACAGCAGCCTATATAAAGAACAAAGAAGAAAGATGCTTTTGCTCTTTGCTTGCCCACAAGCTCCTAACAAGTCCATTCCTTCACTGACATTAGAGACTACTTCTTCAGGATTCCGGAATACACTGAAGACAAGCTGAGATAATCAGCCTTGTGGACTGAACAACTACTGGATTCTTGGACTTGCCATTGGTAGACAGCAATTATTGGATCACAGGCTGTAAACCACTCTAATAAATACTATATATATATATATATATATATATATATATATATATATATATATATATTCATTCTATTATTTCTGTTCATCTAGAACAGTGATTCTCAACCTTCCTAATGCTGCAACCCTTTAATATACTTCTTCATGTTGTGGTGATCTCCAACCATAATATCATTTTCATTGCTACTTCATAACTGTAATTTGCTACTGTTATGAATTGTAATGTAAATATCTGATATACAGGACACCTGATATGAGACCCCAAAGGGGTCACAACCCACAAGTTGAGTACTGCTTCTCTAGAAAACACTGAATAATATACCACCCCTCCCATTATCAGTTTTGGGGGGTGGTATTGTTCTCTGTTTCTTTTTAATAGCTGTGATGACACAGCTGAGGGAAGTCAACTTGGTGGAGGAAGAATTTATTTGGCTTATGACTTCATGTCTTGTACATCCATTGAAGTCAGCCTAACAAAGATGGCATCCCCACAGTTACCAAATTCATTGGTTACTTTTCATGTTTAGCTTTTAAGGCTTTCAGCAACTCTGAATGCTTTTGATACTACCTCTACGTCTATTTTAAACCTTGTTCCAATAGTTGTAATGTCAGTAGTTGCCTTGATTCATGACTATTCTTCAGTTTTCTTTTTTGTGACATAGGGAAAGTGGTCCTAACAACTTCCTTAGGACCTAAACCCTAGGGATTGTGAGACCTACTAAGAGGCTCAGATTTCACTCTTCCATCAACAGCGATCACTCTGTGCTTTGGCTGAATGTGTCCTCACCATGATTCTGTAGTGACCAGTGTGACAGTTAAGAGGTGGGCCCCTGCTCCCTACTTCATAGGAGTAGCACCCCTTCAGAGGGGTCTCTCTCAGGCCTCAGTAGCTCTTCTCTGATGTGGGTTAACACAGCCTTCATTCTCTCTTACTCTTCATGCTTTCAGCCATGTGGGGATCAGCAAGAAGGCTCTCATGGGTAGCAGGTACCATGGCATGCATAGTTGACATCAAAGCTTCAGACCATAAGAGATAAAGTTTTACTCTGTTTCCCATAGCTGTGGTCTCTATTATTATGTCACAAAGGAACTAAGACACTGTAGCTTACAATTTCAGAGTCATCCTTGATGATAAAAAGCTTCAAGGCATTTCCTTCTGAGCCTCTTTTCCATTCATCCCTCCTTCCCCCTAAGCATGAGCACAGTAGTTCACATGGGATTACTCTTCACTCACACTCTCGGTGCTAAATTCCTCAACAAGCCATTTTGTACCATTTTGCACATTTTGCTTAGAGTCCCTTAATGGTCCTCTGGGAATCTCTCTTGCCTCTGGTCTCTTGCCCCCAAAACACTGGTGATAAATGCAGCTGTTTGTTCTACACAAGCATAGGGAAAGCATAAGAGCTTCCCACATGATCTCAAAGGACCTGAAGTAGGTATTACTGTTATTAAACTTTATAAATAAGGCAGTTGAAACTCAGAGGATTTTTTTAAATGCTGGCCAATGATGGTACATGCCTATAATCCCAGCACTCTGGATGCTGAGTCAGTAGGACCCTGAACTAGGCTATATAGGAAGACCTTATGCCAAGATGAAGAAAAAAACAGTAAAAGTTATTATTGGTGCTTATACTTATCAAAAACTACAAATACACCTGGGATTAAAGGGGTACAACCATTGCAGTTGGCTATACAACTCATTCTTAAAAGCTGTCTAATGTTTCCATTTTTACAGACCTGTAACTTTATCAGTTAATCATGAGTATTCAGATACTAAACCAGGATCTCTTTGTAGGGATCAGACTTCCACAAATGATACCACAACCTCAACTATTAACTCTGTATCACTGGACCATGACATAATCTGAGCATCCTCCTTGCTATCTACCAGCAGTGTCTGAGAAGCAGCCTACTTCCAACTCCATGTTAGAGCTCTCTTCAATTCTCTTCTCTTCTCTTCTCTTCTCTTCTCTTCTCTTCTCTTCTCTTCTCTTCTCTTCTC
>CM052714.1:61215368-61238769 GCA_028551405.1 Uromys caudimaculatus
TTTCTTAAGCTCTTCACTTCTCTTCCTTTCTTTTGTTTTGTTTTTGTTTTTTGAGACAGGGTTTCTCTGCTCAACCCTGGCTATCCTGGAATGTGCTCTGTAGACCAGGTTGGCCTGGAACTTAGAGATCCACCTGACTCTGCCTACTGTGTGCTGGAACTAAAGGCGTGTACCCACCACCACCTGACACCCTAGAACTCCTTTTAAACTGCTGGTCCAATGGCTGGGATGGACCATCTGGTTATTCCTTAATTTGCATTTCCCCAAATATTTGCATTTGAGCATCTCTTCATCTATTTAGCCTGTAGGACTGTCTTTCATGAATTTTCTGTTGAGTATAAAATTATATTTCCCACACTATCAAAAATTGTTGTCTTTAGCTTTTGCTCACTGTTTATACTTTATAGGACTTAACTCTCAGTGTCTTGTGTGGCTGGTACTTTTTCATTCCACTGTTCATCTTCGTTCCTTGTTTTAAAATTGTTTAATGTTCTATATGTCTTTGTAAATTTTCTTTCCTAGTAAAAATGCTTTCTCCTGCATAGCTTCAGAAACTCCTATTTTGCTGAAGGACTCTTGTTTCATTTGTTTTTAATTTCTTAAGCATTTAAATCTTTAATTCATTTAGGATTTATTTTTGTATTTGATGTGGAAAATGAGGGCCATTTTTTTCCTCAGTGGTGGCAGAAGAGTTTATTAAGCTTTATCAAATTTTAATTTAGAAAAGACTAAACCATCCATCTTCCTATAAATTGAACTCCTTTGTCATTTGCCAGGTCACCATAGATGCTTAGATGGTTTTCTGAATTCTCTGTTGATCTGTTCTGTCTGTTCCTGAGGTGGCTGGTCTGATTAAAGAAGTCTTGTAAACTTTATAGATGGTAACACCTAGCAATGACTTTCCCTGTTAAACGTGTGTGTTATTTGGGGGAGACACATTACTGTGCTTTCTTAATATTAGATCTTCTAATTTAAGTAGAAAGTTCTTATTTGCTAAACAAATATCATAAGTTGCCTAGTTGTTTCAAGTTTATCAAGCCTGATGGGTATGAAGGATTTTATAATGTTGATTAGAAAGCAACGACTTAAAAGTAGGTGAAAATTTAATCATAACTTTGATATTATAGCAAGCTTCTTTCTTTTGTAGGTAAAGACATTGTTTCTTGTACTTTTTTTCCACTTAATGTAAGTTTTTATTAATTTTTTGAGATTTTCACAAAATACATTTTGATCATACTTACCTCCCTACCCAATTCCTCCCCCTAAATCCTCCCAGATCTATCCATCACTGTCCCACCCCACCTTTTCCCCCTTCTCCTTAATTATGGTTGTTACATGTGTGCATACATACAAACACAATCTGCTGAGTCCATTTATTGTGGCTCCTTTGTATGGTTTTAGGGCTAACCACTTGGTATTGAATAACCTGTTGAGGGAAGTCATCCATGGAGAGAGCTGATTCTCCCTTTCTCAGAAGTCATCAGTTACTTGTAGCTCTTCCACTAAAGCTGGGGCCCTGTGAGTTTTTCCCTATCTACACTGGCATGTCAACCACTGATGTTATTGCTCAGGTCTTATCTCAGCAGCCATATTATTGAGACTTCACAAGGGTAGCTTCCCCATCATATACAGAAGCCACAATCTCCCAGCAGATGTCCTGGTCCTCTGGCTTTTATAATCTTCCCACCCCATTTCATGGTGTTCTCCTAGCCCCAGGTGTGGGGATTATGTTATAGATGTATCAATTGGGACTGGGCATCCAATGAATAATTGTTCTTTGCATTTTGAACAGTTTGTGACTTTCTGTAATGGTCTCCATCTGCTGCAAAGAGATTATCTGATTAGGGGTGAGAACCATACTATCTCCACGGGCATATGTATAAGGGTAAATATTTAGAATACAGTTAGAACACAAACTAGTTAGGAAAGTACCTGTAGGGGGTTCTCTTCTAGGTTCTTTTGCTTCCTAAATGTGGTTAGTTTGCTAGATTTATAGTACTGTGTTGAGGTTTACTCTTTTGCTATGTAGTGTAATGCTAAATACTATCTCTCAAGGCCTGGTTGCCTCAGGGATGAGAGAATCCTCAAGTATAATCAAGTAATGCTATGTACTATTGCTCCTAAATTTAAAACTATTGGTTGAATATAGATACCAACAGTCTATCGCTGGGCAGAAGAGAGATAGACAGGATTTTGGTTCTTCTGTCTTGGGGTCTGAGGAGAGACCATGAAGGGAAAAGAAGAGAATGCATAGAGAGGAGAAGAAGCCATATGGTAGTGAGTCATGAAAACATGGCCATGAGAACTGGCCAATAGAAGTTAAGATTGGCCCAAATGGAATATACCAAGTCATATCTTGGGGTTATTGGTGGGGAAATAGACATCGTAGCACAGAGGGTGGATATCTGCCCAGCTCTAGTTCTTTAAAGTCTTATCATAAATATAAAAGTTTTATGTCTTTTATCTGGGAACTGAATGATCAAAGGTGGTGTCTTAGTCAGGGTTTCTATTCTTGCACAAACATCATGACCAAGATGCAAGTTGGATGGAAAGGGTTTATTCGGTTTATACTTCCATACTGCTGTTCATCATAAAAGGAAGTCAGGACTGGAACTCAAGCAGGTCTGCAAGCAGGAGCTGATGCAGAGGCCATGGAGGGATGTAACTTACTGGCTTGCTTGCTTCTCCTGGCTTGCTCAGCTGGCTTTCTTATAGAGCCCAAGACTACCAGCCCACAGATGGTACCACTCACTAGGGGCCCTCCCCTCTTGATCACTAATTGAGAAAATGCCTTATCGCTGGATCTCATGGAGGCATTTTCTCAACTGAAACTCCTTTCTCTGTGATAACTCCAGCTTGTGTCAAATTGACACAAAACCAGCCAGTACAGGTGGGGTCAAAATTCCCAGCTGAGATTAAATATTTACTACAAAAGTACCAGGTAGAAGTTCTCTTCTACTAAATGGTAAAAGACCTGATAGCCCAGGTCTTTTTTTTTTTTTAAACTTTATTTTTATAGATATATTTTCAGTCCCGGGTACATATATTTGCTGTTTAAGTTTAATTAGGCAGTTGTTGGTTATACCCAATATAGGAATGCCACTACTATACCTTTGGAAACAACTATGCCCTTCAAGTGATGGCTGGACGCAGGACTCAGAAGAATCTAGCTTGAACTAACTTGAAAGCCTCTTCCTTGAGAATTTGTTCTCATGGTACAAGAAATGGTGCAAATGAGAAAAAAAGGTTCTATTTAGCTGTGATAGCTGTGAAACAGCAATGACTAGCACAGCAAGATAGGCCCAGAGGTTCAATAGTGCCACTCATATCTTAGGTGGTGATTGACAGCTATCTAATTGGACTAAAGCCTGCTCTTTGAATCTTGTTATTTGAGAGAATGAGGAATCTCTGTCCTCATGCAAGCCCAGAAGGTCAAAAGTACCACTTACCCGTGAGGGTATTTTATCTTTTCTGGACCTTTGGCCCTGGCTTGACCTTACCTTGTACTCTCCCTGGCTTTGCAAGGAAGGTGACTTGGAGTGCTCTGGTGCCTCTCTCCCTTTTCTGCCTACTTACTTGATATTCCTGTTCCAGGTACACTCAGGCCCTTGAAGCCCCATATCCAGAAGCCTCATGCCACTAAAATGCTACAGAATTCTTGTCCTTGGTACAATCCCAGAACACATTTCCACATTGTTCCTTCTGGCTCTGGCCTGTGTGCTACTGTTATCCCTTCTTTACTTATTGATGAAGCCAGCTTTGCTATGAAGGATTAGAAGATCAGCTAACAAACAGGCTGGAAAGACCTCTGCAAAGCATGCCCTGGTCCAAGAACATGGTGCCTCTCCGTTTCTCCATTCGTGTTGGCCCTGGGCTTGGGGCTGTACAAAGAATGAGAAAAAATGGGTTTGCCTAAATCTCTGGTTTATCTGTGTAGTTCTTTGTACAGAGATTTTTTTTTCTACATCTGTTACCAAACCAGGACTTTCCTGGCAGTCAGCCTGGTTCAAGATACAGTGGCTCGATCATTGTTTCATGTAAAGGTTGGTCTTTTCTAACATCTGCAGCCTAACTAATGAGAAAATGAATAACTGTCAATTCATTCAGGAAGAATATTTCTCTTTTATGAGCTATCTCATAAAAGCTGTCCATCTGTCCTTCCTGAGAGTTTCCAGGCTCCCATGCACACTGTACTGCCAGCATACTTGTAAAAGCTCTATATTGGATGTAATTGTTAGCCAAAAAGAAAAAAGAAAAAAAAACTGATTATTTGATAACCAATGTTGAGGCCATACTTTCTACATGTATTTTTAAACAATACTTGAAAAAGTTTATTTCCCCATGAAAAAAGCTAGAGTGTCTTTTATTAAAATAGGCTTGTTTTAATGTCAATTTTCTGCCTGAATAAAAGTGAATGGATATTAAACACTGCTGCAGGCACTGTTGTTGTTGGAATTAAAGATTCTCTTCTGCAATAAATCATTTCATAAAAACACAAATTTATCTAAGCAATGGTAGGCCAGGTCTTTTTTTTTTAACTTTATTTTTATAGTTATATTTTCAGTCCCGGGTACATATAGTTGCTGTATAATGTGAGAGCATGAAATGTTGATTTTAGAATGAGTCTTAGATATTTTGAAAATGCAGTACAGCCACCTACCTGTTAAAAGTAGTCCAGTGTCTAAATGAGGAGTATATGACTCTTGTGTGTGGGAAGATGGCATATGTCTTAGTTGAAAATTGAATCACATTCAGTGCAACTGAATTCACTTAAATAACATCAGGCCCTCATGGAGGGAAGTATGGTGTCCTGTAAAATGGGCTCTAGTCAGCTGATATGGTTTCAAGTGGGTGGCCTGATGGCACTTGCTCCTCCAACAGTTTATTTATACTCTCTGAGCTTCACATTGATTGGCCAAAAGAAGAGGAAGAATCACACTAGATTGAAGTTCTAAACTGCAACATAGCACATGCTCGCATGTTCCACTCAGCCGGAAGGTAAATCACTTATTGCTACGAGAAATAAAGTCTTGCAAATGAGCCATGGCCGCAATACAGGGAAGCGTCATCCTGAGAGGCCATTTACACCAGTTCACCTTCCGATGCTGACTTTTGCAGAGGAAGGAAGAAAGAATGAGAATTATGGTTGCAACATCCAATTAGCATATAGAAAAAGATAAACATGAGGGTCACAGTTAATACTCTATAAACAAGATGTGCAGCTGACACCAAGAATCTCAAATGACCGATTTCATGATTTAAATGCCCGTGGAATATTTTCAGGGGTGCTGTTACCAGTAAATTCCTGGCTCTTTGATTTACTGGCCAGCACATTTTTGCTGATGTGTTGTTGATACCTGGTCTCAAGTTTAAGGAATTATTTCTGGGATGATTTTTTTCCTTCTACTCCCTGTGGTCCACTACCTTCTCCACTCTCTCGCACATGCAGAGGAGAGGTGACTAAAGAGACAGCTAATGACTACATCTAAGTGTAAAAAATGTGCCAGAGGCAGAGGCATCTCCAGAGTGTTTCTGCTCTTCTCGTTCTGAGTTTGCTGCTCACTGATTTGCCACGGAGACAGTGATTTCCTGAGCCTTGGGGACTGAGTTTCAAATTCCATGTTTTCATATTCTAAATTGTCTTAGCCTTAAAATATGGTCAACAACGGTACAAAATATTGAATTATACCTTAAAGGATGGCCTCCTAGTCATACTACTAAACACACACACTGCAAAAAACACCATGTTGGCAAACAACAAGCAGAGGCAGGAGACAGCAACGGGTCTTGTTGACTGATCCCTGTGTACCACCCAAAGGCTACATTTCATATGCATTGATTCATGTAGTTCTTATGATACTCTAAGGTAAGATTAGCATCTGTACTTTATAAATGTGCGTGCCTGAGCTAAGAGAAATAACTCAGTACCTGGGGACGAGTCCCCCCCCCCTCTCTCTCTCTCTCACACACACACACACACACACACACACACACACACACACACACACACACACACTGGAACGGCTTTGGCTCCACATCAAGGCTCTTGACCACTCTCCTGTGCTGTGTCATCCATGCCTTTGTGTAACTGGGCTTGTGGCAGTTGTTTTCACAAAACTGACCTTAGAAGCCTCTCTCTTTATCCCAGGGGTAGGTTGGAGAAAGCCAATGAAATGAAGTCTATGACTAACAAAAGCAGTGAAGGTCCTGGAATTTAAACCTCAATTTGTTTGACCATCAACCTACATAAGTAACTCTGTCACATCATATGTTCTGTAGAGTGGAGGACTTAAATGGAAATGACCATGGGGTCTTCATCTTTCCACTTACCGTCTTTATGATTTCATCAAGTGCCAGGATTTGAACATCTACAGTTCACTCACTTGCACTATGGATTGGAACATGCATTCCAAATAAGAGGCTGTCCATGTCTAGCTTCCTTGGCCCTCAGCTGACAGCTGATAGTCCTCAGCCTTTCCCTTACCCCTTCAGTCTGCAGCCAATCAAAACCAAGTTTTACAGGGGAGTCTGTCCTTTTGCCCACCTTCCAGGTAGGCTTTGGAATAGCAAAACTGTTAACCTAAGACAGCTTTGTGAAGCTACAGGTCTCCTCCAACCCCACTGCAGTCCTGTCCTAGCACTTGCTTTTTACTCAAGCCTGTGACAGAATGGCCACTTTGCTCTCTGGCCACTCAACCTCCAATAGCACAGACCGGTTTCCCTCCTTTCAACAGGACTGTCTGTTATCCTCAGTCTTGGCTAAGAGTAACCCAAACATCTCACCACCCTCTAGACTTAATGCGTTGATGACTCTCTGACTGTGGGGATTGACCTGTCAATCACCCCTCTCTCCACGAGACTATTTTTTCAAGGCTGTAACCACAGCCTCAGGCTGTTTCAGGGTTCAGGGACTCCTACGAAACCTCAGCACTTGGTAATCTTTGCTAGGAGCACCAAGAACTAAGTGGAAGTGCATAACCAATGTGTCCTCTGCATTTGCTTTAGAAAATAGCACATGGTGCACATCACCAGTGTACCAGACTCTGCTAAGTACCAGGCATACAAAACAGTGTCTCATGTCATATCCACGAATACCAATAGCTTTGCTCTTACCCATACAGGCACATCTCCAGTTTTATTCAGCTTTCCTGGGATAGTAAGGTAGCAAATGCTATTTTTTGTCATAAGTTGCATTTGCCCATTTGAGGAAATCAACAAAGCGTGCAATGCCCCCAACTTGAAAGAGTTACTGTATCTGTGGTCATAAAGTATTGAAGCAGAAGCAGACTGAAACTTGACAAGAAACGTAGATTTCCAAACTTGAGGAGAAGCAAAAGAGTCACAATGGCATCATTAGACTTTGATCATTATCGTGATGGGATGAGAGGCAAGCCAAGGTTTTAGAGCCAGTTGATGGCAGAGCCAGGATTGTGGTCACTTGAAGGGTTGTCTCCACTATCTGAGAGAGAATTTGAAATATAAATAAAAGAAAATGATACCTTTGCTCTGAAAATATAAAATATGTAATAGACAAGGGAGGAATCATTCAAAGGTAGGTTATCAGACAAATCCATGATGGGATCCAACTACAGCCTGGTACGTTGTTGGGTGAAGTAGAAGTCTGTAGATTCCAGTGTGAAGACAGTAAAATAAAGCAATAGTTCTCTTCACAGATGCTTTACATTTTACTTTCAGTGCCTCTACTGTTCAGTACTACAACAGAAGGAATGGGGACAATACACACACACACACACACACACACACACACACACACACACACACACACACACATTATTATAAGAAAAGTACAGAATGCAATCTTTCCAAGCTTGGCTGGTTGAGTTCTGTATTGCTCAAGAGAAAGGGTGGTTGCATCCCACTTGAACGACTACTTCGATTCATTTTATGTTTCCACCCTAGAAACTATACCTCCAATGTCATAAATCACAGTTATGAAGTCTGGGGTCAGTATAGTTGGGTGGTACTCTCCCTCAACATGGACCACACTCTGTCTTAGTCAGGGTTTCTATTCCTGAGCAAACATCATGATCAAGAATCAAGTTGGGGAGGAAAGGGTTTGTTCTGCTTACACTTCCAAGTGCTGTTCATCATGAAAGGAAGTCAGGACTGGAACTCAAGCAGGTCAAAGAGCAGGATCTGATGCAGAGGCCATGGAGGAATGCTGCTTACTGACTTGCTTGCTTCTTCTGGCTTGCTCAGCCTGCTTTCTTATAGAACCCAAGACTACCAGCCCACAGATGGTACCACCCACAAGGGGCCCTCCCCCCTTGATCACTAATTGAGAAAATGCCTTACAGCTGGATCTCATGGAGGCATTTTCTCAACTGAAACTCCTTTCTCTGTGATAACTTCAGCTTGTGTCAAGTTGACACACAAAATTAGCCAGTACAATTGGCCCCTTGTCAACTTGTCACACAAACACATCACCAATAAGCCTCAACCCTTCCTTCCTTATTCATCCCCAAGATCTAAATAACTTTAAAAGTCCCACATTCTTTGCAAATTCTTACATATTAACATTTCAGTCCCTTTTTAACATCCAATCTCTTAAAATTCAAAGTCTTTTAAAAATTCAAAGTCTCTTCACTGTGGGCTCCACTAAAATACCTTCTTTCTTCAAGAGGGAAAATATATCAGAGCACAGTCACAATCAAAAGCAAAACCAAAGTCCAACCGTCAAATGTCTGAGAACCACTCACGATCTTCTGGATTACTCCAAGGGCTTGAGTCACTTCTCCAGCTCTGCCCTTTGTAGCACACACCTGTCTTCTAGGCTCCAGATGCCTATACTCCACTGCTGCTGCTGTTCTTGGTGGTCATCTCATGGTACTGGCATCTCCAAAACACTGCTGTCTTCTGCTGCAACTAGGTTTACCAACAGCCTCTCATAGGCTCTCTTCATGGTGCCAAGCCTCACCTCCTTTGCATGACCACTTCAGTCCTGGGCCGTCAATGCAACTGAGGCTGCACCTTCATCAATGGCCTTCCACGGCCTCTCACACAGCCTGAACCTCAACTCCTTTGCATGAGCCCTTCAGTCCTGGGCCATCAATTGCAACTGAGGCTGCACCTTCACCAATGACCTTCCACGGCCTCTCACAGTGCCCAGGCCTTAGCTGCTCTTCACAACTCCTTCATGCTTTCAAAACCAGTACCACCTGGGTGACTTTTACACATTACCAAGTCCAGTCACACCACAGGTACAACCCTGGCTATCTCTGGAACACAGCCTCTGTGCTGTCAGAAAATACTTCTCAGAAGATTTCACCCCAATGATGCTGGTCTCTTCTTAATCACCGCTAATATCTTAGCTCCAGCTAATCAGCATCAATAGTCCCAGCAATGCAATGGTTTTGCTTTAGTAGTTCTGGTATCTTGTCAATCACAGCTGATTTCTTCAGCCCCAGCTAACCACAGAATCTTCACAGTCAAAATAGCAACAGCCCTGATAAGAGTCTTTAATCTTCCCTCTGAGATTTTACAAGCCAGGCCTCCATCTTCTGCACTGTTCTCAACATTATCTTCCAAGCTCCTACACAACATCGAACAGAGCAGCCCAAAAATCCAAAGTCCTTCCACAGTCCTCTCCAAAACACGATCAGGTTGTCACAGGAATGCCCCACTTCGCTGGTACCAATTTGTCTTAGTCAGGGTTTCTATTCTTGCACAAACATCATGACCAAGAAGCAAGTTGGGGAGGAAAGGGTTTATTGAGCTTACATTTCCACATTGTTGATCACTACCAAAGGAAGTCAGGACTGGAACTCAAGCAGGTCAGAAAGCAGGAGCTGATGCAGAGGCCATGGAGGGATGCTGATCCCGTCAGTTTCTTTTAACCTGTGAAAGTTCATCATTTTTAAAATGGTGCAGGGAAGTGTGGCACAATGGCCTCAAGGGTCTGTTTAGCAGTGGGTTCTGCCTTTTTCACCATGTCACTGGCTGTTTTTCTTCAGCTAACAAAGAGCCACTGTCCCATTTTCCTCTGTAAGTGAGGCTGGACTTTCTAAGCCCTTAACCATGTGTTTGCTGACAAGATGCAGTATGCAGTGCCCTTCTCCCAGCAGGATTAAAGTACTTAAAACCCCAGCGTGGTGGCCATGGTCCACCTGATTGTTGATCTCAGTCTCATGCAGGTTTTTCTATTTGCAGGAAAATGACTTATTCTCTGTTTCCTGATACTGTACTCTACTTATTATTTCTAATTCCTCTAGGTTTCCTCCCTTGAACACTGCATTTGACATCTGTCCATGAGAAAAACCCTTTCCAGAGCAAGAAATACTGACTATGGGGTAAGTGAAACAAGTTAGTAATCAACACGTTTGTGTTTTCAGTGTATCTGCCTCAGTATCTTGAGAAGTTAATATATTTTCTTCTAAGTTTTTTACAATAATATTTATAGGTTTCATATGCTGCATGTCTTTTGCTATGTCAGATCTGCATAATTGTGTCTTTTAAAATCAAGTTAATTCTCTCTGATAGCTTTGGAATGAATGTTCACTTTCATAGATATAGCGTGAGATATAAATTGACACTCAGATATCAAAGAGGCTTTTCAAACCTATCCTCTGAGTTGGCTGGCATCTGTTTTGTTATATATGGAATAAACCCAGGTTCATAAAAGATTTATCTTGTGATGTGAAAGCTCACAGTGGAACATTTATGGGCACAGTGAAAATCCTGACTTGCAGCCACATCAAGACATTGGTTTTCCACTGTTTCTTGTCAGATGCCTGCAGAGGCACCATGGGAGCCAGATTGCCCGGGGCACAGAGTTCAGTGGCACCAATAGCTAATGCAGAGAATTTACCAGGTAACACAGATGCACATTTTCACAGTAAAGGTGCCAATGCCCTCTGCTTTTGCACCCCAGCAGGAAGGTTCTAATTGAAACAAAAAGACCCACTTAGCACATGACATTAAGATGCATCAAGGCAAGAGAAAGGGATATGTATCCAATTGGTCTGTTCTCCACTTACTTTATGCAGGGAAGTACACCTATGTACTATAATGTCATATAGACTGTACTATCAATGCAGTGGATAGCATCAAACAGAAGTATTCTAACTTCAGGTTCAGTAAGATCTTTCTTCTTGCTTAAAATGATCGGGTTTCTTTTTCTTGACCCACTTACCTAATTTTATTGCCAGAGAAATTATAGGCCAGCATATGCAAGAGTGGAACATTTGGTCAGTAAATATTTAGTGAGCATCTAATCAGTTCACATGACAGGTTCTCATTAAGATTGGAGGCCCTCTTTTTAAGTTGCATTCTAAAGGAGGGAGGGAATCGACACACATGGAGGTGGTTCTGGTTTGTTGTAGCAGTGATAGAGTGCTTACCTAGCATGGTCTCAGTCCCTAGTACTTCCAAACAAAATTCAAACAGATATGTCTGATAATGATAAATATATTAGAGTTAAATAAGTCTAAGAGCATAGACAAGTCACACAATGATAAGCTACTGTTTGAACAGGGCATTCAGAGAAACCCTCACTGGGAATACACTATTAGGCAGTGAAGGCACAGAACCATGGGCTAGAGGGGCCATCTGTCTCAGAAAAACTGTTGGGGGCTGGACCTAGCAGATGTGATGAGCAACAAGAGATTCTTGGACTATTTTGGAGGCAAAAGCAGTAGGAAAATTTTCCATGTTGAATGTGGGATATTAGTGGGAAAAGTGATCAAAATGATTCCACAGTCTTTGGCAAATACATCTGAAGAATGGAATTGTCACATGCTTAAACGAAGAATACCTCAAACAAACAAAACCAAGACTAGAGAGAGTAGAATTAGGAATTCAGTCTTAGAGCTATGGAGGTGGAAATATTTACTAAGAATCCAAATGCAGAGATCAATCAGCAGTTGGATATCCAAGTCTGGAGTTGAGAGGCACGGGCTTTAATGAAGGCATACAGTGCAGGGTTTGGCTCTTCGGCAGCATTCACAGCTGAGGGTAGACAAGACCACAGTAGGACGAGACCACAGGAAGAATCAGTTCTCCAATGCCCACCTTCTTCCTTAAGAATTCTTTAATTGGCATATAGTAGGTCTTACCCATTGATATTTTTAGGAATCTCGAAACATGGTTCACATGTTCAACACAGATTAAGTGTTTCTGCCTTAGAGGGTGAACATGGCTGGAGACAGAAGTCATGAGCCAGAGTCCAGGGCATGCTAAAGGGTATAGGGATGAGTGATAAGCAGGCAAAAGAAGAATCTACAGTGAGACAGGGGAAAATAATGAGAAAAAAGTTCTGAAACCCAGGTATAGCTGGTTAAAAATGACAGAGTGATTAACTATATCAAATGTCACAAGTAGACCCAATGAATGAGAACTGAGAATCTGCTACTTAGCCATGTGATGTCCACATTGGCTTTACAATAGCAGTATCAGTGCTTTAATGAGATGATGGCTTGACAAGGTAGATTAAAGAAAGAATGGAAAGAGAGCTTAGTAGGGTCTGTTAAGTCAACTATTTTGGTGAGTTTCTCACAAAAGCAAACAGAACACAGTGACCTAGCCGGAGTTGTGGTTAAGATCAGAGGCTTTAATTTTCAAAATTAAAATCTGGTACAGGAGGGACATAAATGACTGATGGAAAAATTAGTTAATGATTCTACTGAGAAGGTAAAGGGACCATGTATACAATGAGGTGTCACTCTTAAGTGGGAGCATGGAAGAGGGAAGGCGTGGCATGGGCCAGTTGCAGGCAGGTGGATGCCAACACAGAGGAGCAAGAAGACACTGTTTTGGAACTGCTTCTATTTTCTCTGGGAAGTGTGGAGCATGTCTAATGATAAAAGAGAAAATAGGAAGAAGGAAGTAGATACTCAGCAAAGTATGAAACCTATGGCTATGGTATAGACATTGAATAGCCTCCAAAAGCCAATAGGTTAAAGAGATGGTCCCTAAGTCATGCTATTGGGGTGTAGTGGAGTCTTTAAGGGATAGGACCTAGTGATAGGTTCTTAAGTTACTTGAGACGTGTTCCCTAAAGGGGGATTGTGGGACCCTCATTTCTCTATTTCTCTCTTTTTCCTGGTTTGTGATGGGTCAGTTTGGTCTGACCCACACCCCATCACTGCCCTCTGGCATGCTCACCAGAGACCCAAGGTCCTGAAAGCCACCAGACCTTGAACTAAAATCTCTACAGCCATGAGGTAAATATCTCCTTTATAAATCAGTTATCTGAGTTCTTTGCAATAGTGATGTGGAACTGACTAATACACACCTAGAATTAAACATGAGTAATTAAATAGCTGTGGAAAGCTTTGTCCGGTTCAGAAGTCAGAAGTCAGAGCTCTGATGTGAGTCCAACATCCATGTGAATGTGTCCCAGCTACATTCAGTTGTGTTCCTGTTACTAAAGACCTGAACAGTGAGGGGTTGGGTATTTAGCTCAGTGGTAGAGTGGTTGCCTAGCAAGCACAAGGCCCTGGGTTCGGTCCTCAGTTCTGGAAAAAAAGACCTGAACAGTAAGCAAGGACGAGGATGGGTTAATAGCTTTTCTGCCAAGTTAATAGAATAAAGGTAAGTGGATCATAGACCTGAAGTTAAAAGCAATGGTAACCATTTCATTTTAGCAATGAGCCTTACCACACATGCTAGCCAGGGGAGGCAAGAGAGTGGACTGGGCATATTGAGAGGTGTTAGCATTGCAGGGGAGGTCTGCAGAGGATCATAGTGCTGAAGGTGCAGTTCTAGTCTTTGTTATGGCATGAAACAACTATTTTGATAAAAAGCAAGCATATTCATTATCAAGGGCTGATTGCACTTTGAATCGATTTAATTAAGTTTTCACCCGTTAAAATTAGTTAAGTTATGCAAAAAAGACCATAGCTTTGAACATTAGTATGCATTCTTTCACTTACAATTATGAAATGAATATATTAGTGTATAATCTAAAAACAATTAGTGATTGCTAGACAGCATCTCAGTAATAGTTCTCTTCTAAAGGAATATATTTCCAAAGACAGAATTAAGCCATCCCTCTTCTTTGCCATTCCAGTGGCTTGGGGGGAGCACTGACAGACAACATAATACATGTCTCTGCCTATCTTGTAAATCACTTTAATTTTCCTAAATTGCTGGAAAGGGATTTGTTGCCTTTAAGGAACTTTTCAAAATCTAATTGATCAAATTGTATTACGCAAGACAGATGCCAACGCTACAAAGGACTTGACTTTGTTAAAAATTCTACCTAGTTCACCTCAGACCTTCTATACGCAAATGGGGAGCTACTACCCAGGAGGCCCTGACATAACAACCTCTCATTCTAACAAGTTAAGTTTTTGTTTGGGTGTGGGAGGGCGATGTTGTCTGTTTCCCCCTCTGCTCTCATCTTTTCACTATCTTATTATAATTTTTGGTATAGTTGAGCAATAGCTGTAGGAAACCATGGAGGCCTTCTGGATCCACGCAGCAGGCAGGCCTGACAAACCAAACCCATGCACAGTTTCATCATAGTAACAGCATGGCTGGTTTTAGAAGGACTTGGAGCCAGTTAACTAAGCCACAGCCAACTGCCTGTCTGATTTATTGAGCTGTAGTCAATTAATTTGTTCTCTATGCCTCGCTTCTACCTTTCCATGAATTCTCTCTGGTACCATTATTGGCTGAAGTTCTCAGACTCTGCTCTCATTCTAGAAGCTATCAGATTCACAAGGGTTGCTTTGTTTTGTTTTGCTCGGACAAACTCTACTGAATGTAATTTGTCTGAGAAGCAGTCCCTTTAGCAGCACCATCAAGGTTAAGTTTTACAATAAATTTCCAGGCAACAGAAAGCAAGTTGAAAAGCCTCTGGTTTTTCAATGGACTGAATTCCCCGGGCAAAATGTCTGTGTTTGTATCTGGTTCTTAGTTGGGATGTTTGCAGCCTCTGTGTTCTTGCAGCTTTAGTCTCCCTGTCTGTGTGGCCAGCACATATTTCAGATTAACTTAAAAGCCCTCACTTTCCTTCCTAAAGCCCTGTGACCAAGAGGAGCCAAATTATTTTACCTTCAGATGAGATTAGTCTGGAGTCCCAAAGAGCCTCTTATTGGCCATTAGTATAATTATGAAGCTAGTCCCAGACAGACTGCATTTAACCCTCTATCTTACTATCAGGCTTGGTGACAGGCCTATGACCAGAGCATGGTAAACTATGGCAAAGCAGAGCTACCAACAGTCCTCAATGTTCAATATAATATACTCCTGCAAACGTGAAAACCAAACGCAGGAAAAATAAAACATAAATATATACTACAATGGACCCCTATTGCTACAGAGAACAAGTTAAATCCCTAGTGTCATTTACTTATCTCTGGAGATAGAGTTTCAATGGTTGGGGTGTATTCCTCAATTTTGTTCTTTTCTAATTAACTGCCTTGGCACTGATGCATGTTCAGTGTGGGCTAGAGAGGTGATGTCGTGTGACAAACTGTGTGCTCCTCATCGGTGGTATCAGAGCTTTAGTCTCTGTGTTTCCCTTTATTTCTCTAAGTCATCATGAAGTGCAAGGTCATCTTCACACACTTACACATACCTCCATCTGCAGGTGAGGACTGTAATGTCCCATTGACACCCTGGTTTGTACAACTTTCATTGCCATATGCTCATCTGTTGATTGATTGCCAATTGTCATGATGAGAAAAACTAAAATCTGAAAAGCCACATTCACTACTCAAAGCAATACTCGGCTCCACTCCTGGGAGTCGTCCCAGGCTCAAGGCTCCTGCTAAGTGTCAGAGCTGGATTTCTCCTGTTTCACTTTCGACTTAAGCATCTTTATAAAGCCTGCTCTTTGTGAAGTATCCTAGAGATGGGAAAATATCTTCAACTCCATATGTAAATGAGTTAAAGGATAAAAAACTATGGCCAATGCCACAATTTGCTAATTAATTGGAAAACACTCCATGAAACCTTGGGCAGAAGTGAGGAGACAGAGTGACTGTTAATTGTGCTGGAAGAGCTGATATTTTTAGAATGGATTTCTCCAGACAGATAAGCCTTGTCCCCTTTGCCTTCTGATGCTTTTTTGCATTGTAGTACTAGTTGCTTTAGTTCACATTTCAGTCTTTAAAATCACAAATAAAAGAACCAAAGTCCAGTCAGGATACGTTTCCTGAAGTATGATTGTTACAAGAGCCAACAAAATCACTCTAGCATGCACCGCACACCAGTGTTTCCATTTATGACGGGCCTCGTGGACGACAACACTCTATAGGAGTCTAATGGAGCCAAAACGTTACCACTGCCAGAGATGTAGCAGACAGCCTAATATAACAGTGCTTTACAAAGTCTGATGATATTTGTGTAAACAAGCACGTCATGCCACCAATGCTGTGTCAACGTTCAGTAGATACAATAAATGTAACCCTCTTGTTGAAGTATTCACTGTAGATAAAACACAATGTGTGTCAGCAGCAAGCTCATACATGATGTGTTTAAAAGTCTCTTGATACAATCAAGAAGCCATCTGGTAACTTGACCTAGATATATCGGGTTTATATAAGTATATTCTAGAATCTTTGCCCAGTGACAAATACCTTTCATGACCCATCTCCCAGGATGTACTTTGGCTGGTAAGCAGTGCTTGACTGTGTCATTCTGTCCTCACCTACAGTCCTTGGGGGATAGAAGGGAACACTCTGACAATACATTATCAGAGGCTTAATAGTTGAGCTCTAGGTCCAGTCTGTGTCCCCGAAACTCTTGATCTGAGATCATATGACCTAAGGGGTGAGCATGAGTCTAGATAAATGCTCAGCATAGTAGTTTGCAAAATTTGCATTGTATTGGATGAAATGTAGGTTACAAGGGAGTTATTTTTGACATACACATTAAAAATTAAATTTGATTCAAAAAATTATTTGCATCTAAATAAGTTGATTCCCATATACAAATGAAAAATGTCCATTGACATTTGTAGTTGACTAACGCCCATTTTTCATAGATTAAAATTCTTCCAGCTCCCCCCCACATGCTTATCCTTCCCAATTTATTAGCATCCCTGATGAAAGTGGCACCTTAAAATCAGTGACCTGTGTTAGCACATCCTTGTAGCCTGGAGTTCATAGTTCATCTAGACTTTGCTCTCAGTATTACCCTTTCTGTGAGTTTCACAAGTGTGCAACTACATCTCTCCACCACTGTCATTTTGTACAGAGCAATGCCATATAAGTCTTATACATCAGCTATTCCTATCCCCCTTCCTAATAGCTGCTGGCAACCACTGACTTTCATTCTCTTGTATTTTTCAGAATGCATGTAGTTGACATTATATATCATTTTTCTACTAGATCTTGTCCCTTGGTAATATGAATCCTTTCATGTCCTTTCAAGACTAGGTAGCACATTTCTTTTTAGTACAGGATGTTATTCTTTTGCCTGAATATATCATAGCTTATCTACTTACCTGCTGATGGACGCCTAAGTTGTATCTAAAATGGCAATTATAATTAGGGCTAGGATCAATATATCATGCAGGTTTTTACAAGGCTGTAGCTTTTCAACTCTTTTTCAAATACCAACGAGTATTGCACTAGATCACATGAAGAAAGTATGTTGACTTTTGTAACAAGCAGCCAGATTCCAAAAGGGCTGCTGTTTTGACCTCCCACACACATGCAAAACAGCCCTTAACTTCTCTGTCCTCACAGACACTAGTGATGTGGCTGACTGTGCCCTGCACTTTGTGTATTCTTGTAGGCACATGCTGCTGTCTTCCTGTCTAATTTGTGTCTCCCTGGTAACATGTGATGTAGTTGGCATTCCCTTGTACCCATTGTTCATTACTCTGAAGCCCTAAGGTGTGTTTTGGAGATGTCCAGATAGTTTGACTGTCGAGACATCCCCACAAGAGTCGTGAGAAATTTATTGTTAGTCTGTGACTGTGACTTGCCTTTCTCAACACAGCAAGCCAGCAAGCCATAAGCTCAGTTCATGTTCTCCTTGTATTTTTCAACCAATTTAGCCTACAATCCACCATCAGTTCAGTAAACTCAGGAGCACAATTATTTTTGAAGGTGGGGTGACCTGTCTTTCACCAGTACCCAGGCAATATCCACAGAAAAACGAAACTCAGCGCTGTAACATATAATCTTCTGTTTCTCAGACTGTCTCACTAATTAGCCTGTCACAGGCATTGTTGTGGCATTAGTGGAGTTATCCACAAGGGCTCACCCTTCACTGTGCTTTCAGGAAGTTCTTAGTGCCTGGAGTATCCGCATTCGAGTTCCCCAGCTGATGCTATTTCTAGAACAACCCCTTGTCTCTCTTTGCAGTTAATATCACCAACATATATTCTCAACTCCTAGCGAACACTTACCTGGGCAGGACAGTTGCTGTCCTCTCCTGCCCAGACCACCCAGTTTGCTCCCAGCCACGGCTTGAATGGCGGCTTTTAGTTAGAAGCATTGTTAATTCCTCTCATCAAAGAAATTAAAAGTCCTCTGAGTTTTACGGTTCACGGTGCACTTTAACTTTTTAATAAAAATTTTAAAAGATACAAGGTGACATTTTGCTAGGCATAGCAAGATGATTGTTGTGGTCCTGGGTGTCCTGTCTTCACTGTCTCTCTGTGTACATGTGGAAAGAACACTTTAGATCTACTTAGCAACTTCCAGTATAGTATCATTAACTATAGGAATCGGAGAACACATGGTGAGAACAGACAGCTAGGAGAAAAGAATGGCACAGGAAAATTCTGTTGAAGTTAAACTTTCGGTGTTCTCTTGTTCCTTAATTCCCGGCCTGAAAAACTAGCAAGCAGTCTTGTTCCCAGGAGCTGTATGCTCCGTCTGGAATTTACTCCTGTAACTTCCCTTGGCCAATGCCTCCCCCCTTAGGGCAGTTAAGCATACGGCATAGTTAGGGCCAGTGATGGAACGTGGGTTTGTGGGTGAGAGAACCCCTTCAGGGAAGGCCTCAGAAGGCTGCAATACAGGGAACACGTGGGAACAAATGCCTTTCTCTCCAGCTCTTTCACAGTGTTGACCTCTGTAAACCCAAGACAAGAGCGCAGTTAATCATTATGGCTTCAGCATGTCTCGCTTAGGAAGTGCTTGATAAATACTCATGAATCTGAACTGCACAGAGCCGCATACGGTTGGACCAGGGATATGTGGTCATCAGCCAGTCAGTAAGGAGAATGAAATCATTAAGGATGGAATGATGGAGGCAGAAAGGAGGACATAAGGCTCTTCACGCCTGCTTTTCTTCTCAAATAACTCTGGCCCATCCCCGTTGGAAGCTGTGTGCTGACGTAAGCCATTAGCACAATCAGTTCTAAACCCAGCCCTCTTTCAGAACATTGACAGAACAAATGAGTCGGGGTTACTAGATTATTTGTGGGACCAAAAGTGCCCAGAAGAAATGCTTATTTCCAGTGACCACTTCACAAAGGTGACGCGTTGCAGGCTCTTGGAAATGTACCTAGGTCTGTTTCGAGTTTGTCCCTAGGCATGATGTTATGGTTAAGCTCTTCAGAGTCCTGCCCACAAGAGGAGGGGCTGAGAGGTCTGCCTTTGACAGTGGATAAATCACTAGCTGATGTTGGCTCCTGTTTACCGCCAGCCTGGTCTTCAGGAATAACAACGACACTGTTCCGACCTACCTCCCCTTGTACTCAGGCGGCTAGGCACCCGGAACTGCTGGCCATGTAGAAGACAAAATAACCTCACAGCTGGATCAAGAAACACTTTTTTCCTCAAGAAAACACTTTTCCCCCCTAAACCTGCATGCCTTTGAAAGTCTGTTTTCCCCTATGTGTTCAAAAGGATTGCTGCCACTGGGCACATACTCCTGACCTGAACAGTGAGTAGTTTTATAGAAGAAGAAGAAGAAGGAGGAGGAGGAGGAGGAGGAGGAGGAGGAGGAGGAGGAGGAGGAGGAGGAGGTAGCAGCTTTTCTTGAAAGACAAAAGCTCTGTTTTAATGTTTTAACTGTTGTCAGGTTACAGAAGGGGTTGAGGCGGCCAGAGGCTGGAGTCCTTTTCACCAGAAGACATCTGATTGAGGGACCTGCTGGGTTTTGAAAGAGCTGCTCTTTTCTAGCACACTCACTAGGGTGCAGCAGAGAGAAGAGTTGGGTGTGTTCTCTGAGGTGTTGTTTAGCCAGGGAAAGGCAGGAAACTTTCTTAAATGAAGCCCAGCTGAACGGAGCAAAGTTCATTTCCAGGTTCATTTTCACACAAATTCATTCTGGCAAGACAGAGGACTTGGTGATTAACACCCTTTTAGACTACAGGGAGGTAATGATCTTTATATTGAAAGCATTTTTTATTATTTCCTTTTGGCAAATATAGAAAACCATGGGGTTAATCAGGCCAGTTTGATATAAGAGTAGCATATATCAAATGATGTTGCTCATTCTTTGGGAGGTTTCCTCCCCCACCCCCACACACAGTATCAGAAAGACTATTTGGTATTTCTTGTTCCTAAAAATATGACTTAATACAATATTAGAAGATATTAAAATACCAGAAACTGAAAATCTTTTTAAAAGTTTTAAACTCTCTGAAGGATGTATAACTAATATTTTAGTCACATTGACCTTTGAAATCAAATTCGTCAACTGTTTCAGCTGTAGAGTGAATATTTCCCATCCCTTATCCTGTGTGTCTAGCCACAGTATAAGATATTTGAGGACCCAAAATTAAATTGCTTCTGGGATATGGACAAAAGGCTCAGTGGTTGAGAACACTTGCTGATATTTCAGAGGACTCCAGTTCAGTTTCCAACTCCCATTTTAGGCAGTTCACAGCCACCTGTCACTCCAGCTCCAAGGGAATCCAGCACCCTCCACCTGCACGCGTATGAGCATACCCACACAAAGACACACGTTCAAACACACACACATAATGAGAAAAATGTAAATGCTTTTAGCCGTAGTCTCACGTTCAAGTCTGTTAAATAGCACAAAACAGTAATTGCATACAACCTGTGCAGACCCCTATACATTTCCCTTGACACAACCTTAGATCTCGACACGACCTAGTGCAGATATCCATGGTATGCAAATGCACTATGTTGTTTAGGAAATATCGTCAAGAAAAAAGTCTCAATGTGTTTGGTACAGACTCAAGGTGGCTTTTAAACTATTTTTGATCAGCAGTTGATTTAGTTCACTGATGGAGAGCATGTAAATATGGAGAGTGAACGACATTGGGCAGGGAAATAGACTAAGCGTCAGGAATCCTAAGTCTTACACTTGGAGGTGCTGCTATGTAGAATTTTACCCTGAGGATGCCCACTGACCCTCAGAACTTCAGTTTTGGTCACTGTAGAAAAAACAGAAACATAACAGTATCTGACAGTTTCACTTGGTGACTGTGTGCAATAAAGCATGTCAAAGTATTTCCAACAGATTTAAAGAATTGTGTAAGTTGGTTTGTTTTATATTTTTTAAAAAAAAGGAGCCAGGAATATGTTTTAAAGGGGCACAATATGGTGCAGTGGGAGGGGGTGCTTCTGTGGGCCCATGCTGAGACACCCCTTTCCCACTGAGGTACCAGCCATAAGATGGATGTTGTATGGGATAGAGTTTATTTAGGGCATGAGAAGTGCAGATAGAAAGGAGAAGAGAGAGAGAGAAAGATGGGGGGGGAGAGGCCATCCAGGAACACGTGGAGAGAAGGGGGAGGAAGGGGAGAGAGGGGGAAGGGAGAAAGGGGTCAGAAAGAGAAGGGGCAGAGAGTAAGAGGTCAAGGAGGGGCAAACAGCCCCTTTTATAGTAATCCGGGCATTACTGTGAGGCGGAGCCTAGAAGGAATGATAATATAAGTCTTTTGTGTTTAAGACAAAATACAAATGCAGGAAAATATGTAATAGAAATGCTAGAGGAAGCATGGTGTCTGCTTCTAAACTCTAAATCACACTCTTTGGAAAATGTTCCATTAGTGATGTTATTACAGCAAAGGGTTGTAAAAATATAAGAAAAGGGAGAGGGGGAAGAAACAGGCTGCAGGCAGCCACAACACTGAGGGGAAATGTGGGTGCACAGGGTAAGTGTCCCCCTTGAGTCCTGGGGAGAAAAGAGCAACAAGCACAGAAGGAAAGGCAGAGCCCATCTGGGAATACAAAACCAATTCTGAAACGGTTTTATTGGCAATAATCAGGCTATAAATGCCACTCATCTGTATTCATCTTTTTAATCCTGTGTTTTCTCGGTTGTTTTTGTTTTCTCAATAAAACTGTAACTTTGGGGCATTTGATTCAGTTGCCCTGTGAAAGAAACTGAAGGTAGAACTAACCGAGAAATACTGTCTATGGCTCACTTCACTTTTAGAAAGTCTGAAAGAAAATGCCCAGTTATTGACCAGGCATTTATAGATCTCTTTAAAAAAAAAAGATTTTTTTATTTTATGTATATGGGTACACTGTTGGTCTCTTCAGACACACCAGAAGAGGGCATCAGATCCCATTACAGATGGTTGTGATCCACCATGTGTCTGCTGGGAATTGAACTCAGGACCTCTGGAAGAGCAGTCAGTGCTCTTGACCACTGAGCCATCTCTCCAGTCCCTGTTATAGATCTCTTACATGACAATTTTCTTTGCGATTTTATGTCAACACGTCCTGTGATGTACATGTGAACTCTCCCCCATAGTGTCTGGTGTTTAAATCCTTGGTCTCAGTTGGTGGCCTTGCTTGAGGAGGTCGTGGAACCTTTATGAGGTATAGCCTCCCTGAAGGAGATATGATGCTACAGGAGGCTTTGAGAGTTTAGAGTCTCCTCCCACTTCCAGTTCACTCTTCCAGTTTTATGTTTGTGGTTGAGCTTCGTGTTTATGCTGCCTGCGAAAAACCTCTCTCACCATTGTGGACTCTCTCTCTGGAGCAATAAGCCAAAATCAAGTCTGTCTTCTGTAAGTTGCTTTTGGTTGGGGTGTTTTATCCCAGCAAGAGCCAAGTAACTGATAGGAGTCTCATACATTTTTTTGGTACAATGTGGGGAATTTTCTTCATAAGAAAAGTATTCTCTGTATATGCAAAAAAAACACAACAACAACAAAAAACAAACAAACAAACAAACAAAACAGACTACTACCAGGTTTTGGACTATTTGGGAAGCTTTCTAAACATTTCTACCTTTGTCTGTCAGGTATCCAAGATAGATGCAGGGAGCTCCCTACCCCCATTGAGGTTAGATGAGTTGCTATGTATTGTTTTTTTTTTTTTTTTTTTTTTGCAGATTAAATTCTTTTTTTTTTTTTTTTTTTTTGATATTTTATTTACATTTCCGATGATTCCCCTTTTCTTTAGAAACCCCGTGTCCCCTCCCCCTCCCCGCCTCTGTGAGGGAATTCCTCCTCCCACCTACCCGCCCACCCATTCCCATATTCCCACCTTGACATTCCCTTTTACTGGTGCCCCTAGCACCCTCAGGCCCAAAGTCCTCT
>CM052714.1:61239269-61260430 GCA_028551405.1 Uromys caudimaculatus
CCCTCCATCTGGTACCTCACTCTCAGTCCAGCGGTTATTGTTAAGTGAAACTTAGACATTCTGAACTTGTGGGCTAATATCCGCTTATCAGTGAGTACATACTATGTTCGTTCTTTTGAGACTGAGTTACCTCGCTCAGGATGATATTTTCAAGTTCCATCCATTTGCCTGCAAATTTCATTAAGTCATTGTTTTTAATGAGTTGCTATGTATTGTAATGCTAAATACTATCTTCGAATATCTGGTTGCCTAAACAAGGAGATCCTCAGGGAAGAGGAAATTCTCACATACACCAACTACTTCTAGGAAACCAACCTTGCTCCTTAATTTAAAACCATTGGTTAAATGACAATACTGACAGCCTGTAGCTCAACCAAAGAGAGGTAGGCAGGGCTTGGGTTCCTGGGTCTGAGGCAGAGACCATGAGGAGAGGAGAGGAGGGGAGGGGAGAGGAGAGGAGAGGAGAAGAGAAGAGAAGAGAAGAGAAGAGAAGAGAAGAGAAGAGAAGAGAAGAGAAGAGAAGAGAAGAGAAGAGAAGAGAAGAGAAGAGAAGAGAAGAGAAGAGAAGAGAAGACTTGACTCGACTCTGTGGAGTAAGTGATTTTGAGCACATGGTCATGAGGGCAGGCCAGCTGGGGTAGGAGTGGCCCAGGCAGAATATGGTAAGTGATATCTCAGGGTTATTGACAGGGAAGTAGACAAAACAGCATAGAGGGTTGATACCTGCCCAGCTCTAGTGCTTTTAAGGCTTATTGTAAATATAAAGGTTTTGTGTCTTTTATTTGAGGACTAAATGATCTAAGGTGGGGTAGAAACTCTGAATTGATTATAACTACAAAACGCACCCTCCCCCAACTCGGAGGTATTTTCCAAGGTTCACAGCTGCCTGATATTGAACCTTGGGACAAGCTTTACAAATTTACCCCCTGCCCCAAAAGAAACAGTCTAGACAGGAAGCTATTGAAGAGTGTCCTCAAAAACTATGATAAAGACATTAAAGTATAGCTCTCCACATCTGATGACTTCTGTGGAGGCAGTGCTTAATGGGAGGGGGAAACTCAGTTTCTTTAAGGGGCTAGAGACTGGGAGTTTGGTCATTCCGCAGTGAGTAAATGGGCAACACACACTGGACTGGGAGAGGGGTTTCTTTTGTTTGTTTATTTGGGTTTTTTGGGGGGGAGGATACAAGGTGGACCTGGGAAGGACAGGAAAAGAGTATGATGGGTTACACTGCACAAATTCCCGAATAATTATTTAAAATATTGTGTTGGGGAAAATAAAAAAGAATTTAAATGTAGCTATGATTCAGCCACAGTCGGTGACCAGTGGAAAGAATTCTGAGACTGAATTCACCGTGCTCCTGTCCTGGGTCATCTGTATATCGTTCGCATACACAGTAGGACTCTGAGCAGAAAACGTGTGGGAACCAGGTGCTTAAACCTCACCGTGCTTTGCCCATGCTCCAGCAGCTCCTGGCTCACTAGACTGAAGATCTGCTGGGCTTAGCTTGGACTGTAACACCCTTTGCTAGAGTCATGAAATTTGTCTCCAGGTAGGATTCCCAGGTAACTATGGATCTCAGCTCCTGGGTTTCTCTTCTCTGAGTACTGCATTCTTTTTCTTTTTTAAAAAATTTGTCTTCAAGTTTTACCTTTTATGTTTTTCCTGCATGTTTGTCTGTGTAGCAAATGCATGTAATACCCACAGAAGCTAGGAGAGGGCATCAGATACCCTGGGACTGGAGTTATGACCAGGAGCTGTAAGGGTGATTCTCCAAAGAATGACACTCACAGTATGTAAACACAAGGAGTGTTTTATTTTGCAGAAGTCCAGCATGCCAGGGTCTCCTATTACCCAAATAGAGAAACAATCAAGTGACCTCACAGGCTCCATTTAAAACACATTGGAATTCTGGGGTAGATGAGCTTTATCTTACTCTATCTCTAGGCATTCCAGGAACCATTACTGGGCATGAAGGCTAGAAACTGTGACTGAGGAATCCGGGGGTAGGTGGGCTTTGTCTTACTCTATGACTAAGGACATTCCATTACGGGGGTGTGGAGGCTGTCCAGAGACTGCTGAACCATTGTCCTTGGTTCAGGCAAGTGGAAGGGCAGTTTCTGACAGCTGCCTGAAGCCTGGAGTTTTAAGCCTAATCTCCTGAACTGCCAATTTGAAGCCTGTCCCAGAGTCGGCCTGTCTCATCAGAGCTACCATGTGGTGCTGGGAAGTGAACCTGGGTCCTCTTGAAGAGCACCCAGTGCTCTCAACTGCTGAACCATCTCTCCAGTCCTAACACTACATTCTTACACTTCCTTCTGTCCGTTACCTAGGAATTATTTTCTCAACTATTTCTGTCCAGTTGCAATGTTACAGGTTATAGTTAAGGTCCCTAATTTCTTTTCATATATCCCTTTAATATTTTTATTTCTTAATTCTCAGGTATTTAATTTCTCATTATTTTTTTTCTATTCTCAAGACTGTTGAATTTTCTGCTTGCTAATTAGGAAATATGCCCTCTGAATTTTTGTTTCATTTTAAATATGAAAACCACACAAAGAACCCACTTAAAATGTATATTTCTATGTTTTATCAAGATAAATAATTTGTGATGTTTATAAGAGCAAGCATCAATGTTTTTCAACTCATAAAACTCTGAAAGTCATTTATATGAAGTATTTATAAATTTTTGCCTAAGTACATGTCAGTTTTTCCTCTCAGATTTATAGTTAGTATTATATATAATTCATCACATACATGTATATTCATGGATTTATTCCTATACTGACAAAAAATAACAAATACAATTGTGCTACATGTTATTTCAATCAGGGAAACAAATGGGCTCCCTTTTCTGAGTTCTCAGTTGCCTTGATAAAAGAATTTTAAAACAGATTCAGAAGGATGCTCTAAGTCCATTTTATTAAAGTTTGAGATAAGAACAACAAGGTTGGAAGCTGAAAATCTCAGCAGTTTTCAGGAGGATGAAGAGAGAGAGACAGAGACAGAGACAGAGATACAGAAAGACAGAGAGACAGAGAGGCAGAGATCATCGTCAGGGAAAGCATGCTTCTAGGCTGTTAGCCACTATCTGGAGAAAAAAATGAAAAATGTTATACTTACTGAAAGCTCTGTAAGTGGGTACGTAGAAGGAGGGACTTCTGGGAAGGATAAGTGCATTTTCTCATTAAGGGAATAATTATTCCTCCCATTGCCTTGGCTTGTTTCTGGATCCGTTGACTTTCCTGAAGGGTAATCTCTTGGTCAGGCAAATAACAGCCATGACTGCATTACCTCTCAATGGAAGAAACAGTCATACGTAATGTTCTTATCTTTGGAGTAGATCAAAATGCCATCTCTCTACCCAGGGGCAGGACTAGAATGCAGATTCCATTTTTGACCAGGAAGAAATAATGATCCTGGATGGGCCCCAACATAGTCCCAGTACTTCCACCTTCTCGTGTGGTAGTTTAAATTCTAGAAGGAGGCAGTTGAAATGCTTCCCTTTTCAGTGTTTGCTGAGAAGTGGAAGGTGGAAACAAAAGCCAGTTGTAAAGGAAGTGTCTCTTCTCAACGGCCCCCACGGCTGCTAAGCTCTATCTATGTATCTATATACCCCTTCGTTGTTGGATGTCTTGAGAGATTATGTTATTCATCTCAACAAGCTATTAATCAAAATCTGAAGATAAAAATCATAATTAAAGGCTTTAATTAGAACATTACCTACTAAGCACTGCTTTTCAGATAATAGAAGAAGAGGTTCCTTGTGAGGGCACAGGTAATGTTTAAGCAAGCAATACTCTTATGAGACTTTCCTTTAGTCTGTTTGCTCTAATTTATGGGAATGGAATTATTACACAAATCTGAAACGCTGTGGCTAGTCCCCAAAGACATGTGCCAGGAACTTTGCTGGGGTTTGTGGTATGTCTCAGATAAACAAGTAAGCTGTCTTTCATAATAAACTCAGTATCTCCTTTGGAACTAGGACTCTGTTGACTAACTTTGGCCTCTCTAGTGACAGAGACAGCCTTTAAATTAAGAGTTATTGATGACATGCATTAAGCATCAGCTGTCGCTTCCTCCAGGGAAGAGAAATCCCATAGACATGTTTCTTCACAGAATGCCTTGTTTATTGTGGGAAATGTCTTTTCATATGATAGCTTACTTGTAAATCTTATGGAAGAGTCACACATTTGAGAGGCTCATTGTTCTCTCTTATAAACAAATGAAATGATGTTTTGGTTAAGAATCTTGATAGAATTGAAAAGAACTTACAATATATGGTGCATCATTAAAAAATCATGAGCTGGTAACAAATGGATAGAGAGCCCTCTTCCTCCTGGCTGATTTACCGGGCAGAAAGCACAGCATGGCACTCACGTCTCTTTCAGAAGTAAAAGAATAGCCAACTGTAAATGACTTCATGTTTTCCTGATCCATTTAAAAGATCATTTTTATCTATTTTCCAAATGGCTTTTTATGCTTTTAGATAATTCATAATCACCACCCACAAAAATCCAATTAGCATTAGATACATCTTTAGATTTTGTTTCAATTAGTAAAATGTACCTCTGGATGAGTTTACCCCACACACTTTCTTGCCCTGATTATTAGCACTCATTCCACCTGCTGTAATGAGTTCTTCCTGTACATGTCTGCCCTTGCTTCCTCTAGCCTCACTCACTCAGTGAAGTCATCACTTTGTTAAAATATCTTAGCTTCAGGCTGTGGACAAAGCTCATGCTCTGCCCTTTATAGGGTTAGTTCATTCTTTGTGAAGTCATAGCTTCCTAATGTCTGTGGCAAAAAGATAGTTAGGGAAAGAGTCTTGATGAGGACTTTCCAGGAATAGTTTTATAAACTCAGATTCCACTTCTGCAGCACATCTCTTACGACTTTCCCTGTAGGTAATTTTAGCTGAGATTTCTAACAGTGGGCATACGAAACCTGAATTGGTCACCTCCTATAGCGAGTCAGAACACCCAGTTGGAAGGATAAAGATACCAACCCATCCATAAACTTTTGACCCCAATTTTGTCCTGTCTACAAGAAGTGCAGGGACAAAGATGGAGCAGAGACTGAGGGAAATGGCCATCCAGTAACCAGCCCAACTTGAGACCCATCCCATGGTCAAGAACCAATCTCTGACACTGTTAATGGTACTCTGTTATGCTTTCAGACGGGAGCCTAGCATAACTGTCCTCTGAGAGACTACCACCAGCAGCAGATGGAAACAGATACAGAGGCCCATAGCCAAACATTGGATGAACCTTGGGAAGTCTTAAGGAAGAATTGGGGGAAGAATCAAGGGTCCTTGAGGGGATAGGAACTCCACAGAAAAGCCAACAGAGTCAAGCCCCCATGCACATAAGTAGCAGATGTACAGCTCAGACTTCATGTGGGTTCATCAACAACTGGAGCTGGAGCAGTCCCTAAAACTGTTGCCTGTTTGTGGATTCTGTTTTCCTAACAGGGCTGCCATGTCTGGCCTCAGTGGCAGAGGATGTGACTAGGACTGCAGAAACTTGAAGTGCTAAGGTGTGGGATACCCAGGGAAGACCTCCGCCCTCTCAGAGGAGGAGAGGGGGGAATGGGGTGCACCCCATGTGCGAGGGGGGCAGGAGGAGGGGGCAAGGATCAGGATGTAAAATGAATAAATAAATAAGTTAATGGGGGAAAAGTTAGCCCTCTCCTCCCCAAAAAAGACTGTTGAAATCCATGGGTAACTCACTACAGTTGTGTTTGACTTCTTCAAGATAGAGTTATGGTCTGCTATCAATTCTGCTTTGAAATTCTGGGCATTTTTCTCAGAGTTACCTTTTGTTTAATTTTAAAAGTTTGATCATGTGACAGACCTTTTGTAGTAATGATATAATTAAGGGTGAAGGGAAAGTCATTCACCATTCAAGTTCTGTATGTTAGAAGGTCTTAGTGCCTACTTAGAACTCAGATTTAAGCTGGTGGCTAGCTTCACTGCATTTGGCCACAGTTATAAATTAAATGCAATAAAGAGATATCACTACATTTGATTAAGAATATTTTAAAGTAAATGGTGACCTTCTGAAAAGCAAAATGCTTTCCAGATATCTGTGTAATTAAATCCATTTATCAGAGTGTGTTTTGGACTATTTTGTTGGTAGAAGTGGGTGCTGACCTGATGCTGCTCCCTAGTCACTGAAACCAGTTTGCAAGTGATGTCAACTCACCAAATATGGCATTTGATCTCTAGGTCCCCATCAATGTCTTTAGTAATCATTTTGTATTATAAGTCAAAATAAAAATTCGTTTTTTCCTTTATCTGAAACTGAGGTCCTATTTCACTCTCGTCATAATTATCTCTCTTGGGCCAGCCAGGTGGCTCATTGAGTAAAGACTTATGACCCAAGTTTGATTCCCCCGAACTCACATGCCAGAAGGACAGATAGACTCACACGTGTTGTCCTCAGACCTCCACATGTGCACCTCCCCCCTTGCAGTAAGTTACCTCATTGCCACCAGTTGGTTTGAGTTCTCCTATTGGTTAGTTTACCTCACTTCTCTAGTGAGACATTCTGAACTATACCCTAGCTTTGTTGCCACTCATTGTTGCAAGGGGGAGTTTCGTGTGAAACGAAGCCTTTGTGTGACTGGGGCTGAGGTTGGAAAGTATACAGCGCCTTGGGTTTGAGCTGTGGAGTAGCCTGGAGGGATCAAAGCCCTTTCAGGTAGGAGGGTCATCACTGTCTCTAGTCAGACCTTTGGGCACTGTGTGAAATGGAGGTTACTAAACGCCCTGTGGTAATCTGTATCATTTCACTCTGCAGCCTTCACTGCACTTAGAGTGACATGGGCAATGATTTTTTTTTTTTTACATATTATTCATTTACCATGCTCAGATGTGTGTGTGTGTGTGTGTGTGTGTGTGTGTGTGAGAGAGAGAGAGAGAGAGAGAGAGAGAGAGAGAGAGAGAGAGAGAGAGAGAGAGAGTTGCATGTAGCTTTATCTACCCTGCCTAAGCTCCAGGAATGGGTTGCACTTCCAACCCCCACCCATCTTCCCTTGAATCCATGGATAAAAGACACAGACACACACACACAGTAGTTCAATTTCAACTTGCCTTTGACACAATTGCTGGCGATACTTATCTCCCACTTGGAAAGCTCGCCTTTATCAATATTCTTAGATCCAAACCTCTCTGCCTGCCCTAAATGTTAGTTGCTCAGTTACACCTAGTCCATGCTAAACACCCCCGGGACCACCCTCCTGTAGGAGTGGCTGGTGTAGTCACTCTGTCGAGATCTCAGATGGCTGGTCACCTTTTCTCCCTCAGAAGCATGGTGAACTCTTCTTTCCTTCCATCTGTCTCTTGCCTCCAGGGACCCGGAAGTCCCAACTATTCCTTCTACCTAGTAATTGGCCTATTGCTTCTTTACTGACAGATCAAGAACCAATTGAGGAACAGGACCTTAGCATCAGAACCACCCCTACTCTGTGTGTGTGTGTGTGTGTGTGTGTATTATAAACATGTGTTGGAGGTAGGCAGGATGACAAGTTACAGAAGTCAGAGGTTTTGTTTGACATGAGACATGAGACCAAAGCACTATATTCCATACATTTCTACATGTATAAAAAAATTCCTAGAATAATCTGACACAATATAATTTTGTTTAATAGTAAATACTTTTTTTCTCAAAAAGCTTTTCCTGGACCTTCAATTTCCCTTCTTTTACAAAGAGACCCCTATTTTGGATCAGGCTTCTAGTGACCAGAGGGAAAAACTGCCCAGGTGTCTGTGATATGGTTGCTCTTGTATCAGCACCTAGCCATTGCTAAGAAAGTCTTAGAAAATGGTGGCAGTTACTTATACTTTAATAGGCTGCACACAAGTTCTGGTTTTAAGAAGGCAATAGGAAGCTGCACTGAGAACACAGTGGCTTTCTAACCTAGACCTTGATTGCCCAGACTCTGTCATAGAGATCTCCATTCTGATGTTCACATTGGAGCATTATGTCTTGGGCAAAAATGTTTATACATTTATAAGATGCTTATTATAAATGCACAACTATTAAACTTCAACATACAGTGCCCAGTTTGCTGGGGAAGACCTCTGTGTCCCCTGCTGGCTAGACGTCACCCTACTTTACTGTAATGTTACCATGTTGGTTTCTCTAAGCATTTTAGGTGGCACATATGCAGATACTTGAGATTCATAGATACCTTATTTTATATATATTTATATATATATATATATATGGATTCTCCTATTATTTTAAATTTGAAATATGCTCAGGTGTAGCAAAATGCACATATGATATAATTTACCATCTCAACAACTTTATTGCTATTTAGTATCAAACATGTGCGTTGTTGTGTCCCCCTAATCCAAATTTTTTCCTTCTTACAAAGTGATGTCATATCCATTAAGCAGTACCTTCTGCTCTCTCTCTAGCCTCTGGCAACCATCCTTCTATTTTGTGTTTTTGTAAATGTTATCGTTCTGTATACTTTGTACAGATAAAACCATGTTTGTCATTATTTTATGTAGCATCATGTTCTCAGATTAATGCCTATCAAAGCCTATGTCAGATCTTTGTCCTCAATGGGGGGCTATGTACAACTCTATTTTGATTGAGTCAATATTTTGTCACGGTCTACTTGACATTTTGTCGTGCTAATACATGTAGCTATTGCTAGTTATTTTCTGCTGTTGTAAATCCTTCCATTATGTAGCCATTCTGAAACTTACCTATCTGTTCTGGTTTCTATCTGGACTTTTTCCATTGCTGCTTGACTGGCTGGTTGGTTAATGCTGCTGGAACAACCCTGTTCATGTGGTCTTAGCCACAGTGTACGTACCTGTGCAAGAGTCTTCCTGAAGTATGATGATCTCCCCAGGGGAAGGCACTGAATCCTGGTACTATTTGGGGAATTTGTGAGGGAGCTCTTGGCATTTATTAACTACAAACCAGAGATATGACAGTTTTCAGCTGATAATGAATTCTTCCCCACATCACAGAACAAAGAATATTGACACAAGAGATAACTGAATAGTCAAGTAGGTGAAAAAACAAACCTGGAGAACTTCTCTTTAAAGGGGGTATTTTGTAATACTCTGTCAAAAGCCTCTTGCCCCACAGTGCCTATAGGTCCATGATGCACATAGGAAGATGTGCTTGTAACCTCAAATCTGCCCATCCTAAAGCATCATGGGGGAGAAAAGTGTACCTTACAGAGTTTTCATGGACAGTATGCACTTGACCTGAAGCATTTGTAGTCATCTGTCTCTAAGTGGCAGTTCCTTGGCTTTGGGAGAGAGCTGTGACATTCACTTAGATGACAGCTGCTTCATGGGAAGAGGATATTGAGAGGTAGTGTGGTTGTGTCTACAGGATGAAAAGAGACCCTGGACTTTAGTTAGATTGAGATTTGATTTATATTCTAGTGATACTGTGTCTAACTGCCAGGTATTGATAAGTTCTAAGCTCTTCTATTCAATTCACTCAGCTGCAAAAGGAACCAGTAATAAACCTAATAAGTCTCTATGGGAAGGAAAATGAGAAAAGCATCACAAAGTTTCTGTAGGAATTCAGTAAAATAAATTTTGAAAAACAAAATGCACCTAGGAGATGCTTAAATTTTCAAAACTAGTTTGGCAACCAGTAATTTTGTTTTCATAAATATTTGCTCATTTGGCTTTGGACCACCTCATTTTGTTTGGGTAGACATGGATTGAATGTTTGTTTGTACTGGCTAGAACTTCCCAGAGATTGTTTCCTTCTGTTGATATTTGCCACAACTCTGTAAAGCAATTATAATTATTGTTTAACTAGAAATGTTTAGACAAAAACATGCTAAATAACTGCTCAAGATCCCATGGTCACTAAGGAGGGAGCGGGGCTGGGGCTGAGCCTCCTGTTGGCCCCTCTGTCCTAACTCCTTTGCTGTATTACCTGTCATGATAAACTGGTGAAATCTCTTTACCGTCATGTTCAACTCGACTGGCTTTAAGTCTAAGACACCTTCACTGTGCCCCTTTGGACAACAAACTATGCTGACATAAAGGGAATCGATACCTAACCCCAGAGCACAAGCCCACACTCACGTCCAAAGACTGCAAAGTTCAGGTATGTTGGAAATAAAAATCCAAGTCTAAAATTGAATTTGTGCCTTAGAATTTAATCTGTATGAAATCTTATTTCTCTGATAGTGATTTATTAATCAGCTACACACTGAGCTATGAGGGAGCTGGTGTGTTCTGCATAGGAACCCAGAAGTCAAAATCAAGTGTGAAAAAACAACTTTAGGCAAATGCATAAAGCTTTGAGCCAAATGATGCGTGGCTGTGCTGGCACTTTTTTCCTAAATTCTCTCTCTCTCTCTCTCTCTCTCTCTCTCTCTCTCTCTCTCTCTCTCTCTTCTTTCTTTCTCTCCTTCTGGTGTGTGTGTGTGTGTGTGTGTGTGTGTGTGTGTGTGTGTGTGTGTGTGTGTTGATAAAAACTCCCTCACCTATGGCCATGAAATATTCCAGAGACAGCAAGAAGAAGGCTGGCTGACTGCCAGGCCTTCCTTCCCCACTGCTGGAAACACCACACCACATACCTCACCTCCTGAGGGCCCAGCTGAAGCTCCCTATTTGAGATAAGTCTTTATGTTTCATGAACTTCTGCATATGCAGGAAGGAGGGTGTAGATACCACCCTGAGCACCATAGCCAGTTCAGAGCAGCATGTTAAATGCAGCATCAGATGACAAGCAAGGCTTGCACAGTGCAAACCTGTACCAACCAGTTCAACAACACCCCACACTTACTATGCTTTCATTTCACTGGGGCCAACACGAGTGGGGTGGTGCAGTGCAGTAAGGTTAAGACAAGAGAACAGAAAACTGCAGTCTAATAAAGCTGCTTTCTGGGTGCATTGACCCAATTGTCCCTTTGTGCGCCAAACAGATCTACAAGGTCAGTCATCATCAGGTGCAGGTGGCCCATAGTTTAGAGGGTACTAGAGACGACAATGTGGGTGTGACAGAGCTGCCCAGGACAAACTGATTCAGCTGTTTCAGAAAGCGAAAGCCTTACGACCACAAGAGTTGAGGACTAGAGTGAACTCAAGGCATGACCGAACGCTGCCTCTGAGCCAAAGTCAACTAAAACTCCTTCACGCAAATGAGAAGGAACATCTGTGTCTTGGGCCAGCAAGATGGCTTGAGTAGGTAAAGGTGCTTGCCAGCAAGCCCTGGGTTCAAGCCCTGGGACCCAAATAATGAAAGGACAGAACCAATTTCCACAGGTTGTTGTCTGACCTACATACACACACACATATACATGTATACAAATAAATAAGTGAGTTAATCATTTTTAAAATAAAATAGCACATAAATATAGGAAAATTGTGTCATGCATCTCTACATCTTACAGTCATGTGCTTCCTTACTTTTTAACAGAGTTCATTTTTACTTATAATAGTACAGGAAATCTATGTAGCATTGAGCCATGCAGGAAACGTGATTTTATTGTACACAGCCCAACCTTTTCCTTGTTTTGTTTTGTTTTGTTTTTTTCAAGATAGGGTTTCTCTGTGTAGCCCTGGCTGTCCTGGAACTCACTCTGTAGACCAGGCTGGCCTCGAACTCAGAAATCCACCTGCCTCTGCCTCCCAAGTGCTGGGATTAAAGACGTGCACCGCCACTGCCCGGCTGCATCCCAACCTTTTAATTCAGATGATAAGAGACTGTGTACCGTGAAGCCGTGATCTCAGGGAAGCCACACCCAGCAGGCTGTGCTGCTGCAGTCAGGGGCTAAGCAGCCATAGCATTCCATCTATACCACTGCCCACACTTATTGTCCAGTCTGTATTCTAATCTATAAACTGATTTCTTTCTGGGTATCTCCACAGTACATTTTTATTCTCATTTTGTGGCGTATTACTAGATCATTTTCAGTAATGTATGGTTAAATTTGTCCTTCATGAGCAAAGAATTTCTGCAGCAAATATGACAGATCTGATTTTTTTCTTTCTTTCTATTTTTACTTTTTTATCTCTTGACAATACCACCTCAAACCAACCCCTGTGCCTCGGGGCTTGGATTATAGACAAGTGCTGCCATGCCTGGCTTGGATACAATTTTCACAGTCCTGCACTTTATAGGAACTACTGTGGTATTTTGTTGTTGTTATTTTTTTTTAATAAAATGCAGTTCCTAAGATCTCCTGTGCAGGAAGATGGGAACAGCAGCTAATGGCAGGAAAGTTCAAGGGTCACCAGTGCAGAAGGCACAATATGCACACAGTATAGACTCGGTATGGACACAATATGCACACAGTATGGACACCTACTTGTTTTATTCTTCTCTTTCTTTTTTCACATTTAATTCCAATTGAATGATATTCTTCTGGACTAGATGCTTTCTGCCTGCCTGGATGCATTCTGTTTAATCTTTGATTTGCAGCTAAATCTAACTTCAAACTGTCCAAGCTGAAGGAAGCCATAGCCTGCTGGGGAACTGTCCAGTGTTTCAATCGCAGTCTCTTGAGTTATATTTAAAAGGCCTTGTTTTCTTGGTGTCCTCTGTCTCCTCTGGCTCTTCGCTCTTTCCGCTTCTGCTTTCACAGGATTTCCTGAGCCCTGATGGGCAGGGATTTGATTGAGCCATCAGGTTAGGGCTGAGTGTTCTATCGTCTCCTACCTTATGCATATTATCTGTATTTGTTCCCGTCTGCTACGGAAGGAAGGTTCCCTAATGATGACTGAACAAGGCATTGATCTATCAGTGTAGCAGAATGTCATTAGGAACCATTTTATTGCTACAGTCCTTCAGTAGAATAGTAGTATTTGGTTGTCCTCTAGGTGCCTGGGCTCTCTAGTCTCAGGTTTTTGATCATCTAAACAGTGACAAGAATAAGCACCATCTCATGAAGTTGGCCTTAAGTCAAATCATATGTTGGTTGATTACTCCCGCAAGATTTGTGCCAACATTTCATAGCAGGTAGGGCACCATGGAGATCAAAGGATTTGTGGCTGGGTTGGTGTTTATATTCCTCTTTTGGTAACATGTAGAATACCCTCCTGTACCAGAGATGCTGGAATGTAGGGGTAAAGGTTTTATATATAGGTGCCAGTTTAACATCTCTATCTTCAATGACTTGTGTAGGTGCTGTCTTCAGCAATGGGGCTTGTGGAGAACAACCCATAGTCTTGCAACAGCCTGGGTTGTTTGGGATTTCCCATGGGACCCCTTTGGCTCCAATTAGATGTAACCCAATCCTGGTACTAGAGCTTCTTTGGGAGATAAAACATACTCAGTTGGGGCTCTGTCTACTCTGGTCTTTGACATCTTCATTTAGACCCCCTTCGTGCGTGTATTTATTGCACTAAGCTTCTGCTGGATTACGTTTCTATGCTATCCCTAAATGGCCCTTAATGTTAGCTGCCTCTCCCCATGCTCCCCCATACCCCCACATTCCTCTTCCTCTCCCCACTTGATCATTCTGTTCCAGTCCTAATCAATCCTTAACTATTGACTTCCTTTTTCTAATTATTGTTAGAATATTATAATTCAATAATAAATAATCCATTCCCTTTTCTAATGAGATCTATGTGTCTGCCCTAGTTCCTTACTTTCTACCTAACCCCTGTGGCTGTTTGGGCTATAGCTCATTTACCATGGATCTAACAGCTAATAAGCACTTACAAGCAAATACATAACATATCCATCTTTCTGGTCTGGGTTATCTCACTCAGGATGATTTTTTTTCTAGTTCCATCCATTTACCTGTACATTTCATGATGTCTTTTTTTTTTTAATGGCAAAGTAATGGTTCATTGTATAAGTATACTACAATCTCTTTATCCAAGCACCTGTTGAGAGAAATCTAAGTTGTTTCAATTTCTGGCTATTATGAATAGAGCAACAATGAACAGAATTGAGCAGGTGTCCCTATGGTAGGATGAAGCATCCTTTGGGTCTGTGCCCAAGAGTGGTAGAGCTGGATCTTGAGGCCGATTCTGATCTTCCTCAGGAACCACATGGCTGATTTCCATAGTCGCTATACACATTGCACTCCCAGCAGCAATGGACGAGCATTCTCCTATTCCCCACTCTTGCCTACATGAGCTGTCATTTGTTTCATTGATATGAGATGAAATCTCAATTTCATTTCCCTGATTGTAAGGATGTTGAATATTTCTTTCAGTGTTTTGAAGCCATTGAGTTTTCTCTTTGAATAATTCTCTGTTTAGATCTATATCGCTTTTCTTAATTAGGTTATCTGTTTTCTTGATATCCAGTTTCTTGAGATCTTCATATATTTTGGATATTAGTCCTCTATTGGATGTGGAGTTGGAAAAAAATAAACAGCTCATTCCATATGCTGCCACTTTATCCAAATAACAGTGCCCTGTGCCTTACAGAAAGCTTTTCAGTTTCATGACCCATTTATTAATTGTTAATCTTAGTGACTGTGCTAATGATGTTAATATCTTGAAAAAGTATTTTCCTGTGCCAATGAGTTCAAGGCTATTCCTGACTTTCTATTCTATTAGGTTCAATGTGTTTGGGTTTATGTTAAAGTCATTTATCTATTTGGATTTGAGTTTTGTTCAAAGTGATAAGTACGATCTATTTACAATCTTCTATATGCAGCCATCAAGTTTGACCAGCACTCTTTATTGAAAATGCTTTTTTTTCCAGTGTGTATTTCTGGCTTTTTTTTTTTTTTAGCAAAAATCAGGTGTTCATAGGTGTGAATTTATGTCTGGGTCTTCAATTTTATTCCATTGTTCAATGTGTATGTTTTTCTGCCAATACCATGCTGTTTTTATTACTGTAGCTCTGTAGTGCAATTTGAGATTGGGGATAGTGATACCTCTAGCAGGAGATTTTATTATTCAGGGTTGTTTTAGCTATCCTGGGATTTCTGTTTCCATCTGAAATTTGCTCTTTCAAGATCTGTGAAGAATTGCATTGAGGAAACTGAGGCCTATGAAAGGAGATTTTCTTCTATGATTTTGTCAAAGGTATTTTCTGTGTCTTTGGCCTCAGTTTCCTCTCCTTCCTTTCTTCCTAGTATTCTTAGATTTGGCCTTTTCGTAGTATCCCAGATTTTGATGCTTGGAGTTCTCTCTTCCATCTCTTGTATTCTGTTGGTGAGGCTTGCCTCTGAGCTTTCTGTTCAAGATCCTAAGCTTTTCTTTTCCAGACTTTCTTCATTTGGGGTTTTTCCTAATGATTCGGTTTTCACTTTCAGTTCTTGACCTATTAAACCCACTTCCTATTTCTTTAAGGGAATTATTCATTTCCTCTTTAAGGACCTCTATCATATCCATGAAAGCTATCTTAATAGATATGCTTCAGCTCTGTTACAGTTCTTCAGGGCCTACTGTGGTAGTGCCAGGCTCTAATGGAGCCATATTATCCTGCCTATTATTGATTGAATTTTGACAATGGTATCTAGGCATCTGGGCTTGGGAAGACTGTGTAGTTCTAGATACTGATATCTTGTCTTTGTCCAGTGGGTGCTTTGTTCCTTAGTTTCTGTTGCCGTCTGTCATTCTTAGAAGAGTGTGGTGGCTATGTGTTGCCTGGTAGAAAATTCTTCTGGGATCCTGCTACGTGAAGCCACTGGAAGTTCCAGGTAAAATGTGTTCCTAGGTACTAAGGACTGACACTTAGGAATAGGGGTGGGCTTGGAGTGTGGCTCAGAGAGTCAACAGGAGGGAAAAAAGCATGGTGTTTCACCAGGATCTGCTTAGACACTAGGAATGGGAGGCAGAGAGAGAGAGGAGAGACCACAACCTGGTCTACTACAGAGCTAGCGGTGAGACTGGAAGATTAGAGATGGAGGAGATGAGGGAGAGTGAAGACCTGAAGCTTGCCTATCTGCTTTGCTAGCATCCCTACTTCTCTGGCAGGCCTGGATGGCTGGTTCCCAGGCAATTGGTGCAGGACTTGGGGGCTGGGATAACCGGATGAGGGTAGAGGAAGATCGGAGATCGGTGTGACTTACCTGAGGTAGGGGGAGGCAGGGGAGGCTTCAGCAAGAGATCTGCTACAAAGCTGGAGAGGAGACTGGGAGAGTGAGTTTGGAAGAAAGGAGGAAGAGGTGAAAGCCTACAGTTACCCTACCTGCTTCCCTGGCAGTACTGGCCACGGTAGTCCCAGGGAATACAGCCACATGATTCTTGTCCTTAGCCCTTACAAAGGCCACAAGATGGGGAAGGAAACAAGAACATGCCTTTCCTTTAGAATTAGTAGATTTTATTACTTTATAAAATAAAGTAATAAGTATAAAGTAAAAATAAATAAATAAATGCCTTTAATATTTCCTTAAAATATATCCATGGAGAGTTTATTAGTCTCTATCAGGGATAGAAGATTATTATAGATGTTAGAAAAAGTTCATGGAAGTCTTTGACTCGGGACCCATCCCATTCCACCACAATGAAAACATTAGCAAGAGAGAAACATGAACACTTAAGGCACCCAAGAAGGTAAGGTGGGTAGGAGCACTTGCTGTGCAAGCCGAAGTACCTACCGGAGTTTGGATCCCAGCATCCACATACAAAGTTGGTCATGTGTAACCTCAGGTCTGTGAGGGGCAGAGACAGGAGGACTGCTAGGACTTGTCTCCACCAGCCTGACCCCATTTTCAGTGACAGATCCTTTCTTGAGGGAATAAGGTATACAGTAATATGGCAGGACATGGCTGAGCTTAGGTGAGATGAAAGGCTGTGAAGAAGTGTGGATGCAGGATGGTCTAATGATACAGGAGGAGAGCTAGCAGGGCCTTTTGTCCACGTTATTCTTGGCACACCTGCTCTTCATTCTTCTTCTTCATTAGGGCATAAGGCAGAATACCTGCCAAATGGGAAGCTTATTACCTATCTTCAGGAGAGGCGGGTCAGAGAATTCTTTCATGGCCAGCTCTATATAGAAAAGAAAAGAGAAATCAAGAGAGCGGCCATCCTACTTCAGCAATTCTTCAGTTTCCAGTGGAGTAGCATTTCCTATACCCCAGTCATTGCTTTTTAGGTTCAGAGTTCAGGATCTAGTGTAGCTTCCTTTACATGAGCTGAAGGAGAAGCTATCCCAGGCAGTTGGCCCCAGCATTGTCAAGATCACCAGTAGGCAAACTAATTTCTGTAAGTTTAGAGTTTTATGCAAACTTACATGAAGTCATGATGCTTGAATTTTTGCAGTAGTGTTTTGGAATACTCTCAGATACTTATAGAACTTTCTTGACGTATTTTATAAACTTTTAAGTAAATTCATAAAATAGTGGATTTATTACATTTTCAAACAGATATACCCATGTACTTTGTCCGTATTCCCCAGCAGCACCTCTATCGTCTCTTCTTCTGACTCTCACTTATCCTCTTCCTCCCCCCCCCACATTGTCTTCTGCTTTTATCTCACACACACACACATCACAATTTTTTTAATGTAGATCCTTCATGTGAGAGAAAATATGCAATGGGTATCTTCTTGGGGCTGGCTTTTTTTTTTGCTTAATGCAATGTGTCCACATCTATCAATTTTCCTACTAATGTTGAGTTTTGATTAACCTCCCTCTACCCTTAATGCATAGGAAGCCAGTGACTCCTTCATAGAAATCTGCAGTGGGATGATGAACCACTGTTGTATTTCCAAAGGGCAATTAGTACTTAAGGTAGTTTAACATCAAAAGGAAGTATTGAGTGTTTGTTACCAGGAATACCATCAGAAATGGCAGCAATCCTGCTGGTCTTAGATGGTGGCAATGTGACAAGGACACATTGTCTTGGCTCTGGTCCTGATACACTAGGCTGTCATACTACCCTGAGTCTTCTGTTAGGTCTGCTAATTGCAATAGCAATAATTCCTATTTAGGGAGAATGTCCCATGGTTCAGATTAGACTAAGACTTTCTGTGCTTAAAATCATCTCCACAGTGCTTTGGCTTAGTGCCTTAAGAGGCACATCTTCTTCATCAGAAGCTACAAGCCTGGAGCAAGAGTCAGGGGACACTTCTGCTTGAGGTGGTTCCTGTCAAGGTCATCCAAGCAGGAGAAGAGGGGTGATGAAAATTCTGCATGGCTTTGAATACCTGAGGAGTGAATGGGAAAATGGGAACCACCGCTCTGCTTCAAATGTCATTGGCCAAAACAAGACATATGGCCACATCCTGCTACCCACATTGGTAAGTGCAGTCTCTTGTGACCTAGAGAGAAATCAAATACTTGTGAGAAGTAATGTTGCTACTACAGTTTCCTCATGTGATTACCATTTGTACCAATTTCCCTTCTGTTGCTGAAATAAAACACTCTAACCAAAAGCAGTTTGGTAGAGGAAAGGGTTTATTTGATTTCTACTTCTAGGTCTCAGTCCACCTTAAGTCTGGGCAGAAATTTGAAGCAGAGACCATTGATGAACAAATCTGGCTTGATTGTTCACTCAGGCTCATAATAGCTCATATATATATATATAGATATAGATATAGATATAGATATAGATAGATAGATAGATAGATAGATATATGATTATATATATATATAGATATAGATATAGATATATAGATATATATATCCCAAGACTACATTTATAGGAATGATGCCACCCACAGTGGGCCATTCTATATCAATTAACAATCAAGATAGTTCCTCACAGACATGCCCATTGGATTGCTCAACTGAGACTCTTCAGAAGATTGTAGGCTATGTCCAGTTGACAGTTAATGATAACTTGACAGCATCTGTTCTTTTAAACAGCTAAACAATGGTCAAATATTTAGTATTGTTTTTCAGATATGAGGAAAAAGGCAGAAAAATAGGTATTTATATCTTGCCCACAGTCACACACCTGGCAAGAAATGATCTAGCATTTAACCCCACTCCTCTAATTCCAAATCATCTTTTCTTTCCGAGAGAGAGAGAGAGAGAGAGAGAGAGAATATGTGTTTACTGTGTTTTTAGTGTTCACTTTTGTGGCCATGTTGTTTGCTTGTCAGAAGAACTGACTTCCATGATGCCATGAGTGTGGCTGTTCCAAAGTTATCTCTAGGAATATAGCTACTAGAAACTGGGGTCAGGAGAGGGGCTGATTAAGTTTCTAGATACAGTGTGAAAATTTATGCCTGCCACTCTGGAACATATTCGTCATCTGCTTATACAAGCCAGGTAGTTAGAATGCATCCCTGAAGGTCTCCTCACTCAGGAGCAATCCCTGTGGGACATCCTGCCCCTCATTCACAGCTGAAGCTATTGAATATAGAGGCATTCAGTCAAATCTGTTCTTCCTCAGGGGACCTAAAATATGCTTTCCACCTTATAGATCATGACAACAAGTTCTCAGATAGGTTCATTCACCTAGTCAAGGCCATAGATCTAAGATATTTAAAGAGAGACACCCCATGACTCCATCATCCTCAAGGAGACTACTTTGAGAGTGCCCCTGTTTCTTCTTCTTCTTCTTTTCTTTTCTCTGTCCTCTGTCCCTCCCTTCTCTCTTCTTTCTTTAACAAGTAGTTACTGAACTGTAGTAGTTTTACAAAGAAACAGAAACAACTAAGCAAACCAATATATCAATTTTCCTCTATCTATTAATCTATAATTAACAAACTATATGTAAGCATGTATAGCAATGAACTCATTGACTGACCATCTGCTATGAAGAGGAATTTCAGATTGGCCTACTGATATGAGCTGGGTACTCAAATAGTGGCTGTTTGCACATAGGAGAGGCTGAGAACCCAGTAGCTGCCCAGTCTGTGAGGCCCCATGGTTCAGCACTCCCACTCTGACACCAAAGCCCTAGGCCAGTGGTCCTCAACTTCCCTAATGCTGTGACCCTTTAATATAGTTCCTCGTGTGGTGGTGATCCCCAGACATAAAATTATTTTCTTGCTACTTCATAACTGTAATTTTTCTACTGTTATGAATTATAATATGAATATCTGCGCTTTCTGATGATCTTAGGTGACTCCTGTGAAAGGGTCATTTGACCCCCGGGGAAGGGTCAAACCCACAGGTTAAGAATCACTGTCCTAGAGAATTCCTGGAGTCCCTATTTTTCAGTTCACATTGGGAGACCAAAGTCTCTGGGTTCTACTCTAAATGGAAGGTAGCAGCTTCAACAACAACAACAGGGCAGATGAATGTACCAGCAAAAGGCAAAGTTGGGCAGATAAAAGAGCTACCTAAGACCTTATTTTATATCTGGGCCACTGCTATAAGGTGCTAGCCATTCTGAGTGAGTTTTCTCACCTCAGTTAGTACTTCTGAGAAGCCTGTTCCCAAAGTCACTCAGAGGTGGTTTCTTAGTTAATCCAAGATCCCATCAACTTGACAGCCAAGACTGACCATCACAGATGGTGAGTCCTAGCTGGAAGAAGCAGGTCACCATAGGCAGGCCTCTGAAGATTAGGCTTATAGTCTAGTCCCTGATTCGTCTTACATTCTCTCTGGATGGGTTGTGGTATGAGGAGCCTCTGACACAATTCTCCTGTTGTGGGCTAACCTCCTTGGCCATTCCTAGTTGTGATGGATTGAAATTTTCTGAAACAGTAAGCCAAAATGAACCATTCCCCCATTCAGTGTCACAGCAACACAAAGTAACTGATACAGGAAGGTAAGAAGAGGAGAACCGATAGCCAAGCAACACAGGGAGAAAGTTACCCTCCCAGGAGCGTAGAAAAGCCATGAGTGGGGATAAGACAAGCACCACTGCTCACTGGGACCCTCCCGGAACCCTCAGGACACAGGGACTGAGGTAAAGTGGGGCATAGGAATATTCCAGTTTCCATCTGTGGCAGGAGACCTCTGCCTGGGCCACCAGGGTTCCATAGCCAAGCAGCACTGGGAGAAAGTTACCCTCCCAGGAGCGTGGAAAAGCCATGAGTGGGGATAAGACAAGCACCACTGCTCACCGGGACCTGGGGACCTCAGCCTGGGCCACAGGGCTCCAGGAGAGAGCTGATTTCCCAGGAGTGCTGACACACCTTCGAGCATAGGCAAAACCACCACTTCTTTTCAAACTCACTGGATCAAGAGGGACCCTTGCAGAGTCATCAGGACACAGGAACCAAGGGACAGCTGGGGACAAGATCCTTCTGGTTTCTGTCTGCACCCCAGAGCTGACCCTGTGCCACAGCTCTCCAAACCCAAACACCTCTCAGAGAGAGCTGGTCTTCAAGGAGTATTGATTCAGAGGC
>CM052714.1:61260930-61277469 GCA_028551405.1 Uromys caudimaculatus
CCCAACATGTAACAAAGACACATGCTCCACTATGTTCATAGCAGCCATATTTATAATAACCAGAAGCTGGAAACAACCCAGATGTCTCTCAACAGAGGAATGGATACAGAAAATGTGGTACATTTACACAATGGAGTACTACTCAGGTATTAAAAACAATAATTTAATGAAATTTGCATAGAAATGGACGGAACTTGAAAATATCATCCTGAGTGAGGTAACTCAGTCACAAAAGAACGAACATGGTATGTACTCACTGATAAGTGAATATTAGCCCAAAAGTTCGGAATACCCAAGTTTCACTTTACAGTAACCGCTGGACTGAGAGTGAGGTCCCAGATGGAGGAGTTGGAGAAGGGACTGAAGGAGCTGATGGAGTTTGCAGTCCCATGGAGGGAGTAACAGTGTCAACTGGCCTGACCTGGCCCTGGTCCTCCTGGAGTTTGGACCACCAACCAAAGAATACACATGGAGGGACCCATGATTCGAACCACATATGTGGCAGAGGAGGGCCTTGTTGGCAATCAGGGGGAGGAGAGGCCCTTGGGCCTGAGGGTGTTAGAGGCCCCAGTAAAGGGGAATGTCAAGGTGGGAATACAGGAGTGGGTGGGCAGGTGGGTGGATGGTGGAATACCCTCATAGAGGCAAGGGAGGGGGAGGGGAGAGGGGGTTTCCAAATAGGATACCTGGAAAGAGGGAAACATTGGAAATGTAAATAAAGTATCAAAAATAAATAAATAAATAAATAAATAAATAAATAAATAAATAAATAAATAAATAAATAAATAAATAGAGGAGGAGAACCTCCAGGGAAACCCCCACCATGCCCTGCGCATATCTTGGGCAGAGGATCCAGCTGTAAGTAAGCCTGCTGCAAAGTCACAGTTAACAGATGAAGGAAAATGATGTTCCCTAAGCCAGTGGAGGCCACTGGTAAGATTAGAACACTGTTCGTTGAAAAGGAAGAGAATAGCTCAAAGAAGAGAACCACAGTGGAGCCACAGTAAGTGGTCGCACAGATCAAGCAGTCTGCAGTGCTTTCATTCAGGAGGACAAGAGAGTAGTTTGGTCCGTCCAATTCTGTGCTGTGAGTCTCCAGAGGTCTGCAAACTGTGTCCTAATGCTGACTTCTGGCTGACCTGAGTAACACAAAGAAGCTGATGAAGAAATGATTCAAGCACTGGTCAAGTCCTTAGCGAAAAAGCTAAGACCCGGGAGATTTGCAATGAGTTTCAGAGATTTGCCAAAGATCTACCGAAACATAACTTCTCGGTACTTAAACCAGGAAGGAACCTGGAACTACAAGGAGATAGCTGACCATCCATCCCTGGTCCAAGCCAAATTTGGGCTCAACGTGCTAGGTGTCCCATCAAGCATTTCTGTGTATTATTTCCAAGAATACCAGTATAAAGACGAGAATATTGAAGTTAGAAGTGACCATCTCAAGGACACATGTTTTTTATGAGAAAAGAATGTACTGAAGCTCTCTGTCTCCAGTGTCACAGGTATTTCTGTCACCATGAGCCGCTAGCTCTGCTACTGAAGGAGTTCCCTCAGGTCTCCCTTCAGATGTAGACAGGATCTTCCCTCATGTATAAGTGAATATTTCAGGATGAATCATTCTGGAGCAAGCTTGCAAATTATTAAGAAAAAGAAAGTACACACTCCAAGTTTCAAAGTTTAGCCGTTAAAGAAATGTTTAAAGTATCTTAACATAGACACAATATGTGATGTGGTTTCTGGAGTTACAGTGGTCCTAACCAGGCTCAGGGGGAAAGCAGAGTTTATAAACTAAGTAAACTACATGAACTTGTTTACTGATTTCTTTAATCCTAAAGAATGTTCTTTGTAAGTGAGAGTATAAGGTGCTTTCTGTGTTGTATTATGGAGACTGACAGGCAAGAGGGAAAAATTGCTAAGATTAAGCTCAATGACACCAGGATTTAGGAATAAGTTGTGGCTTGCAGTATAATTGATTAACAGTTTTCAGGCCTTCAGTTTGAGCTCACTCTCAGAGAGGGAGGTGGTCTCTGTGTAGACACCTTGACTCTCTGCCAGCAGGAAACATAAACCAGACCCTAGAAATGGAGGGGTCACTTTTTTTCTCAAGTCTCAATTTTTCCTACCCTTCTATCCTGACTAATTTCTTTAGACATTTAACTGTACACAAAGGACTGAAGCTGACCTTGTTCATATCCAACCATTCAATTTTTTATCAGTTTGAAATGTGAGTGGCCACCTAGACCCCCATCTTTCTAACCCCAGTGATTCCTTTACACTGGAAGCCTTCTGTCAGTAGCAGCTTTACAGTTTTTATCATCAAAATGCAAATAGCCTGTCCTTCTTGCATTTACTGCCATGCAGGTCAGGCTTGGAAGCAAAGGATGTGTATGTTTTTATGTGTGTCTGAATTTGCATGTGGGCATGGCTATAGGGATTTGCTTTTCTGCTTTCCCATTCTCTTGTTTTTATCTGACTCTTAAACTGACAATAAATGAAAAGTTTGAGAAGAAAATTCATTTACAGAAATTACAGACTGATGGACACCACCCAGTGTTTCTTCAAAGCATTTGATGGAGCTAGCATTTCTCTATAGTAGGGGGGTCCAATTGATAACAGCTCATGGGCGCTTGATTTGACTGTTCTCTGTTTGGTCTTCTGTGTTGTTGGCAGCTGTGGCACAGAGACCTCCTTGTCAGGAATCCACTTGGCTCTAGATAGGTAGAATGAGACGTGGTTATAGTAGCTGCTTCAAGTTATGAAAACTCAGATGCAGGAACCATGCAAATAAAACCATCATCCAGGCCTGCCATAGCATCCTTGGAGCTGCTACTCACCTTTCCAAGAGGTCTGGGTCCTTGGTTTGCTTCCCTCCTTGTCCTTCTTCTCCTCATACCTGCTCCTTGATAGTCTGTGGTAGTTACTATGCCCTTGCTCTGATGTTAAAACAATCAGACCAAAGCAATTTATAAAAGAACAGGCTTCTTCTGGTTTACAGTTCTAGAAGCAAGACAATGGCTGCTCACGTCACATCCACACTCAGGAATCAAAGAGTATAGCGAGTAGGGCTAGATTATATTGCTTCAGTCTTCTCAATTCCCACCCCAGTGACCCAATTCCTTCAAGGAAATGCTGCCTCCAAAAGAATCCAGAACCTTCCCGAATAGCCCTACCAGCTTCAATGTCCGAACCATCAGTGAAGTAATTTCACAACAAACAGCAGCACTGGCCATTCCTTTCACCAGCATTAAAGCCCCATGGTTCTTCCACTCTGAAGAAAGCGTTCAGCATGGAGGGGAAACGTACATCCACCTAGAAGGATCCACAGCTTAGGCTGTGCATTCTAAACTTCCCAGAGGTGCTGTCTGCCTTCTTTACTCAGATTTAAAAGAGCACTTGATACCATCCACTGAAGAAGGCCTGTAAGTTCCAAAATATATATATAGGTACATCTGGAGGCTGCAGCGATGGGTAAGAGGACCTGCAGCACTTACAGAGGACTGTGGTTGCTTGCCAGTATCCCAACACTGGCTCACAGATGTCTACATGTAATTATAGTCCCAGGAAATCCAGTGCCCTCTTCTGCCCTTTACCAGCATCAGACTTTTAAATGGTGCACAGACATACATGCAGACAAAACACTCATACACATAAAATAAAATTTTAAATAAAAAAACAAATAAGGGCCAAAGGTAATATTTTTATAGTTCCAGGGCTCATGTCCAGAGCCTTCTGTGTGCAAAAGAGGCACTTTCCTAGTCCACTGTATCTCAAAGGTAGGAAACAGAGGAGGACCTCAGGAAGCAGCTCTGACCAGGACAAGAAGGATTACAACAACACAAGAGTGGCAGTGATAGAGAGCAGCCATTTGAGGGAGGCCAACTGGGATATCAAGCATCTTAGTTCCAGTTCACAGTCCTTTGTAAATACAGTGACACAATCCGAGCCTGCATGTCACTGATGTTTCCTTTAGAATATTCGTTTTTCTCCTGTGTGACTGGTATAGCACTCCTAGCAATAGAAAGCTAAACCAAGGCTATGTTCATTCGTTTACCCTGAGGACAGAGGTCATCCCCTCACCCTCCTACTGCTTTCTCTTCCCGTTAATCGACAGTCTGTGAGTTCACAGTGACTGATGCCAGCCAGCCAAGGTCTTAATGCAGGCCTTCCTTGTACTGGTAAGAATTCCCCACGGCTGAGCATTAGCCCTCCCTGACTGCAGTGCATTGGCGTTTCTCAGGGATTCTTTCGGAATGGCAATAAAGAAGTTGTCATACTGAATCAATGTCAGGGAACAGACATCCTGTGAAACACACGAGTTTAGATTGGCAAGAAAGTCTATCACAGGCTGTCAAGTATTGTTTGTGCTTTTGTAACCAAGAACCTTTCTGTTCTTAAAAAAAAAAAAAAAAAAAAAAAAAAAAAAAAAGCAAATAAAGGAGGATAACCTTTTCCCTTATTAGTATTATTTCCCTTATTAGAGTATTAGGCAACTCTTTCCCAGCACCTGTCACATTAATATTCTCTGTGGTTTTGTGGTCTTTGGGGATCAACTTGATGAGCGTAAAAAGAATGTGGTGAGATTGACTGATTTAGGAGAAAGGAGCTGGAAAGGGATGGATAATTTGGGGGTACCCCAAAGCAACTAGAAAGTTCCTGGCTGGTGCAATACCAGGCAGGCTGCCAGGGAAATTCCTGGTGCTAAAATAGTGCTGACACTCTGGGTTGGCATGCACACTGAGCAAGAAAAAAATCAGCCTGATTCTTTAAATAGGCTAATAAAAGCATGGCGTCTCTCCCAGTTTAATGTTTTCTCACTGGAAGGTAGACAGTCACATAGGGTGGCATCTCTGGGTCTAGAAAATGGATTCAGCTTCTTTCTCCTTTGGAGCTGTTCTTCCGCCTGTGAGGTTGTTCGCACACATCCTTTCATCACCTTTTATTGTTTATTGGGAGTGTTTATTGGGACACTCCTTGGAACAAACACTTGTGGGTGCTAGAGATACTCCAGTGATACAGACACATGCCCTATACCCCTAAAGGGTTGAGAGTCACCGCTAACCCAGTAGTACTAAGTTGGAGGAAATGAGACCCAGCTTAACCAGAGTACTTAAGCTAAGTCTATCCTAGGAAGATGTCAGGATGAAGAACAAGTAGATCTAGGTCACCCTTCCAGGAAAGGAGGGCCCACCCAGTCGGGTGTTAAGAACCCTCTGTCTTTAAGGCAGATGGGGTGTGTTGAAGACACATCTGAGGTCAGTCACCAATGCGCACAGCTGCCTTTTCTTCAACCAAGCATCTCAGCATCAGCACCTACTCAGCCACCAAGCCTCTATTCACCTAACAGAAAGCTGTGGCAAGAGTAACCGCAGCCCAAAGCCCTGGGTTTGGAGATGTTGTGAATAGCTGTGCCAGTTTTTATAACTACCAACATGGTGAATGTTCTTCTACTCAATTCTATTCAGAGGAGGAGGAAATCACTGCCTGGTGACCTGCGAGCTAAATGAATCACTCCTACCATTTTCAATTAAGGAACTGCTCAAATTTGCAAGTCAATACTGTTCAGGCCAGAACAACGCCATCAAGGTAGTGAGTGACAGGCAGGCTCTTGAGGAAGGAATGAAGTTAGGAGATGAAGCTAAAAGGCCAAGCATGCTGGCTCAAGCTGCCTATGGCCCAAGCAAGTACGCACTTATACACATGGCCTAAGGTTGCAGCCCCTATAGACACATTTGAAAAGTAGATGTAGATTGGATTGTCCTTTGTTCCCCATACTAGTTGAAAAGGTGACATCTCCCATCAAGAAAGTCCAGAGTAATAAGATAAAAAACCAAACAACACCACCCCCTGCCCCCCAAAAAAACAACCATGGGGCTAGAGAGATGGCTCCACAGCTTAGAGTACCTCCATCTCTTCCGGAAGACCTGAGTTCAGTTAATAGAACTTACCTTGGGCAACTCACAAACAGCCTGTAACTAACTTAGTGTCTTCTTCTGGAATATGGGAGAATTTGCCTTAACTAAGCACATATCCCCCAACTAGACACATACTTAAAGAGATAATTAAAAATAAAATGAAAAAAATGTTAACTAGACCAGTCCTCAGTCAGGAGAAGAATCTCATAAGAAAAAAGAAAAGAGAAAAGGAAGGAGTAAGAAGGAAGGAAAAAATAGCTCAAAGGGTCTGTGTTCAAGAAAGTGGTGGAACTGAGGAAAAAACAGAGGTGAGCAGACTTAGAAATAAGCAGGGTCTCTTGTGTTCTTCTCTTGTGGCTTTTATAAATGACTCTGACAAGAGCAAGCAGAGAAGCTTATTTAAGCCATGTTGGGAAGTCACGACAGTGGGTGATTATGGAGGCTGCTCCCTTTGCATTCTCAATGAGGAACAGAGAGGGTGAATGCAGGCTGCTGCTCTGTCTGCTTTCTCTGCTTGTTCTGCTGCCCAGGGAATCACCCCATCAACAATTAAGATGGGTGTTCCACACACCAATGAACTTAATCCAAATCATTCTCTACAGGCATGCGCAGAGACCCTTCTCCCAGGGATTCTCTGTCTTGTCAAGGTAACAATTAACATTAACGATCAGATCGGTCCTTAGCAAAACTGACAAAGTTTGATGACATTTTTATAATAACACAACAAAGAAAGTCATTAATCAAGGCGCTTTTCAAATACACTGGTAGGAACAGCAGGTAGGTATGATAGAGCAAAGTGGGGAAATCTCTGCTGTAAGCCGCAGATGCTATCCGATGCTAATCTTAGCCTTTGAGTTGGCAGAGCTAGGTGTCTGTGTATACATTCCAAAAGATTTACCCAGTGTTCGCAGAGGTATTAACTTACATACAGAGGAGGGTAATTAATAGCTATTAAGACGGTAAGAGATGCCCCAAGAGAACTTGGCTGTGGACTTCGCAGCATTCCAAACTTTCCACAGTCACTGAAACTCTGTTTAGTTAATCAGCCTTGTGGGAGGTTCAGTGGAAGATGACATGTCTTTTCCGGACCTTTGTTCACAGTACATGGTGATGCTACTGGAAATTGGATGACGGTGTGTGAGAACTAATCTGTACTATTTTTGCAATGTTTCTGGAAATCTAAAATAACTACAAGTTTATTTTAAAATTAGCTCTTAGGAAGATGCCTATAGAAGCACATATATATGCTTCTCTCCATGTGTGTGTATGCATCTATATATACATGCGTGTGTACACATGTGTATATATATGTGTGTGTGTGTATGCATGTATAGATAGATAGATAGATAGATAGACAGATAGATAGATAGATAGATAGATAGATGGATGCATATTTTTTCTTAAACGGCAGCATTTATTTCTCACAGCTCTTAAGACAAGAAGTTCATCATTGGGTGCCAGATCAGGTTCCGGTGAAGGACCTCTTCTTAATTTACAAAAGGCTTTTTGTTTCGTCCTTGCACAGTGTAGAAACGATGTCTTTTTGTTTATTCTCCTAAGGACGCAGTTGCAATCATGCGGGTCAATTATCTCCCCCTGGTTGCGACACCTAATCATACTGAGAAGGAGAACTTCAGTCGTCACAAACATTGAATCTATATTTTCCTGTTGAAACTTCAGTAATATATATGATTGAGTTGAAGCTCCCAGGCTTTGGAGATTGAAGGAGATTAACAATAGATCTCTTGTAAATCACAGATGTATTTCAGTATATGAGTGAAAATAAAGTTCATACTAACCACTGACATGACCTGAGAAATCTGTCCAGGCCAATAAGGATTCTAATTTCTGACCTCAGCATAGAGACTTGGTTATGAGAAAACTGTCCACACACCTTGATCATTCTAGAAGGAAAGCTGCTCTCCAGCCTTTGTGCTGGTCCTGTTGTTAACATGGATCTGGTCAGTGCATGGAACTTCGTTAATCTCTGTTATGCACTCTGGGTAATGTGTTTATATTTTTTAACATTCTGAGGGCTGTTAAGACCAGTTTTGTGTGCATCTCCTGTGTACTTGTGCAAGTTTTTCTAGGTCAATCACATTCTTGCAGGGCTCCAGAGATTTACCTGACTGGGGTGACAAGGGAATTAAAAAAACACAGATACATGATTGAAGTTAGTTAGTTAGTTAGTTAGTTAGTTAGTTAGTTAGTTAGTTAGTTAGTTTTGGTGATATGGGCTTTTGGATAAGAAGATGAAGTACCTGGAAGCCCAGCTTGTTTTTATCTACAGTTGGACAGGGAGGCGGGGTTATTTCATAGAGCTGAAGGAGGTCGTGTTATTACATACAGATAAAGAAGGAGACTGGATTATAATACACTCACAGCTGAACAAGGTTTAGTTGGTGCCTGGTAGGAGCGGTCTCTGCAGGAAAACAGTCTTCATGCTGTAAACATCCTGAGGGAGAAAGCTCTGGTGGATATTTTCTGCATACACTAGCAACATTCACCTTTGGACGGGAGGGAAGGCTTTGTCATTCCCATGGGCTGAGGTATTGGTCCTTGGCATGGCCATGTCAAACAGTACACTTGCACTTGAGACTTAGGTCCTTTTCTAGAAAGGAAATCTCTAGGTTGTGAGGCCCACACTGTTCATTTTCATTAGACTTCACCAAAATTACTTTCAAATTGATATTATGTATACCCACCAGAAAACAGAGAATCCTTTGACTCAATTTTGTTGTTTTTGTTGTCATTGCTGTTTTTTTCTTACTGACTTCTAAGCATTCTTTCGGAAGTTACTTCAATATAAAAATAAACTTCTAACTTATTTGGCATTTCATTTTCTTTATGGTAACTTTTATATAAAATATATTAATATAGAAATTATATCAGCATTTTCCTTGTAAGTTTGTGCTTTTCTATTTAAAAAAAATGAATCTTCTATCCCACAATGTTTGAATGAATTTGTTAATTTTGTTTCAAACTTTACTCCTTCAAGGTTTCCTCCAGGAGCATGTGGGAGGGGGAGCTTTGATCCATAGCCAAGCATTATGCAGAGAGAATCTAAATTGGAGGTCTCTATGGGGTTCTTCCCCCTTGGAGATGTGGAGAAAAACTGAAGGAGTCAGAAGGGATGGAGGGCACCAGGAGAACATGGCTCACTCAATCAACTAAGCAGAGCACACATGGGCTCACAGAAACTGAAACAGCAAGCACAGGGCCTGCATGGGTCCCCTACACACATGTCATGGCTTTGAGCTTGGTGTTTTTGTAGGACTCCTAACCATGGGCGTGGGTGTGTCTCTGACTCTTTGCCTGCTCTTGAGACCTTTTCCGTCCTCTTGAGTTGCATTGTCCAGCATCAATATGAGGGCTTTCACCTTGTCTTATTGTATCTTATTTTGTCCTATTTGGCTGTCATCTTTTGGAGGCCTGCTGTTTTCTGAGGAGGAAACAGAGGGGGAGAGGATCTGGGAGAGAAGCGAGATGGTGCAGGGATGTAGGAGGAGTGAAGGGAGAGGAAACTGCAGTCAGGATGAATTTTATGAAAAAATCTATTTTCATTTTTTAAAAAAGAAAAAATTTCCTCTTTAGATTTGTTGTCAAACCACCTAGAACATACTTCTATCAGTGCTGTGTATTAAAGAATCTGACTTTACCATGTTGCAAATCCATAGTCATGTTTAAAACATCCATTGTTGGGCTAGTGAGATGGCTGAGTAGTTAAGAGTACTAGGTACAATTCCAGAAGACTCACATTCTGTTCTGATCATCCTCACAGTGGTGTACAACCACCTGCAACTCCAGTTGCAGAGGACAAGATACCCCCTCTGACCTCCATGGGCCCTTGTTCATATGTGGTGCACAGACATACATGCAGGCAAAATATCTTTGTACATAAAATAATAAAATAAAGGTTTTAAATGTAACTATTCATTCTTTCACTACTGACTTTTAAAACTATTTTCTAACATATAGTAACTGTAGTATCTGTAAGTGGGCCTCTTCCTAGTTTCATAATTTCACCCTGCTGGTCCATGTCCTGTCTGTGGACAGACAGATTAAATTGCTAGTATTGTGTTGGGCCACGGCAGGGGGAGGGAGCGCAAGCGCGGATGGGAGTGCGAGCTGCCTCGGCTGCTCTCCCGCTCCAAGCCTGGTCCTGGCCACAGCGTGATCCCCGCAAGACCTGCCTGTCAGCGCACACCCGGTGTCAGGTCAGGTCCCGGCCACAGCTGGAGATGGGGTGGGCCGCGGGTGCTAGTCGCCTCAGCCGCTCTCCAGCTCCGAGCCTGATACTGTGCTCGCTCAGCACTCACCACGCTGTCAAGTCTTGGCCAAAGCATGTTCTCTGCGGTATCCGCAGCTGCTGTCGGCGCGCCCCACCGCTTGGCCTGGAAAGCGGATCTCTTCTCGGGCCAAAAGTGTTACAGCTCTAGGGACAAAGCTCTCAGACACCAAGGTAGTTTTGCACCTTTATTCCTTCTGGATGGCAGGCAGCAGGCGTGGGCCGGAGCAGGGACGGAGCAGGCGGGCGGGCAAAAGTGGGCAGGGCAGGCAGAGAGCAGGCAGGTTAGGACGGTCAGATATACTGTTTGGGAGGGGTCAGGGATTTGGCAATTGATACTTTCCATTGGCTTGGTTTGGGGACTTTGTAGTGCCTAATTTGTTTGCGGGAGGACTCAGAGTCGCTTTCTATGTGACAAATCTCACATGCCAGGTCTCTCTCTATATAGGAGTTGTAAAGGTTGTGGCTGGTTTTACAGGAGTCTTCCAGGAGCGTTGGCTAAAAACATAGTCTGGTCCCTTTCAGGGAAAATTTCACGGGGTCTCCCAGAATTTTTAGCCTGTGCTCAACTGGGTGTCAGATTACCTGCCACAGACCACTGCCCCACAGTATTGCAGGCTTTCTGCACAATGAAATCAGACACCTTGGCTCTTTCATCCACCAGGTGGTACATTGAGCAGGGTTCTCAGACTTTGAGGGTTATTACCTATAGGTCTGGGATCTGATGGGACATGTCACTAAAGCCCTTTCACTTCTTTGTCTTCAATATTTGTCAACATCTCATTTGATTGGATATTTTAAAACTCTAGTGTTGTAGTAATAAAATTGACTGGAGTATGGTGGAAGGCTGAGGAAGAGGGTTACATAGGGGAGCACACACACACACACACACACACACACACACACACCAGCATTCACTAGACTATGTTGTTTCTTTTGTTTCCCTCCCTCTCCTAGGCCCCCAGAAACGTCTACCACACTAGAGCTCTGTAGTCAGTCTTGCTTTCTAATGGAGTGAGAATGAAATTCTTAAAGAGAAAATAATAAGGCTTGTGGAAGGCAAGGCTGTTGACCTGACCGTGCAGGAAGATTCACGTAGAGAGCGTGCCCTCTTGCATTCACCAGGAGCAAGTTCAACATCAATTCACCATGTCATTGTCTTTTGCTGTCAGAGAGAGGAGCTACAACCGTTGGTTAACTTAGGGAAGACAAGAAAAGGCAGATTTAAAAGGTAGAAATCTTTTTTAAAGCATGGTATGTAACAGAAAAGCAGTCTTGAATGCCATAGATGGGTTTTCAATACTTTCATGTGAGCTGGTTATCAATACTATTTGTCATATGAAATATTCAGACTCTGCAAATGCCACCGTCTACGCTAATGTCAGAGTACTGGCTCTGTTGTATTGAAGAAGTTAATAAAAAGTAGCCTGCTGGATTGAATGCTCCCTGTGAGATAATGTGTCTATCAAATTCGCATACTTTACTGAAGCTAAAGTTGTGAGAAGCACCAGACAGGCATTCCAAACATGCTATACACCGCCTGACCTCTGTGACTTGCTGGGACTTTGATGTAAGCCTCCATGACTGATATGGATTTTATGTATATTTAAAAAATAAACACTATGTAGATGCTACCAGCAAGGTGTACTGCCAGCTCAAAACCTAGCCTGCCCTCTGAGGGCTAAGTTCCTGTATGACCAAAGTTGGGAAAGCAATTCCCTATGTCATGCAGTGGGTTTTTCTTGTTGTTTGACTGCTTTTTTCAAGCAAGTAATCCCTGCAAAGACATGTTGTATTCAACCCTTCTTTTCTTTGGTATTCTCCTGTCAAATGAATATTTTTCACACAGTTTCCCTGGAGCCTAGACCCTTCAGTGGGTGAATCATTGCCCGTGGTTTGTCATTTTTGACATCCTAGTGCAAGATTTCCCTTTATTGTGATAATTTCTTTAGCAATTATAGCTGCTGTCACCCTGCCTTTCTGTCTTCCCTATTTGTATCCTTAACATTGTCCATGTTCCCTTCGTCCTCATGGCATTAACTTCCCTGTTGCTATGATAAAACACCATGAGACAAAGGCAACTTTGAATAGAAAGAGTTTCTTTTTGGCTTGCAAGAGTCTATCATGGTGGGGAAGCAGGACAGCAAGCAGCTGACTTGGCTGCAGAAGAAACTGAGCTCACATCTGTACCCATGAGCACAAAGCAGAACGTAAACTGGAAGTAGGCTAAGACTTAAAGCTTTCAAAGCCTGCCTCTGGTAACATACCTCCTCCAGCAAGGCTGCATGCCCTAAACCTTCCCAATTAGTGCCACAAGCTGGGGACCAAGTGTTCAAATACCAGACACTATAGGGAACCATTCTCATATATACCACCAAACTCACAAACCACTCTCTCTTATCATAAATCTGGTGGTGAACCTTGAGCAATAACCATTCCTGCCACACACTGAATGCTATGCTGTCTTAAAATTTTCTCTTCCAATAAAATCAATCCAAAACTTAAATTCAGCCACACTCAAAATGTTAAGACACAGACAGAATACAACATGAATGCTTTCTAGTCTGACCCCTTGCTGTCCCCTGAGCCCTCATGAGTACAGCCTTTACTGTCAGCACTTTTTCCAGGGTTTATGATCTTCTACACTCCCACCAGAGTAGCCTGTCATGCTTTGTTATGGCATTCTTGGGTCTCTCTAGCCATCTGTCCAAGCTCTTTCACATTCCTCCTCAAACAAGTCCCAGTGGCCTAAAAACCACGGGGTCAGGATTGTCGCAGCCCTCCTGGTACATTCGTAAGCCAATTTAAAAATAACTTTTCACCCTACAATAAAATCCTTGACAAATATTTAAAGGGAGTTGAAAAGATTTGCGGGAAGGTGCAGCCCATCAGGATGGTGAAGGAATGGTGGTAGGGGAGACCCACAGCTAGGGTTTCAGGAGAGCGGGGCAGCTGTCTATAGCCAATCAACAATCCGGAACTGAGGGTATCCTTCATTGTTGGTTTGCCTCTTGCTCTTCCCCTGAGAAGTTCTCTCATCTTTCCAAGCCATACTTAGGTGGTCCCTTCTCTGTTCCCCTTAGCATTCGTCTCTCTATTATAAGCTAGCACACAGCTGTGTTTCTCCTTTACTGCAATGTTTGTCTTACTGCACCACAGTTCGCTCCTTGTTTATTTGGTACATCATCGTTAGAGTAGAATAATACATAAAATTTTCAAATGTAAATATACCTCATGTACACTGTAGTGATTTAAATACGCTTGGCACATGAGTGGCACTAACATTGTTGGAGTAGATGTGACCTTATTGAAGGAAGTGTGTCACTGTCAGGATGAGCTTTGAGACCTTTCTTCTAGCTACATGGGATCAATCTTCTGCTGTTTACCTTTGGAACATGATGTAGACCTCTCAGTTCCTCCAGCACCATGCCTATCTGGACACTGCCATGCTTCCTACCTTGATGATAACAAACTGAACCTCAGAACCTGTAAGCCAGCCCCAGTTAAATGTTGTCCATTAGAAGAGTTGCTTTGGTCATGGTGTCTCCTCACAGCAATGGAAACCCTAACTAAGACATACCTAGCTATTTCTGAAGCTATTTTGAATACATTGTTTGCCTGATTTCTTTCTTGTCGGTAGGTAGAAAAGCTACTGGATTTTGTATGTTGCTTTTATATTCTGCTACTTTTCTGAAAGTGTTTATGAACTCCAAGACTTTAATGATAACCTTTAAAGGACTCTTAAGTACATATCATATCATCTGCAAATAGGAGTTATCTGATTTCTCTCTTTCCCATCTGTATTCCTGTCTTTCTTTTGCTTTATTAATATGAAAGAATTTTAAAAGATTTTTAAGAAGTGATGATCATAATTTCTTACTCAGATATCTTGAACTATATCTGGCACCCAGGAGAACCTGACTTAGAGATATTTGGTTTCATCTAAAGACATTCTTGTTTTCCCCTTCTTGCAAAATATTTGTGTGCTAGTTGGACCCAAATTTTTTATTTTTAAGCTATTTATTTTATTGTGTTAGTGATTCCTCACTGACTATCATTTCTGAACTAAAAACAAACTGGAGGAAGAAACTCAGATAAAGGCAGCATCACATATAGGTAGAAATGTCATGTTCTGAATGGAAGTCTGGCTGAATTACAGTTTCCAAACACACTGTTAGTCACTAAAAAGGTGCTGACTGTCGTTACTTCTGCTCAGTGAACTGCCAGGGCCGTGGGGCATCAAAGCAAAGAACTCCATTCCTTATCTCTCATGGTTAAATTTTCAGCTTGCTTGTTTTGTGATCGGAAGCAGCTAGCCTGTTTTCTGGTGAAAACAGACAGCAAACTCTGCAAGTGGAGGAGTGAGTGAGTGGCTGGGTATTTGGAAAGTAACAGAGAAAGAGGTAGCAGTATAGAATGTGGATCATAGAACTTTGTGAGGGAAAATCAACTGGAGTGAGTGTGGAGATACCATTGCCCAGAGCTTCTCTACCACAGGCAACAAGGGAAGAAATCAAGTCAGAGGCCTCCCGGGTAGAAATGCAACCTCTCCCCAGCTGTCAAACAGCAATGGCTCATAAGTGGCATTTGGATCTCTTGCCCCCACAACACATCCCAAGTCCTGGCCCTTCAGCAAGAGAAGAAGAGGAGCTGGGTTCACTCCCTTCATTCTGGCACTTGTGATTCAGGGGGTGGTTTCATCTCTCTTGCTCTTTGCTTTCAGGTTGGTAATATATGTACAAATCTCCATATATGTAAATAATGAGCTAGGTCACATGTGTCCTAAATATATTTAAACAGGATATATATTTGTGAGAGGCAGCACATTTTTCATCCATAGGTTTTAGAGACTGAGAAAAGATGCATCTAATGAGAAATTAGTTTGTCTCATGCACATGAAAAGAGTAGAAAAATATCTAGTTCAATGGGTCTTGTCTAATTAATGTCACAGGGCTGACCCGTGGTTTATCCCTTCAGGAAGTTGCTTTCAGTCATGATGACCTATGAGTGAATTCTGTACCACTGTGAGGCCATGGCTGAGGTCTAAAGGAAATGTCAGCGTTTCCATGGTTGCTTCAATGGGAAGAATAGTACAGGGTCAGACTGTGTTAAAGACTTCTGGCCTCTCTCAAGCTCACAATGCTGCTCAGAAGAAACTCAGTCAATTCATCCTGCAGTCCTGGCTAGAACACAAACATTTTATCTCTTAGGTGGTGGCAATGTTGTATTGTGATCTATAACAACCAACGAAAAACTTACACCTTAAGGTACAAGAAACAAGAATTGGTGTTGCATGTATAGAGTTGCCACAAAATCAGAGTTGTATGTCCCAAAGCCTGATTATGTCTTCTGTACCCTATGTATGGAACCTGGTCACTGAGGACTAAGAGATAGATACACAGATTACATCAGTGTTCAGATGACAGACATAAGTCATTGACGCACCTGCCCCTGTCAGTCTATGGTGTTAAAAGAATGGGAAATGACCTATCTCTACCCCATAATCAGTACTTATTGTTATTGTTTGGATAAAGGTTTATCTCATTGAATAGGAATCTAGGAGTCTCTAACAAAGAAGGTGACTGTCAACACCATGTGTTAGCTATGTGTATTTGAAACTAAACTCATAGTCTTGGAAAAAGTTATTCCTATTGACTACAGCTATTCCCCCAAGAAAATCACTAGTAGTCGTACACTACTCAACGACTAATAGATTCCACAGATTACTTGATTCAGTCATTCATTTAAGAAGTATTTGCTCAGGCATTCTTAGCCTCTGGGAGCAAACAGCAGTCAGTGCTAATTAACCCAAGGCTTTGATTTAAATTCTGTCCTGTGGGTATTAATTAAAGACAATGTACTGGCTAGTTTTGTGTGTCAACTTGACACAAGCTGGAGTTAGCACAGAGAAAGGAGTTTCAGTTGAGAAAATGCCTCCATGAGATCCAGCAATAAGGCATTTTCTCAATTAGTGATCACGGGGTGAGGGCCCCTAGTGAGTGGTACCATCTGTGGGCTGGTAGTCTTGGGCTCTATAAGAAATCCAGCTGAGCAAGCCAGGAGAAGCAAGCAAGCCAATAAGTTACATCCCTCCATGGCCTTTGCATCAGCTCCTGACCTGATTGAGTTCCAGTCCTGACTTCCTTTAGTGATGAACCGCAGCATGAACGCATAAGCTCGACTGACTGCCAGCAGCTTCCGGCGACGGCCGGAAACCTCAGCTTGGGCCACAGGGCCCCACAGCTAATCAGCGCCGGGACAAAGATCCCTCTCAGGCCATTGCAAGACCCAGCAGAGGGCCAAAGACACGCCCCACAGCTCACCAGGTACTGCCCC
>CM052714.1:61277969-61307236 GCA_028551405.1 Uromys caudimaculatus
ATTGACCCATGATTTGGACTACATATGAGGCAGAAGAATCACCTCGATGGCCACCAGGGAGAAAGGAGAGGACTCTGGGCCTGAGGGTGCTAGTGGCCCCAGTAAAAGGGAATGTCAAGGTGGGAATATGGGAATGGGTGGGTGGGTAGGTGGGAGGAGGAATTCCCTCACAGAGGCGGGGAGGGGGAGGGGACATGGGGTTTCCAAAGAAAAGGGGAATCATCGGAAATGTAAATAAAAAAAAATAAAATAAAATAAAATAAAATAAAAAAAGAAAGCATAAACTCAATAAACCCTTTCCTCCCCAACTTTCATCTTGGTCATGATGTTTGTACAGGAATAGAAACCCTGACTAAGACAATGTACCTGAATGTAAAGGAGCCTCTTTGGGGCTAGAAAGATGATTCAGGGATAAGAGCATTTAATCTTCTTTCAGAAGACCTGGGATCAGTTTCCAGTACCCCATATTAGGTAGCTTACAACTATCTTCAACTCCAGATCCAGGCAACCAAAGCTCTCTTCTGACCTCTGTGGCACCTGCATACACGTGGTACACACACATGGTACAGAGAGAGGGAGAGAGAGAGAGAGAGAGAGAGAGAGAGAGAGAGAGAGAGAGAGAGAGAATAAAAATTAAAACTAAATAAATCTTTAAGGGAGCCTCTTTGCCAAGGAAACCCCAAAAATTCTATGGAATGCAATCTAGAAAGAAAGGGCTTTAGGAAACACCAATTCAATAATCTGTCCTCCTCAAGAGTGAGAAATGGGAAACTTGAAAGAGGCTTTGGAATCTAGACACAAATGTCAACCCACGCCAAACTCCAGACCTAACATCTCTGGGCACAATGCTTTTGATTTCGACCCCAGCTCATTCCAATACCGTGTAAGTGACTCTCAGCTCCTCCTTACTCACGCACCTCAGGGAGGAGCTAGGTACTGTGCTTCGGAGTTTCATTTGAACCAGCCCTGAGAATGTGCATGCACAAATAAGCATTTAAGATTTTATTTTTATCTCTCCTTTGGGAAGACCTTTGACTTGCTGAACTGGTTATCATGAAATTAATTTCTAAAATAATAAAATTTCATTTTGAAGGCAACAGGGCCTTGTGGGGTGACCACAGAGTCCTCTAGTCTTCCCCAGAGGTCTCTCAGGTTCACTCATTAAGATAAGTCATCAGACCACCACAGATGTGTGCATTAAAAAAGATACCAACTTTGAAGTCCTTGTGAATATTACAGTTAATCCACTTTTTCATCTGCCTCTTTGTCACTCATATCCTCTCTGCTGCCCTCCTTTGGAGCAGTCGGTGATACCGACTTCCCTCATTCAAGATGGCTTAGTTTATTTTCTGTTGGACAATTTTTAATGAATAAAAGTCGATTCATCTCACAGTTGAGGGTCATGGGGCTGCACTTAGTAAATGATATTTTCTAGCATATGTTATCTGAGGTATCTTCTAACACCTGGTATTACTTGGTAAGATAGAGTGAGCATGATAGCTAAGGTCTCTCATCCTCTTTTATATTAAAAATAATCATACAATGTATTTTGATCTTATTTTTTAACTGCACAAAATGCTCTAAGATATATATATATATATATCACAAATATAAACAAAAAACAAAAATTTAAAAGTCAAGAAACAAACACAAAAATGGCAGAAAAAATGAATATAAACAAGCAAAAGACCAATAAGACAACCAATGACAAAACAACACAAAACAAATCAAAAGCCCACAAAATATCATGAGTTCATTTCTGTTGGCCAATAATGCCAGGGAGTGGAGACTGCCATGAAACATGGTTGGTATACCCAGTAAAGACTCCATTGAAGAAAACTGATTTTTCCCTTTGCCAGTAGGTACCAATTGCTTACAACTCCTTGGTTAGGTGTAGGACCCTTTGTCCACTTCCCCTCTCAGTGCTAAAGCCCTATCTGTCATGAACTCATGTGGGTATTGTGTGTGCTGCCACAGTCTCTGTGAGTCCATATGTGTATCAGTCGTGTTCTGTATAGAAGTCACTTTTCCCTTACAGTTATTTATCATCTGGAGAACAGTCACACACTTCCATAATGGCTGAACACCCACAGCAATGAATAAATCTTCCCCCCTTTTCTGCATCCTAGCCAGTGTACATGCTATCAGTTAGCCATTCTGACTGATATAAGTTAAAATCTCAAAGTAATTTCAATTTGCATATCCCCGATGACTAAAGACATTGAACATTTCTCTACATATTTCTCAGCTGTTTGTGTTCATCTTTTCAGAAATCTCTCCTTAGTTTTGTACTCCCTTTTTAATTGACTATTTTTTTCAATGTTCAGACTTTTTTCTTAGTTCTTCATATACTCTAGATACTAACCCTATGTATAACTGGTTAAAAAATCTTTTATCATTCTTAGGCTGCCATGTTGCCCAAATAATGGTGTCCTTTGGTACATGAAAGTGTTTCCTCTGTGTGCGATCTCATTTATTAATGGTTGGTCTTGGTGCCTACACTATTGGTGTCTTATTGAGAAAGCCTTTCTCTGTGCCAATGAGTTCAAAAGCTCACTTTCTTTTCTATCAGATTTGGGATATCTGGTCTTATGTTGAGTTTCTTGATACCCTAGAGTTGGGTTTTGTACAGGTTGATAGATATGGAGCTGTTTACATTCTTCCATATGCAGGCCAATTTGACCAACATTGGTTATTTCTTTTCTTCAGTGTATTTCTAGCTTCTTTATCAAAAGTCAGTTGTTCCTAGGTGTACAGATTTATGTCTGGATCTTAAATTGGATTCCATTAATTGGTTTGGTTTTCTGCCAGTGCCATTCAGTTTTTATTACTGTACCTCTACAGTACAGTTTGAGGTCAAAGTGGGGATACCCCCAGAAGTTCTTTTACTATTCAGGATTGTATTAGCTATCCTTTTTCTTTTGTTGATTGTGTGTCTCCATATGAAATTGATTTTTTTCAATTTATGTGAAGAATTATGTATGATTTTAGTGGGAATTGCATTGAATCTGTAGATTGCTTTTGCTACGATGACCATTTTGACAATAATAATCCTACTGATGTGGAACATGAGAGATTTTTCCATCTATTGATACCTTTTTCCAACACCTCTTACTTGATTGGTTAGAATTATCTCAGGATATGTTTTGGAAACTATTGTGAAAGTTTCTGTCTCCCTGATTTCTTTCTCAGTCCTTTGTCATTTATATATAGGAAAGCTACTGGGTGAGTTTGTGAGTTAATTTTGTATCCTGATAATTTTCTGAAATGGCTTACCAGCTTTAGGAGTCTTCTGATGGAGTTTTTAGAATATTTTATGTATAAAATCATATCATCTTCAAATAACAATATTTTTACTTCTTTCTTCCAATTTGTATTTCTCATTTCATGTGTTATCTAATCCACAGGAAAAAAAAAGAGGGCTCTTTGTAAAAAGCCCTCCGTCCTCTGGGCTCGAAAGCCAGACTGACTCCACCCAAGTTGCCATAGAGACCACAGAGACCACAGGGAACTGTTTGGACTATAGATGAATTCTGTCATTTTTAAATATATTACCCCCAGATTCTAATCTATTCTTCCCCAGATTTCTGACTACATTGACAGCTAAGGTAACTGTAGCTTGACAGCTAGAAAACAGACATAGCTCCTTACCCTAAGGTAATCCGCCACTACACATACTCATTAATTCATTAACTAGCTAAGACTGCCAAAATTCTTAAAGACTTCACAATAAATGATACACAAGTTCAGATGTAAGCGTTCACAGATGTAATCTGCTGCTTCCTTACCTAAACTGTTTCCATTGATTAAATGCTTTGTATTTCCTCTTCTTGTTATGCCCCTGTCCTAACATTATTTGAGTTCTTATAAATTTGCTCAACTCTAATGAAACATTCAACTATTATGATCCAACTGTATAATCACAAATTCTGGTTCCCTCTGCTCTACGAAGAGCTCTCTTTAAGGAATGTTCATGTTGTTAACCCATGTTCTTATCTCTTTTGTAAACATATAAACTACAGGAAACCCACTCAGATCTACCGCTCATGGGCCAAATAGATTCCATCCAGATAAGTACATCTGCTAATCAATAGCCTAAAGTTCCCACATACTACCTATTCCAGAGGGTGGGATTCCTCTGGGTTTCAAACATACATCTAAGAAAAAAATTTTCTTTCTCCCAAACATACTTAATCTTATTCTTTACCTATAATGTGTGTGTGTGTGTGTGTGTGTGTGTGTGTGTGTGTGTGTGTGTGTGTGTGTGTGTGTGTGTGTGTTTCAGCATCTTGTCAAGTCCAGGTGCTTACTACATCCAGGACAGCTCCAGAGAAGCAACTTCCAGATGCTCCAATCTTCTCTCACAGACACAGACATGTCTATTGGTCCTGTTCCTTCTGATTTATCCACAGATGGTTCCACAGAACCTGGACAGCAAGGAAACAGCCAATTCTCCTAAGACCAAAATCTCCATACCCACTTGCCTAGGTTCCCTAGGCACACGTTGCCCCAAAGTTAGCAGGGAGTAATTAGAGATCATGACAACCCTATTCCTGCTCCACCATCACCTTTTTCTAATTTTTTCCTTTTTAATTAAACCAAAATGGGGAAATGTTAGCGTTTTGTCTAAGCCCTGTCCCACAGTTACCTGGCAACAGCCAGATATGCCTGACTCACTATAAAAGGGTCTGCTTGCCCCCTCCTCTCTCTTGCTCTTGCCTTCTTGCTTCCTCTCTGTCCTCTTGTCCTTCCCCCCTCCTTTCCTATTCCCTTCCCCCTCTCTCCACATGCTCATGGCCAGCCTCTACTTCTCTCTCTCTTTCTTTTCTCTCTCTCTCTCTCTCTCTCTCTCTCTCTCTCTCTCTCTCTCTCTCTCTCTCTGCCTTTTTCTGCCTCTACTACCCTCTCAAATCCCCCCAAACCCTGAATAAACTCTATTCTATACTATACAATCGTATAGCTGGTCCCTCAGGGGGAAGGGACGCCTCAGCATGGGCTGACGGAGGCGCCCCCTTTCCCCACACCTTACCACATAGCCATCAAAACATATCCTCTCTATCTTTTTATAAACATCACTTGGTCTCCTCCAGTTCTCTTATTTCTGTAGCTAAGACTTTAAGTAATATATTGAATAGGTACGGAGACAGTAGAAAACCTTGTCTTGTTCTTGATTTTAGTGGAAATGTTGGAAGTTCTATCCATTTAGGTTGATGTTGGCTATGGCTTGCTGCAAATTGCCTTTATTATGATGAGGTTTGCCCCTTGTATCCCTGATCTGTCCAGGGTTTTTATCATGAAGTTGTGTTGGATTTTGTCACAGGCTTTTCTGCATCTAATGGGATGAATATGTCATTTTACTTTTAGTCTGTTCATGTGGTAGATTATATTTATTGATTCACATAACTTGTACCATACTGACATCTCTGAAGTCAACTTAATCAGAGTGAATAATCTTTTTGATGTGTTGTTGGATTCACTTTGTAAGTATTTTATTGAGACTTTTTACATTTATTTTCATAAATATTGGTCTGAAATTTTCTTTTGTTGTTGGGTCTCTGTGTGGTTTAGGTATCAAGGTAATAGTGGCTTCATTAAAAAGAATTATGAAATGTTTCTTTGGTTTCTATTTTGTGAAATAATTTGAGGACTATTAAAGTTAATTCTTCTTTGAAAGTCTGGTAGAAATCTGTGCTGAATCAATCTGGTCCTGGGTAGTTTTTTTTTTTTTTCTTTGATTGGGAGATTTTAATTGTTGCTTCTATTTCCCTGGGGGTTATAGGTCCATTTAAATTGCTTGTCTGGTCTTGATTTAACGTTAGTAACTTGTATACATCAAGAAACGTATCTATTTCTTTTAGGTTTTCCAGTTCAATGCAGTACAGATTTTTTTTAAAGTGTGTCTTCATAATTCTGTAGAACCTGCTCTAACATTCACCCTTTCATCTCTATTTTTAATAATTTGAACTTCTCTTCTTCTTTTAGTTAATTTGGATAATCTGTTGATTTTCTCAAAGAACCAATTCTTCATTTCATTGATTCTTTACATTGTTTTGTTGTTTCTATCCCATTGGTTGCAGCCCTCAGTTTGATCACGTGTTACCATCTACTATTTTGGGGTATTATTTCTTCTTGTTGTAGAGCTTTCATGTATGCTGCTAAGTTACTAACAGGAGTTCTCTGTAGTTTTATTATGTCGGCACTTAGTGCTATAAAACTGCCTCTTAGAACTGTTTCCTGTAGGTTTGGATATGCTGTGTTTTCATTTTCAATAAATTCTAAATGTTTTTAATTTCCTTCTTGGTTTCTCTCTTAACCCATTTTTCATCCAGTGATGAAATTGTTCAATTTCCTGAATTTCTATGCATTCTGCTAGATAGGATGTTATTTTAATGTTCTTATGTTTGCAGAGATTTGCTCTGTATCAAGTATATGGTCAATTTTGGAGGAGGTTCCACAAGCGGCTGAGAAGAAAGTATTTTTAGTGTTTAGGTGGAGTGTTCTGTAGATGTCTGCTAGATCCATTTGATTCATGACATGATTTAATGCCAGCATTTCTCCAGTTTTTATCTGAATGACCTGTCTATTGGCAAAAGTGTGGAATTGAAGTCACTCCTTATCAGTGTGTGTGTTGGCTGGAGTTATCTGAAAGAATGGAACCTTAATTGAGAAACTGCCTCCAGAAAAGCCTACTGTAGGGCATTTTCTTAATTACTTACTGATGGAGGAGGGGCCCAAACTATTGTGGGTGGGGCTACCCCCGGGCTGGTAGTCCTGAGTTCTATAAGAAAGCAGGCTGAGCAAGCTATGGGGAGCAAGCCAGTAAGCAATACCTCTCTGTGGCCTCTGCAGCAGTTCCTGCCTCCAGGTTTCTGCCCTGTTTGAGTTCCTGTCCTGACTTGCTTCAGTGAAGAACAGTGATGTGGAAGTGTAAGCCAAACAAATGCTTTCCTCCTCGAGTAGCTTTTGGTCCTGGTGTTTCTTCACAGCAATGTTCTTTCTTAGTTCTATACATTTCATGTTTTAATTATCATGGGTCATGCAGAATTATTTATATGATTCTATTCGGTGTTCTGTATGTTTCTTGTACCTTTATAGACACCTCCATCTTTAGACTGTGGGATTTTTCTTCTGCTGTGCTGTTAAAATATTTTCTGTGCCTTTTCATCTATTTTTGTTGTTTTCTTTTGTCTCTTTCCTCTATTTATAGATTGTCTCTCCCATTATTTGTAGAGTTTGCCTTTTCATACTGCCTCAGATTTCCTAGCTTTTGCTTGTGCCTGGACACACACACACACACACACACACACACACACACACACACACACTTAACCATTTCTTTGACAGGTATCCATTTCTTCTACCTTATATTCAACACCTGAGAGTCTCTTTTCCATGTCTTGTAATTTATTAGCAAGGCTTACTTCTGAAATTATTGTTTGACATTCTAAATTTTTATTTCCAGTTCCAGTTCATGTATTCCCTTAGTGACCTTCTACATTTGTGCCTCGAACTGTGTTCATCATTTTCTTTCATTCTTTTGTTGGTATTCTCACTTGGTTCGTTAAGGCATTTATTCATATCCTAGCTACGGTCTTTGAACATATTCATAATTGCCATTTTGAAGACCTTGTCTTATGATCCAGCTAAATTGAATTTCTCAGGTCCTCTTTCGATAGAATTGCTGACTTCTGCAGGAGGCATACTCTCCTGGTTGTTCATGCTGGTGTCTTTGGACCGTGACCTGGGCATCTGGAGTGTTGCTATTTGAGGTGTTTCTTGGTATAGATATCTGGTCTTGTCTTTGTAGGGTGGGTGTTCTGCTCCTTGGTTTGCCCACTCTGGGTTTTATGCACATGTGATTGCTGTGGGGTCCCTGGTAGTGAGTGCTTCTACACACCAATAACATGAAGAACTGGAGATGGCCTAGGAGCAAAGACTGAAGGGGTGTGGGAAAGATCCAGGGGACTAGGTCTGCATCAAGAGGCAGAGTCTGCAGGGATAGAAGTTGGGTGGAAAGAGGAGATCTTTGCAGACAAGCTGCTACAGGACTACGAGCAAGTATAGAGAGATCATAATGGGAGCCAAGTACAGGGAAAATTGCCTAAGTCCTTCCCAGCGCACTATGGCCACTGGGAATCCCTGGTGAAAATTTTCTGTGGATCAGTGCTAACCCAAAGAAATGGAGATGGGCCGGAGGGAAAGCCAGGAGGGTCAGTAGGAAAGAGTTAAGCTGGGTCTGCACCAAGGGGCAAAGTCCCTAGGAGAGGGGTGTGTGGTAGGAGGAGGGGTTCCCGCAGACAAGCTGCAGTGACGGGCGAGTCTAGAGAAAATAGGTGAAAGGGCTCGAGGGACCCTGACTCGGCATCAAGAGCTCCTCATTCTCTTCTTAGAAAGCCACTAACGCTTGGCATGGGGCCCCACCCCCCGTGACTCGGAGAGCTCTGGTTACCTACTCAAGGTTCCAATCTCAAATACTGTTAACACATAACTTTAGTTTTATGTTTCCAGTTCACAAATTCAGGATATGTACTCATACTAAGACCATGGGATCAGCTTAATGATAGTGAAATGGCAGAGAACACTCCATCATCATCATCATCATCATCATCATCATCATCATGAAGTTTTTTTTCCATTTTTTTGAAAACAGATTCTTCTCTCATACAATATATCCTGACTTTAGTTTCCCCTCCCTCTACTCCTTCCGGTTCCTCCCCCTCCTCACTCCCCTCCAGTTCCAATCCCTTCCTGTCTCTCATTAGCAAAGAACAGACTTCTAAGAGGTAACAACCGACCCTTCCAAGAGAATGCTCTTCTTAGGTTTCAGGCTGTGGTAAACTTACTTCCATATTAAAGTCAAAGAATCATGGGAAACCTGTCTCTGGTGAAGTGTGTGTACTGGGATGCCTATACCCAAAAGGAACTGAATGCTGTTTCTCAGTCACTGAAACAAAAAGTCCCTTCTCTGATATGGGAGCTTAAAGTGAACAGCATGGGGCCCAGAGGCCCAATATTCTGATGCAACGGCAGGTTCTATTAGTGAAAGCACCTGCTTTTTCCCTGGGACCATCTGCTCGATGGCTTTAGTTTAAGACTCCAGCACACGAGTATTGCTTTCATCTCACAGCATCTCGAAGTTGCTACCCTTCTGCTCTCATAGAGATGGTTCATGAGTGCAAGGACATTACTTAAACTTTGCAATAGAAATTAGAGTGCAGTCTGCAAAGTCCCAGACTGACCTGTTCAAGCTGTGCAATACTGTACCTGGAATTGGGCGGTTAGCATGCTAGTCCCTGGGCAGTTGGTATTCAGGGACACCAGATAGTACCTAAGCCTGGCTACAATGAAGTGCCCATGGCTCCTTCAGAACACAAGACCCCTGAGCTTGGCTCATAACATTGTGTCTAAATTTTAATCAGCAGCATACTGCTATTTTCTTAGTTCTGAATTTATATCTCTGTGGCATAATAAGAAATACATACTTGGAGAAATGGAGAGATGGCTCAGTGGTCAAGAATGCTCTCTGTTCTTTTGGAGCACAGGAGCTCTGCTCCCAGTACCCGTGGTGGGTGGGCTTCAATTGCTTGAAACTGCAGCTCCAAGGATCTCAAGGATCTCATGCCCTCAACTGTCCACCATGCACACACATACACACAAATAAATCTTTTAAAAAAGAAATACGTGTTTAGTCTTAGCTTCTGCTTCCCGGCACAAAAGCTTTTAAAACCCTTCAAGTTCCCCCATTCCTATTTGCATTCCTTTTTACATGCAAAAAGGGTAGCTGGTGGCTTCTTAGATAACTTTAGGATGGAGGTCGAAATTGCTCAAGTGTCAACCTGACGACTAGTCCTTTGGAGCTTTGACAAATGCCCACTGATGCGGACAAAAGAGGAGTTAGAAATTGACTTCAGTCCCCAATGGTCAATGATTGCATCAACCATGCACAGAGTGTAGGACTTCCATAAAAACACTAGGTAGTGAACACTCTGGAGTATTGGGAGGCAGAGCACCTTGAGAGAGAGGGAGCTTTGCACCACCTCCTGCACCCCAATTGTGCTTTCATCAGTACACACACACACACACACACACACACACACACACACACACATGCATATATGCTTTATTTGTATGCATGTGCGTGTGTGCATGCATAGAGGTGTGCTTGCCCATGTGGATGTGTGAGGAGGCCAAAATTGATGTCATAATGTCTTCCTCAGTCTTTCCTTCTGTATTGGTCAGGGTTCTCTAGAGTCACAGAACTTATAGGTAGTCTCTATATAGTAAGGGAATGTGTTAATGACTTACAGTCTGTAGTCAAACTCCCCAACAATGATCAGCAGTAGCTGTAAATGGGCTGGACCACCAACTAAAGAATACACATCGAGGGACCCATGGTTCGTATCACATATGTGGCAGAGGAGGGCCTTGTTGGCCATCAGGGGGAGTAGAGGCCCTTGGGCCTGAGGGTGTTAGAGGCCCCAGTGTAGGGGAATGTCAAGGGGGGAAGACGGGAGTGGGTGGGCGGGTGGGTGGGAGGGGGAATACCCTCATAGAGGCGGGGAGGAAGAGGGGATAGGGGGTTTCCCAAGAGAGGACCTGGAAAGGGGGAAACATTGGAAATGTAAATAAAGTATCAGAAAAAAATATTTAAATAGAATAATATGCTACCTTTTCTAGTTAGCTTCTTTGATTTAATATTAAATTTTGTGGTTCCTCTGAAAAAAAAGAAAGAAAGAAAGAAAACCGGAGGATCTAGCAGTCGCTTAATCCCACAAGGCTCGCAGGCAAAGAAGATTGAATTTTCCTCCTTCCAATGTCCTTATGTAAATCTCCAGCAGTCGGTATAGCCCAGATTAGAGGTGTGCATACCACCACACCTGAAACTTGTGTCTTCCAGACTCAAGATCTAGATCACAGGTGAGCCTTCTAATTCTAGATTGTAATTCACTTCAGATATAGTCAAGTTGACAATCAGAAATAGCCACTACACCTTCCTTGCTTTTGCTTTGTTGGGTAGGGTCTCTTAGTGACCTGATGTTCACAGTTTTGGCTAGACTGGCTGGCCAATGAACCCCACAGAATCTACCTCTCCATTCCCCTACACAGGATCATAGATACACAGTGCACAGCTATGTAGCAACAGACCCGACGTTTGCACAGTTCTGGGTATCTAGGTTCAGGTGTCCGTACACTCGAAGATCAAGCATTTTACCTACCAAGCCATCTGCATTCTCCATCCGTGTTCTCTTTATAGTTGTTTATGTCATATCAACCAATGACAGCAAGGTGACCATTGCCCTGGCTTCAGCGAGATGCTGCGCTTGCTAAACCTTAGGGGGAAGTTGTAGGAATCAGCAAGTTATCAAACCAGAAATAAATGTGTGAAGCCTTTGGAGCCAGTGTTTATAACTGAAGTGGGGCCAGCATTGTGAGTTGAGTCATTAATCTGTAAGGTCTGTGCAAACTCCAAATGGCATCAGAATGAAAAATGAATTCTTTCTCATCTCTTTCAGTTGTGTTTGGACAGATTACTCTCTCTAAACTTGATATTTGAGACTGGAGAGGGAGCAATAGAATAATACCTCTTTTCTGAAGAACCTAATTAATTGAGAATTAAGGCACAGTAGCTAAAGGAACAGTCAAACTCTGGATAAAGGCGAGAATAGTGTACTTGCGTCAACCAAGACACTTTCCCGTAGTGAATTTTAGAATGTGCATACCCACACCACATCCCTGTGGTTGAACTCTCTACTCAAGGGAAGCTGCTTCTGGAGAAGAAGAAGTCAAAATAGCTCAGGCATGTTAGTTCTTAGAAAAGAGAAGGGGCAGATCAACGCAACCATACTATCTTCTTCCTGCCCCTTATTCAAATTGAATGACTTCTTGTCAGGAGGATTTGGGAGTAGAAGGGGTGCAAAGAATAAGGTGTCTGTGCCAGGTTTCTTTACTGTGCTAAAATACCTGAAATAAATCAACTTATAAAGAGGAAAGAGTTATTCTGGCTCATGGATTCAAATGTTTAAGTTCCTGGTTGTTTGGAATTGATTCTTTGGCTAAGTGCTGGTGCAGGACATCATGGTGAAAGCACATGGCAGAAGAGGCCTTCGCACCTCATGGAAGCAGAGAGAGAGAGAGAGAGAGAGAGAGAGAGAGAGAATGAGAGAGAGATCTGGATCCTCTTCTAAGACATGTCTCCAATACCACTATTCTTTTAGGTCTTGTTTTCCCAAAGTCCCACTACCTCCTAATAGCATTGTGGGTTGGCAACTAAGTCTTTAACATCTTTAGGAGGTTTCCAGGGGTGGTATGCTAGGCCCTTCCACATCAATCATTAACCAAGAAAATGGCCCACGGACATGACCACACACCAATTCAATAGAGACAATTCCCCAGCCGAATGTCCTCTTCCATTCTGTGCTAGGTTTGTGTCAGGCTGGTGAAAACGAGCCAGCATGAAACTATTTCCTTGTAGCAGAGTCCAACCACGGGGCTTCTGGTTAAGTGGAAGGAAGCACCTGAAGTTAAGTCAAGAAAGTCTCTGATACTCATTTCTCATCCTTGTGATTGGGCTAGTCCTCATTCCACACGAAGATTATGTGGACTATAGAGAATCCTATATTTCAAAATGCTCCTGCAATCAGTAGGCATCACTTGTCTCCCACTGACAATTCTTCTTCTCTGCCTCAGTGCCTCAATCTCACAGTGTATTTTCAGGGGAGGTTCTAAGAGACAACAATCTATCTTAAGGTGTTTTAATTGCCTCGACATTTTTACTGTAAATATGTTTACATTCTTATAATAGTAGCACTTTTGCTTGCCTGGCATTCTTCTATCCAACCATAAGGTGTGGGTGTGTGGTGTGTTTAATGGTTAAATCTTTCCTTTGATACATTTTTCTTTCAGATCTGAGAATCTTATGTAAAACTTTCAGTCATTTGGAGATGTAATTTCAAAAAATCAAAGGCTATTAGACTATAAAGGGACGATGACATCATGTCAGTGCCTTCCATGTGAGATGAGAAGTCAATGTTCCGAAAGTGAAATCCCACCAAAGGTAAAATGACCACACACTGGACTTTCAGTCAGAGATCTTCAGGATGGGCTTTGTAAGTTCCCTGCTTTCCCCAAAATAATTTTCCCCAAATATTTTTTCTTGTTTTGTGTTTCCAGGTAATCACCTGGTTTGTGCATTGGAGTTCTGTAGCAGATTTACATACAAACAGATGTGCTATTCAGGCCTCCGGGGAAAGTGAGATTCTTTCTCTTAATTCTGAGAACAGTGTGTGATAAACCAAATGTCACACTGAACATAAGACTTGGGAGGAAATCGATATATAAAGCAGTTGATTCACTGGGAAAGATTGTAAGTGTGATCTTGAATAGTCCCACCATTCTGGAGTGGTCCCACTGAGCCATAGATCAGAGGGAGCGCACTGTCCTCACAGTAAGCCCGCCAAGGAGAGCTCTTGGCGCAGGATCTTGCTCTCTGCCTAAATGCATTGCATAAAAAGAGAGACATGGCTGAGCTATCTACCTCTTTGAGTTGGCGGCTTTTGTCTTGTCATCAAGCAATTCTGCCCCTTCTGGAGACCCTGCACTTTTGATTTTACAAGCAAGACACATCTGGAGCTCCTATGGAGCAGGCCACATTCCAGACCTACCAGTGAAGACAAAATTATTTCTGGCTCTTCATGTTGGAAGCAAATGGTAGAATCTAGTGGAAAACATTGCTTTTAAGAGCAGCTTTTTAAGAATGTAGCTTCCCAGAACAGCAGTGAATTTGAGTTTTCCCTACTATGGTAACAATTTCTCCTTTCTGATTGCTTTGCATTTGTTACTTGTTTGTTTGGGTCCACACAGCTATTCACGTAATAAGTAGTTGCTGAACACCTGCTATGCAAACATTACTCGAACCCAAGTTTGTGTACTAAACAGAAAATAACAAGCTCTTTGTCCTCGTGGGGCTTGGAGCCCTTAGATATGTAAAGCAGTTAAGGAACGAAGGATCACTGAAATACATTTAGACAGTGTTCCCCATGTGTCCAGGGACATGGCTAGTCCTCTGTGCCTTTTACAAAGAGAAGCGGAAGTACTTGAAGCTCATGGAGTCACACAATTCATAAAGGCCTTGAGTACTAGAAAAGTAGCTGCAAAATGTTTTCTTCACTTCCACGTTAGAGATTTAAATATTACAGGTTGATAGAGAGTCTCGGTGACCATGATAACTGGAGAGGTCTTGAGGGATCACTGACGTTTCCTGCTGACTCTCTACAAATGACAAGAAGAAGACACCAAACATGCAAAGGACAGACAAGGGATAACAAGGACCAAGTTGCCAAGGCACAAATGAAAATATAAAAAGAAGACCCATGTGGAGACAGGCATGGTGGCACATACCTGTAATCTTAATGCTCACCCCAGAGGCTGAGGCAAGAGGATGAGACGTTCAAAGCCCTCCTGGCCTATATGGCAAGACACTATCTTAAAAATACGACAAAGTGTAAAGGTGACAGGCAGGTTGAAGGAATGAGGTGCAAGGTGAGGTAGCATGCTAAGGCTAGATCAAGTATGGCTTTGGAAAACTATAACAGGAGTTTGAATATTTATCATTAGTTTTAATACTGCTATGCAAAAACATAAAACAAAATGCATTTAAAACACTCATTTATTGCCCTTTACAATTCTTACAATAAGATTTGTACAAAAAAATAGAGAAAAAGTGAATGCACTAAAATAAGGGATTCAAAAATGAACCCCAGGATTTTTAAATACTACTAATACATAAAAATACAATGTTAAGCATCTGTAACATCTCCTATGCCATCTTACAAGTTATTCTTTAAGTGTTTATGTTAAAGATGACTGGAAGGCCTTGTGGGGGTGGTAGTGGCTCACAGTAGCAACACCTACTTTTGTATGAGGGTCCCTGCTCTTAACTCTGCAGTAAATGTTCTCCCCTGTTTCAGTGTTTCTGAAATTGGTTTGCTCCTGTTAACCAACATGTCCATGTACATTCTACCAAAATATCAGGGACTTTCAGACAATATCGTTGCATTTCTGCATCTTGCTGAGAAAAGGCAGTATAAGAGTATTGTTATCATTTTTCCTTTTACTCAATGGATACTAACCCTGTCTGATTCTCAGCTAGCTCCTGGATGCTGGCCCTTGTACATTTCTTACCACAGATGGCCCTTGATATGGTAGAACCTGCCCTCCCTCACGGAGGTGTCTCCCACTGAATGAACCAGCCATTTTTGAAACCCTTTGCTCATTGTCTTCTATAAAAGCACAGGACATATATCCTATGTCTAGTTAGAAAGCCATGGTTATCTAGGGTACTGCAACAGACAAGAGTTTTTTCTAGTTTTCTTCAGTTCTTGTCTTGATGACATGACATAACTATTTGTGAAGTGATGGTTTGTCTTCATTTTTATTTTCACATAAAATTTGATATGTAGCATGAATGCAGAAATACGACTGCTTGGAGCTCTCATATACCAGTCAGAGTCCTGGCAGAAGCACAGAGATCACTTAAGTTGGGGATTGAGAAACATCTACCAGCCGTGCGGTGGTGGCTCACGCCTTTAATCCCAGCACTTGGGAGGCAGAGGCAGGTGGATTTCTGAGTTCGAGGCCAGCCTGGTCTACAGAGTGAGTTCCAGGACAGCCAGGGCTACACAGAGAAACCCTGTCTCGAAAAAAAAAAAAAAAAAAAGAAGCATCTACCAAAGAAGTTGTAAAATGGTGACCACTAAGGGATGGTGCAGTTGTCCAAGACTGGCGGATGCAAAAGCTGTTACTAACCTGTGGCCTGGAGGAATGAGGGAACACCAGCTAGTGTTCTCTGGAGCATATATGAATGAAGAAGAACACCTGGCAGAAGCTGTGGCCACCTGCAAAGGGAAGTATCAAACTCACCAGAGAGGGGGTGGCAGCATGAACATATTGGCTTTGTGCTCTCCATCTCTGCCAGGACCTGGTCTTAGTTTAAGGTCACCAGAAGCTAATAGGAAAGGGATTCTTTGACAAAGCTTCCATCTCCTGGGGTACATATAGAGCGGAGAAAGATGGAGAAGGCATCCGGAGGAGGAAGCAGATGCTATTCATCACAGCTTTCTGCGGAAAGCCAAGCCTGGAGTCTGTGTAGCTCAAAAATGCAATGCATGAAAATAGCAGAGCTCTCACTTCCTCAAACCCGTCCTCATTCATTCACCAAGTATCTGTTGAAAGGCTCAGATGTGCCAGGAAAAGTAGATGAATTGAGCCAGATTCTCCAAGTCTTTAAAAAAAAAAAAAATACAGCTTTACAGAATCTTAGAAGCATTAACTCTGAAAAGGCACAAGTAATATGGTCAAGTCCAGAGGCTAAGCACACATCTTTGAAGAAATTTATTCATGGAAAATATTGATTAGCTAATAAAATTTTACACAGAGAAAGATCTTTTCAAAGCCTTTTGAGTCTTATCATGCAGAATTATCTGTATGCTGTTTAGATAGTGATATTTTGAACACTTTGCATCATACCATTGCTATAATAGTTGGGGTTTTTGTTCCTCTACCAATTAGTTCTAATGTTATTAGATTTTGCTTTGGCTTAGAAACGAAGTAGATTCCGCACTCCCCCTCCCCCACAAAGATCATATGTTGAGAGCACAGGTCCCAGCTCATAGCACTGTTGAGAGGTGATTGGCTCAGGAGGGCGCTGATGTCATCAATGAGGTGATGACATTTTATTGAAGAGTTTCTAGCTCAACAGGCCCTTAGGAAGTGGAGCCTTGTTGGAGGAAGAGTGTCACTTGGAGGAAGAGTGTCACTGGGGGGGGGGGGTTGCCTTGGAAGAATATCTCTTGATGTTAGCCCTTTCCTCTCGTTTTCTTGCCTCTGCTTCCTAGACACAATTGGGGTCTCTTAAACCCTGAATTGTACTAAAACCTCATCTAAGTTTATCTGTCTCGAGTATTTTGTCATAGTAATGACAAAGTTAGCACAGATGTTTCCTCTCTTTAATCAAGTAAGTAGAAGTCTCTTATGTTTTTGTGTTCTCTTTCAAAGGCTCAAAGCCCCCTACAGTAACTATGAGTTATTAATTTGGGTATGGACTCTTTTGAGAAACAGAGACAAGGGCTAGAAGGGATTGAAGAAGAGAGAGACAATATTCACATAGTGTTTGTTTCATTATATTTTTATAATTGTCAATCTGTGCATGGCTGATACATCAAGCTTTATCTGGGATATGTTCATATGAGGGGAAATATATAGTTCATACTATATATAGTTCATATAGTTCATTGAGTTCTAACCGCCGTTTGAGGCACTCACTAGTGTGCTGGGACATAGACCCCATGGATAAAGGAGACCTCTGTAGTTGGTATTAACGTTTGCTTTACAGACATGAAAGCGGTATTTGGACAACTATGTGTGTTTCTCCAAAGTGTTTGGGCCTAAATGAATACTTGAGATAATGATGAAGCAAAAAGAAATAAATGCAGAAAGTTGCTTAGAATTAATGAATATCAAGGTAAAATTAGAGCCATTCATAACTACTACCTTTGTCTGTGGGTTGTGATAATGATAGGCAAATTAAATACCCTCAGAACCTGTTATAAACAATTAGTTAGCTGATTAGCTGGAGCTGTGGGTGTTTATTATGTACAAGCTGCAGAGACATTGTATTAGCATTTCAGCATTGCTTCTGAGGGCCATTATGTTACCCACTCCACATCCTGTGGAATAGAATCAACATATTCTCTGCTGAACACTGAGGAGTCTATTTATACACATTTTCCCTGTAAGCCATGTAATGATGTTGATGCTAAAATTCGGACTAAAATTCAGGATATTAAAGATATCTCTTGAACAGACTCAGAGGACAGCCCCATCATTGGGGGGTGGGGGGAAGGAAGTAGTTTCTGATGTGAGTATCCTGCTTTGGGTCATGCTTCTAGAGACTCAACGTGGCTTCTGGAGACCCAGCATATGTTCCCTGCTAAGTGGCTAACATCTGCACCTAGAGCAAAGCTTCCTCCTCTCCAGGCCTTCATTTCCATTTCCACTGTAAAATAATTACTTGTGTTTTTAATGTTCACAGAGTTTTATTCCAGCTCTGAAATTCCATGTGTTTTCTGCTAAACAAAAATATTGCATAGTCCCAGTTTGAGTTTTAAGTTCTCTGGGACAAGACAGCCAAAACAAATGTACTCATTTCCAATATTAAAGTCTGGTGTAAATATTGATTTTAGAGCAAAACAATGACCCGAGAAATCTGTAACCTCATATCCCCTCTACTTCTTGGTAGTATTTTAAGCTCAGTGAGGCCTCTGTTCTTAAGAAAAAAGGGGAAATAGTAGAGAAAGCAAGGTTTCTTTTAATACATGAAAATTTTGGCCAGTTCTGAAGGTAAGAGAAAAATATCAACAGGCAAGTATAGAAATACTGTAAGTTTATTGCAAAATATGTACTGACTTCAGGCCAATGAAAACTGGCATCCACATGTCAGAATTGTACAGCCTCAGACTACCAACAGAAAAATATGTAAGCATTCTGAACATTGCTAGCTGACATTGCCAAAGGGGCCTGTTCTTCCCTTTATCTGTGCTTCCTCAGAGTATCCTGTGTTGTAGCATGAACTTGCCCTTTAAGATACAGGGTAACCCCCACTCTAGATAAACTCATCTCTTGGAGCAAAGTTTCTTCCCAACAAGCTGGGTGTTAGGAAGTGACAGTTGAATATGTACATAGTAGCAGCCAAGAAAAGCACATTTCAGAACCTGGATCTAAGTAACAGATAAAACAAAAGGGGCAGAAGAAAATCTTAAATTAATATTTATAGTAATTTTCTATATTGTTAATTGTGTATTAACTTATTTATACCACTATATACTTAAGAAGTACAGAAAATAAGATATAATATCTGAATTTTTTCTTAAAATGGTTTGTTTCTCCCCTAAGTTTTGGTACTTGGAAAGATGTACTACAACACTGTTTTTTAATCACTGTTTAGAAGAATTGAAGTCCAACTGATGGTCAATAAATGTCAGGGTCCCAACAGGAGACAGGGCACATGTGCATTAAGACAGTACAAGGTGGTTGGTTTGTAAAGGAATTGATTACAAGTGAGAATGTAACATAGATTTTAGGATAGGCTGGTTTTTGTTTGTCTCTCCAGATCTTAAACGGTATCATCTCCTGCATCAGAAAATGGTGCCTCTATATGGGTAACTAGAATCTGAATCCCCTTCAAACGCAGTCTCCCAAGGTTCATATGCTGCTTTCAAAGAGATGAAGACAGCTGGTATGGGACATGCAAGATTGAGGGATAGATTACCAAAGAGTTCACTACATTATGAGATAAGGGTGCTGAGGCAGGAGGATTGTGAACTTAAAGCCATACTGAACTATATGAGAAAACACCCCCTCTCATTAATAAAAAAAATCTTGGTAAATTTAAAAGGATCCTATAGTACAGTGTATTGTGCTTCGTAGTAGCTGTCAATGAAGGTATAAACCAGTCACAGAAACTATTGTGAAAAGTCTCACTGCTTGGCCATTGTGTAACACGTTTCTGAGCACCAATGAACCAATGAAGAAATCACATATGTATAGGCATATGTTTATAACTTCTTTCTGACCCCAACAATATTCCAACTTCTTACTTCTGCATTTATGGTTGTACCAGCCAAAATAATGCACTCAAAACAGTGATTCTGTAAAAGCATGATCAAACATTTCCATATTTCTTTCTCATCTGTTTTAAGGTGTGTGTGTGTGTGTCATGCCTGCGTGTGGGTATGCACGTTCACATATGTGTAGTTGCATATGTATGTGCAGGGACTCAGGTTCATGCTGGGTGTTTTCTTCAATCACGCTCTACCTGATAGCTCCAAGCAGTCTTCTCACTTAAGCTCGGAGCTTACCACTTGGGCTAGTCTAGTTAGCTAGCCTGTTCCAGGGATCTCTTGTCTCTACCATCCACACCATGGAATTATGGGTAGACTTCCATGACCATCGAACTTTAGATGCCAAGGCGTGGTATAGGTGGGTCATATGGTAGATCTACTGTTAGCTTTTGGGAAGTTCTCCACACTGATTTCCATATCTCACCAGTAGTGGGATACTTGCAACCCCTCCAGAGCATTCTTTGTCAGTTGTTGGTTTTGCCCTTGGCCATTTTGACCAAGGAAAATTGAAATCTCAAAGTAGTTTAATTTTGCATTTCCCTTCTTGCTAAGGACACTGAGAACATCATATATATATATATATATATATATATATATATATATATATATATATATATATATATATATATACACACACACATATATATATACATATACATATACATATACCAAAAAGAAAAGGTGTTCCTTTTACAAACAGAGAGTCTAGGCATAAGAGCTGAAGCAGAACGAGTTGATGCAATCACATTGGTAGAATGGCAGGTATCTGGACAGAGGATTAACCAAACCATTCCATCACCCTAGCAGCTAAGACTACATCAGCATCCTAAGAAGTGTAAACGTGACATGGACCTGTCCTACCACAATAAAAAGGCCTCCACCTAGAAGAGCAAGACAGTCAGCCAGTGACCTGATTCTATACAGGAACAAATTTTAACTCTATTGATGTCAGGTAAAGACATATGTCAGGAAGGAGTCTGGCACATTATAAATATGTCATTCACGATGTCAAGTGTAATCAAAATTAAGGCCTGTAAAGGAAGCAATAAAATGTGACAGAGAAACTAAGATAAAAAAGTAGTAAACAAAAATAATCAATTAAATGTCACACATTTAAGATTTAACAGACAAGGACTTTTACAGTTACTGAACATGTATTAGTGATATAAAGGGCGATACTGAGAAACAAGGGATGTCAGAGGAGATATCAAACTACAAAAGAACATTCCAGTCTTCTCCAGTCACTAAAATATAATACACATTTGTCCCTTTCCTTAAGAATTAAATCAATTAGGACTGTCAATCACCTAGAAAAACAGCCCCACAGGAAGCTGCCCCAGAAACTTCAAGAATCATATAAAGTCCGTTTTCTGATGAAAATCTGAGCAGCGGCCTCTCTCAGGAGTGCTCCACTCTCTGAATCCTATTTTCTGGAAAACAATCTGTAATAAAGTCTACCTTCTCCTTTGAAAAAGAGAACTAGAAGTGTATGACTTCAAATTAGGAAGAGAGTTAGAAGAGATTTAGAAATTAAAAGGCAATGGCAGACACTTCCCTGACTCTATGGAAACATTAACTCCCCAGTAAACAGGTCAGAAGAAACTAAATTCTAATGAGTCAAGTACACATTCACATTTACACATACACGTATTTACACACACTCACACATGTACACATGCACACACACATACATATGTACATACACACATTCACACATACACACAGATGCACACACTCACACATACATATGCACATACACACAGATGCACACACACACATACATATGCACATACACACACTCACACACACACACACAGACGCACACACACACAGAGCTACATAAACGCTGCGCTGCTAAATATCAAACAAAATTCTAAGAGAATCTGAGAGGAGAGGAAGCATTAAGATACAAACAGCAAGAGCAGACATGGATGCTAACTTTCCCCATTCCTGTGTGCACTGCAATAGTGACCATGGTCAACTACCATGTCAGAGAAAAAGAAGTGAAATTCATATGTGTTACAAAGATAACACAAGGAAAACATACAAGGGAAAAACTTAAATGTAAACGTAACAACAGATAACTCTCTTGTTTAGCCAATTGAATGTATAAAGTAGCTACTAGAATAGTCTCAAGACTGTAAGAAAATATGTAAAAACCAATCATATATCCACACAGTGGTAGCACACACTGTAAGGTAACATTTTAGATTAGAAAGTATAAGAATAAACTGATTTAAAAATATGAAATGTGTGCGCACTGTAAATTATAGAATATCGCTGAGATAATTGATAAGAATGTGGATATGGACATCTAAATAAATATACCATGATCATGGATTAACACTGAGGCATATTATTTCTCCCAAATTTTTCCGAAGATCCAGTGCAATTCTGAACAAAACTGTAATAAATAGACTTTTTTAAAAATAAGACTTGACAATTTGATTAAATTTATATTTAAATAATTGACCGAGCAGTGGTTACCCGTGGTTACCCATACCTTTAATCCCAGCACTCAGGAGATAGAGGTAGGTGAATCTATGAGTTCAAGACCAACCTAGACTACAAGAGTGAGTTCCAGGACAGCCAGGTCTATACAGTGAAACCTGGCTCGAAAAAATAAAATAAAAAGGATTAACTAAAAAAAGAATAAACCTGTAAGATTTACACTATTAAACATGAAGACTTTTATAAAACCAAAATATCTAAAACAGTGAAGATTTTTTAAAAGAGAAGAATAAAGAAAAGAGACAATAGAACAGAATAGTTCAGAAATATGGCAATATTTTATATTTATGTATTTATGTATGGATATATATGTTCAATATTTTTACCAAAGTGCTAAAGCTATTCAATCAAGTTTTACCCACATAAAATCCGGGAAAACTTGTTATGCAATGAAAAGTCAAACTTGGTTTCCACTTCGTATGAGACATTGATATTAGAGCTAAAAAGCAAAGCTCACTTTGAGGCATCTGTCAGCAAGCGCAGGCTGGCATCCTTATAAACTTGGCAAAGATTTGTTTTTAGGAAGGATATCTATCAGAAGCATAAAAGCAAACGAAGAAACTTCACAAATCAGAGCATATCAAAATTAGAGTTCCTACTTATCAAAAGGTAATAGACATCGGAAAATGAAAGAGCACGCCAGGACATGCTTTAACCTCTACAAAGCAACAAACAAAAGCCAAAGTTGTTCAAACTTACAAGTATAAAGCAAAGCCCTGAAAAGGTTCAGGTGAATTCTAGCACTGAACTGCCCCTAGCTTCCTGGACTTTCTTTTTGGCTGCCGGCCTCAGGCCATTTTCTGCTTGCCTGATTTTCTACCTCTTGCCCTAGGATGACTCAGGCACGGTCCCAGACTATCAGCAGCTAAAGAAGCAGGAGCGGCAGTCTCTAATGAATTTCACGGTGCCATAAACAGAGTGAGGCTTGGCTCCTGGCACTTATTCCTATGAGTGTCTTCCTCCAGTGGAAATGCCCATAAAAACTTCTATAATCAGGCTATAGGAGTGTGCGTACCTTGCTGTATTGAAAAACAAAGTTGAGGAGAGAATTAAATAGGTACTTCCTCAAAAGTACCAAGTGACCGATAAATACCGCTAAAAGGTGTTCAGCAGAACTGACGGTGGATAAAGCTCCGTCACTCTGGAGCACGTTCCCCCCTCCCCTCCAACTAAGGTGGCTAATGTTAAGGGATGTGTGGTAACCACTGCTGGTGGGAACACGGATCCATGGCATTGCTGCTGGTGAAGGTGCATATCAGAAAAGTTTGGGAGTTTCCCATCCCATTCCTCTGAGTCAGGAGATCTGTGCCCGCCTACATAAGGGTACACATACATACATACATACATACATACATACATACATACATACCCACATAAGTCACCTGCATAAGGAAGTCCATATCAGCGTTATCCATCACATCCTCAAATGAAAATTAAAATGGATAAACAAACTGTGATATGATCCTATAACAGAAAACACGGAATGACTATGGAATGTTAATACCAGCAGCCATGTGGATGAATTGCAAACCGTTAAGAAAAGGAAGCCAGATACACACAGAGTACAGGATTACTCTATTAGCATAAAATTCAAACAGGCAAATGTGGTGTTAGTGATGGGAACCGGAAGAGTCCCTTCCTATGGGAGGCAGTAGGAATGAGTCGACTTGGTAGCCGTGATTTACAGTTCAGCCTACAGGACTGTGTATACCCAGCAACATTCCACAGATTTTATATTTATGATCTGCACAAGGGAAACTTTATCTCAGAGAAGTGTAGGAATTCTATAAGTCATTTTATTATTCGGGGTATATTTTGCAAATCAAATATAGCATAAGATAAGTATTACATTGGTAGACCTTGGCAGTACTGAGTTCACAATTGTAATAATTAGTATTTCAAAGATGAGAAAGAAGATGAGAAATGAATTTACAAGGAAAAGGTAGAACATCTATTTCGACTCACATCTGAAGATGAGTCTATAAATCTCTATTTTAAGTGTTTATTTAAATATTTTTAAATATTTAATATGCTAAAAATATTAAATATTTAATTAAAATATTTAAGTAGATCACCTATTTTCAGATTTTCAATACCTGCAAGCCTGGCTTTTCGTCACTGGAATATCTTATTATAGAGCTAGGTCTATTGGTTACTACAGTTTACTGGATAACAGTGATTCCCAACCGTTGAATGCATGTTGGTCACACTTGGTACGTGAAACCTGGTTAAGTATTTTAAGCATCTTCGATCCTTCTTCACTGGCCTTCTGCCTAAAATATATGTTTGTATGCTTTATGGCTCTGATGCACATTTGGCCAAAAATAAAATTCAATCAAACTAAAATCTATCATGTAGAAAAAGCAGCTCAGCTTAAGCATGCTTCATGCTGTTTATTTTCCAGACACTCGGACTGCGCTGCTGTAATTTTATGTGACCGTCACACACAGCTGTTGTTGAGTTGAAATTCACCTACACAGGACAAGAAAGTCTTAACAAATACAATGGCATCATCACCTCTCAGATCAATTAACAGCTAGAAACCGCAAAAAGGATTCTGTAAAAATGATCGGTGTCTGGGGTAATTTCATCTATTCCCCTTGTTTATTATTCTAATACACACTGACATCATTAGCGTCACTGGAAGCAGCCTGGGTCGATCTTCCCAAACCCACATAATTCCGCCCTTCTAACAGTAACAAGTGTTTTACAATACTCTGGTTTGAAAGGGGAGGAACATCAGAGAGGCCATTGTACTTATTCCTGATGAGATTTTAAGATAAAATATGTATGATATGCAGATTAGGGGTATCCGCCTCTAATGTGTGTGCCTAGAAAAAAATGGGATTACATAAAAGTGCTTCAGTGGACCAAAGATTAAGACTACGATTTTCCAGCCACGAGTATTAATCTCATTGGACAAGTCTTCCTTTCTGTGCCCTGTAATTGGCTTAATCACCACATCAGACGCCATCCCAAGCAAACATTGGGCGCTTTTCTTTCAGCCAATTCTGTAGATTTCACTCTGTGTCAAAGCTTTCCACCTCATTAAAGCAGCAAAACGAACACTTTTGTGCTTTGTAATGTTTTCTCCTTTCCTTTTTAATTCTTCCCTCCTTTTTTATTGGTGTGTGTGTGTGTGTGTGTGTGTGTGTGTGTGTGTGTGTGTGTGTGTGTGTGTGAAGATCAAACGACAATGTGCCTAAGTTGATCCTCTCCATCTCCCATATGCATCTTAGGCCTCAAACTTGGGTTAGCAGACTTGACAGCAAGTGCTTTTACTAACTGAGCCATCTCTCCAGCCCTGTTCTTTCTGGAATGTCTTACAATAGATGGTTAAGTTGGTGGGACAATCTATGGAAGAGCTAAAGTTGTAAAGAAGTCTCGGCTTTTCAACACTGGTTCATTAAAGGTTTACTATGGGTGTTGCTAAGTGAGCAGCATTGTCAGCCTTGTGACAGGGATAAGCCAAATGGGTGGTCCCTGGGCTCCCATCAAGCTTATCCTGAAATGCAGAAATATCGACAATATATGAGATTAATACCTACAGAAATCTGAGATGATATATAGGAGATGATCAATAAGGATAACAAGAATATATAGGATAATTAGTAAGGAGGAAAATGATAAACATCTAGGTAAACAGAAATGCTCAGTTTCGACTGCTTGAGACATTACTCTAATCCTATCTCCTAGAAGCCTCTTGTCGAGGACAGGATTTTCCCTAGTTCATTAGCCCAGATCCTGATGGCCATTTGCTCCCTTTGCCAAATACAACATGGATGCAGAGACTTTCTGATGTGTCTGTGAGCTGATTGGATGTGTAACCTGCATTAGAACATATCATATGTAGACTATTTATTTATTTATTTATTTATTTATTTATTTATTTATTCTATTCATTTGCCTTTAAGAGGTTCATGAGACTGGGCATTGATTGTCAGCACCAGCAAAAATAATATGAACGAGAGAAGGTGGTTGGTTAGTGTGTAAGGGCACAGTTTCTGGTTCAAATCCTAGCTCTCACCATCTTTGGACCAGGGGGGAGCAAAATCCCGAATCTCATTATGCTTCTGTCTCTTAGCTAAGAGCATGGGAATAAAGAGAGCACGGGTCTCATGGAACTGTGGTTAATGTCTGTCAATCACTCTTTGTCACAAATACACAAGGAGAAATGCTAGCAAATTGTTAAGTAAAGGAATGCCAAGAAGGCTGGTCATTTGGGCAGCATTTGGACAGTTTTCAATATTTTGTGAGTTAGAGGTCCTATCTGGTTCGATGCCCACTTCTCAAACATTTCAGAGACCTAGAAGCAAAACTAGATTTAGAATAGTTTCCCCCCCCCCGAGATTTAAAAATATGTAAAACACTATGTCTGTCTGCATATCTCAGCAATTTGAAAATTGAGTCTGTATGTATCAGAAAAGTTATGTGTATTGTTTATGGCCATTTTCCTTCACCAGTAGGCAAACTTCTTGAGGGAGAGGAGTTATCTTATTTTTATTTTATTTCAGTTGCGCTCGCTCTCGCTCTCTCTCTCTCTCTCTCTCTCTCTCTCTCTCTCTCCACATCTCTGTGTGTGTTTGTATATTGTGTGTGTTTGTGTTTGTATACTACGTTTGTTTGTGTGTTCATTTGTATACTATCTGTGCACTTGTGTATATGTGTGTATTTGTCAAAGCAGGTAGAAACCAGAGGTAAGAGGTTAACATCTGTGTCTTAACTAATTACTTTTCTCCCTTAAATTTTAAGACAGGATCTTGCAAAAGACCCTAAAGCTCACTGGTTTATGTATACTGGCTGGCAGCAAGCCTGAAGGATCCCCTTGTCTCCACTTTCCTGGTGCTGAGATCACAGGTGTGCAGTTTGCCTGACTTTCTAAACGAGTCCTACGGACCTGAAGGCACATCCTCTTACTTACAAATGAGCACATTATTGGCTGAGAAATCTTCATAATCCTTTTTCTTTATTTTTCTTACTTTGAGACAGGTTTGTTATGTAGCCCAGATTAGCACTGAACTCAGTGTCTTCCTACCTCAGCCTCCAGAGTGCTATGATTACACAGGGCTTTGTGGAGTTGCTTTTGTTGTTCCCAGATGTATTCCAAGTGGCCAGGACCATCGTTGGCATGTGCTCACTATAACATATGCCAACTACATGATTAACAGAAGTGAGTACATGGGGACTTTTTTTTTAAAAGCCACAGACTGTCAAGGGAGACTGTATTAACTTCGGCCTAATCACATCTCAATAGGGCTCTATAGCTCATTGATATATTTTTGAGGTTTTTGAATCTATAGATATAGTCTGCTGCATGTCCACATTGATAATACAGGTACAAGAGGAACATACAGAAATAATGTAACTTAGGAAAAGGACACTGGGGAACATTTCTTCCTGACCCTTAACCTTTTGTGTATACTTACTATTTTCATGAATACTTCTTGATAAGTCTTTTCAGGAAATTAAGATATGTGTCCAGTCTTTGAAGCTACATGAGCCACTAACAGAAAAATACATATTGAGTTCTGGGAAGACAGGAAACTCTATAAACAAAATAAGCAAGGAAAAAGCCCCACTTTCTGAGAAATTCTGAGGAAACCTTGTAAGTCTGATTATTTTCAGTTGCTTCCGGGATAGTTGCATTTCTAGACTTTTGTCACTTCTCAGAGTTATTTATGTTATTCAATCTGTAGACATTCACAAGACAGTGAGACATAGGTATGGTGAGAATTGTGGCTTTGACAATGGTTACTTGCTTTGTACACCGTAACATTACAAATGCATTAAATTCAGATGCCCAGCAAAAATCACAACTATAAATTTCATTTGCCATAAAAAATAAGATAAGAGACAGCATCATTTCTTTATTTCCCTTTACCTTCTTAAAATATTTAATCTTAAGGAGCTGAGGGAGTTTGCAGCTCCATGGAGGGAGCAACAGTGTCAACCACCAACCAAAGAATACACATCCAGGTACCCATGGTTCGGACCACATATGTGGCAGAGGAGGGCCTTGTTGGCCATCAGGGGGAGGAGAGGCCCTTGGGCCTGAGGGTGTTAGAGGCCCCAGTAAAGGGGAATGTCAAGGTGGGAATACGGGAGTGGGTAGGCGGGTGGGTGGGAGGTGGAATACCCTCATAGAGGCGGGGAGGGGGAGGGGATAGGGGGTTTCCAAAGAGGAGACCTGGAAAGGGGGAAACATTGGAAATGTAAATAAAGTATCAAAAATAAAAATAAAAATAAAATAGTGAAGAAACAATTATCTGTTTTTTGAAAGCAAACACGTGAGAGTGATTTACGCAGATGATCATGCCATGCTGGCAATGCAATCTTTATTTTTAAAAAAAGAAAAGAAATGTAGTTGGTTTTATGCGTATGAAGCAACTGAGGAAAATCAAGATAAGAAAAATTGTGGCTCCTATAGACCTCAAGACTTTAATTTGTTTGCTTAGCCATCTTCTCCTGTGCTATGAGTGGATACACGGGGTAGGTAGCATTATGACTATGGATCCACATAGCAACAGCTGATACTAAGTGTACACTCTTTCTCTGTCAGGTCTTCTGAAGCCTATGGCGTTATCTCAAAATGAGGTGGCAATTCTCTCATCTCACCCACAGATTAATAAACTGAATGAGAGATTCCTAGAGACTGTGATTTTTCTTTCTTTTTTTTTTTTTTTTTTTTTTGTAGTTAACATTGAATTTTTATTTCAATAAGGTGGGAAACATTTTTTTCCTCCTTTTTTATTTTTGATACTTTATATACATTTCCAATGTTTCGCCTTTTCTGAGTCTCCTCTTTGGATACTCCCCATCCCCTCCCCAACCCGCCTCTAGGAGGGAATTCCATCTCCCACCCCCTCCCGACCACCCATCCTCATATTCCCGCCTTGACATTCCCCTTTACTGAGGCCTCTAACATCCTCAGGCCCAAGGGCCTTTCCTCTCCCCCTGATGGCCATCGAGGTCATCCTCTGCCACATATGTGGTCCAAACCATAAGTCCATCAATGTGTATTCTTTGGTTGGTGGTCCAAACTCCAGGAGGACCGGGGGGGGGGGGTCAGGTCCATTGACT
>CM052714.1:61307736-61358355 GCA_028551405.1 Uromys caudimaculatus
CCTCACTCAGGATGATATTTTCAAGTTCCATCCATTTGCCTGCAAATTTCATGAAGTCATTGTTTTTAATAGCTGAGTAGTAGTCCATTGTGTAAATGCACCACATTTTCTGTATCCATTCCTCTGTTGAGGGACATCTGGGTTGTTTCCAGCTTCTGGCTATTATAAATATGGCTGCTATGAACATAGTGGAGCATGTGTCTTTATTACATGTTGGGGCATCTTCTGGGTATATGCCCAGGAGAGGTATAGCTGGGTCCTCAGGTAGTATTATGTCCATTTTTCTGAGGATCCGCCAAACTGATTTCCAGAGTGGTTGTACCAGCTTGCAATCCGACCAACAGTGGAGGAGTGTTCCTCTTTCTCCACATCCTCGCCAGCATCTGCTGTCACCAGAGATTTTGATCTTAGCCATTCTGACTGGTGTGAGGTAGAATCACAGGGTTGTTTTGATTTGCATTTCCCAGATGACTAAGGATGTTGAACATTTCTTTAGGTGTTTCTCAGCCCTGCGAATTTCCTCAGTTGAGAATTCTCTGTTTAGCTCTGTTCCCATTTTTTGATGGGGTTCTTTGGTTTTCTGGAGTCTAACTTCTTAAGTTCTTTGTATATATTGAATATTAGCCCTCTATCAGATGTAGAATCGGTAAAGATCTTTTCCCAATCTGTTGGTTGCCGCTTTGTCCTATTGACAGTGTCCTTTACCTTGCAGAAGCTTTGCAATTTTATGAGGTCGATTCTTGATCTTAGAGCATAAGCCACTGGTGTTCTGTTCAGGAACTTTTCCCCTGTGCCCATGTGTTTGAGACCTTTCCCCACTTTCTCTTGTTTTAGATTCAGTGTATCTGGTTTTATGTGGAGGTCCTTGATCCATCTGGACTTGAGCTTTGTACAGGGAAATAGGAATGGATCAATTTGCATTCTTCTCCATGTAGACCGCCAGTTGAACCAGCACCATTTGTGGAAAATGCTGTCTTGTTTCCACTGGATGATTTTAGCTCCTTTGTTGAAAATCAAGTGACCATAAGTGCATGGGTTCATTTCTGGGTCTTCAATTCTATTCCATTGATCTACCTGCTTGTCGCTGTACCAATACCATGCAGTTTTTATCACTACTGCTCTGTAGTACAGCTTGAGATCAGGGATGCTGATTCCCCCAGATGTTCTTTTATTGTTGAGAATAGTTTTTGCTATCCTGGGTTTTTTGTTAATCCAAATAAATTTGAGAATTGCTCTTTCTAAGTCTATAAAGAGTAGAGTTGGAATTTTGATAGGGATTGCATTGAATCTGTAGATTGCTTTTGGCAAGATGGCCATTTTTACTTTATTAATTCTGCCAATCCATGAGCATGGGAGATCTTTCCATCTTCTGGGATCTTCTTCGATTTCTTTCTTCAGAGACTTGAAGTTCTTGTCATACAGATCTTTCACTTGTTTGGTTAGAGTCACACCAAGATACTTTATATTGTTTGTGACTATTGTGAAGGGTGTCATTTCCTTTATCCTTCGAGTATAGGAAGGCTACTGATTTGTTTGAGTTACTTTTATATCCAGCCACTTTGCTGAAGTTGTTTATCAGCTGTGGGAGTTCTCTGGTGGAGTTTTTTGGGTCACTTAATTATACAATCATATCATCTGCAAATAGTGATATTTTGATTTCTTTCTTTCTAATTTGTATTCCATTCATCTCCTTTTGTTGTCTAATGGCTCTAGCTAGAACTTCAATTACTATATTGAATAGATAGGGAGAGAGAGGGCAGCCTTGTCTCGTCCCTGATTTTAGTGGGATTGCTTCAGTTTCTCTCCATTTAGTTTGATGTTGGCTACTGGTTTGCTGTGTATTGCTTTTACTCTGTTTAGGTATGGGCCTTGAATTCCTGATCTTTCTAAGACTTTTATCATGAAGGGATGTTAAATTTTGTCAAATGCTTTTTCAGCATCTAATGAAATGACCATGTGTTTTTTTCCTTGTGTTTGTTTATGTAGTGGATTACATTGATGGATTTCTGGGTATTAAACCATCCCTGCATCCCTGGGATGAAGCCTACTTGATCACAGTGAATGATCGTTTTGATGTGTTCTTGGATTCAGTTTGTGAGAATTTTATTGAGTATTTTTGCATTGATATTCATAAGGGAAATTGGTCTGAAGTTTTCTTTCTTTGTTGGGTCTTTGTGAGGCTTTGGTATCAGTGTAACTGTGGCCTCATAGAAGGAATTGGGTAGTGTTCCTTCTGTTTCTGTTTTGTGGAATAGTTTAAAGAGTATTGGTATCTTCTTTGAAGGTCTGATAGAATTCTACAGTGAACCCATCTTGTCCTGGGCTTTTTTTGGTTGGGAGATTTTTAATGACTGCCTCTATTTCTTTAGGGGTTATGCGAGTGTTTAGATGGTTTGGTTATGGCATCTTTAGGACGTGGAACCTTGCTGGGGGAAGTATGTCAATGGGAGAGGGTTTAGGAAGTCTACCAACATGCCCCACTTCCAGATCTCTCTCTCTCTCTCTCTCTCTCTCTCTCTCTCTCTCTCTCTCTCTCTCTCTCTTTCCTTTGTGTGGTTAGCTTCTTCTCTGGCTGCCTGCTGCCATCCCAAAGTGGTTGAGAATCACTGTTATAAAAAGTCTCTCTCCATCTGAAAAATAAGGCTTCACTTGTCTAGCCTACTTACCTGACTAAAATAGAGCCTGCATGAAGCATCTGATTATTTTCTTTCCTTTCATCATCAGGGTCTGGACAATGACCTAACATAGAGTGGGCATAAATCCTGGCTGGGCAGATGAATGAATCAGTGATGATTAAATACTTTGTAAGTCTTGTGCTAGGCCACGGGGCAGGTGTACATGATAGAAGATATTGCTGTTCTTTTTAATAATCCTGCAGTCCGTCTAGTATGAGAGATCAATAAAGAAACAGAAAGTCACTTGTTTGATATGAAAGTTGCAGAGATTTAAGGAGTGTCTTTGGGATCCAACCATCCTCACACAGCCACAAGAAGGGAGACAGGACACCCTGGAAAATGTAGAAACACCTAAGTGGATACCTGAGCAATACAACATAAGCAGCTAAGTAGGGACCATGTCCAGGTAAAGGGAAACAAGAAAAGAGAAAGAGAAGGGAAGGATGCATAAATAAAAGAGGAAAGTAGCACAAAGCAGTCTAGTAATCTCTGCAATTTAGTTTTGAGAAAACAGAAACTCAGAAAAGTATATGATCTACTGACACACCAAGTCAAGATTCAAATTCAGATTTCCTTGCCTTAAATATTTCTTCTCTTCTATTATGCTGTATGTGTGACATGAACTAGAGCCTCCCAGCATACCAAGCACCCCCTCTATTATGTGCAAATGCTCTATGGTGCAGGATTGGTTGTCTGTCTATCCAGTGCTGACTATAGAGACAACATATATATCTTACACTACCTCATAGCCCACCTTGGCCATCTTGTATAGACTTCATCGGTGTCTTTTCTGGCCAAAGAAACTACAATTTGCCTAAGTTGTTGTTATTTTTCCTTCTCTCTATTTAGTGTTTTTATGTAACCACCCTCTTCCTGTACTCTAGTTTTCAGACTGCCCTTTACTTCTGTGTCCTCAGCAAGTATCTCATTTAAATGGAATACAGCAATCTCCACAGCTAAGAAGAGTCCTCTTCCAATCTGTTTTGCAAACTAATGATGTTCTTTGCCAAGAAATGCCCTCTATCAGATTGTATCCATCAGATAATCTAAATTCTTCCCATCAGCTGGGACCTCAGGATGTTTTTGTATGATGATGATGTTACCAAGAGTCTTTAGGAAGCTCTTTTTGACCATGGTCTTTCATCAAATAACAAGGTGCCAGGGTTTGGAGAATCTGGGGATCAACTTTGACCATGCTGTGTAGAAGTCCTTATCATTTTGAGTCTTAGTTTTCTAATGTGTGAAATACAGATAGTAGTAGTGAACCTGCCTATTTCATAATTTGTGTGGGGGGGTATGTACATATGTGCATGTATTTGTATGTACATTTGTGATAGCCTTTGTGTGTGCACACGCACGCACACACACTTACATATTGGAGGCCAGAAGTCAACCTTAGGTATTTTCATTGATCATTTTAAGACAGGTTCTCTCATTGAACCTAAAACTTACCATTTCTCCTAGCCTTGCTGGCCAGCAAGCCCCTAGGCTCTGCCTCTCTCCATACCCTCCACACTGGGGTTCCAGACATGTGCCACTACACCAACTTTTGTGGACCCTAGGGAAGCAAGCTCAAGATTTTGGCTATTGGCATTAGCCTAGAGTTATACCACAGTGATTGTTGGGATTTCAACAGCTGGGGCTGCAGAAAATAATTCGTCTTGATGGTTAATGCACTGTAAGGTTCTCTTTTATCTGAAGATTAGTCCAGGTCAATAACAAGTCTCTTCCAACAAGAAACTCAGGAATCCAAGCTCCTTCCCACATGAGTCCATAATATCTCGGCATATGACTTTCAGACTTTCCACCCTGAGGGGGAATGTTTGTGTGAAGGAGACACATCAGCTTTTGAATGTCAGGGTTTGAGGTAACACTCCTCACCCCTGTTCATATTCTGTTGGATAGAAACATTGCATGTCTCTCTTCCTCCCAGACTCTTGGTGCTATCACTTTCTTGGTTGCTAGGATGCGACAGAAAAGCTATAAGGAGAAGTAGAGGTCTCTACCACATATGGCTCCACCCTTCACTGAGCCAAGTTAGGTTTCTTTGCATATAAAACAAAAGTAATAGTTTCTCCCTTATGTAGGCATTGCACATTATCAAACAGTGAATACAAAACACTAAGTGTATTCTTTGGTGCCAAATAAGTACATAGCCAATGTTGTGTAGTATTATTTTCTTATTGATGATGAGCTTAGCCTGATAGTTATGTTAGAGGTTGATTGCAACACTTCATAGCTTGCTTTTCAATTGTTTAGGCATCCTTCGGCATAGAACCAGTGTCATTTCCAGGAAAATCTGTCCTTTTCCCAACAACTCCTAAAAGATAACCATCTTCTTATGTCTAAAATCTCCTCTTACTATGATGCCAACTCTCCTGTGATATAAATATGTATTTATCCAAAGTCCAGCTGAAGGTGCATTTACAAGGTGAGATTTCAACTCTCACAGTGTCGCCCACTGAATGAGACAACAGTCTGAACTTAAGCAGCTGCAGTTTGCACTTGAAGCTGTCTGGAGTTCTCTTGTTTTGGTAACTCAATAGTCAGTAAGTTAAGGCAGATGTACCTGGAAGGTAGGGAAACTCTCAACGCTGGCCACTGATTCAAGACCTTCGATGCTAAACAGGGGAGACCAAATCATCTTCTGTGTCTCTCCCAGCCATTGTGTGGCATTAAATTCTACCCTTTTGTGGGGCCAGCATTTGCAATTTCTCTAATCTTAAGAAAATCAAATATAGAGTGGGACCAATTTCCATCCTTCTGTTTTCCCACCAGGAGAATAGTGAAAGAGGAACTGCAAAGGGATAAAGGGGTTGAACATGGTATTTGAGAAAAGCATCCATCAGATGGTGAGTTAGGGTACAGCATAATTACTTGCAGATTTTATTAAGTATTTGGCTCCTTGCTAATGGACACCTTAGTTATAATCCTCTTACATTGACTAGCTATTATTCCTTTTGTTAGGCCAAGTGATTAAGAATAATTTCTCAGCTTTTTTTTGTTGTTGTTTTTATCACAGAACTCTGAGAGGTGAGGGGAAGTTCTGCTTCCCCAGGAGCAGCTGAAAGGACAGAAACAATCAGAGCACATGTGAGAGTCCTGGAGTCTTTAGATTAGATAGAGTGTCTGGTGAATCAGGAGGAAGCACAGGGAGAGGGAACAGCTTGCTATCGGAAGAGAAAAATGATGAGCCTTCTTGATCCCCAAGAGGAGACATGGTGAATTACTGTGGAAATATTTTGCAAGCCCCCAGGCAAAAGCACAGACTCAGGGAAGACATATAGCTCTCCAAAACCTTGTGCTGGGTGAATCCATAAGGGAGCTACAACTTATGAACTCTCTCTAATTGGTCTCTGTTAGTATTCCTTCCTAATACTGAATTTAAAAAGGAAAACCTGGGTTTAGGAGAGAACGTGATATTTTATGTCTTTGTGTTTTTACATTGTTGGCAGATTCTTATACCAAATGTGTGTGTGTGTGTGTGTGTGTGTGTGTGTGTAGGTAGGTAGGGGGAGTGGCGTAGATGTGTGTATGTGGGGGCTGAGGCTGTAGAGGTGTGGGGAGGTGTGGGGATTGGGTAGGGAGTGGGGGGACCTATGTGTAAATGGGGGATTGTGGGAGTGGGAAGGTGGAGGGCATGTGTGTGTGTGTGTGCGCACGCGCGCGCGCGTGCATGTATTTAGTTAACATATGTCCACTCTTGCCACTCCTTAACTGAATTCTGCCCCTTTCTGTTTTTATCTAGATCATACTCCCCTTAAAAATCTGTGTATTGGTTGTTTTTGTTTTTGTTTGTTTGTTGTTTTGGGGGGTTGTTTTTTGGTTTTTTTGTTTTGTTTTTTGTTGTTGTTGTTGTTTGTTTGTTTTGTTTTTGTTTTTGTTTTTTGGTCTTCTGCAGTGCTCTGGATGAACCCAGAGCTTTTGCGCTCTAAGCAAGTGCTTAACCATTGAGATTTACCCCAGTTCCCCAACTATTGTACCTTTCTCACCTAAGCCTCTGCCATCACCATTTATTCACACCCTAAATGACATTTTTAATTGGCAACCCCACAAAACAAACCAATACGCCTTCACGAGAAAGTGCTTTGTTGCTATTTCTTCAGGGTCTAACGCTGTCTCATGCATGAAATATTCTAAACATTTACAGGATGGATAAATAAAATTACTTACTGGAGTTGATGCTCCCATGTGTATATGTAGTGTATCCATCCCCAATTAAGAGCCATCCTCTGGAAGGTTGAAACCCCGGGTGGTGGCAACCAAAGATGGATAATATGCCTTGAAGACGTGGGGCTGAGTGGGACAAAGTCACAACTATCCCTATGAAGAGGCCATTGCTGATGCCTTAGAGTGAGTTATGTCTGAAGAGGTAGATCTCTTTCCTGGAGAGTAAGTAGACTGCTACAGATCGATGCTGGTCCCTCCATGGTCTCTTGATTCCTGTTGTCCGCATGGACTTCTCTTGCATGCCCTATGGTGCTGAATTGTAAAATGGAAATCAGATAGGCTATCTGAGATAATGGAACCTATATCCCTTATAAAGTACCACACTTTGGATATTTTGTTATGGCATCACAGTCTGTAAGTGTTAGGACAAGAAATCAGTTCCAGGACATGTAATTTATAACAAAATCCATGGGACAGCAAGTCCTTTGTTTGCAGTGGCAAAGTATGTATTCTCTTTTAGCAGTGGTTTGGTTTTTTTTTTTTTTTTGGTTTTTTTTTTTTTTTTGGTTTTTTCAAGACAGGGTTTCTCTGTGTAGCCCTGGCTGTCCTGGAGCTCACTCTGTAGACCAGGCTGGCCTCAAACTCAGAAATCTGCCTGCCTCTGCCTCCCAAGTGCTGGGATTAAAGGTGTGCGCCACCACTGCCCGGCCTGTATTCTCTTTTGTACTCCAAATCATCTACTGATTGCTTTTAATAACTCTTACCATGTAAATGCTCTTGTACTGTATTGTAAGGGAAAAATAAAGGGCAAGTCTGACGTGCTTAGTGCAGACGCTCTCATGGACTGGACTGCACGGCACACATTAGCAACAATGCAGTTTATATCTGCGGTGACCGATATCTACAGCCATTCCACCCACTGTGTCTGAGCTTGTCTACTTACAGTAGCTGAATCTTGTTAATGCAGAACCTGAGAAAGAAGATATTTTCGATTAACCTGACATAAAGAGGACAGAAAGGGTGCTGTGAGTACACAGATGAGAGAGTCCTTAGCTCCCTGAAGTGGAACAAAGGAAATCCTCATGGGCTATAAGTATACATAAGGCATGCAGAGTGGGGGAAGCCCTGCCCATTCATAAATAAGCACTAGGTCAAAGGCCATGGGCAAACTAAGAAACTGTGAGATGTCTACGGGATCTCAAGCCAAGGAGCTGTAAGGCGGACATGGAAGCACATGGCAGGGAGGGAAGCTGCCCTGGCCTTGGGTGGATGTACCAAAGTTGGAGCACATGTATAGATCAAACAGCAGCGCTCATGTCCTGGTGAAGGAGAATGTCACAACCTCATAGGGCTGTAGCCAAATCTTACGGATAGGTGAGAATAATGCAGAGAAGAGACAGTGAGCATCTGAACTAGACTAACAGCAAGAAATGAAAGCAGCAGACTCAAGAGCCAGGGATGATAGCAACGTCGTTCTCTTCGTTGAAATCATGTACAAGTGTTCTGCCTGCTTGCTTCTTGTATGATAGAGAATTTTCATATTTTTATTTCTCTGAGACTGCCTCTTTCAATTTCTCTGAGTATTCTAGAAAACAAAATGCAAAATTGGAATAATAAAAAAATAAACAAACAAACAACAACAAAAACCCTATGGCCAAACATTAGTAGTAATAGAGTCTATTTGGGCTTACATTCAGGAGTAGGAAACTAAGGGACCCGCATCCTCACTACAAACCGGAAACAGAACAGGAACCAGAAGTGTCATGTGGCTATAAACTCTCACAGTCCACCCTCAGGGACATACGGGGGGACATACTTCCTCCAGCAAGGCTGCCCCTCCTCATCAGCTCCCCGGCAATGCCACCAACTGGGAACCACGTGTTCAATTATCTGGGCCTATTTGGGACATTTTTATTCACACTACAACAGTAGTTGCAATATTTCAACCAGAAAGAGGAACAGGCATGTGAGGGCTGCAGAAGGTAATGTTGCTTTATAACTAAAAGCCAAGAAAAATTTTAGATGTGTTTTAACAGATAAAAATGGACTTGATAGCTGTCTATTACTTACTGATTTCAACTTGTATTTACTTTCTCTTTAAAACATAAAGGAACTGGGAACAAAATGTTGATCAGTTGGAGATAAGAAATTGCTCTACATGTAATAGTAGCTAAGTAAAATTCTACCAAATGAAAACATTTTAAAAGTTCTCTTTTTAAATCTGTATTCTTAACCTTTAAAAATATAATAGAACTTTTTGGCTAATATCCACTTATCAGAGAGTACACACCATGTATGTCCTTTTGGGCCTGGGTTACCTCACTCAGAATGATATCTTCTAGTTCCTTCCATGAGACCCCTGGCACATATGTAGTAGAGGGCTGCCATGTCTGGCCTCAGTGGGAAAAGATGTGCCCAATCCTGTAGAGACTTGATGCACAGGGTGGGGAGATATGGGAGAGGAGCTGCCCTCTCAGAGGCGAAGGGCAGGGGGATTGGGGGCAGGAACTCTGCAAGGGGGCACTGGGAGGGAGCAGCATTTAGGATGTAAATAAATAAGTAAATAATTTTTAAAAATATAAATAGAAGCCAGACATCATGGCACATACCTTTTATCCCAGCTCTGGGGCAGCAGAAGCAGGAGAATCTCTATGAGTTCAAAGTCAGCCAAGTTTACATAGTGAGTTACCAGTTATGGCTACAGATAGTGAGACCCTATCCCCTAATGAATTAGTTAATTAATTAAGACAAATATACAAGAGACTTTTCTTCCAACAAAAGGTTATTTAAATGGAGATTATACAGTAGAGACATAGCTCATTAAAACTGGGAGTATGCTGGGATTGGCGTCTCGGAACCCACTCTCTGTACAATTGCCCACACAGAAGCTTCTCACAGGAGTGTGTGGGACGTGAGGTATGCTTAACCGACCCTATATCCAATCATTGAACGTAATTTTGAAAGAACTGTCTCCAACCATCATGTCCCAGGTCTCCACGGTTACTGATCCCCAAATCTATAGTAGCCTCAGCCATCTGGCTGAGCGGCGTAGCTGTTCTTATGTAGACAGAATGACAACAGAAAGAAGACAAGTGCTGTGCTTGATTACTACAGCTCCCCTGACCACAAATCAGAAGACCAAGATGGGACATGGGGCTGGGCGGGAGGTGGGCAGGGTGGGAGGTGTGGCGGGAGGTGGGCGTGGCGGGAGGTCGATGGGGTGGGAAGTGGGCGGGGTGGGAGGTAGGCGGGGTGGGAGGTGTGGCCAGAGGTGGGCATGGCGGGAGGTAGTCGGGGGGGTAGGAGGTATGGTGGGAGGTGGGCGTGGCAGGAGGTAGGTAGGGTGGGAAGTGGGCGTGGTGAGAGGTAGGCTGGTCAGGAGGTGGGCAGGGTGGGAGGTGTGGCCGGAAGTGGGCATGGCAGGAGGTAGTCGGGGGTGGGAGGTATGGTGGGAAGTGGACGTGGTGGGAGGTAGGCGGGGTGAGACATAGGCGTGGCAGAAGGTAGGTGGGGTGGGATATAGAGTGGGTCAAATATATGGGTTTTTTTCCCTTTGGTTTTTAGAGACAGGGTTTCTCTGTGTAGCCCTGGCTGTCCTGGAGCTCACTCTGCAGACCAGGCTGGCCTCAAACTCAGAAATCCACCTGCCTCTGCCCCCCAAGTGCTGGGATTAAAGGCCTGCGCTACCATAGCCTGGCCCAAATATATGTTTAACAGGACTTTAAAAGAGCAGCTCTACCTTTACCCATTTTGAAACAATGTATTTATTTTGGGGAAGTGTGAGAATAAAACAGAAAGACTAACTGATTGGCTTAGTTGCAAGGGTGAGAAATGAAGACATGCTGGATTTACTGGCTACCGTGCCATGGCAAGGCTAGAGTGCTGCTGGGTACTTTCCATTTCCTGCTGCCTTTCCTCCCTCGTCACGTGACAGACTGCCCCTTTCCAAGAACTTCCCTCCACGTGACACTTCAGAATGGACACCTCAAATCTAAAAATCTGAAAAATTCAAATGTTCCAAAATGCCAGGGTTTTTTGAACACTAACCTGAAAACACAAAGAAAATTCTACACTTGACCTCATGTGACAGGTTACAGTTGTATAGCAGTTTCTATTAAAACCTTCGATCCTGTTAAGACACAAATAAGACTTTGAAGGGGAAGCTTTTAAATAACCAATGTAGAAGCATTCCACCCTGAAGGGGAGTTCAGCAAGTAAACCATTCAGGAAGTAAAACTGACCAGATTAACTGAGTCCTTCCCTCCCTAAGCACATGTAAGCTATAAGGCCTTTCGGACACTCTCTGAGAAGTTAAGCTATCCAGAAGAGGCTTGGAGGAGCCAAAAAGCTTGAAAGGAGCAGAGGCCAGTTGAGCATCCTGGAAGAGGCACTGACACCGAAGATGTGGAAACTTAAGAGTTCTTTAGAAAGTCAGTTGTGTTGGATGGTGTTTTGCTGGGGCAAGCACACGAAGGAGTGTTTTCTTGAAGTGAACACAGATGAAAGGCTAAGGCAGACTTGTGAAGGAACATTTTGCTGAAGCAGACACAGGAGGGAGGATGTTCTGTTAAAGCAAGCACGTGAAAGGACACGTGATGAAGGATTCTTCGCTAACAACGCACATGTATTGGTTCGCCTTACGTTGTGTAGTTGAGCTGCATTTGTCGGGACTCCATAGAAAGAAACGCACCAAAAAACTTCTGGTGTTGTGCTGCAGTTCCTTGCTACTTCCATGGACTTAGACTGATTGACAGAGTGATGTCAGCTAAGACAGACACATGTGCTGAGGCAAGATCCTCATAAAAGATAAGTGATGATAAGAGAGATGTAAATAGGACTCAATGGACAGTGATGGAGGCTGAGATTGGCTTGCTTATAGAGCTAGCTGCACAACACTTGTTGGTCTCACATCTTCACTGAGAGAGGCAGAGTAAAAAATTTCTCCTGGTGTTCCTGTTCGTCCCTCCTATGACTTGTGCTGAGGCTGAGGCCTGACTGCTCCACTAAATAGTGACACCACTACTGATTCCTGTGTGTTATCCTAACTCTTCCAATCTGGACTGCTGATAAATCCATGAAATGTTGCAAGTGGATCCAGCTGCCCCTGCTGACCTGTCAACTGAACTGCCGATTTCCAGTCAACACAGGTGGGAGTTGCTCCAAAGAACCTTTCTAAACAGGGACACTTCCCCCATATCCTTTCTTTTCACTACCTCTGGTGGGTGGTGAGTTAGAAGTGAGGTTAAAGCATTTAGAAACCATCATTAAAAATAAAGATTAAAAAATTAAAGTTACAGAGATGCCTGGAAGGACACCTTTCATCCTGTTGAGCTGCCTGCAGGCTGTGGAGAGAGCTCTAGGTTCCCAACTTCTGTGAGCTGTCACTCATTCTAGAGTGGGGCTTGGTGACACAGATGTCCTTGAGTCATTGCAGCTCCTTTAAGTCATCTATTATCCATATTCTTATAAATAACATCAATAAAATTCATTGGTTCGTGACATGGTTCAGGAAGTTGGTAATTCCTTACTTTGGTCTGTTGTCAGTTCCCTGTCTGGGATGAATAGACATTTGTTCCCATCTGCCCAGGAAAAACAAGTGTCAAATAGCTAAAATCTGGATGAATTGTGTAAAATTTATTCTCAGACTACCTGTATTATTTAACATGATGAAGTTCATGTTTACATTTTAATCCCTACCCTGAAATAATACTTTATGTATATAAAAAGCATTTGAAATTGCATATAGCAAACTCCAAGAGAGTGTTCTGGGTGAGTTGTTCAAGCTAGCCAGCCTCCTGAGACCTGACAGGATTCTATTCCAGCCACTCACAGACCTGTGGCGAAGAGGAGAAGAGTTCTACTCTTGAAGAGAAATGGACCGATTAGGCTGTCTTAGTTAGGGTTTTTATTGCTGTGAAGAAACACCACACCCATGGCATCTCTTACATAGGAAAACATTTAGTTCTGCCTGGCTTACAGTTTCAGAGTGGTCTGTAGGCAGACATGCTGCTGGAGAAGGAGCTGACAGTTCTACACCTTAATCCAAATACAGCAGAAAGAGACTGTGTGCCACTCTGAGAGTAGCTTGAGTATATGAGACCTCAAAGCCCACCCCCACAGTGACACACTTCCTCCAAGAAGGCCACAGCTACTCAAAGCCACACTTCCTAATAGTGCCACCCCCTATGGTCCAAGCATTCAAATACATGAGTCTGTGGGGGCCATTCAAACTATGAATTCCCATTCCTGTAGAAGACCTACAGTGTCAGAATGCTAAATATTTCCATATAGCTAGGAATTCCAGACCAGCACAGTGTGAAGAAAGAACACGTCCCTCCCCTGGGCTCTTAGCTGAGACAGCTATGGCAAGAGACAGATTAACAAGAAAAAAGAACACACAGTCTTCATGTAATTTAAGTTTTACATGACACAGGAGCCTTCAGAAATAAAGACTCAAGAAACACTCAAACTTCTGTTTCTATGCTACGTTTAATAAGGATGGACAGACGTGTGTCTGGACAAATATGGGCACAGCGATCTAATGGGGATAAACGGAGGGACTTTGTGGATTCGCACCCCTCATGGCATTTGTGACACTGTGACTGTCTCTTTCCTCTGAGTAGTAGAGGACAGTTCTGGAATGAAGGTTTCAAGACTAAAATGTCAGAAAATCTTCTCACAGCCAGACTCAGGGAGAAGGAAGCTGAGGTCACAGGGGCCATCCTACCCCTGCCATTGTCTCCAATGCCCGGTCCCCCATCTGGAGATAACCTACTCTAAACCCCAGCAACAACTCTATTCATACACATCTTCCTGTAGGCATTCACTTCTAGTCAAAAGCCAGAGCGTCTTCTCTGGTCTCTTCTGTGCACAGCTTAAAGGAATCAAGTTGACCTCTCCTCACCCCTCCGTCTCTCTCCCTTCCTTCCTTCCTCACTCCCTTTCTTCTTTTCTTCCTTCCTTCCCCCTCTCTTTCTCCTGTCTCTGACTTTCTGTCTCTGTCTCTTTCTCTCTCTTATAGCCTGTGTTGGCTTTGGTTAAGTGAAAGATCGTGTTCTTTCTTTAATGAAGTTGGAGGTCAGTATTTTCATTCCCAAAGTGAAGTCCTGTGTGTAGAGAGAGGAACTGGACTGAACACAATATTTCTGTCTCTTCTGAATTTACCACACTTTGTTGCCGAATGATTCCCTAGGCAACCAGAAGGTGACAAGAACTAATACTTCACTGAAGAAATTTAAAGAAATATTTATGAATGTTCCAGAAATCTAACCCAGTTTGACTCATCCTGATTCATTAAGGCTTAATTCCCCATATAAGTTCAAAATAATATAATAAAAAAACCAAACAAATAAACATGATTAAAAGCACATATTTTCTTTCATGAAATTGTACATTTCATTCCTACATCTTTAGTTTATAGTGGCAAAAAAAGAGTTGACAACGCTGACTTTAAGCAAGTATATCCAAAGGCAAATAATTTAAAACTTACTATACTTACAACCAGCATCTTGATATTCCTCAGAAAACAAAGTCAATAGCAGAGGAAATTACACTGTGCTGAACATGTTCAAGTCATATTTTTATGCACTGTAAATTGAAAGATATGTACAAAGTCCTACGAGAATTTCAGAATTTGTATTGGAATCCATTCTGTGAATTCCATAAAACACTTCAAAGGTAGAATTTTTTATGGGTCACTAAGGACTTCTATAGAGCCCCATAAAAGTTCAATTTCCATAAACTATCATGTTAATACGTTTCCAGTTTATTTATCTTTGTGATTTTCCTCTAGCTATAATCCAGCAATCATGCAGCCCTGTACTGCTTATGTTACTGTTCTAGGGTTATCCAAATGGAGATCTGTAGATTCGTGGTATTTCATTTGCCCCTTTGAGGACCTTGCAATCCAAAAACAATATTTGCAATGGCACCAAGTCACAGGCTGGTGAAGCTTTCAGCCAACATGGCCATTTGTTGGGAGCAGATCAAAATAGACTTTCAAATATTTCTAAATAAAAAGAATGCACAACCTCTGTAATTTCAGGAAGATTGCTCAACAGTTACTGTATCCATCGGTGTCTCTGTTTCTCTCCCTGGGTATGCTGTGATGTCATTAGTCTAAATTAGAACTATAGAAGTTTAGTTTCTCATGTATTTTCACACCTATAAAATAACTTTGGAATGGCCCTCAGGACTTTCTTATGTGACAAAGCAAATTATACAGATTTGATTAAGTCTAGGAAAACTCTTCCATGGTGATAAGTGACAGAAGATGGCGTATGGGTTGGTTAACATTGTCATGACAGAGAATCACCAACAAAGGGGATTGAGCAGCATAATCATGAGGCCAGAGGGCAAGTGCCGGGGTCTGCAGGGTTAGTTCCTACCGAAGGCTGTGAGGACAGATGTTCCAAGCCACTGTCTTTGGCCATTGCCTTAGTCAGATCTCTGTCACTCTAATTATCTAGGAAATACTTATAGATCTATCAATTAACTTTTAGCTCATAGTTCATGGTAGTTTCAAGTCCCAGATCGTTTGCCTCCATGATGTCAGAGCTCATGGTGTAATAGACCACAGAAGGAGTATGCCACAGCAAACTACTTGCATCATAAACCTGGAAGCAGAGAGGGGAAAAGAAAGACCTCTTCAGCCCTCAGGTACCCAGTCTCAATGGCCTCGACTCCTCCGGCTAGGACCCACCTCCCCAAGGCACAGCATCTCCTACTGTACCACAGAAGCTTCCCAACTCCATATAGCACTGTCTTCTCTCTCTGCCTCTGCTCATTCTTCTCTCTCCATAGAGATCCGCTTCTGTGTTCAAATTTCCCTTTTATAAAGGTGGCAATTGTGTTAAATTAGTGTTAACCCTACTGATCTCACTTTCACTGGGTCATTTTTCCGTAGATCCTGTCTTCAAAAGTCGTGTTCTGAGAGACTGGAGGTTAGGACAAACGTGAATCTTTGACCTATATTGAACTTATAATGAACACATTAACCTGGCTATCCGATCAACGGTGTTATTAGACACAACTCTCATGAGGAGGTTTGAAGAGAGGAGACTGTGAGGTTGGAGTCTCAGTTTGACACTTGTCTAACTAGAGCTAACATTTTACCTCACATAATATCAGTGTCCACATATATTAAACAAAGAATACAAAAAGCATCTAAGGCTTAAATGATGTGTGCCATGAAAGGTTCTAGCCACTAAAATAGATATACACTGGAACACAATACAGCCTCATTACTGCTACCTTCCTTTATCCTAACTGTCCGTAATAATCCCTATTGGTTTTATTTATGTCCATTACATAAAAAGAGTTCTGCTCCTCTGTTTCTCTATAGCTATTCCTTATTATATGCAGAGGGTTGTCCCAGGACTTCCATGAATACCAAAATCTATATGTACTGAAATCCTTTTCATGAAACAGCATAGTACTGCATAGACGTTGCCCACACCCTCCTATATACTTATATCTAGATGAATAACTTGCAATGAAACATAAACACTATAGAAATAGTTGTTATTCTTCCTTCCTTAAAAAGCAACCAGAAAAATAATCTTTTTACAAATTCAGGATCGATACAATGTTTTCCTAGTGAGTTTTAGTTCTTGGCTGGTAGAATCTAAGAAGGTAGACACAGGAATACAGACAAGCAACTGTATCTAGATAGATAGGTAGGTAGATAAATGGATGGATGGAGAGAGAGAGAGAGAGAGAGAGAGAGAGAGAGAGAGAGAGAGAGAGAGAAAGAGAAAGAGAGAGAGAGAGAGGGGAACTTGACTCCTCAAGAAACTCTGAATGGAAAGTACTATGTACTCAGCTGAAGACCTGATTATATTGAAAACTAGAAACAGATGGGGTGGTTCCTGCCTAACTCCAAGGAATAAATCGAATCTGATTCAATGTGTGCTTTAAAGTTTTATTCATTGTACCCACAATTGGGTCAGGGTTAACTGTACTAGAAATTCTAGTCTGTGGCCTATGACCATCGCTCTGCTTTTCTCTTCTGTACAGCAGAGAGCAAGCAAGCAGTGCACAGACTTTCCTGACTCTTGCAATGGCATCAGATGTCATCCCTTCAGCAGAGTCACTATGTGACTGTCACCATGTGGGCAAAGCAAGAGGTGGACACCCCAACTTAAATCTTGTTTATTGGTACTAATTCTTTTTAATAAGAAAATGTATGAAATATATGATATCTGAAAGCAAAAGAAAAAATCAGTTCACAGGGCATAAACTTCATTCAAATAGTAGGTTGGACCACAAAGGAGTCTCATAATATTTGACCTTATTTGATATGCAAAAATAGTAATTTCCTATGATTTAACTTAATAGTTGAATTGTAACAGAAATAAGGAATTTGAACTTTACAATAGGGTTACCTACAGTGAGATTATTCCTATTGGCAGCAGATGGGGGAAGCTTCCCCCTTTGTTTCTCTTCTGAAGGGAAAATAATAGAGTCCCAATTTATCAATCCTGTGCCAGAGTTGTGTGTGTGTGTGTGTGTGTGTGTGTGTGTGTTTAGAACAAACCATAGAACAACTACAACCTGAATTATCAATGATAAAATTATATGTATCCATTTGTATTTATATTTGTATCTTCCCAAACAGTTCCATCAACTGGAGACCAAGTATTTAAATATGTATCCTCATTCCAACCACCAGCTATCATGGTATGTTTTGCCAGGGGGCTGTTAGTGGAGCTCTAGAGGAGGCAGCAGTGGCCAAAGAAGCTACCTGGGTATTTGACCTGTGTTGCTGAGCCTGTGTCTGTTTCCCACTGGGATCTACACATTAGGTTGTCACTGCCTATTGACAGCTAGGGAAGCTCACAGACACCCTCCCTGTGAAATCTAAAAGGCACACACTATGATATTGATTATGGAATTCAGGTGGATCCCAGGTAGGGTCTGTGGAGTCGGAGCAGCCCCTTGGAGAAGAGCAGAAGGAGAAAGCAAGGGTCCATCACGAGCCTTCCATCAAGCCTGCCAGATGTCTATAGAAGACCCCTTGAGTCTGTATGGGTTCTGCATTTTAGAGGGGAGCTATTGGTGGGCTCTGACTGTCCTCGGCTTCCAGCAGACCCCCTCGCTCTCCTCCTCTGCCATGTGTCCACTACTTTTACTCCACACAAGGCAGACATTTGAAGCAAGGGGATAAAAAGATATTATCATCATTTCTGGCACGCAGCACAGGATGGTTCAGCGTTGTAAAGCCTTAGAAAGCAAAATTCAGTTCGCCCTTCTGTCATACTCACGAAAGGGCTGTTGATATCTACTAAGATTAAGGAGAGTTGTATGGGATGGTAAGACAGATGTGAGCTCTATGGCTGCAGAGATCTATCCCAAGGGAATGACAAGCACCTTCCAAACAGTTGAAAAAGCAAATGAGAGCTTCAGAAATGTGCTTTCCACCAACCCAAAGATCGGAGACGGAAAATAATTTCTCACAGGATAATTATGTCTCGTGTGAGAAAAGCAGAGGGAATTCTCTGTAGAGTAACAGATGACGGATTCCTGAAGCATCACTATGGTAGCCAGCTAGAAGTATTCCAGGGATGCTTGATGCTAAATAGGGAGAGGTTTCTATTGGAGACAGAAACTCCGTTAGAGATGGCCCCATTGATTCCGCTTTCATTTTAACATAATTACAAAAATAGATGGCCAAGATAATCTATAGGAAACATGCAACTATGTTTCTATGTGCAATATCTATTATGAAGGAGAATGATGTTAAGTATTTCCAGATGTGCAAGTCCACGGCCATAAAATTCAGTTACACAAGAGAATCAGCTGAAACGTGTTCATATCACTGAGGTACTTCGGAAAAGTTGCTGGTTTAAAATTTAACATTTAAAACAATCATTATTTTTACAGAACAGTTGTAAGTGGAGAAATGAAAGATACCACTTACATTATAAGGACTATTTGCAGTAAACAAAAGAAACACAGATCTATGTGAATGGACCCTTGCCAACTCTGTTGAGAATTGTTTAAGATAAGTCAGGTACAAGAAAAATGCTTTCTACTTAAGACAAGTCATCATTACAGTGCTGATTTGTAAGTATCACTACCCCCAAAAAAGATATATTTCTAAGACTTTAACAAAATAAGCAGACATGTGATCTTGACCAGGACATTTCTGGAAAAGAAGAGTAATGGAAACTATTGACTATTAAAACATTCTGAAACTATAGTAAATGGAAACATATTAGCAATGAAACCAAAATAACAGATCATCAGAATAAAATAATCTAGAAATTCACCTGAACTTACAGAATGTGTGAAACATTGTGTATACTTCAAGTGGAGCTTCAAACAGTACAGGAAAGTAGGAACAGTTGCTGTTGATTTTAACAAATAAATATAGGTGAGTTTTTTGTCCCGTTGGTCAATCCAAATGAACTCCAAGGCTGGGATGCAGCTCACTCAGCATATGCCAAGTTCTGGGTTCCATCCCTGGGCTGCCAACAGCAACAAAAGCCAAGAATGAAGTCCACATGTATGAACTATTAGTACAGGCTCTGAAGTTTGAGCTCAGTAGGATAGCACTTCCCTAGCATGTACAAGGTCTTACGTTGATCCACAGCGTGGGGAGCGTGCAAACACACACCCACTATAGGTTATCAAAGGGCTGTGTGATATTTTCCTTCTTCTTGTATCTTAATGGGGAAACCATTTTAAGAGATTATACAGGTGCAGGGCATGTTGGCAAGGAGGATTTTAAATGTGAGGACACCTGGTCTAAGTAGTGAGTTGTAGGCCAGCCAGGGATGCAGAGTAACTATGTCTCAAAAGAAAGAAAAATAAAGAGGTGGGGGCAGGGTGTGGAGCAAAATTGATAGCTAGGATCTGTAGGTGGGTGGATGGATGGACTGATGGATGGATGGATGGATGGATGGATGTAGGATCATGAAAGGCAGCCTGATTTCTGGCTGAGCTAAGGTTTAAAACCCCGGTGACCCAGCAGGGGATCTCCAGCAGGACTGTAGTCATTTTGCCATGCTCTGGGCCCCAGTTCCTGACACAAGACTGCAGCTCTCCATAGGTCTGTGGCCATCAGTCACATAAGGACAATTCCCCAAGCCCCTCCACAGATAGAGGACATGACCTCAAGACAGATCTCCATTTTAATAAGATACCTAAGGGCCTGGAGGCTTAGCCAATGAACTCCCTTTCTCAGACACTCCTCCCTACAAAAGGTATTTAACTTCAGGCCCACCCTGAGAAAGTGGGGTACAGTTTTACTCTTTGCCACTCTCTGCCATGACAATTTTCATCGGGACCCACTGTGGGGAGCAATGTAAGAGGCCTTTGTCTAAAAAGTCACATCTAGTCTCCTGCAGAAGGCCTCTCAGTGCTCCCAGCCACGGCCTCCACCAAGCCAAGATGCCTGCCAACAAGCCAAGGACTCAGTCCCAGGTGGGACCCACCCAGGCTCCTCCCCACCTTTCCCCCTCAGCCTTGGGCCAGATCCAGCCTGTGGGCCTCTACTCCATTCTCAGCTCTTCCACGGCATCCAGCAGTGCCTGGTATGTCCAAGAGCCTGAGAACCAGACGGTCTGACCTCATCGCAGGTCCAGGGACCACACGGAGCCAGCTCTGTGTAGTCCCCAGGACCTCAGGCCGCGCTCCCCCACCCTGGGTGGTGTCCCGTGGCTTCTCACAGCCCGACACCCGCCTGACAGTTGCGTGGAGTGAGTGTGGTCAAACCTCCTGCATCCCATCTCCCCCAGTGGCCCGAGCCCTAGGGTGGAGCGGGATCCACTCCTTTAACCTAACAGATGGATGTGTGGATGGATGAGTGGGTTGGAGAGATGGCTCAGTAGGTAATAGTGCTTCCTACATAAACATGAAGGCTTCAGTTTGAATCCTCAGCACCCATGTAAAATCCAGGAATGGCCACGTGTGCCTGTAACCCTATCATTTGGGTAGATGCAACAGGATCTTAGAAGCTTCCTGGCCAGCCAACCCAGCCTAAAAGCTGAAATTCAAGTTAACTGAGAGTAATTCCCTGCAATGATTGTCCTGAAGGACTACCAAAGCATGATCATGGTTGGGGGAGAAGGGGATGCGTGTTCATGCATGTGTATGTGCATATGTGTGTGTAAACTACCACAGCATCAAATGGCAGGCTCAAAGCAGTCCAAATGCCTAATGAGAGCACCAGTTCAAAATAAAGTTACGTGATTACAGCAAAGATACCAAGGAGCTGTTCAACAATGAGTGGAGCTGCTCTGCCCCGTTGAAAGGACTCTGGGAGGAATGGCTCATTTCCTTTTCATATCCTGACACATGTAGAATGTAATTATGTGTGTGTGTAATTCGACTGGTACAAAGCACAGGACATTGTCTTCATTCTTGTTCTGAACAGCTTCATTGAGGTGCAACTCACTTAGTGCACAGTTCATCCATTTCAACTGTTCTTTTGGGATTTAGAGATCCTCAGAGTTGGGTGACTATCACCACAATGACAATCCTACCTCTCACCCTACATTTTTTCTATTAATTATCCTATTCTGGCTCTTTCACATATCCGTATCGTACAACATATGATATTTCACAACTAGCTTCTTTCACTTAATATAATGTTTTTAAGTCCACCGGAAATGTAGCAGTATCAAGATTATTCCTTCATATTGTCAAATAATATCCCACTGGTGAGGGTATGCCATATTAGTTCGTGGAAATTTGCATCTTTCTACATTTTGACGATCACAATGTGTGACTATTTATGTGTGTTCCCCTATGTGGATCTGCCTCCCATTTCTCCTAAGTACATACCTGTGAGCAGAATTTCTAGGTCACACGGAATTCTGAGTAGCCACTGAGGTGTTTTCTAGAGTGGCTGCAGCATTTCACAGATCTACCACAGTGCCCAAGACTTTAATTTCTCCAGCCCTCACCAACACTGGTTGTCATCTGTCCTCATTTCAGCCTATTTGTGAAGCATTATCTTATTGTGGTTTTAATTTGCATTTCCATACGCATGACGAGCCTCTTTCCATGTGCTTCTTGGCTGCCTTTGTATCTTTGGAGATGTATCCCTTTAGATCTTTGGCTCATTTTTATAATTGGATTATTTATTGTTTTACTATTGAAGTGTAAGAATGTTTTGCATATGCTAGGCACAACTCCCATCTCAAATATATGATTTTCAAATATTTTCTCGTTCTGGGAGTTACATCTTCATTTTTTCAGTGAACTAATTTGCAGCACAAAAGCTTTAATTTTGTTGAAATCCAATTACCTGCTTTTTTCTTTTGTGCTTTTGGTGTTGCATCAAAGGTGTGATCCAAACTGACCAAGGTTCACTTCCCTATTGTCTTTACTGTTGAATTAAGTCCAGATCCATATATATGTTATAGATAAAACATATCTATGATATATATAATATATATTAGTTTCTTCTGTATCACATAATACATACATTTCACATTTTACACACACATACTCACTCACTCACAGGTATAGATTGGAATATGATTTTTAAAAGAAAGAAATCCCATCATTTCTGATTAAATAGATGAAGGTGGACAATGTTACATGAAACAAGGCAGGCACAGAAACACAAATATAACGTTATCTTACTATATGGAATCCTTAACAAACAGTAAGCAGGTTACCAAGGTTAGCAGAGTACGAATAGTCAGGGGAAAATGTTGAGCACCAGGCACAGTCTCAGCTAAACAGGAGGAATGAGCTTGGGGAAATAGGTTGCAGAAATAATGGCTATAGTTGATACGTTATCTGCTTAAAAATTACTAAAGGAGCAGGTTTTAGATGTGTGGGAAATAATATGCCTGTCAATTGACTCGATTATGATGGTATTAATTTTAACATTGTATGTCACATGCAATTTATACCTGCACATTTTTGAAATTAAAGCTCAGTAATCCTGGGGTGGGGAGGATTCTATTTGAGTTGAAAAGACTCAATGAACGGCTATGCCTTCCTCTCCCCATCCCTCATTTCCCTTTAAAATTTTGATGTAACTTTGATAGCTGATGCTTTTGAATTCAAAAGGATTTTTCACCCTACCCTTATTATTTACATACACAGACAACTAAGTGTGGTATAAAAACAGCTTGAGAAAGGGGAATGAATTATTAAAGAGTTCGTATTCCAGTCATAACTGGAGCTGCCATTTGCTGAGTGTTTGCTCTACAGTATGAAGATGAGTCATTCTTAAAATCAAACTGCCTAACTCCAAGATGGGGAGAACGAGGCTAAAACGATTAGTTATGTCACAGATGCCCTGCTGTTTGCCGGCTGTAGCATCCAAAGCAAGATCTACCTGAGTATAACACCCAATGACGTCTTACAGGCCTGCTACAGCTCCTTCTTCCCAAAGAGGTCCTGGTGAAATTCTGTAAATACTGTGTTAGGGACGCAAGCGTATGTACTTTTGCAGATAGATCACAATTGTTTTCCTCAGATCAAGGAAGACCAGTTAGCACATTCTTAGCTTGCTGGGGTGCTTCAAATCAGCAGCCAGCTCACTTCTGCAAGGCTGTTATCTGTCACCACAGGCAATCAGAGGTAATGGAGGGAAACCATGGCTCACAGCACAAGCCTGCTTGCCTCTCTCATGTTGTAGGCTTCACATTAGTCTCAGGCAGCTATTTTTTAGGACCACTGCCGATCGAGGAAGGCAATATGACTCAAAGAATAAAAGGAACTTTTTGTTTTGCCTCTGGGAAGAGGTGCAGATGCGTCCCCACCTGTGTTATTTGTTCAGCCATCTGGACCAGACCTAGCATCCGATGTCAGTCAGTCTCCAAAGTCCATGGACAATGTTCCAAAGCGTTGAAAAGAAAGACTAGATGTGACTGTGGTAGATTAAAATGTGGGTTAATCCCTTCACCCAACAGAAGAGGCATTGTGTTGACGCTGTGTATGCCTCCCTTGGCTGATAAAAAGGTCGAAATAACCCCATATATAAAACGCCTCTTATATCCGAGGCATTACTTACTGAGTACATGACATATTGAAGGTTTTTAGTATCAGCAAAGACACAAAAGCATGTGTATGAAGGACTGGGCTGACATCAATGCTTGCCATCCTAAGGTGCAACCTCAGAGCAAAGGCGACACTTTTCAAGTCCCAGTCTTCCTGCCTATAAAAAGATGCTGATGACAGTCATGAAGCATCATGTGGCATTTAAGGGCTTCAAAGTTATTTGGGCCAGGCTTCAAACCCTTCTTTCTTTGTCCTTTTGAGCTTCTCTAAACCTCAGCTTTTCCTTCAACAAATGAGCTCTACTACAAAGCATTCTTGAGGATCAAGTAAAATGACATGGAGAAAGTTTATAAAAATGGGACCTGCCTTCTATTATATGCTAACCGCTACAAGAAAATATATACATATATACATTTTTATTGCCAGTGCTATTGCTGACACTATATCAAATATCTTGTGTAGTGCAATCCCTGCCATAAAATATAAGTTTGCTCCGTTATGTCTCTCTCCCACTTTATAGTTTGAGAGAGCATATCCCATGATAGTCAGGATGTAAACAGGGAAAACCCTTGGCTTATTTTTTGTGACTTTTTGGAGTAACTTTTTTATTTCCTTCTCCTTGGCAGTTAACATGGGAATTTGACTCTCGTTCCTCAAATCACACAACAGCATACCTCCCCTTAGAGCGGGGATTCCCAGAGCAGATGTTCACTGACTTTGATGGTCAGGGGGTGGCACACCAGTTCCGGACTACCTGCAGGCAAAAAAAAAGTACATTTTCAACTTAGAAACATCATAGAACACAGAAGCAGAGACTGTTTTTGTCAGGAGAAATTGGCCCCTCAGAATTTCTCTGCCAGCTAATTTTACGGCACCCCAGCTCTTCGTGTCTGGCTCCCCACACGCCGCTCAGACTGGAAGTGAGATCCAGTTTCGGGGTAATGCTTGGCTGGCTGGCAGGCAGGCAGGCTGGCAGCAGCATGCATTTTATAAAAAGCAAGCGTCTGGAATGAAGATGTCAACTGCTGTCCCAGCACCCGTTTCTTTCCACTTTTACTTTCTACTCTGAAACTAAATTAGAAATACCAGAAGTTACTCTGCAAATAAAAGGCTAAAAAAATTAATCGTTTCTCAGCACTGATTAAAAAGTGTGGGCTTCAACTCCCCTGTGAGAGTCATGAGAAACCTGGAGACAATAGCTCAAATGACCTTCCTGGGTAGGGGACTTCCTAATCAGATGCTGTTGTGCCAAGGACACATGAAAGTCACCTCATCCAAGCTATCTGTGAGAGTTCACTGACTAAACTTGGAGACGCCTTTGTGCTATATCCATGTTCTTGGTGTGAGGAGTTGTCTTTTTTTCTGCTTTCCCTCTACCTTAGAACATCGCAGCAAACCCCAATGACATGAAATATTGTAGGAAATGACCATGGGTCCGTAGTAACTTTCCCACTCTCATCGCAAAGTGCCTTTGTTATATTCAAAAGAAAAAAATACAGATTCAGTTGGTTCATGGAGAAGAATCTGAGGGCAATTTTCCTTCAGAAGGAGCTGTATTAGGGGAGAGAGCATCCCTACGATAAAGGCCATGATAAGGCCTGAAGGTAAGAGCCATGAGGAGGGGGAGAGAGAGGGTTGTATCAAAGACAAAACAACATGGCCTTAAATGGAGAAATAAAATAGTTTCCCTTTAAAAGCAGGAGGGGAGCTTCATTAGGAGTGATAAGAGGCTGATGTAAGAGTAGCGAGAGAGCCACAGGCGACAACATAACCAGAAGGCCCAAAATGGAGAAAGAGGTTGTCAGAGCAGTATTGTGTGAACAGGAGAGCAGCGGCAGAGAAATCTCTTACTTTGATGACTTTTCCCCAGAAGTTAACAAGCCTATCCATGACTTAAAGGCATTAGAGTCTTTTACCAGAGCACCAAATATAAGAAAAAACATTTGTTTGCAAGTCCCTGCTACATCCACAGGAGGTAGAGACCAGAACTATAGGGAAAGCATGGGATGATATTTTGTTTTTTTGTTTGTTTGTTTTTGAGAACTTCATACATATATGAAACATATTAAAATCATAAAATCATGTTCAACTCCACCAATTTCACCATACAATGACCCCCAGACTCTCCAACACTAAGAGAGAAAGAGAGAAGAAGAACCCATGAGATCTGTGATCAAACACATTTTGGCCCATTGTTCCCATGTTCCCCCAAACATATCAGGGGTAGCTGCTCTAACTCTCGGAACTCACCAGTCCATGTAGGGACTGCCTCAACAATTCCCCAAGCTAAATGTTTTCTTGGAGACTCAAGTTCTCATAATATTTTGTGTACAAGAGAAGGAAGATTCCTAAATGCTCACTCAGTGCAGGTGTAATGTCACTGTGTACTCAGCTCTTCCCTAGGGGTTCATCATAGATCTCAGAGATGCAATTTTTAGTACATATTTAAAAGAGAAGATATGGAGGGGATTTACAAGGAATGCAGTAGTTGGTCTTCATTGTCAGCTTAGCTGGATTTGTAATCACAAAGAAGTCACACCTCTGCATGTGACTTTAGGTAAAGACCTCTCTCTCTGAATATAAGTGGTACTGTCCTAGAGTCTAGTGTTCTAGACTGATGATAAAGAGAAGAAAATGGAAAACAGGCAGAATCTCAGGATGCATCCTCTCAGCTCCTAAGCATGGGCACACGTGGCCAGCTGTCTCCAGCTTGTGGTGCCATGCCTTCTCATCTCCGATGACTGTTGCCCCTCAAACTGTGAGCCAAAATAAAACCTTATGCTTCCTTATGTTCCCTGTGTCCTGTTTGTGGTCTAAGTGATCATGTCAGCAAGAAAAGTAGCCAATATAGAAAGAAATCCAAATCTCTGGATTCCAAAACATCCTGGATGTTGAACAGCCAAAGGCTCTTGTGGGGAGACAGGAGAAAGGAGCAGATATTTGTTGTTAGGTTCTTCTGAAGACCTAGGGATATAGACCAGTTGATCATGTATAAAGTCATAGGTTTCACCAGCGACACTGAAAAGCAAAACAAATGAAAAGCAAAGTCGTACCAAAAGTAGTGTTGTCATACTAACTACGTTGACTACGCTTTGCAGCACTCGCAAAATACTTTGAGGGGCTGGAAGATCACTCAGTGATTTCAACACTTGTTGCACAAGCAGTAGGAATGGAGTTTGGATCTCCAACACCTGTATAATTGCTGAGCAGGCATAGCAGTCTGCCTCAGGATATGGAGACAGACAGAAGCATAGAACAAGCTAGCTGACTAGACTAGGCAAATCAGTGAGCACTGAGCTCAAGTGAGAGACCTTTCCTTGATATATAATGTAGAAAGTAATCAAGGAGGCACCAGACATCAGCCTTTGAATGCTGCACTCATGAGACTATGCATGCAAACACGCATACTTGTGCAACACACACACAAACACACATACACACACACACACATGCATACATGGCACATTTTAAAGAGAAAAGGGATACAAGAAAAAATAAAGGAAAGAATGAATGAATCAATTGAGAAAAAACAACTTACAAAAAGGAGGAGAGGTATATTTAAGCTCACAGGTCAGAGGGGCTCAGTTTGTGGTCACTTGGCTCTGTTTATCAGGGATATGAAAGCAGTGCATTGTGATGCTGGGAACAGGAGCAAAAGCAAAAGGCAATTGTCCACCCTGTGGTGGCCAGAGAGTAATCAGACCGGGAGGAGCACAGCAACATACTGTCCCTACTTCTTCCAGCTAGACCCCACCCCCACCCTTCACATTCCCCAACTATACCGTCACACACCAACTGCACCAAGGGATTTGTTCACGAAGTCAGAGCCCTCATTATCAAACTGTCTCTGGAACACCCTGAGGTGTGCTTTACTAACCTCCGAGGCATTTCTCAAGCCAGTCAGGCTGACAGTTAAGATTAGCCATCGTGGGAGGTCAAGGGAAGTCTCTCAGTGGCTATTTTCCTTTCTTGGCTGTGCACCAGACTTTCACTACAAGATTATGGGTGCTAGGTCATCTGCACCAGATGGGTGATAAAGTCCCACCAGTTCCCCTCCCAGTAGAATAATTACTAAAAGCCAAAGATGTTTACAACTTTTAGTTCATGAGCCTATATGCTGCTGAAGATCTTTCCCATTTGTGTTTTATAAGGAAATCGTACAATGGGTATCCTTGGAAAAATATGTTGCTTCTACAAGGAGCCCCTTCTTACTCCTCAAAGGATGTTTTGTAAGCCGAGACATGGAAAGAACTTCCATTTAGTTGCAAGAAGAGCACACTGGAAATGCTTTCAAGGTTTGTCAAACTCTATTACTGTTTGACAGAGAGTCAAGTGCCAGCCTCTGTCCTTCAAGTTTTTGGAATGTTATAAATTTATTTAACAGTGAAGTTTCTAAAGCACTTTCAACTCCCTCCTTAGAGTCAAAGAGAAGGCAAACACCACCTTCATGTTCTATAAGAAGAGAGAGCTTCAGAGAAGCAAGGTGACTTGCCCAAGGGCACACAGCTAATAAGGGTCAGAGTTAGTTGAGAGGCTAAATCTTCACTGATTTCACTGACTGCTCTTTGTGCCATGCTATAATGGCCTCAAGTTAGAGAGAAGAAAGAAAAGAACAAAAGGAAAGATGAAGGAAGCAGGAAAAGTGGATGTGTGCTCACTGGCTCAACCCCAGCTTTTTTAAACCGGATGAGAAAAGTTTTCTATGCTTTAAGGCCCTCACCAGTGCTGTATAAAATGAAAAATGATTCAACACCTGTAAAAGATTTCATTGCCCAGCTCTCTGGGGCCACAATTTAAAGGTAATGTTATTTTCTCTATTAATAGCCATTCCCAACGATGTTTCCTTTTTAAATGAATGCAGATGCCAGGTAATTTGGAAGAAGCCAAATAGACCAGGAGGGATAGCTCAGCCTGCTCATTCAGCAGACCTCTAATTTGAAAAGAGAGCTGTGGGGATGCTTACAACCACCATGGCCTCTCTTAGGGTCATTTAGATGTACACCAGCTACTATTTAAGAATAACATCCCTATTTTGTAGCCGTCCGAAAATCTCACGGCTGCTGACAATTGCCGGCTAGGATTCCTCTGTCTCCTCCACTATCCATTCTTCAGAAACATTTTTCGTAAGCCTGACATTTTGTTCCAGTACTGACAGGGGAATTGGATAACACACTTGGCTTGTAAATGCTTAACAATCATCATCATGGTGATTTGGGAAGAAGAATGAAAGCTTCCTTAGTCTCAGAATCAAGCTTAACCAGAGAGCACCCCGAGACCTCATACCTTCTCCAAGTTTCATCCTTATTCTACAAGAGCTGAGATTGCTCCCCGACACCTCCTAGCGTAGTGGTTGTCAACTTTCCTAATGCTGCAACCCTTTAGAACCATTCCTCATGTTGTGGTGACCCTCAACCATACCATTATTTTTGTTGGTACTTTATAACTGTAATCTTGCTACCATTCTGAGTCATAATGCAAATATCTGTTTTCCAATGGTCTTAGGCAGCCCTTGTGATGTGGTCGTTTGAACCCTATAGGGGTCCTGACCCACAGGTTGAAAACTACTGCCCTAAAACCTTCGGCCTGACCTTCCTCAAGCACAACAAACTTCGCACAGACTCCTAGATTTATGGCTAATTATTTTTAACTCTTCTAATCAGAGATAAAATTAATTGTTTCAGCAAAACAGGAAACAAAGGAAATGAGTGTCCTTTCTGACTCTAAAGTGTTTCTGATAAATGGTGTAAATTAGAGTGGAATTCTTCAGTGCATGGAGTATTTCATGATGACTTCCTGCCAGGTGTTTACATGTGTCTGACTCTCCTGTCACTGTCTTCTTTTAGTTAGGGTTTCTATTGCCATGATGAAGCGCCATGACCAAAACAACATGGAGAGGAAAAGGTTTATTTCTTCTTATGGCTTGTGTCCATCATCTAGAAAAATGATAGCAAGAACTCAAACATGGCAAGAACCTAAAGGCAGGAATTGAAACAGAGGCCATAGAGGAACAATGCCTACTGACTTGCTCCCCATAGCTTGTTCAGCCTGTTGTTTTATACCATTCAGGACCAGCTACAGTAAACCAGACCCTTCCCCATCAGTCACTAATCAAGACATGCCTATAGGCCATGCCCAGGAAGGTTGTTTCTCAGTTGAATGGCTTCCTTCCCAAATGACTCAGGCTTGAGTCAAACTCTCATAAAACCAGTCAGCAAATGTCTGAATTTGTCTTTAAATCACAATATAAATAATTGAAAGGACTGTAGAATCAAGGGACTCCACATATGTCCTGCCTCTGTTTTCCAGGTGTTGGGATTATAGGTATGCCTACCATGTCTGGCTTTAACAAACTTAAAAAGATTTTATTGTAAAATACATATACATAAACCATGCAAAACAAGTTGCTCCTTCTCTCTCTTCTCTGTCTTTCGAGGTATCTTTGCCCTGCAATTCCCCGGGCTTTTCCTGCCTGGCTCTAATATGTTGCATGTATGTGTGTTCTCAACTTCAGGGTATCCAGATGCCACTGCATACCAGGCTGGAAGGATGAAGCAGAGCCCCGAAAGGGTGGGGTCTGCAAGTAGGGGGTTTAGAAGGCCTCTGGGGATTTTAATGAAGCGGCTCTCTTAGATGATCTTAGTTGTTTTGCATACCTTTATTCAGGGTGGACAAGGGCTATATATAAACTTCAAGGAGTGGGAAAGAGTTTTCAGGGTGATTGTAAAATCAATGACTAGAGTTGATAGTACTAGGAATGCCTCATTTGTATGGAGAGGCATTCCAGGAATCCCAGGTACTTTCTGGGTGGGTTCTTATCGGGAAAGAGGAGGTTGAACTGCCAAGGACTACTTGACCTTCCTCAGGTAGAGTGTGAGGGACCAGGTTCCCCAGGAAGGGAGTACTCCATTTTGTGCCAAGCTCAGAGGAGCTATCCAGATATGGTTGACTTTAAATAGCAGGTTTTCCCCCACACTAGTGGACAGTTTAACGTAGACTCTAAGTCACAAGGCTCTGTTTCCCATCTTCTCCCTCCAGGTCCTGCTTATTCCACTGTTTTTAGCTCTGTTTGCACAAAAGCCTCCAACAGCCACACACTATGGTAGCTCATATCTTTACTCCCAAAACTTGGGAGGATGAAGCAGGAAGATCAGGAAATGGAGTCCAACCTTGACTATATAGCAAAGCTGAGGCCAGCCTGGACTACATGAGATCCTGTCTCATAATGATAAAATGAAAACAGCTCCCAACTTTAGACATCCCTTTGCTGAGCTGAACTGATTTTCTGGGTTTTCCTTTTAAGTCTATTTAATAGTTCCCTCCTTTCTACCCCACTTTCTAGGAGAAGTGAATCCTTTTCGCTATGTTTGATTATTGATGTTTTTAAAAGTCTGGCTGGTTTTGTTTTCCAAACCTAGTCCTATTTGTTGATCTTCTTTCTAGCATTCACTTTTTCTTCCTGGACAGACTGCCTTCCTCTTCCCTCTTGATGTCTGTAGTATCATCCCAAGTTCTCTGATCTTTGCAGATAGGCCCATTGTCCTATGTGATGTTGACCTTTCTGGTATGTACTAAGGTCCTTCTCTTTCAGACAGTAGTGTCTAGTGAGCTTGCCTGTCAGTTATATTTGATAATGGGAGGCAAATATAGAAGAGTCATTAATATGAGGCTAGCCTGAGCTATCTAGTAAGCTCTTACCTCATAGATTAAGTAAACTAATTTATAAAAAGAGGGATACATATAAGTCTATTATAGTGTATATAGACCTTTAAAAGGGTAAGGTAATGTTTTGAGGGAACTATTCATTCTAACCATTAAGCTTCACTGTCAGATGACTAAGAATCAAATGGCAAGTGTTAATGTCATCGCAGAGGCATGTAGCCGACTCCTGAAATCAAGAAACAAGAGTAAAAAAAAATGCCTACATAACCCACTGTTTCATGTGCAGAGTTTTGTTTCATTCTCTATGTGGAGTCCAACTCTCCATGAACATGTCCCTACACGCTGGTTACCTCGAGTCCCAGCATCCTTCAATGAGCGCACTTCCGGTTTCCTATGAAAAAACTATACTCTGGACATTTGCAAGGCTTCACCAAAGGTAGCTATTCTTTCTTTGAGCTTCCTCCACACCTGGTTCCCAATAGCTTCGGCAACGTTGGGAATCCACAGGGAAAATGGTCGCATAGCCATTTGCCTCAGCCCTTGGTAGGCGTTGGCATCTTACCTCTGCTCCGTGTAATCTGTCAGCAGCCCTCCTGTCCTTCCCCCATTTCCAAATGCTAGTTATTGTCTTCCTTCTGTGGCTCTCTCTTCCGATCCATATTCTGCTGCCTTCTCTCCACCCTCTCTCCACCCTCCTCTTTCCGGGCTAGTCTTAAACTCAGAATCCTCTACCTCAGTCTCTTGAGTGCTTGGGGTTTCACAACGCCAACTTCTCCAGCTCTCTGATACTAAAGACCTCCTGTTTTTTGAAACAATGGGTGTGGTTAATTTGCTGTTTGACTGAGAAATCCATACAGTTAATTCCACTCTCAATAGTAGCCAGTTTCTCTATCTAAAAACTGAAGTTATAGAGTTAAATGTTCAAAGTTTCTTATGGTTTAAAAGTAAACCCATATTTAAACTAGAGAGAAACTCTAGTTAAAATGTGCCCAGAGAGCCATGGGATAATAAAAATAACAAATAAACAAACAAACAAGCAACAACAAACGACTCATGCTCAGATAGAAATGTTTTTAAACTACCAAATACATTTATCAACCCTATCTACATGAGATTTGTCTCAACATCTTTTGAAATTTCAAGGAATTTTGTTCAATTCAAGCTTCCATCTCAAATTATATTTTTAAGATTATCATCTTCATTTAAGAGAATATTACCTGAAAGAGTTTATTGGGAGCTATAACAGGTTCATCCACTCTTGAACCATAGGGTTGTTTTTTTGTTTTTTTTAAAGAAACTATTATCTAAACTCAGAAAAATTTCATCTCATGGCCATGTTCAGTGCAGATAGATTATAAACCCTCCCTGTGTTTTTTGCAAATTAAAAAAGTTATTGGTGACTTTTAAATAAAAGGTTAATTTTGACTCTGCAAGATTTTATCACAACTGTGAGCACACAGAGGTCATTTTTTTCCAGAACATAATAACTTAATAAGGTAAAAACTGTATTTTTTACCCTGTAAGAACATTTGCATTCATTTTCTACAGTCAGAATCGCTGGCTTGTATTTAGCCCGAAGTCTTCCATTTTCCAACAGGAAGTGTGTTCCTTCCGCTATGCACATTAAGAGAGCATCCTTGTTTGTGGACAGGATCTCCTCTGAAGAGAACTTTATGGAGAATTATACCTGGCTCTCAGGTGTTCACCATTAGGCGTGTCTTGGGTTTGGTCATGAAACGTTCAGTTAATGCAGGCATTCCAGCCACACCTTAAGCTAGGTCTACTCTAGGAAAATTCAGTTTGCTGAGCTCAGCTGAGCCTTAAGACTCAAGGACAGATAGAATGATACAGGAACCAAACCCAAGAAAACAGTTCATGACTGCGAGAAGGAATGCTGGAGACTGGAGACCCTCGGTGCTGAGGGTCTAACTTCCTGCCTGCAATGGGGGTGAGCCATTTCCCTAGAATAACTAACACAGATATTGCATGAAGTCCAACAGAGACCTACAATAACACTGCCCCCAGCTATAGGGCATAGTACCATTTTTAAACAGTTTTCATGTCTTGTTTCTTTTTTTTCTTCAGTCTCAATAATCCTAACAGGTCGAGAACAAGCTACAGTTTATAAAGAAGGAAATAAGAAGAAAATTGGGTACCAGGAAAAGTGTGACATTCCCAGGATTGAAGGGCTGATAAGTAGCAGGCCCAGCAGCTAGGTTCCAGCAAGTAATCTAAGGCACTTCTCCAGACAGTGATTAGTGGCCTGTGAGGAGGTCTCCTGAGACTTTCTGCACTTTGTGGGTTTCTAGTTTATTCCGCAGGTTTCCTCATTTCCCTTGGACGTGCAATGACCTGAAGCCTTTTCTGTGCATGGATGGTCAGAAACAAGAGCAAGCAGGGATTATCTCCTGAGGCAGCCACCACCTCCTCCCTCCTTCCATTGCACGCCACACTGCTAAGCCAGAGCAGGGACAACAAACCCATAGTCTGATGACAGAGACAGTGAAGAATGGAGACAAGAAGAGCAGTTACCTCCAGGCTTCCTCCTGACGTGGAAGCTCAACAACAAAATCGACAGGCTGCCTTCCCATCCTCCGTGCAACCAACCACATTGCAGGCCTGACATGAAATGAAAGAAAAGCAGAAGTTGTCCGGGCAGTGGTGGCGCACGCCTGTAATCCCAGCACTTGGGAGGCAGAGACAGGTGGACTTTTGAGTTCGAGGCCAGCCTGGTCTAACAGAGTGAGTTCCAGAATAGCCAGGGCTATACAGAGAAACCCTGTCTCGAAACACCAAAAAAAAAAAAAAAAAAGAAAGAAAGAAAAGAAAAGAAAAGCAGAAGTTAAGTTCAGAAGGCAGTGCTGTTAGGGGGATCAAGGATAAGGAGCTCATAGAAGTCACTTGTCCACAGCAGGTCTGCTGTCCCCTGCCGTAAATGATATCAGGTCTCAGATGAGGAGATGCTCTTTAGCTGAGCCCAGTTGTGTTCCCTGGTAGCAGCCTCTGTTCTCATTGATCTTTTCCAGACCCACCAGAACATCCTTTTGTCTTGGTTACCTGGTAAGAGGGCTCTGGGGAGCATCTCCCTCCAGGAAGAAGAGCAAGCTATCTACCTTTTTGTAGACTGCCCTTAATGTTCTTTTCGATGTGGCTGCCTGTGCTTTGCCCAGTGTAATTATCTCAAACGTTTTGAAAGCTTTCTACGTGTGCCTAAGTCCCACCCACCATGAGACTCAGAAGACTGAGAAGCCCTTGGAGCTGAATGGTCTCTCAGGAACCAAATCCAGACTCTGTGCAGGAGCACTTCTCCAGCAAACATTTCCCAGCGGGGCCATTCAGACGCTCACAGAAGCATGACTACTCCGGTCTCACTGTAGTGTATGTCTTGAGATGGTGTTGCAATGATAGCCCTGGATGAGGTGTCTGAGGCAGTCCCTTAATGGTGATAATTTTCACTGGATAATAAACAATTTTACTTGTCCAGTCTACACGTTGCTAAACCTCTATTTTCTTCTACTTGCACACCAGCCTTTGTAATGTTCTTATTCTTCTAAGAGTACACAGAAGGAGCAGCTCATTCTATCAGTGTTGGGCCTCAGAGGCTTTTTGTCAATCACAATTTATTACTGATATATTCTGTACCTGGAGTTCCCACAGCGGGCGATATTGCCAAGCAGCTTCGCTGTCATGTGAGTAGATCACTGTTTCTCATCCTTCCTCGGTGTTTCCTTATTCCAACCACTATCTCAGGGTCAGTGTTGCTCACTACATTTCTATGACAGATTTCTACTTATGGGTACCACTTTCTGTAGTAGTCAATGCTGGATAAATAACAACCAAAATGAAGTTCTCAGTGACTAAAGCAGTAAGTGTGTGGGGATTCCTCTGCTTTGCAATCTGCTTGGGCAGTCCTGGGCTTCTGCTTGGACTCAGATTTCTTCTGTTTTCTCATTCTCTTTGTATCATCAGTATGAGACCTGGGTCATATTCGTTCTCCTGGTGAATTGCAAAAGGGACGATCAGACAGGAAGAACGCCGTCTGGAAGATTCCAGCTGCCCCGTTTCCACAGCTGTGCATGCCCCTTGGAAGAAAGAGACAGGACATTTTTCAATAAAAGCAATCAGTTGTAAAAGAATAAAAAAGGAAATAGAATACATGCTTATATAAAAATATCAGATGCCACCCTGTAAATATATGGAATCTCACGTCTTACATCTCAGTTCATATATTATATTACAAAATATAGAGATATTTTCTTTCCCCAAAAAAATAATTAAGACAAATAATAAAGTTTGCCATGTACCTTATAGTGACATTTTCATATGATTAATAAATTTATTCATATTACTGAAGTCTTTAACTAAAACTAATACTCAGTAATTATCCCATTACTTTGAATTTTCTTGACTATCTATTGAGTGTCTCTCAGGGGTCAAGGTTTTCTAGTATAAAAGCCAGGGTCATGAAGGTGTTGGGAGACGTCATGATCGCGTGGAGTCCTTCTAATACGGATTTTCTGAGGCTGTAATGATAAAATAGAGCTCTCAAACATTCGCTTACATCACACTCATCTAGAGATTCAAAGCGAGCATCCTCATGAGAGCATGCATCGTCTTTCTGGGTATGGATTACCTCCTCGCATTGATTATTTCCAGCACCTTCCATTTACCTTCAAGTTTTGTTTTTACAGCTGAATAATATTCCATCGTGTATGTGAGCCACATTTTCATTGTTCATCTGTCCACTGATAGACATCTAAGCTGTCTCTATTTCCTGGCTATGGGAATAGAGCGGTAATGAACACAGATAGCAGGTGTCTGTGTGGTAGGATATGGGATCCTTTGGCTATACGCCCAGGAGTGGCATTGCCATAATCTCCATGCTGATTTCCATAGTGGCTATACAGTTTGCACTCCCGCCAACAGTGAAGAAGTGTTCCCCTTTCCCTACATTCTTTCCAGAGTTTGTTGCCATTTGCTATTTTTTAAACTATTTTACTTTATGAGACATAATTTCCTCCTTCCCTTTCCTCTCTCCAAACCTTCCATATACCCCGCCCTGCTCCCTTTTAAATTCATTGCCTCTTTTTAAAAATAAATTGTCACTACATACATATATGTTAATATATATACATATACATACACATACACACACACACACACACACACATACACACAAAATAACCTGCTCAGTGTGTATAACGTTACTTGTATGTATGTTCTCAGGGGCTGACCTTTTGGTACTGGATAACTAACTAATGTGTTCTTTTCTGAGGAAAACTATTTCTTCTGCTCTTAGCATTCCTTACTTGCCTGCAGTTCTCTTGGCCTTCCCCCATCGACATTATCCATGTGGATTGTGGTCCTTGTTCAGCCCATGTTTAGGCAGTTGTGTTGGTGAGACTGTGGATGTAGCTTCTGACATTGCTAGGAGATGCAATGTTGTTCTTCTGGCGCTAACAGTCTTTCCACCTTTCTTCCTGAGCCTTAGGTGTGGGAGTTGTGTTGTAGACCTATCTGTTGGCCTGGGGTCATTCACTGTTATAGTCTTAGCTATTTTAATTGAGGTAAGATGAAATCAACTCTCTTTGTAGGTGGGAGTCAAAGAAGAAATAACAAATACATATGTAAATTACCCAAACTCTGATAAGTGCCACAAAAGAAACAAGATGTTAAAGTATGTTCACAGCGTAGGTTTTACCTTCACTTAACAATATCAGGACATGCCTTGAATACATGAGAGGTATGTAATTTGTGCGCTTATTATGTAACTGGCTTTGGTTTTTGAGAAAGCATGGGGTTTTTTTTCTTTTTAAGTTAAATGCATAGGGAAATAAGATCAAAATTATATTGAGAAAATGACATTGAGTCTTAAAAAGTTAACATGTGTTCCTTGTCACCCTGATCTGAGAATGTGTTATAAACTCTTGCAGACTGGTACCATATGGAAATGTCTTATGCAGAGATTCTTGGGAAGATTACTTAGTATCTTATTGCATTATGTCTCTCTTGATTATACAATAGTGATTACTGATATGACTGATTAAAAGGAAAATCCTCATTGATTTTTCTTTTAATTTTTGAACTTTTATATATTTCATTAACTTGTCTGGAAAAATCACTACAATCTTTGGCGTATGAAACATATGAGCAGTGATTGCAGTAGAGGCCTTCCTCTAATGAAATAGATTCCACCTCAGCTTTGCGCAAATGAACAGTGTTCCTAGGTTTGTAGCTGGGGCTCCTGGCAACAACAGGAAGAGAGCAAATAGATTCACTTGATGTAAATGTCATGTGACCGTGGAAACTCTATAAGGACATGTAGACTCAAAGATATAGGCAAACTCACCTAATTCTTATATTTGATATTTGTTAAACAATAGTGATAGAGAAATATGGTGGACAAAGGGGATGGGACCCAATGGTACCTAACTGGAAGAAGCAGCAAGTGTCCGTTCAGCTCTTCTCTCAGTGAGTCATCAGAGAGAAGGGCATCCCCTTCAGCCTTAGGGAGGTAACATTTCAGGTGAGAACTGTGACCTATTCAAGGGATGAAGAGAAAAAATATGAGTGGTCTTTTCTCTTCTGCTATGCTGTCAGATTCCTTCAGCTTAAAATATTTAATATGCCAAGGTAGCATATCTCGACAATCACCACCAGTGATTATAATTAAAACATCTTACCAATGTTGTAGCAAAGACATGGGTGTGGCTGTTGTATTTATCATATAAAACAAAATGGGTGTGTGTATGTGCCTGTGCACATGAGCGTGGATGTGTGCTCCTGTCCCTTGCACGCATGTGCATGTGGAGGGGCAGGTAGAATAGAACTAGAGTTCTCTGAAATTTAAAGCTTTTTCCACAGATCAACAAGGGAAATGGGACATTGTATGGCAGTATACAAATTTATCATTTAAAAAAAGGGTTAAAATGAGGCTCATTCGTTTTGAAGACTTTAATCTATTTGGACTAGTGGCTGTTCCAAGGACTGTACCCGTAATGTAGCCATAACCTGGGTTCCGGAGCACTTAGTGGAACTGAGATACATCGGCTGGGGACGTTTCCAGAGACCAACTTTCAGACATACATATCATAAATGCAAGTCCTTCAAACATTGCTTGACTGTAGAGTGTCCTACCTTGCTGTAAATACTTTCTAATTACTGCACAGTCTTTCCTGGGGATGATTTCAGATCAGATCAGCTCTCCCTAGACTCACCTCTAGCCTCAACTGAGACAGAGTTAAAATTAATCAACTGGAAGGTGCAATTTTCACACGTTTGTAAGAGAGAAAAAAGTAAAATGCTTTCCTTGTTTCTGTCTCGGGACTCATGATGATACCTCTATAACAAAAGACAGATTTGAAGAGAAACACAAAACAAATACAGAGTGTTACATGATAAGGGAGTCTTCAGAAGCTCATATCTAACGCTCAGAGAGAACTATGTATTTTGTCATTACATCTAATGAAGCCTGTACAGTTGTGTGTCTTTATATTTAGACAAAGAGGGCATGGGAGCCAGTTATAAATTGGGATGGGGGAGGGGGACCCTGTTCTGATGCTTCTTGATGACTAACACTCCTCTCTTCCATACATAGGGCAGAAGGCCTGCCTCATGGGGGTCCTTAAGAGAGATCTGGGAGACTGTACCAATGCTGCACTTTTCTTGATTTCCTTCTATAGGTAAAGGTCCCATAGCATTTCTTGTGGCCCATCACGCTAGAGATCGCTACTCAGAAAAAACACTACCCTAGAATGGCAAGAGAGATTGGCTCTCAGAGCTCCCTTCTAATGGCTGTCAGTTGCTTAAGCATTTATATCCTTTGTCCTGCAGAACTGAGAGACTAAATTAAGACTTGGCAAAATGTAATTTTGGTGAACACACGAATTAACTCCAAGTGGCCTAGCCTTCTTAAAGCTGAGCTTCCTAGTAAAGAAAAGGGGTTTTCATACCTGGCGGCCAAGATTATAGCAGGAGCTCAAAAATGACTGGCAAATGCCTAGTCAGTAGAAATACAAAGCAGTCGCTAAAAATAGCAATGCTCACACACCTACCTAGATGACAGAGGACAAAGTTGTGAGAGCAAGTTGCTCTTGTGCCATCTCCTTTATTGTGATGGCTGTAATGACATTCCAAACTAATCAGGGACTGAGCATGCTCCAGAAGCATTTTTACTGAAATGAATTCAATTGGTTATAAGCTGTAGAGAGAAGAATGAGAACTGTTTGATTAAATGTATTGTTTCCTAAGCTCAGAGGAGATTTCAAAATAAACATGTGCTGTAAAAAAAATCACCAGCTAGGTGATTATATTGTTACCTTTGTGTGTGTGTGTGTGTGTGTGTGTGTGTGTGTGCGCGCGCGCGCGCGTGTGTGTGCGCGTGTGTGTGGGTTTTGTTTTGTTTTGTTTTTTTGTTCGAGACAGGGTTTCTCTGTGTAGTCCCGGCTGTCCTGGAACTCACCTGTAGACCAGGCTGGCCTCGAACTCAGAAATCCCCCTGTCTCTGCCTAAGTGCTGGGAATATCGTTACCTTTTTATCTGTCATTCTGGCTTAAATTGTCACCTTTCTACTTCTTTCGATTGAGGCCTCAAGATCATTTTCTCTCTTCCCATTAAATAGCATAACACCTTTTATGATTGAATTGTTAATATCAATAATTCTAAATGAGTAGGGTTTTGGTTCATGTTTGGTCAGAAGAATGTGGATTCTTCTCCTCATTCAGTTTCTTGAGGTGCCTCTCCCATGTTCAAATTTTAGTCATAGTTAATACTGAAAGCAAGAGAAATTACCTAAAACATAGGAAGTAATGCCCTTCTATTTTTCTCCTAATTTTTTATCAAAGGAGGGCCATCTGTTTAAAGTACAACTTGTGTAAAACCTCATTCACCATAGGTTAGTGACAGAGTCATGATCAAATGAAAACATAAGGAAAAGTATTTTAGTCATTTTTAGATTACCACTCTGAGATTTTACAAGAGGCCCTGATCAACAAATAAATTAACTACCTTCCTTTCCTCTTAGCAGTGGGTGTTATTTGGTAAAAAACTGTTGCATAGAGTGAAAGCCAGTGACCTAGGAAGAGACTACAAAGGAAAGAGTATATATAGTTTTAGGTGTATGGTACTAGAGGCAGATGTAATGGTTTGAATGGTAATGAACCTCTTAGGCTCATATACTTGAATGCTTGGTCTCTGGTTAATGGAACTGTTTGGGAAGGATAAGAAGGTTTGGCCTTGCAGGAGATATATCACTGAGAATGGACTTTAAGGTTTCAAAAGACTGTGACAGGCCCAGTCTCTCTCTCTCTCTCTCTCTCTCTCTCTCTCTCTCTCTCTCTCTCTCCCTCCCTCCCTCCCTTCCTCCCCCTCCCTCCCTTTCCCACCCACCTGCCTGCTGATCAGGATGTAAGTCTCTCAGCTACTGCTCTAGCACCACACCTGTCTGCTTCCTGCCGTGACAATCATGAACTAATCATCTAACACTAACAGTGTAAGCAAGCCTCCAACTACTTGTGTTCTTTTCTAACAGTTCCCTTGGTCGTGGTGTCTCTTCACAGGAATAGCAACCGTAACTCAGGCAGTAGAAGAACCTTGAAGAGTGATCTCATTGTGTTGATCAGCTTCCTGGTACAGTAGAAAATACCAGCGAGATTAACTCATGATGAAAAAGGTGTATTTAGGCTCTCAACTTCAGAGGCTTCCACCCTCCTTTTCCTCTTTATGCTGAGGGTCTTTGATGAGACAGAACATTGCTGTGGGGACACGTGACAAAAAAACAGCTCACCTCGTGGCATAACAGAGCACAGAGGGCAGTAAGGGACTGGAGCCTGAACATCACCTTTCAAGAGCATCTAACTCCCTTCCACTAAGCTCTGGCTCCTTAGGGTCACAGTAGTGCCACAGGCTGGGAACCAGATATTCAATACACGGCGTGTGTTTGTAATTCAAATACAGCACTGCCATTCCAAACCCCTCACTTTATAAATGAAACAATAGCAGGCAGGTGAGAAATAAACAAAAACCAAATTCGCCTCAGGGAAATCAAGTGTGTAGAATGGCAGCCTTCTCTCTCTCTGTTCAAATTAGGTATAGAACTCAACTTCTCAAGTCTGCAGTCTGAGTCAATTGGGTCATCACACTAATTGGGCATTTTCCTAATGTCTACTCAGAAGCTGTGCTCTGAAAATGCAGACTCTGTGTCCACAGGAAAGTAAAGACCAGACCCTGTTCCACCCGCATTGTTCTTGGCAGAAATGCTGCTCACTTCTGTGCTGAGAAGGTTGTCTCCCTGCAGTCCAGTTTGTGCTGGCTGCTCTGTTCTTTGTTGACTAAGCATCAAAGATTTGCATCACTCTAAGCCAAGTACTTTGGGGAAATAGAAAAGTACAAAACTAGAGATCTTGCATAGAGTGCGGACAAATGTCTAAGAGATGGATGAGGGCAGGGAGTCCGATATAGAACCTAGATGTATCTTCATATTTGCTCTATGTTAAACATGTAAAATGTGAATGGGTTTTACATATAAATACATGGATAGATTCATATGTACATGAATGTATGTGTGTGTGCACACATTACTCTGAAAATATGTCAATATAACAGGCCTATAAAAGAGCAAGAAAGCTGCATTCTAGGGAAGGGGGTAGCATACATACACACTTGACCTTGGTATTACCCACCATATACTCCATCATTAGACAGGAAAAGAATCTGTTGAGAGCAGGAGAGTCATGGCAGGGAACAGTTGATTGGATATATTTTAGGTGAACTAGAATACCAGGCTGAGCCCTTATGTGTAGTCATTTACTAGAACAATCTGACTCATTACCTTCTGTGGTGGTTTGAAAAAGAATGGCCCCCATAGGCTCAGATACATGATTGCTTGGTCCCCAGTTGTTGGAACAGTTTGGGAAGGATTAGGAGGCCTTGTTGGAAGAGCCTTGTCACTGAGGATGAGTGCTGATGTTTCAAAGGCCAACACTATTCACAGGTAAGTTTCTTCTCTCTGCCTTGTGTCTGTAGATCAGATGTAAGCTCTCAGCTACGAATCCAGTGCAATGCCCACTCGCCTGTTGCCATGTTTTCCACTCTATTGTTCCCGGACTTTAGCTCTCTGAAGCCATGAACCCTAAATTAAATGCTTTCTTTAATAAGTTGCCTTGGTCATAATGTTTTGCCAGGACAGTAACTCAGACACAATCCTATGATTAAGCAAACTCTTTATGGTAGAAAGTAAAGAAGATAAATTGATAAATTGCTCCTTGGCCCATTAAAATGACATGGAGACAAGCTATTACCTAAGTCCACCCTCGGCTTAGATTACTTTTCTAACTCTGCAATATGAAGGAGTCTGCTCCAGAGACAGCACAGAAATGGCTAAGAGTGTTTGCGGTTTGATCCTTTTGTGGATTTATAAGCCTCCCCTTTATTCTCCTCTCAAAGTGAAAACTACTTTGGCCAACATGGACTTAGAAATCCACTTGACAAAGGAAATGCTCTCTAGGTGGAGGATATGAAAATGGATCTCACTAAGCCACTAAAAAATAGAAATGTCGAGGCTTGACCCTCCAGTCAGTGGATCACTGTGTCACGTGACTGATTCTGCCTACCCCGGGAAAATCTTAAAAGCTCACAAATATAGCCTGAGAGGACTATGAAAGGGAGGTGAGAGTGATCAGACAAAGTCACTGAAGGATGTGGCTTCGGCTGTGTACTGATCTAACATTAACCACCCACTAAGATCAAAGAAGAATATTCTATATGTAAGATGTGCTTAGCATCAAGAAAGGCCGAGGTGACAAGTTCCATCATTCTTGGAGGTCAGCATGCAATATGCAAAAGAACACGCCCAACAAAAATGTAGAGGAACTTTTGCTGTCAAGATCTGAAGAAAAAACCTGACCAAGGCCACTGTTGCCCTGACACCGTGAAGTTAGACATCTTTATTGATTCCTTAAAATGGATGTGGACAGTTTGGTTTGCGGCAGAGTCAGATGGCATGCCCCCTTCTACTGAGCTCAAAATTCTAGCAGGGACATAAATAGAGTGCAAGAGGACCAATGGAAGCCAGATCAACCTTGCCTACATTTAGGACAATGGAATAAACGATGTCCTAACAGTCTCACTTCATCCTTCTTTGCTTGCATGTAATTTAAGATCCGCTATCAGTCATTTCCTCAGATGCACCTAGGCCTTCCTTTTATTCCAATATGTATAAGCTCAAAACATAGGAAGCCCTAAAAATTCTGATGAGGTGTCTTCTTCGTTCTTCACCTATGCATTTCCCCAGCCCACAAATCCCAGAGAGAACTGCTTTCGGGAATGTCATTTCAGATTCTCCTGATCAGGTTTGTCTATCTGTAGCCCACCTCTTCTGTGCACTGAGGAGGGCAGGTCTTCTGAGTCTTCACAATCCCAGTTTGTCTTGGAAGCTTCAGGAGAATTAATAAACGATCCTGAAATTCAAGCTCTCCTGCTTCTTCCTGTGCAGCGCAGAGACGTATACGGCAAGTCTCACCGAGGGTGAGGAAAAGAGAAAATTTGTGAGCTGCAAGTTACCGTAGCTGGTCTAACCTGGAAATGAATGTGCTGCATTCCTGACTATCAGGACTTTTTAACTCATTTTATTTTAATTCATTTCTTGATTTCTAAGCTGTAAGTCTATTGCTTCAAGCTAAACATGACCTCAATGGCCTTTGACTTTTCATATGACCCCCCCATGCTTAGCATCAAGGTTAAGGTGTTACTGTGTGTGAGTCTGGGATAGGTTAGATGACTCAGGGTCAAAGGCATCAAGTACAGTGGACACATCTCTGTAGTGACATTAGTTCTTAGGGCAACTCCATGGTAAGTGAGCCTGCGGAGGTGACTACATTGGAATCTTGACATCCTTCTTATAAGTAATTTGCCTTCTTTCTTGATACCCAGGTCATGCCCTAGAGAAATAGTACCAATAGGACATATGAAGGTTGAGGAAAATGAGTTTTGTGGTTCTACATTCATAAACCACTGCATCAAACAAGTTCACACCCAAGTTTGGTGCTCAGAGACATTCCAGAGCACAGTTAAGCATGGCACCACCAGGGGGCAGTATAGAGCTGTGTCCACTAATCATTTCAGTCTTGACCAAAGTAAAATTCAAACCTCACAGCTTTTCTGTCTTGCAGGAGAGCCTCGTTAAAGTCCGGAGACACCATTCACACTTCCAAACTGTAGAGGAAGTTAGTAAACCTGGAGAACACCACACTCTCCATTCGTTGTAACTTGTATTTCCTCCTCAACCAAATTCAGTTTCACTAGGAGCCTGCTCTCAAGTATTTAATTTTATTTATTGTCTAATATGGCTATTTCTTACAGATTTCAAGATCTCAGACATGAATGTGTTATTTATAATTATGTAATATCCCTGTCCTAAGTTGTAAAAAAAAAAAAACCAACTTGATTTCCGTTTCTTTTAGAATTCTGCCTCTAATCTGTATTGTTAGTTTTTTAAAGGCACCCAAGGGCAACAGGGACTGCGCGACACCCACATGACTTTCATTCAGTTCTTGCCATGTGTCAAGCCTTTGGAAACAGAGGTCCACAGGTAGTTCCAGGATTCTGTAAACTTATAATCCTCCAGACACCATAGGAAATAACTGGGGAGTCAATGCCCAGGCTCCTGAAGGCCCACCAAGCAAACACCTAGTCCGTTTCAAATGGGAAAAGAAACCATATAATCATTTCACAAATGGGCCCAGCTCTTGGAAGCTGACGTCCTCAGTCTCTGGATTTGGGGTGAAAGCCTCTGAGTCAGTTTTCTACTTTGTTAGTTCGGTCACAACTGAATAGGGCATGTCATGTGCATATCTCAAGAGCAGTGCAATCCGAGTGAATGACTACCCACTAGGAAGAGAGACTTTTCCCTTGTACTAGAATTTTCATAACTTCCTTAATAATTTCTCTGGGGTGATTCACAAACAGAGGCGACATGAGGGTAGACCTAAGTGAGCAGCTAAGGAGAGTCTGGTAGACAAGCTGAGAAGTTTAGAAGAATATTAACTGTCCGACTGAAGCAGCAATGCAATGATGTCACCATGTTATGAACCAGGCCCTGCCTCTTTATCTAATGTATCTCTACTCTAATGTATTCCAGTTAGCTAAACAGAAAAACAGAGCCCTTATTTTTTTTTTTTGGAAAGGTTTAGGTAGGCATTTACAGACTTTGAATCCTGATTCCTGGTTTCTTATTGACTTTGGAAAAGTCATTAAAGCTCTTGTTTCTTATTTCTCTTGAGTAAAATAGAAGCCATAAAACGGACCATCTCCCTGGGATGCTGTGATTAATGTCAGGAATGAAAGAAATAGAAATACATTTCACAAATGCAGATTAGGATTGAAATGCTGGTGCTGAGCCCCCACAAAGCGGCAGGCATCCTGCTTTACAGAGGAGTAGTCCGCTGTCCCTCTGACCACCTCCATCTTCCATGTATTTGTGGAAACCCCAGAACATCATCCAGCCGCTGTTGGCTTTAAACCCAGCTGACACACAGTTGTTATGGGCAATGAGAAAATAACTGGTTTTTGTATTCTTCAGGATGAGGGGACAGCTAAAGTCCCCTAAACTGATGGTAAAAACATGGAGTTTAGGCAAGAAAGGGGCAGCCTAGATTTATTACATAGGAAGAAAACAGTGTCTCTGTGTATTAAGGAGAACACTGTAAGCACTAGTAGTCCATAGTCTATGTAACATGAAAACAGAAGTTAGTCTGCTTGTGTTTATTTATTGAGACAGGGTCTCACTATGTAGCCCTGGCCAGCCTGGAACTTGCTATGTAGACCAGGCTGGTCTGGAATTCAGAGAGACCCTGTCCTCCACCTCTTCCTCTGCCGGAATTAAGGCCATGCACCATCCCTCCTGGACAGACAGCTAATTTATATTGTACATTAACAACTGTTACAGTCCCTAGCAGAGTGGCCACAAAGCAAATAATTTGTTAAAATCATGGTGGAGGTATATCAGGCGGTTTGCTTGAAACTGCTAATCATAAAACCAAAGTCCTTTAAAAACTGCATTTGCATTTACTGTAAAGTTACATTATAAAATAATTATGAAATAGAGGAATTGATAGTAATTCATTTTAAATCTCAATTCATGGCAAAATTTTAAAATTTTTCAAGAGTTGAGCTGGTTGTGGAGGCACATGCTGATAGAATGCATTGAAGAGGCAGAGACAGGAGGATTACCGATTTGAGGTAAGTCTGAACTAACTTGTAGGGGCTAGGGAGCTGAATTAACAGATCAAGCATCTGGTCTGCAGACAGGAGGACTAGTTGGACTCCCCAGTACCAGTGTAAACGTCAGATGGTCTTAGCAGGCGGCCTGCAGTCCCGGCCTGTGGAAGGTAGAGATGGGATCCCCAGAACAAGCTGTCCAGCCCAGCTGGCTGAGTTGGTGAGCTCTAGATTCCAGCAAGAGACCCTTGCCTCTATAGATAATGTGCAGAGCAATTAAGGATGACACCAGACCACCTCTGGCACCTTCCCTGCATATACATGTGCCAACGTGTTTGCAAACCCACACATACATACATGCAACATACATACATACAACAAACGTGTACAAATGTCAGCAAAATAATGTTTTAAGACTAGGACTCTGTCAATGTGAATTTTAATTGTGATATGTGTCATGTCTAGCGGCCAGGCTTTTCCCCCAAGCCTGAGTGCAGAGAAAGTGAAGGAAGTGAGCTGCTATTGCACTTAGAACATAGTATTTAAGCCAAACTGAAGTTGCTCGCATGGGAAAAGGTCGTTTCCATCAGACAGATTGTGTCCTCGCTTACTCTTAAACATCCAGGACATTTTCAAATGTGAAGGCAGCGAGACCTGATGTCAGTGCATGAGCACCAGCAGGTACTCCTCAGAAGCCTTACATCGCCTGAGACCTGCAAAGCAGAACTCAGTAACCGTGACATTTAGAGTAGTGAGCCCAAGGATCACCCGCAGGTCTGTGACTGGGCTTTCAATATTTTGTCCTTTCTGAGCTCTTTCATGATAGAGCAGCCATATTTGAGGTTTCTATCAAATCTTAAAGTTCTACTATGAAGCCAAAGCAAATAAAAAGGGCCCTGAGCTGGCTATTTTTGCAGAAAGTGTATATTCTCCCAGATTGCCACAAGTCCCCAAAAGCTATTGTGAAGAGGAAAAAAAATGATTACCACTCAGTAGAAAACACAAAATTGAAGCTATTGCAATAGCTTTATTTGTTGGTTTGGACCCATATACAATAAGAAGCTTTACTAACCACTTCTAGTTTCTTTGGATAACTCATATCTGACAAAAAAAAAAAAAAAAAACTGAAGTCTTGGGTGAAGTACAAGTTGTTCTCCCATGTAATTAATTTGTTGTGGGAGTTCATTTTTACTGTGAAAAATCATTTGTAGTGGGTAGTCTCAAAGAGAGGCTGTAGTAGTATTTTACTGCTGTGAACAGACACCATGACCAAGGCAAGTCTTATAAAGGACAACACTGAATTGGGCTGGCTTACAGGTTCAGAGGTTCAGTCCATCATCATCAAGGCAGGAACATGGCAGCATCCAGGCAGGCATGGTGCAGGAGGAGCTGAGAGTTCTCCATCTTCATCTGAAGGCTGCTAGTGGAAGACTGGCTTCCAGGACGCTAGGACAAGGGTCTTAAAGCCCACGCCCACAGTGACACACCTTCTCCAACAGGGCCACACCTTCTAATAGTGCCACTCCCTGGGCCGAGCATACAGAAACCATCACAGAAGCACAGGCTGGATGGCTGCAAAGGGACATTTGCTAAATGAGACACCGCTGTTGTATCTCTTTCCCTCAGTGGAATTCACATATATATTTACACCGAATTCCACATACACAGAGTTAGCAGTTTCATGCCCTTGATTGTCTGATGCCATTTTGGTGGTGGTCTACACACAGAAGAAATTAAAGCTTTGGCCATCAGCAGCCTCCGAGGACTGTATTTGGGGGCCCAATTACTCTCTCAACCTTGTTTTATGCTCACAATAGTGAGAGATACAGAGAAAGCAGTGTGGCTTGCACCTGGAGTGGATCCTCACTTGGAGCTATTACCTGTGGTCTTCCCCTAGAATCTTCATACACACACACACACACACACACAGAGGTATATAAACTATTTATTAACAGCAAAGGCCCAGAGACTCATTTTTTCTTGGATACACCCACAGTACAGCCCCTGCAGCCAGTGGTCTTGATGTGCTGATGATGGACATGAAGACCCCAAAAGTGGCGGGGCCCCCTATGGGCTCGAATTTTCTTCAGCCACTCCAAGTCCTCACGCAGCTTGTTGTCTAGACTGTTGGCCAGAATCTGGCTGTACGCCCCATCCTTCCCATCTTTCTTTCTGTTCAAGAACCAGTCTGGGATCTTGTGCTGTCGTGGGTTCTGCATGGTGGCGATCACACGCTCCACTTCATCCTCCGTGGGTTCTCCAGCCCTCTTGGTGAGGTCAATGTCTGCTTTCCTCAACACCACATGAGCATATCTCTGCCCACACCCTTAATGGCAGTGATGGTGAAGGCTATTTTCTGCCGCCCATCGATGTTGGTGTTGAGTACTGGCAAAATGTGCTGGAACTTCTCAGGGATCACTAGAGACATGGTGGCGTCACAAGCAGCCTTCCTCCTGTGGAAGAGTTCCCCTGGAAACTTATCTCCTAGGGATGTATCTGGCATTCATGAACCTTATGGCCAGACCCTATCCCTAAATTATTCTTATTTCTCTAAATGTAATTCAATGAAATAAAATGTTGGTGCAAAAAAGAACCGCAGGAGATTATCTAGTCTTTAGAATCTCAGGCATCTGTGGCCATATATGTTTTCCCCCAAAGAATTTGTTTTGAGAACCCCCTTTCTCCTTTGCCTTTCTCTGAGGCCCAGTGCCAAAGTGAGCACATGCAAGGCCAACGGAGAATGGCAGTGTTACAGTTCCTGAGTGATTCTCTGCGTTGTAGACAAGGTGTGAGACCCACAGAAAGAGAAAGCTGGGCCTTGGGATAAATCTTCAAGGACTCCCTTACATTCTCTGGTCCTTCGACCATGTTAGATAGTGAGACACGATTTGGCTTCCTAAGATGCTCTGCTCTGGATTTAATAGTAAACAACAAGGGAGTGCTCACTTCAGCAGCACACATAGTAAAATTAGAACGATACAGAGAAGGTTAGCATGACCCCTGCACAACAATGACACGCAAATTCATGAAATGTGCCATATTTTTTGGACACTTGGGACTCTCAGAGACTGAACCACTAACCAAAGACATACAATGGCTGTACCTAGGGCTCCCAGCACATACAGAGCAGATGTACAGCTTTGTCTTCATGTGGGTTCTGAACAACTAGAGTGGGGACTATCCTAAGTGCTGTTGCCTGTCTGTGGGATGCGCTCTTCTAGCTGGGTGCTTTGTGTAGCCTCAGTGGGAGAGGATGCACCTAGACTGACAGACTTGATGTGCCAGAGTTGAGGGATACCCATGGGGGCCCTCACCCACTCAGAGGAGAAGGGGAGGGGGGAATAGGGGAAGGATTGGGGGAGAGGGTGACCAGGAGGGGGCAGTGAGTGGGATGTAAAGTGAATAAGTAAAAAATAAATTTAAAAAAATTAATAAATAAAATGACAACCAGTTTAAATAAAGAATAGAAATAGAAAAAATGATAGAGAATAACAAAGAAAGTATGAGAATCTGAAAGCATAATTTATTGGTTAAATCACACTAAAACACTAAAAATAATGTCCAGCTTCTACAGGCCAGCTAATTATTCATTTTTCCGATTTGTAAGTTATCCATACACTGAAATTCTAATTTTTTTTCTCCTTTTTTATTTTTGATACTTTATGTACATTTCCAATGTTTCCCCTTTTCTGAGTTTCCTCTTTGGATACCCCCTGTCCCCTACCCAACCCGCCTCTAGGAGGGAATTCCACCTCCCACCCCCACCCCCCGTCCACCCATCCCCATATTCCCTCCTTGACATTCCCCTTTACTGAGGCCTCTAACATCCTCAGGCCCAAGGGCCTTTCCTCTCTCCCTGATGGCCATCGAGGTCATCCTCTGCCACATATGTGGTCCAAACCATAAGTCCATCAATCTGTATTCTTTGGTTGGT
>CM052714.1:61358855-61539506 GCA_028551405.1 Uromys caudimaculatus
CTCAGGCCCCGGATCCCGGCAGATCCGGGCGGGTCTGGGTGAGAGGTGCTGCTCCCCTCAACCCCACTCACGGCCCTTCCAAGCTCCTGGGAGGTTACCTTTCTACAGTGCTTGTTGGCTAAGGTCTCCTGCTGGCCCAGGCACTGAAATTCTAATTTTTAATCACTATCTCATTGCTTACTTATATAAGAAAGTTTGGCTATAGCTCAGACAATAATAGAATTTAAATGTCTGGTTTTTTCATTGATATATATATATATATATATATATATATATATATATATATATATATACAGTTATTAGACAAAGAGAGAAAATAGTATAGCAAATGAACATTTCACTTAATACCTAAAAGATGAAATTAATTTTAAGAATGGATCAGCTGTCATCAGCAGGTAAGAATTTTAACATATTTACTATTTTAGAGCTTCTTGAATTGACTTCATGTAATTAGTAGTGAATATCATCAATCATTTCATATTCATTAAGAATCTTCTTAAGTAATTCATGCATTTTCTTGAATTGCATAATGATTTCTCAACAAAAGCCATTTACCAATAACTGTAAATAAATGAATGAATGGACGAAAATAAATAACAACAGAGAATGAGTTAACAGGGTCTGACACATTCAAAAGATCTCAGTGACCTTTTCACCTTTTGTATGTGGACAAACCAAGAGCTGCAAGGAGAGAGCTTTGCGTGCATTGAAAATATTTTTATTATGTGAGCAAAGACAGAAACATGATTCTAAGGAAGAGAGGTTAATGAGGATTTTTTAAGTAGCTAGAAGCAGAATGTAAGTTCCAGAGTTGGTGTCTTGCTATGGTTCTTTGTTTAAACAGTGCAAATGTTTCCAAGCAGATCTGGAGGCAATGATAAAGTTATAGTCCACTAGTATATTTAGATACATTTCTTTTTTCAAGATTCCAAACTCAACTTCTTCCTTGGGATAGTTTTAGCTTCCTATTTCTGAGACTAACACCTCCACTAAAATAACCATTCATTCTTCCTACCCACAAATGCTGAGCAATTGAGAAAGATACACTGTACAGCATCTTAAGAAAAGACGGAAAGGGGGCGGAGACAGCTGTGTCCTTTCTGGTGACTGACATGTGTAGTTTGCTGCTTGATTTCTATGGGAAGACTCAGAGAACAGGATGAAGGCTGGGTGTTTGCCCCAGGTAGTGTTCCTACTTCCGAGAAACAGACCGTGATTTGGCCTAGGAGACTGTGGGCTCACAGACTGCCCATAATTGAAGGTAGCCTTGGGCTGCCAACAGAATTAAATGTGAAAATGAATGAGCACTTGAGGCATGGGCAGAGCATGTCCCTCTGCTGCCCATTACTACAAGATACTCTCAAATTACTACCACCACTCATCCCCACTGTCTTTGCCCCGTTCCTTCAGTACTTGGAGTACAGCCAAGTTAGCCACCTGGACACTGCCCACCAAAGAGGCTGAGCAGCCATGTGGGAGAGGGGGTGGGCAGTAGAGTTACCCCCTTTTAGCTTCCTTCAACAGTGAGACACTGGAGCCGGTCTCCACAATGAAGAGAATTTCCCACTAGTGGAAAGTAATTTTGAATGGTGGATTCACCCCTATATTCATTATAGAGGGGGAAATATTAGAATATTATGGTAATGAAAATTCATGGGCTCTCTGTTGACTTATTAAGATTACTACAGAGCTCACAGCTTTGCTGTAAGCGTGCTTAATACCTTCTAATACTCTCTAGTGTTTTTGCAGTTTTAAAACTCAGTTCAGGAAAAGTAAAAAATGTCTTAGTCATTTTTCCTGTTGCTAAGATTAAATTATCCGACAGAAGCAACTTAAGGGAGAAGAAGGGTTTTGTTTATTTTACTCGCAATTTAGAATACACTGCATCACACCGAGCAAGTTGAGGCAGTAGATTAAAGCAGCTGGTCCCATTATGTCTAGAGTCAGAAGAAAAGAACAGTAAAAGCATCTCGATGGTCAGTTTTCTTTCTCCATTTCTACAATTCAGAATCCTAGTCAAGGAAAGGCACTGTCCACCGCGGACAGTGGGTGGGTCTCCCCACCTTAATTAACATAATCAATATAATCCCTCACAGGAGTAATCAGAGGCCTGTTTCCTGGGTGATTCTGGATTCTGTTAGGCTGACAATTAGCACTAGCCATCAGAATGTAAGTCGACATTTAACAAGTGTCAAGGAATGCAACATGCAGGTTGATGACTGTTCTAGTTTACTCTCTATTGCTGTGATAAGATACTCTAACCAAAAGCAACTTGAAGAGAAGGATTTATTTGACTTATCCTTCCTGGTCACAACTAATCTTTGAAGAATGCCAAAAACAGAACCCAGAGAGGAATGCTGGCTTGCTGACTTGCTCCGTTGCTTATGCTTGACTCAGAACCACCTAGGGATGGTGCTGCCCACAGTGGGCTGGGCCTGCTCCCATCAGTTTTCAATGAAGACAATCTCTCACAGAGGCGGTCACAGGCCAATCTCATCTGGACAATTTCTAAACTGAGGTTCCTTCTTCCCAGATGACTCTAGGTTGTATCAAGTTGCCAACAATAACTAATCAATATGGTATCAGCTCAATGCTATGTAGTATTTTGGGGCTCAGCTAACTCTCAAACACCAGAAAATAATAGTATGTTAGTGATTTTGCTGTCAAGGTCAAAACATTTCAATTAAAACTTTACCTTATTTATAACTTAAGTAATATAGGTCAGTTGATAGAATATAATCATTATCAGTCATCTTTATTTAACAAATGGAGTTACTTACAATACTTTTGAACTGCCAGTGTCGTCTCCAGCCCCTTCCTTTATTTGTTTAGCATGCTTAGCATAATGATGTCTGTGAGAGAAAAGCCATTCAGTGGATTTTTGTTGAATGGGTGATTTAACTATGTAACAAGTTTTGCTTTTCATATTAAAATATAAAGCAACTACAACACATTTTCTCTCCAGAAGAGTTCATATTCTAGTGGAGACAGTAAGTGGAAAGCAAGTGCTTTGGTAGGCATAGGCTATAAGTGACGAGAACCGGATGTTTAGAGTTACCACATGGGTCACAAGTGTGTACTGAGTGAGCAAGGCAACTAAATGGCCGAGTTGCATTGTTATGGCCATCATTATCAGTTCCACTTTACCGATGAGGAAACTGAGTCTGAGAGTGGTCAGCTGGCTTGCTCAGATCTGCCATGGATGAAGTGGTAACCTAAATACCAGGGTCCTGGGAACAGGGTGAAGGCAGGGTTTGTGGCGGAGAAAAGCTCCTGGATGTAGGAAACACGAGTGGACCCATGCTGGGATGATGCCCTAAATTCATCTTGTTGCTATGATAAACACTCACAGCAATTGAGGGGAGAAAAGAGCTTGGTTCAGCCTACACTTCCAGGTAAGAGTCCATCACTGAGGGATGGTGGAGCAAGAGCTGTGAAGGAAAGCTGCTTCCTTGCCTGCTTTCTGGCTTGCTCCCAGGTCCTTTCTCTGCAGCTTTCTTACATAGCCTAGAGCCCTCTGTGTAGGGATGTTGCTGCCTACAGTGGGCTGAGATCTCCCACGCCAATCATCAATCAAGTCAATCTCTTACAGACGTGGCCATAGGCCAATCTGATCTGGGAAATCTCCCAACTGAGACGCCCTTCGATGACTTTGTGCTGTGTCAAGTTGACAGCTAAAGTTAGCTGAGACAGATGATGTCTAAATTCAGACCTGGTTGTCTCAGACAGACATTCTTAGTCACTACATTCCACTGTTCTTTAGCAAGGAGGAATTGGCTGTGGGTCTAGCAGGAGAAAACCTGCTGCTCTGAGGCCCTCAAGGCTGTGTAGAGTTTTTTTTGTTGTTGTTGTTTTTTTTTTTATAGACACTGACATTTAAGATGAAGAATCTGCTAAGCAAGCCAAAAAATATATAAATGAAGGGGGCTCTCACAGTCCTTTCAAAGATGTGGATGTTAATTTCTACATGATGGGAAACACAGAGTTGAGTGGATTTGGGATTGATGCTCTGACTTCTGTGGTCCTCCATGCTCCTCCCACGAGCTTCCAGTCAATCTCATATTCACTCACAGCCGCCCCTCCACTCATCCTTAATCTCTCTTGTCCCTGGATCTCAGCTCAGCAGCACTAGGTCACCCGCTCTTCCAGACTGAACCACCTCTGGCCACTGGGGCACACTACTGAGCCAACCAAGACCGCTCGCCCCTCTCCTAGGCAGAAAGTATTCTTGCTGCTCCAGCCCTCTCTCACGAACAAACCCGGTAGTCTAGAGATGGGGTGCTGTCTGCTAGCTCTGATCACTGTCTTTGCCTTCATCAAACCAGCAATGACTAGCAAACGCCTAAAGTGATTTATTTGGTAGGAATGTGCTTTTAAATCCTCTCATTTTTATGCTCTTTCAATAACTTGGGTAGGTGGTGGGGTTTGGTTGGTTGGTTGGCTTGCTTTTCTGAAGTGGTGTCTCATGAGTTCAAGGCTGGCCTCAAACTCTCTGTGTAGCTGAGGATGACCTTGAACTGATCCACCAGATTGGAATGATAGCCACACCTAAACTTTAAATAGCATTTCTTTTACTCTGAACATTATTCACTACTTTGTATTTGGGGAAACTCGTGTGTTTTGTTCTTTTATTTCTATCTGGTTTGAGGAACAAGGTTATATTCCTCAGGAAAGATTATGTTATAGAAATAGATGAGCTTAGATGTTCATCAATGGATGCAAGGGTTACAGAGAATGTCGCCTATATTTATGATAGTTTTATTCAACCGTACAGATGAATAAATTATGTCATTTTCAAGACAATGGATGAAACTAGAGACCACTGGATAAGCGTATGACAAGAAAGCAGAGATGGGAGAGATTGGAGAGGAGTAGGGGAACAGTGGAAGGAAGGGGGGAAGAGGGCAATGGGGGGGGCAAAGGATGTGATATAGGCTTGAATGAATATATTATTAAACCCATTAACTGTATAATTAACACACAAAAATATCATTTTTAAAGGTGAATTTTACAATTGCTTTTCCCATAAAGATTATGCTGTTATGGGATAATGTTCTAATGGCTGGCTTGTCACTCTGAATCACAGGATATTTCAGTAATTTGTCTAATACAGTAATTTACAATTTAAAAAATTCATTCATTTATACTTGGTGGTTGCATAGTCCTTTTTTATTTCCAGGTTGTATGGTTTGTTAGCAATAATTTGGCCTTCTACTGACTTGTTAATATGTATCAACATTGTTTTTCTCAATCCCATAAACTGAGTGACAATATTCAAACTATTTCAGGCCCTTTAATTTTATTAAAAGAAAGGGGACTGTTGTTGTTGTTGTTGTTGTTGTTGTTGCTGTTTGGGGATTTTTTGTTGTTTGGTTTGGTTTGGTTTTTTGTTTGTTTAAACCAAGGGCTTTACATGAATTCTTTCTTTAAACAACTAAATACTGATGGCACATGTTCTTAGTCAGTCATTCAAACACAACCTTTTGTAGGCTTCCACTAGGCCGTTTTTAGCAACATAACCAAAGTTACCTGTTTGTGTAAAACTGAACAAAATTTGGGAAATTATTGTGCTTCTCGTTCTGTGCCCCAGTAAGTCTGAATTCTCCAGAATAAACATACAAAATTGTATTATAAAGATAATTGAGCAATGGGCTATAATTAATTATTATTAATTACTTCCCAATAAGTCCCAGTATTGAGCAAATAATTAAGACATGCATTCCCCTGTGCTGTTACACAGTGCTTGCTTTGTACACACATACAGTGCCTGCTGTATACATACACACAGTGCCTGCTTTGTACACACACAGTGCCTGCTTTGTACCCACACAGTGCCTGCTGTGTACACACACACACACACACACACACACACACACACACACAGACTGACTGCTGTGTACACACACAGTGCCTGCTGTATATACACTCACACAGTGCCTGCTGGGAACACACACAGTACCTGCTGGGGACACACAAAGTGCCTGCTGTATACACACATAGTGCTTGCTGTATACACACACAGTGCCTGCTGGGGAGACATATATCTCATCTTCTGTCTTACATCTTACATTTCACATTGCTCTTCTTGCTCTCATACAGTGGTTTAAGCAAGTGGGGTAAAGCGGAACATAACATCAAGGGGAGACAAAGACACTTATACCAATCTTTGGAACAGAAGGGAAGTGAGCCAGTCCAGTGGGGAAGCAGGTGAAGCTGTGAACTGTGGAATCAGTGCAGGCTAGGGCTTTGTGTGGAGTCAAGGGAGGTGGGGGTGGCCATGGCCAGTGACAAAACTTAAGGAAAAAGAAAGGTAGGAATAGCTCAGGACCATTTGTCTCAAGTGGCAAACTTGCACACGATCTCTATTACCAACACTAACACACAGAAGCTGCTGAGACACCACTCCAGGAGGGTGTAGATTTGGGTTTGAGACCAGGCTTTGCCTCTTACAATGTGACTTTGAACAATGTGTTTCATCCCCATGAGTTCAGCAGGCTCAGCTGCAAAGTGATCCTAACGTTGCTCAGCCAATAGGGTTACAGCAAGGATGTGGGCATGAAGCAATGCCTGGCAAATCATAGCTACTGTTGGTGTGTATTTTCTTTTTAAGTCTCTCTCTCTGTGTCTCTCTCTGTGTCTCTGTCCTGTGTGTGTGTGTGTGTGTGTGTCTGTGTCTGTGTCTGTGTCTGTGTGTCTGTGTGTGTGTCTGTGTGTCTGTGTGTGTGTCTGTGTGTGTGTCTGTGTGTCTGTGTTTCTGAGTGTTCACTTAGGTATAAATGTTTGTGTGTTTGAGTGTGGTGCTTTTGTGTCACAATGCACATGTGGAGGTCAAGAAACAACATTAGATGTTCGTCCTTGCCCTCTACCTTATTTGGGTTAGAGTCATTTATTTTCACTGCTGCATATGACAGATTAGCTGGCCCATAAGCTTCCAGAGATTCTCTTGTCTCTGCTTTCCATCTCATTACAGGAGCATTGGGAGTACAGACATGCCTTACTTTATGTAGGTTCTGGGGATCTGAACTCAGGTCCTCATGATTACATAGAAAGTGCTCTGTACATTGAGCCATTTCTCTAGCCCTTGATATGTAATTTTCAATTACCTATCCCCAGTTAGTTAGGAATCACCAATTTGACCCTCAAATTTTTTACTGCAGAAATACCCAAGCAATAGATTGGTATTGTTCCAATACTAATTTGAAGCAAATAGCTATGTTGTAAATATTTTAGTAACCATCACTTATTGACATAGTTACACAAACATGTAAATAGAAAGACACCAGAATCTGAAACCTGATAAAATTAGGTTCATACCCCGGGTCCATGATGCACCAAGAATATAGTTTGTTGACTCTAGAGAGTCTACTGTTGTTTGGTTCTGGAGTATCTATCCTCCAAAGGCCCATATGTTAGAGGTTGGTCCCCAGCCAGAAGCACTTTTGGGAGGTGTTGGGAAGTTAAATATTTGGGGGAGGAGATTCCCTTGAAGGTAATTTGGGGACTTCAGTTCCTTCCTCTGTCCCCCTCTCCCCTTCCTCTTCCTCCTCTTCCCCCTCTCATTTCCTGGCTGCATAAAGTTAACAAGCTTCCTCTGCCATGCTCTCCCCTATGCCCCGTAATGCCACCACAAGCCCAAAGCAAGAAGCCATAAACTGAAACCATAAGTCAACATAAACCTTTCCTCTTCATAAGTTGATCATCTCAGGCATTTTCTCACACTAATGGGAAACTGGCTCATTTAAGTAAAAGAGAGACTCAGATTAGGGAAGAATATTTTAAAAGAGGAGTGGATTTGATCAAAATACGTTGTCCTCACATAGGAAATTCTCAGAGAATGAATTAAAATATCTTAAAAGAAAAGTTAGATATTAAGAAGCAAAGGAGCAGAAAAGAGTATGCATACAGTCTCCAAAGTAAGTGGTTATAGAAACAGCAATAGAGGCTTGAGTGCAGACTGACAAAGCTGAGGGGCTTGTTCTTCGCCCTGTGCTTGTTTATTGGTCATGAAGCTAAGCCTCTGGCCTAAGTGTCTCAGAGGCACACACCTTAGGGTTCCTAACACCTGGGCAATTCAGCGCTCCTATATTACACCTAGTATATAGAGGACCATTTTGATTCCAAAGCCATGCTTTTAAGAAATAATGAAATACAAATTTAATGTCTAAATTAATAATTAATTGAACTCAGTACAATAATCTGAATTCCCATGTTTTGGAGTTAGCCTATGTTTTGGAGGCTTGAGTCAAACCCAATGGTGTTTTCCAATATATGTTAAATTATGGCCAATGGGATCTTTCATATGCTCGACCACCATTTCTGTCCACTTGAAATGTGTTTTTCTGGATCCTAAGAGGGATTTATAGCAACAAATACCCATGAGGAAAACACTACTTTTCTCAACAGCTGGCCTTTTCTGTGTGTACCGGGTTCACTGCAATCGGCTAAATCACCCCAGCTTCTAGTCACACAGAGGTCACTGATGGTGGGGGAAGAATGGAATGTCAGCTTCAGTTTTCTGGGGCTTCCCAATGACCCTAGATCTTCCCTGCACAGATGTGCCTGTTGTCTTCAGCCATAACTTTAAAATGTTTGAGACTGGACAATTTTCTTTAGGCAGAATTCTTTGTGCCGGTCCAGCCTCTGAATTTGTCCACAACCTCACATCATGTCCCACTTAACCTGGGATCAGCTTAGTCAGAGAATACAGTCTCTCTGTGAGCTGTGCTCTCTGAGAACAGTGCATGGCAGTAAGTCACAGGGGACTCAGCTTCTCACTGTCATTCTGACTCTCAATCAGCCTTTTCTCATGTTCTCTTGCCCTCAACCATAAAACTCTGCTGTTATTTTAGTGGTTGGTCTAGTTTAATGTGTTTGCCTTGCCTTGCGCTATCCAGCTCATGTTTTTGGTTAAAAAACAAAAGATGAAACCCCACCAATTAAGAGCACTAAGTTGGAATTGTCGTGTGTATGATTCCAATACGTCCCCTTCGGCATATCAGCACTTTACTCTCTGTTCTTCCTTTTTCACTCAGTCTGAGACTCTAATTTTTCACTTAGTTACTAGGTGAAGTCTTACATTATTGTTTGTATCTTACAGATGGAAATACTGGGATCCTAAGTTTCTAGCTGACTATACCATACTCCAGAGACAAAGGTGGGACTGCAGCGCAGAACCCCTGAAAGTCGCCCTCAAAGGATTACACCACTTATCTGTCAATCCGTCCTCCACCCTATCGTCTTCTTAGGTGAGTCCTGACTTTTTACTGAATCGTGGGATGAGTGAATGAATTATTAGGTGAAGCAATATTTGTAGAAAATGGCTTCCATGAAGCTTCCTTTCCCACATGAACTCCTGAGATGCTGCTGAATATTGCTTTATCTGTTATTTAGTGGTCTTGTAGATGGTAGCGAACCACTTAAAGGAGGAGGGGTTTATTTGGGCTCACAGTTTCTTGGGGTTTATTCCCTGGTCATGTAGCTTTGTCTTGTGCAGAGCAACACAGCATCAGGAGGTATGACAGAAGACACCTGTTCACTTCCCAGTGGACAGGAAGCAGGAAAAAGTAGGAAAGAGCCAGGGACAGAACTCCCCAACAACTTGGCCCCAATAGCTTATTCCCTCTAGACAGGCCCTACCCCCAAAGTCTCCCAAGCCTCCCAAAACAGAACCACCAGTTCAGAGCCAAGAGTCCAACAATGTAGCCTGTGTAGGAATTCCATGTTGAAACCCAGACCGAAAGTCACAGAGCCAGCACACCAGACAGAAGGCAGGTCCTGGATATGAAGTTTTGGGAGTCATCAGTAGGAAGCTATTAAACTTCCCTTCAGCAATTCCAGAAGCAAGAACTTACAGCTTCCAGGTCAGTATCAGCTCTGACACCCGAAGTTCCCTGGGTGACCAGGCTTACAAAACAGTGTCTGAGTTGAGAGAACCGGAGTCTGCTTCCAGTCATCTGAGAAGCTTCAGGGCTGTCAGACTTGATCAGAGAAAGGCCACACGTGAATAAAGCCTAGATTGACTGGTTCTGTTCACTCCACCAGAAGCTGCCAGACCTCAGAAACGGAGTTGAGAGGCTTCTTCACCCTGGTGATTTACTCTGATTTCCCTTTGTACACATATGGACTCTATTTTCTACTGTCTTTATAAATGTTGTTGTGACTGCCTCTGCCAAGCTACCTTTCTCACCCCAGGGAGAAGTCAAAGATCAGACATTCCCACCCCACCCCCCACTCCCTTCCTATCTGATACAACTGCAAGGGGCAGGAGCAATTTGGCTAGTCAAAGCGATGTGTGTGTTTGAGTCTTTCAAGAGGCAGGCTAAGCTCAGAGTCAGGGGGCTTCCATAAATAACCTGTGTCCCTCTCTGTGTGTGGCTGGGGCTGGAATGCCTTTCTCTTTAGAGTTGTCCAAGTATCAAAGATCAAAGAGTCAACCGTTTCTGGATGTGCTGCTCATTACAAAGCCCCCGTTCTCTGTGGGAGGATTCTGGCGAAAGCAGCAGTAATTCTCTCTGGTGACTACTTGCTGATGGCTGGGGTTGGAGGGCTCTCAAAGAACTTACAACTACTTTAAAGGACTTTTAAAAATATAGATGAGAATTCATTTTCAAAGGCAACTGAAAACTAGCGTCTTTTGGGGCGTGGAATGTGGCAGGGAGGGAGAGAAAAGTAAAGAAATTGACCCATTACCACATGGAATGTGGTTTGAGTCGGACTGGAAGGGGAAGAGTGGCCTGTGTAATTTACACACCGTTGGGAAGGCATTCGAAGCAGCCTTTGATAAGCAGAGCAGAACATACCCAGAAATTAAAAAAAAAAAAAAAAAAAAAAAAAAAAACCATCTAGTTAATATATTTGAAAAACACACTTTGAACTAGTTTGCTAGGGTTTGGAGAGGGGGAAAGTGTGTTTTGATTTTCAGGATTGTACATAATCACAATGCACAAAGCAAGAGCTGTTCTCTGTCCCATCCATGTGTGCTTCGTGCCACACAAGGATCCTCACAGCTGTGCCCAAGGGGAACTTTTTGTCACCCCTGTCCTACACATTGGAGAACGGCTCTGCATGGTCGAAGTGCTTGCCTCAAGGTCACACTGTTACTAAGTGGTAAGCTCAGCATTTGAACAGAGCTCTAGAACAGAGCGGATCTGACAACCACTTAGCCTGTGTTTAGTACTTCTGGCTTCTGCTGCAGTGTCTGGCATTATGGAAGCTGCTGGAATTCTTGCCTTCTGGGCTTGGGGGTGTCACAGAAGGATGTAATAACTGTGGTTCAGGCTTGACTAGATGGTCCCAAGCCCAGGACTCCTGGCTTCTAATTGTACTGTATCACATGAGCATGCTGTGGCTTATAGAACAGACATTCTTCACTGGAAAGTGTCCTAAACTGTATGATGAAGAAACCGTGCTAAGGGGGCTAGAGAGATGGCTCAATGGCTAAAAGCACTGGCTACTATACAGAGAACCCAAGTTTGATTCCCAACACTCATTTGGCAGTTCATAACCATCTCTATCTCCAGCTCTAAAGAATCCGATGCCCTCTTCTGGCTTCTGTGGACACGGGCATACCTGCTGGCAAAACATCCATACAAATGAAGTAAAATTTAACTTAAGGAAAGCATGTTCAGGTAAACACTTAATGAGTCCATTATCTCTGAAAGGGCCTCTTGTTGGACGATGTTGAGTTTGCATGCAACATATAAAATTCTTTCACTGAAAGAAGCATCCAAACACTGAACATAGCTGTCTGTGTGGGTGGCCTGTGCCTGTGGTCATTTTGGACAGTCAGAGCTAATCACTCACATCCTCTACAACACAGAGCATAAGTGGATCGATCCTTCCTCTGGTGTTTTCTGTATGGTGTTCGGAACCAATGTCTGATGAGTGGTGCTTGTCACATGCTTGGCAGTGGAAGCCAAAACAACAACGACAACAACAAACTATTTCCCGAAATGCATTATAGCTCCCCGACCCTTACAGTAACTCCATTTTAATACAAATGTGAATGGTATCAGCCTCCGAAAGACAGCCACTACTGCATTGAAAAGAATCCCATGATTAGAGTCAATGTCAATGGCCCTTCGGTTCCGCTGGAGCCTTTGTCCTTGCCTTTGATAAATCTTGAATACAAAAGATGCCAATGCATCCAATGCTTGAGATGATTTGAAAACCACAGCTACCTAAAAATGGCACGTTCTTTTGGCACTTAACATCTTTCAGGTTGCTGCTACTTCTTCTTCTTCTTCTTCTTCTTCTTCTTCTTCTTCTTCTTCTTCTTCTTCTTCTTCTTCTTCTTCTTCTTCTTCTTCTTTTTTAAGTTTGTAAAGGTCAGAAATAGAAGCAGAGAACCAGTAGGTTCTCTTTTTTTAACATACTGATTTAATAGCAATGAAGAGCATCACCAAAATCCTGTGGCTCTTCCGCCTCCAATTTTTCTCGAAAGGTTTCACACATGCAGTGGAAGAAAGCGTGAGTCAGCCTTCCCTTCTCCAGACTTGAAGCTTTGCAGAAATTGTCTGCCAGGTGTCGCATGGTGCCGCATATGTTCTCAGCTCCGTGACAGGAAGGAAACGCGTTTGCTGAAAAGCAAGGAAAGCTGTAAAAGCCAGTTGCACTTAGCTACCTTCTTTCTTTCTCTGGGGCCTGGAGGGTTTTTCTGGCCCCGGACAGAGTTCATTGTGTTCACAAGGCATCTGACGCCCCAGATCCCTTCGCCTCCCTCCCTCCCCCGCGCGCGCGCCCCCACCCGGCGCCCCCAAGTGGTGCTGGAGAGGAACCATGGGAAGTGCCTACTGACCAACAGGTAGGATTCAGAAGCAGAACAATGAAGCATTTAAACAGTTCTTAAAGGTGACGCCCGGGGGCGATGATGGGTCTGTTCACCCCATGAGGGCCTGTAATTTCCAGTGCAATTAGAAACTGGTCTGCAGCTGTGGAGACATGGTCTCTAGTAGGCTAAGCCATTCGGCAAAGGTTTGGAGCCAGGTAGAGAATAACAAAGCTGGAAATTATAGCGTTGCCCCTATATGCATAACTTCATACAATATATGAGACCTCTGGAATGTTACAAGGGTGTTTTCATCTGGAAATTTGTCTTCGACAAAGCATAGAAAGAATCCGCTGATTTCCTAAAGGGACAGACTGCTGGGAAGTACTGTCATCTCCTCTCCGTGTTAACATTGTGGAAATGAGATTCAAATAAGGTACAGGTCAAAAGAAATCAGTTACACGGTGGGTAAAATGTGAGTCACCTGGGTGCTGTGCTAAAGAGTGTTCAGCTCGCTCGGTGATGCTTTGGGCTTCACCACCTCTGGACAGTACAGTGCTGCTCTTCGGTGCTTGCTATTTGCTTGTTGCGTTGGATTGTCAGTCTGGATGTTTTTGTTGATTAGATGTTGTAAGTAAAACCGATGTGATGGACTAGCTGTGGCAGACTCAGCTACAAAACAAACGCTTGTCCAACCCATTCTTCCCTACCCACTCACCCAATAACAACTGTTTCCTGAGGTATGATTCCACACTCAGGGGGACTTGATGGCGGCATTTAATTTGTCCAAAGAGTTAAAAAAAAAAAAAAAAAAAAAAAGGAAGGAAGATTTACCATTTAACAGAACCAAACCTGAAAACCACTTCGAAGCCGGACAGTAGTGGCGCATGCCTTTAATCCCAGCACTTGGGAAGCAGAGGCAGGTGGATTTCTGAGTTCGAGGCCAGCCTGGTCTACAGAGTGAGTTCCAGAACAGCCAAAGCTACACAGAGAAACCCTGTCTCCAAAAAAAAAAAAGGAAAGAAAGAAAAAAAACCACTTCGAAAGCTGATTTCCACATCATGATCTCAACACAGACCTGTCTGTTTGCCTGCAGACAGGTGTGCCTGGTCATAGTCTGCCATGGGTCCTTGTCAAATGAATTGTGTTGACTCCCTGAGAATATTTTTAGGATCCTCTGTGATGAAGGACTTGGAAGCATAAAATTTAAAGCCTCATTTAAATAAAAATAAAAATAAAAATAAACAGCTGCGTGGTGGTGGCACATGCATTTAATCCCAGGATTTGGGAAGAAGAGGCAGGCAGATTTCTGTGAGTTTGAGGCCAGACTGGTCTGCATGGAGAGTTCCAGGACATCCATGGCCTCAAAAAATAAAACAAAACAAACGAATAAAAAGAGTCCCTCTATACTGCCCAAAGAGAAAAGCAAGCCCAATAAACCTCAGATTTTGGCTCCATGTCAAACCTTACTATTGTATAAAAACTGATGATCTGGGAGGGTATGAGCAGCGTTATGATCGGCAGGGATGGTCGGCGGCTCCAGAAACCACACCAGGCCAAACAGTTCCACGTGGGGGGGTTATTGGAAGGGGGGGCAAGGTAGCGGCGAGAAGAGAAAGGGAAAAGAGAGAGAGAGAGATCATAGGGGTCTTCTGTTTATATATGGAGAGTGACGTAGCCACAGGTAAAGGTGGGTTGTGGACCAAGAGGATTCTGGGAATATGGTGGCTGTTGCCTTGGCAACAGGTGGGCGGGTAGCGCTGTTGCCTGGGTGTGACGTCACTGGTTTGTGGGTCCTGATGCCGACACTTACAAGGTGAAATCTCAGGTCGTTCATCCAGAAAGTTCCTACATTCATATCTCTAATCCTGCTCCTGGAACGGCCCAGATGCAACCTCAAAACAAGTGTCTGTTTGCATAAAACTATGGGACAGAAGGAAAGGAAGGCATGGGGGAGGTATCTCTTCAGTCTCAGAAAACCACACTGTTTGATGATAAGATAGTGATCTCTTCCTCTGGCTTTACCTTGTGCTTCTGAATGAGGGATTTCCCCTAAACAATGCCAGTGACCTAAGTGTAGTTGCAGCCCTGGAGACCAGTGATTAAAGCAAAGCCAGGGCTTCCAGGGCGAGGCTGGGCTATAATGCCTATTATGATAAACTGTAATTTAGAGGCATCCTGTAGAGACAAGAAAAGTCAAGGTCTTAAATACAGCTTTAACAAAAGTAAAGCTTCATCCGGATTAAGCTGGAACATACTTTAAAAAAAAAAAAAGCAAAAAACTTTTTGATCATCAATCACATCCTACCCCATAACATTTTTATTATTCAAATAGTATTGTTCTTCATTACCTTCGGATTCCCCATTTGCAAATTCGCTTTCTCAATTAACTATATTTGCGGTCTCAAAGTTCGTAGTAATGGTGCTTTTGCAGACACTCAAAAACTAGCACAGGGCAAAAATAATTTGAATTACACAAAGCAAACCATAAACGGGTGTTCCTTTTGTGGTCAGGGTAGTTTCATGCTGTTTCCTCTCCTTTTTCCCCTATACTTAATATATCATTGATGTTTTCATAGTGTGAAAAAAATGGAGGCCAAATTCAGTGTTACCGTGCTCTTCCATGGACCTAGCTATACCTGTGTAGAGGGGACCAGTCCATATCCTGTGGAGAAAGTGGATGGCTTGGTTGAGCTTTGTTGAGGCGTAAATTACAACACTTTTAGCTGTAAAGTCAATGTTAGTGAATCAATTATACTTAATAAGTAGGAGGTCTTTAAAGAGAATCAGACACAGAACTTTGTATTGACTAATAGTCAAAAATATTATTCAAAGCTTTAAGGAGCTCTACTTCTTCTGGGGATAGCCATTCAAGATTCACCATTTCAGTCTTCCTATTCCCAATATAAAACATAACAACAGTGGCTAATGAAAATGCACCGTGTTTGTCTAAGAGCTTGGTACTGTCTGCTCATCTCTAGGATTACTATATGTAGTCTTTGCCCACCCTTTAAAACACAACTCAGAGAAAACCTGCTATGCTGAGCACCAGGTTTTAAATAATGAGGTGTTAGGTGGACTGGATCTGAATCACATTGGGTCTTACACCAAAGGCAGAGAAAGAAAGATGTTCTGGAAAATAGACAGAGAAAGGATCCTGGGCCATAAGCTCTGGGCAAGCTGCTGGAAGGAATGGAAGATGGGGTATGGGAGAGGAAGCCATTAGTGGAGGGAAATGAGTGTTCATATTAACGATGTCAGGAGCTAAGACAATGGGTATGCTGCTTCCAAATGCTGTGTGTTGTGCTTTCCTGAGAGTTAGCAGAGGAGATACCATAGTCTACTGGGTTCAGTGACGTCCTTTTTATGTAAATTGAATATGTTCATTTGCTTTTCTTTTTCATGCAAGGTCTCTTTGCTTTGGGGCTACTCTGGTTAGACAGAGAGGGGGTAGGGGGAGAGAGAGAGAGAGAGAGAGAGAGAGAGAGAGAGAGAGAGAGAGAGAGAGAAGAGAATAATTAATTTAGTATTTAGCTGCTATATTAGTATTTAGTATGCTATGGACAAAAAGATTTTTACTGCCCAGTGTAGAGAAGCTGTGTTTTCTCATATTCATGCATAAGGTAATTTGTCTTTAGGCAGAAAACAGAACTTGAAGCTTGTAAGAAAAATCATTCTTAAACAGGTGCAGGAAAGAGGCTACAACTTCAGAAATAATCACTTGTTTCTATGCAGTGGCTTGTTGGAAACCATAACATGAAAGGGAAGCTCTCTGTCATTAGCCTGCGATGTGGGGAAATTAGAAAGTATAAACAGAGAACCCAAGCAGTGGAGAGAATTGCCCATAATGCACATGGGCATGATAAATTGTATCGTTTTGTCACTTAATGGTATATTAGATCAATACAGAATCTGACTCATGAGCTTCATTTAGAAACCTCAAATCTGGTAGGAAAGTGTTTTTAGTATCTCAGGAAAGATTCTGAAAACTTTACAAAAAATAAGTGTTTGTGAAATATGGCCAAGTTATTTCTTCACACATGAAAAATGTTCTATATCTTCTTCCTAGGAGTGAAATTCATTTTGTGAAGTCGAGATTTCTAAAAGTAATGTTAGAAGCACGTTGAACCATTGCTGAAAAGTAACGACCCTGCCATCTCATGCGTGGGACTTTTAATTAAACAAAATGTTTTCCTTATATATGTCAGTGGTGCACAGGTGAGTGTGCCTGTGGAGCCCAGAAGAGAAAGCTGCATCCCCGGAAGCTCAAGTTGCAGGTGCCGATGCTGTGAGTGCTACCAACTGAACTCAGGTCTCTGGTAGTGCAGCAGGGCCTGCTAACCACTGATTCATCTCTCCAGCCCCACAAAACAAAGAACATACAGAACATAAACCACAAGTTCCTATACTTCCTACGTTTTGGCTATTGTAATAATATTTCTGGTATAATGAACAGTGATTCCAAAATAGCATATACTAGCAATTATCAAAGTTGGCCTGAACCAACTATCTTCATTTTTTTTTAACTTAGTAACTTCTTTTTTCTTTTTTGTTAGTTTATTTTTGTTTGTTTAGTTGGTTGGTTGGTTTTGTTTGTCTGTTGTTTTCTTTTCTTTCTTTGCAAGTATGTCTGCACATCACCGTCATACAGTACCGGTGGAAGCCAGAAAGGGGCATCAGCTTTTCTGGAATTTTAAACATTTCGAGCCACCATATGGGTCCTGAGGACCAAATGTAGGCCCTCTGGCAGAGCAGCCAGTGCTCTTAGCCGCTGAGCCATCTCTCCAGCCCCAACTTAGGAACTGTTAAAGCCAGAAAAGTGAGAGAAGAAATGTGATATAAAAGGAAACATTTTAAGGTAAGAATAGAATTTTCTAGATCCTCCAAGCTCTTTTTATAAGACAGTGAATGTGCTTTGACCTCTGTGTCATTAGTCAGTAGTTAAAATCAACTGCTATAATAATCAACCTGAAGGAACCAGTAACTTACAAAAACAAAGATGAATTTATTACTGATATAAAAGTTGAACCATGGTGGGGTGGTCTTTAAATATTTTTTTCTGTTATGCAACCTATGCCGTTTTCATTGAAAAAAGAGCTCGCATGGCAGTCAGGGACATTTGTAGTCTAGAAATAGCAACATAACTTCCACTCCTATTCTTCAGACCAGGACCTAGCATTAAAGTTGCTTTATCACTGTAAGGTGTGATAGAAAATGTCTTCTGCCTGTGTGCATGGAAAAACAAAAACAAAACAACACAAAAAAAACCAGCATGCCTTCTTAATTCTCCAAGATAAAGGTTTAAACTTCTCAGGATGCTCTTATCGATTCTTTACTATTATCAATTAGCTTTGGTATTGACAATTTCACCACATGCGTATGATGGATACTGACCATTCTTGCCTTCCATTCTTTTCCATATCCCTTTTATCCTGACCATCCTCTTCCCACACACTTTGTTCTCAAATTCACATCTATTCATTTTCTTCTGTGATCCAACAAATTTAACTAGGGCCATCTGTGTGGTCATGGGTTTCTGACTTTCACTCCCGGGAGTAATCTCATTGCCCCACTCTAAGCACCAGCTTGGTGGTCACTGGTTTCCCACAAGAGTGGAACTGACTGTGTCAAGGTGCTGCTTGGCCTGGAATGGAAGATGAACGTCACACCAAGGGTCTTGACAATGAAAGCAAACCAAAGGCATAGTGAAGCATGCCGTTCTGCAGCTTGAGGCATGGTACTGTTTACATAGGCACTGGGTAAACAAGAAGTGCAATAAAGAAAGCTTTGAAGGGAGAGACTCATAGAAAGCTGTGCATCTATACCAGCAAAACCCAAGGTAAGAAACTCAAATCTGAGTGAGCTATAGATGCAAGAGCTTTGCCATGTTCCCAATGAGCACAAAAGAAATAGAGGCTCTATGACTTGCGGTATTTGAAGGTAACTACACCCAGCCATTGGTTGACCAATTAGCAAGACAGATTGAAAGCATAATTGAAGATACAAAAATTGAACACAGATTTTAGTTACAGCACAGAGGAGGAAAGAGTTGCTGTAGATTAATTCAAACACATTTTCTTACAAAGAAGCAGTCTTTAATAGCAACATATTACTTAACATGTCAATTTGCAACAAAACACTACAAAAAATGCAAAACTAAAACATAAAAGTGTACCCTGTGCCTATGTTCAAGGAAAAAGAATGATCTATTATTACCACCTGGCTCAAAAATAGAGCAGGATCTTTAGAATGTCAGTTCTGCTATTGAAATTATATTCCCCAAAAGACAATGAAAATGTATAGTGAATTGAGTGAGTATATAAGGTGCATGCACTAATCATGAAGGTTTCTTAATAGAGAAACAGAAACAACATAAAAGAATCAAGTATCTATGCAGATAGTTCCAACGAAGAAGGCATACCAAATATTGTTATGAAATTATAAACAAACACAAGGTTAATACAGGGAAGTCAATTATTTACTGGTGTACTAGGAATAATAATTGAATTCTGTCATTAAGAATACAGCATCACATTAGCACCAAAACAGCAAAACTTCGGTTATAAATCTAAATGTATGTATGGAGAAACTGATAACTTTTACAAAATATGTGAACAAGCAAAAAGCCATACCATGTTCATGGATTAGAGACTCAGTAGTGACAAGATACCAGTTTTTCATAAGTTTATCTACAGATTTAATGCATTCATAACCTGAATATCAACACGTCATTAGTGGTGATCGGCAAATTGATTAGAAAGTTTACATAAATGATAGAAGATCCTAGTGACCAACCGGACGTAGACGGAAAAAGGGAAACCCAGAGAAGTGACAGGACTCGACTTGAACAGCTTCCATACTTCCTACGAAGCTCCGGGAAAGAAAACAGCGTGGATGGCGGAAGACTGGCTGGTCAGCAAGACAGGATGGGTAGGGTAGAACTCTACCGGTGGCATCAAAGGATTTTTGCCAAAGAAATCAGGCAACTCAGTGAGAGAAAATCTAGCCTTTTCAACATACACACACACACACACACATACACATGAGCACACAAAAGAAATCTACAGACCTTACACTTTCCACAAACATTAACTCAAATGGATCTTAGAACTACATGTTGAACCGCAAACAACCAAGCTACTAGAAGACAAGACAATGTAGAATACTTCAGTCATTTAATTTTTAATCTTGAATTAAAATCATATAAGATGTAAAATATACTTTTTACTAAAAGTAAACAAAAAATGAAAGAGTAAGAAACTACCTATCAGATTTCATTACTGTTAAAGACTTCCCATCTATGAAAGACTCTGTCAAGAGAGTGAAAAGGTGAGTTGCATACTAGGAGAAAATATTGGAAAACACTTGGCTGATGGAGACTCACATCTAAAATGCAGAAAGATTACTTGAAGAATGTTACTCCAAGGAACTTCAGTCTGGAAAACTCTGGTATGTGATCCTGGAGCCTGGGTCATTGGGGACATAGTGGGGTACAAATAGCTAGAAAATAGGGGGCATGATATTTAGTTTAATTTTTTTGTTTGTTTTTTGTTTTGAGACAAGGTCTTACTAAGTGGTCCAGGCTGGCCTGCAACTCTCTACGCATCCCACGACAGCTTCACACCCACAGTCTTCCTGCCTTCGCCTCATTAGTGCTGCGATTGAAGGTGTACAGCACACAGTTGGAAGGGGATTAATATTTAGATATTGAAATTCTCCTTTGCAGTTGCAGCCGGCTTTCTGAGCCACACAAAGAGGGAGATGCTCAGAACAAGCCCCCAAATGACCTTTAGGGAAGGAACAAAACCAGATGATGCACAGAGTGGAACCAAGAGAAATACGGACAGTTAGGGAGATGCTTAGAAGCGAGACGTAAAAGCCAGACAGAGATACCCAGCACAGGTCACCCCTTACCTTTCACCCACTTGTTCTACCTGACAAGCCCTGACTTTCTGAAGGCACTGTTGCCCAGGAGGTAGTGCCCCAACCTGTGCCAGCTCTGGAGGAGTCACCCAGCTCCCTGTCCTTCTCCCCCCTGTCTTGACAGGGCCTATCTTTGAGGGCAACAATGAGCCATGAGAGAAAAGAAAACTCATACCCACTACAGCTTCCTCTGTCTGGCTAACCTCTACACGTACACACACACACACACACACACACACACACGAACCCCTAACCATACCCCAAGAACTCCCAAAGTCTGAAACCAGGACAATTTGGCTCTAACTTCCTACCTGAGTCTGCTGTTGTACATGCATATTATTTATTATGTGGAAGATTATTTTATCCAACTGTGTCACCATAACCCCACACTCAACATAAAGCATTATTTATAAAATGATGAAGTAGCTCTGACTGGCCTTGAACTCATGATCCTACTGCCTCTGCCGCCTTCATTCTACTGACACTACCACAACTGTGGTCAGGATGTATTGTTTGAGAAAAGAATAATTAAAATTTTTCAAAAACTGGGAAAAAAGAAAAGGAGAGGAGGGAGAGAAGGTGGGGGAGGGAGACTAGTTTAGAACTCAGCAAAATCAAAACAACCAGCATGATTTTAAAATGGGTTGAGGGCTAGAGAGATTGCTCATTGGTTAAGAGCACTTGCTTGTCTTCCAGAGGACCAGAGTTCAATTTCCAGCACCCACATTGGTGGCTCAGAGCTGTCTCTAACTCCAGCTCCAGAGTATCTGATGCTCTCTTCGGTCCTCTGAGGGCCCCTACACACCTGCAGCACACACACACACACACACACACACACACACACACACACACACACACACACTACATGTGCATAGAGGAATAGTTATTTAAAATGAGCTTAAAAGATCTAAACTGATACCACTTCAAAGAGGACACATGAATGGCAAACTGAACATACAAAATTCACATTTCTCCTTAGGAAATTACACATTAAGACAAGAAACTATTCTGCACCTACTAGGAAGCCCAAGTTCCAATGCTCTGTCTGGCAAGAGCCATGCCAGCAGGAAGGGAAAGTGGCAGAAACTCTCATTCACTGTTGGAGTCCACACAAAAATAGCAAAACCATTCCTGAAGATGGCTCGTCAGTTCTTCACAGAGTTAAACTTACCCTGCAAGTCAGTACTCACACTCCTCAGTGCCTTCCCAACTGGATTGGTGATATATGTCCATTCTCAAACCTGTGCAGAAAGGTTTTTCCAAAACTGTCAAAATTGAAAAGAACCAAAATATCCTTCTATAGTGAAATAGATACGGAAGCTGCACTGTGTCCATATACTGAGATATTATTCAAAGTTAAAAAGAAATAACTGTCAAGCCATAGAAAGGCATGAAAGAAACCTAAATGTGTATTACAGTGTGAAAGAAGAAAGATGTAAAGGTGTGTGTGTATGCGTATGTGTGTGTGCATGCGTGTGTGCATGTGTGTGTGTGCATGTGTGTATGTGTGTGTGCATGTGTGTGTGCATATGTGTGTGTGCATATGTGTGTGTGCATATGTGTGTGTGCATGTGTGTGTGTGCATGTGTGTGTGTGCATGTGTGTATGCGTGTGTGCATGTGTGTATGCGTGTGTGCATGTGTGTATGTGTGTGTGCATGTGTGTATGTGTGCATTGGGTTTGTTTCAGTTACTTTAAGACAGGCTCTCATTCTGTAGGAGGGCTGTAGTCCAGGCTGACTTTAAACTCATGACAGTCTTCTGCCTCAGGCTCCCAAGCGCTATAATTATAGGCATAAGCCAAACGCCCAGCAAAAGAAGACAATCTGAAAGGGCTGTTTAGTATATAGAGTGCAGGGCTGGAGAGATGGCTCAGCCATTAAAGGCTAGGCTCACAACCAAAATTATAAGAGTATATAGAGTGCAAATCACTCCATAATGTGTGAAACAGGAAAATGCTAACAATTTCAGTGGTTTCCAGATACGACAAAGGGGGAAGAGAGAAATGAGTACATACAGCATGGGGGGTTTTACAGCAGTGACCCTGTTCTGTGCTGTGCTGTGGGGGTAGATACATGCCATTATGCAGTGTTACAATGCATAGATCTGCACAACATAGCAAATCAGCCTAGATATAGACTGAGTCTCAGTTGACACTGATAGTAATGTGTCAGTATTGGCTCAACAGTGTTGATAAGCAGGCCATTGTAACTCACAATGTTAGTGATGAGAGGGGTGTTTCACGGGAAGATAAGCATGGGAAAGTCTCTGAAATTTCTGCATCATTTTTCTCTAGCCCAAGAACTGTTCTAAAAGAAAAGTCTGTTAAAACATTTCTCACAGATTTCCATAGGAAACAGTAAGAAGGGGGGGAGGGGGCAAGAGAGATGGCTCACTGGCTGGGAGCACTGGCTACTTTTGTATTTCCAGCACCAAGTCAGCAGTTCACAACTGTCTGTAACTCCAGTCCCAGTGGATCTGATGATGCCCTCTTCTGGCCTCCACTGGTACCAGGCGTGCCTGTGGTACACAGGCAGGCAAAACATTGATACACATGAAATAAAAACATAAGTTTAAAAACATAAAATAAGAACAAAAGTATTTTGTTCTATTCCATACTCATAGACTAGATGAATTCATGTCAAGAAAATGACCATATATATTACTCAAAATGGTCTGCAGATTCAACATAATCCATACCAAAGTTCCAATAAAAATCTTATCAAAACCAAAATCAAGCCCTAAAATTCGTGTGAAAACATAAAAGACTTTGAATAGACAAGGCATTCCTAAGCAGAAAGAACAATACTAAAGTATCATAGTAGCAAGCCTCAAACTATACTCTAAGGCCTAAGTGACAGAGCATGATGTTGCCATGGAAATAGAGATAGAGAACCATTGAAGAACAGAGGGCCCAGAAATAAATGCACACAGCAGCAGCCACTTAATTTTCAACAAAGGCATTATTATTTTACTTTTCTCATTACTTTGACAAAATACTTGACAAAGGCAATTGAAGAAAGTAAGAATTATTTTGGTTCAGAGCTTGAGTGTATAGTTTGTTGTGACAGGGCAGCCATGACAGCAGAAGCATGAGGCAGCTGGTGACATTGTGCCCATAATCACGAGTCCTCTCATTCAGCCTGGGACCCCAGCCCATGGTGCTACCCACATTCAGAGTGAGTTTTCCTTCTTTGGTTTAGACTCTTTTGGAAAGACCCTGTTGTTTCCAAGATGATTGCAAATGCAGCCAAGGTAACAATGAGAATTAATGACTATACGTTTGGAAAACAAACTTGAAAAAACAGATAAGTCTCTTCAATGGGTGGTGCTGGAAAAGTGGATTTCCATTTGCTGGGGCTTGAAATTTGATCCAGATCTCTCACCCTGAACAAAAATCTATTCAAAGGGATCAATGACCTTAATATAGAGCCCAAAATGATGAAACTCCTAATGGAAAACAAACAAACAAACAAAGACTTCAAGATACAGACATGGGTAAGAACTTTTTGAAAATGACTCCAATAACACAGGAAATAACAGTTGACAAATAAGATTGCATCATAAAAACAAAAACAGAAACTTCTGACAGCCCAATAAATTGTCAGAAGAGTCAAGAGACATCCGATAGAATAGGAGAAAAAAATGTTAACTGTACTTAGTAGCTACTATCTAGAGCAAATAAAGACCTAAATAAATCAAACTAACACATGAGAGAAACTGGAGATCTTCTGATCAATAAGTGAGCTATTGAGCTGAGTAGACAGTTCTCAAAAGGAGAAAAGCAAACAGCCAATAAAGTTGAAAAGTGCTCAAGAGCCTTAACCGTTAGAAAAAGACAGATTAAAACAATTTTGGGATACCATCTCACCTGCCAGAATGGATAGCAGAGCAAAAAAGACACAAGTAGTGGCCAGGATGTGCACAGAGAGGAAAACCCACTCATTGCTGGTGGGATGTGCCCATGGAGGCTTCTCAGTAAACCAAGAGTGGACGGACCATCAGATGCAGCTCCAGCCCTCCGGGAAGATACTCAGAACTGAGCTCTACCTTGCAGATGCTGCATATCCATGATTTTTTCCTGAATTATTCAGAACAGCTAAGAAATGGGCCCAGCTTAAGACGTCTGTCAACAGACAAATGGTTAAACACTATGTGTTAGATATCCACAGTGGGATTTTGTTTTTCAACCATAAAGAAAAATGAAATGACATTTTTGGAATATGGATAGAATTGAATGTCATCGTGTAAAGCAGAATAAGCCAGACTCAGAGAGACAGACACAGCATGTTATATTCTCCCTTAGGTGGACTGTGGACTTCAGTCTGTAAGGGGGTGAGAGAAAGAAAGTCTTCACGCAGTGTGTGGAGGGGCAATAGAGGGAGAGAGAAAACAGACAGAGGGGGGCAGGAGGGTGAGGGCAGGTGGGAAAGGAAACATACAGATTACCTATGAAAATGCAGGGTGAAACCTGTGACTCTGTGTGCTAAATCAAACAAGTAGTAACAGTAAAAGATAGTGGTTTTGTTGTAAATAATTGTCAACAACTGAAATGTGTATTCAAAGGAGGAAATGAATGTTTTAAATTCAATAAATACATAAGGAAATTTAAGACGTTTTTAATTTCTATAAAATACCATAAAAATACAGAAAGTGATAATTGAACATTACAGTGTTGTGTTTATACTTGTAAATTTATGGATATAATATCATGTATCTGCTATATGTCCATATGTGTATTTATTTAAGATACATTGATTTATTTTTATGGGCAAAATACATGAATATTAGCACAGAGTGATAGCACTGTATTGAAACTGTATTGAAGTAAAGGTGGAATAAAATCAGTATCAAAACTAAGTAGATTGTATAGAACTAAGTCTAGTAGTGCAGACCCCGGAACAGGCTGTAAGAAAATATCACAACAAAGGAATTAATAATGGGATGCCTATATTTATTCATCTTAAACAATATCATAAGGAAAATAGAAAAGAAAAACAAGCAGGAAACACTTAGAAAGCAATGACAGACATAAACATAACTCTATTAATAAAGGTGCTAAATTACATCAACTAAACTGAATGAACATAGCTAAATATTTGGGTGCATTTGAATGTGGACCTAGCTTTCATCTCTTTATGATGGTTGTGAGCCACCATGTGATTAGTGAGAATTGAACTCAGGACCTCCGGAAGAGCAGCCAGTGCTCTTAACCACTCAGCCATTCTCCAGCCCCGTACCTCTTTCATACCTCTTAAATGAAATTCTCGGAGTGGAACTGGCACATCGTGGGTAACTGTATAGCGTGGTCCAGGAGAAGGCCGCCTTCCTTTCCCACACGGTCATACACTCGTCCATCAGCAGTGATACATGAGCGTACCACTCGCTCCTCATTTCCATAGCCCATGGTGTTGTACTTATGACTTCAGCCATCCTCACGAGACTTTAATTTGCATTTCCTTAATGAGCAATGAGTAGAGCATCCAGTGTTCATTTGCAATTTCTAAGACTCACTTAATGAATTGGCTGCCAAATATTTTACCCATTTATAATGATTCATAAGAGTTACTTGTATATATTATGGTTGTAAGTACTTGATGACTTATATGTTTTAGAAAATACGCTTACATCTGTACCTTATGTATGCATTTCCAGAAGTGTGACTTTTAAAGAAAGAATACAAATTTCTAATAAAGTATAATTTTTTTTTAAATTTCTTCTTCTAGGATTCATAATCTCGTGGTCTCAGATATATTTTATTCTGAGACAGAGATCTCTGTGTATCCATGGCTGGCCTGGAGCTCACTATGTAGACCAGACTGACCATGAACTCACAGAAGTCCACTTGAAGACATGCCACCACTCCTGACATGGTCTGAGAATACTGATTTAAACCAAGTCGTAAAGTTTCCTCCTCTGTTTCTTCTAAATGTCGTATGTTTGAATGCTTTGTTTTTGTTTTTAATCTGTTTTGAACAAGCATTTGTCTTCGCTGTCAGGTAAGGATCCCTGAGAAGCCCAATTATTCTAGTTCAATTTGCTGTAATTGCCCTTTGCCTGTTTATTTGCTCTGGAATAGTTTTCAAAGCTCATGGACATGTGGATCTGTATCTGGAGTTTTTATCACGATCCGTTGACTTTTACACTATTCTCATTCATACCCATTTTCTAGATGGCACTATGCTAAGACTTAAAATCGTAAAGACTGGATCCTTTTAGAAAATAAATGAGCATTCTAGGTCGTGTACATTTTACGTTTTAGAATTCTCTTTCCAGTTTCTATATACAGGCTGGCTGGAAGTGTAGTTGGACATACAGCAAATCCCCAGAATTGAGGAAAACTGAAGACAACCCAATAGTTGAGCTTCCAGCCTACAAGCACGGCATATCTGCACTAGTCTGCTGGTGTCTTCCTCAGTTTCCCTAAGCAAAGTTTTGAGGTTTGTGCTGTGCAAGATGTGCATGTGTTTTGTGATATTTACCTCTAAATATGTTACATGTTTGATTCTATAATGGATGGTAATTTTTATTTTTATTTTCAAATATCCTTTGACAAGTAATTAATTTCACATTTTCATTTCCCCTCCTGAGGACTTGCAGATTCTTTTGAGGTTTTCTTCATGAACAATCCTGTTGTCCCTGAGTATAAATGGTTTTACATTTTCCTTTCTAATCTGATTATCTTTTTGTCTCTATTTCTTGTCTTGTTGTTCTAATGGCAGGAATAGTGAAAGCAAGCAACCCTGCCTCTCTTTCCAGCCCCAAAACAGTCAGTCTATCATTTTGGTGGTATCTAGAAGGTGTTTGCCTTGGCTTTGTAATCAAGGGTATTTATCAAATTTATAAGCTTCCTTTTATTCCTAGATGACTGGGAAATTTAATTATGAATGAATGCTGAATTTAGTAAAATTTTTTATCTTCTTCCCACTATTTTCTTTCTTTGCCAGGGTCTTACACATCACAGGCTAGCTTCAAACTCATTATGTAGTCAAGGAACATCTGGTCTTCCTGCCTCTATCTCCTGGGAACTGAGAGTACAGGCATATGGTGCCCTGCCAAGCTTATGTGGTTCTGCCCATCCAGCCTGGACCCGTTCATGACAGGCAAACATGCTACCCACTGAGCTAAGTCTGCCCCAGTATGCTTTTCCATTTTGTATGTATTTGTAGGGTTCTGTGTTGTAACCAGAAACATGTATACAGTGTATAACAATCAAATTGAGGTGATTAGCACCCTTTTATCCACTTGTCATTTACTGTGTTGAGAACCTAAACTCCTGTGGGCTAATAGGATTCACGTAAACGGCTTTGTAGCTACAGTCACTCTGCTGTGCTATCAAACATTGGAATTTTTTCCTTCTCATTATTCTGTTAACTGTTTTCTGACTTTTCTCTGCCCTTCCTTATCCGTGAACACTATCCTACTTTCAATGGAACCAACCTCTTACCTACGTTTTCCCTTTGTCTGGATTGTTCACTTGCTATAATGTAACCTGGTCCATGTTGTCTCAAATCATGGGATTTCATTCTTGTGTAATATGATTTCATAGAATGAGTTAAAATGTCCTCTCCTTCTGTCCTGAAAGAACATAGGTGGGATTTGTGTGACGTCTCCCGGATTGGGGTAAAGGCATGGATTCACCAAAGAAACTACATCCGCCTGGGGGGTTCATCTTTGTAATATTTTTGACCATTAATTCAATCCCTTTGCTTGCTTGCTTGCTTGCTTGCTTGCTTGATTGATTGATTGATTCCTTAATTCTTAGATAATTTCTTACCACGTGTCATGATTAGCTTCAGCTGTCAACTTGGCACAACCCACAGATACTTGGGAAGAGGAAACTTCAGTTAAGGAATTACCTCCATAAGATGTGGCTCAGGCTGGCTTAGAACTTGTGATCGTTCAGCCTCTGCTCCACGGCTGCTAGCATCACAGGCATGCAGCACCACTCTCAACCAGAAGAAGGGCTCAGTTCATTTTATATCTATTGCCTGTACCTTCTATAACAAGCTGGCAGCTACTATCTTTAAACCAGCTTGTATATTTGCACTATGTTGCTAGGCTTATTCATATAAAACCATAATAATGGTTCCTTTACATTGTGATATCTTACTTCATCCCCAGTGATGGTAAGCTGTTGTTATTCTTTTTTCTCAGTCCTGCTTGAGTCTTGAACACATCTTTCCTTGCATCGAGCTTTAGGTTGCACCGATATTTCCCCCATTGCTTTCCCTAATCTATCTTATTGGTTTCTGTTCTGTATTGCTTTATGCTTATTGATTTATTGATTTATTGATTTATTTATTTATTTATTTATTGGTCACTGTGCAACATCCTGCACAGCCTGGTTTCCTAGCTAGAGGCAGCAAGGGAATGAAAAGAGGACAGACACGCAGACACACATACGATGGAAGCTGGGATCGGGTGAGGTTCTCTAACCCACACTGCCTCTACAACCTGGAACCTCAGTGTGTTCTGGGCACATCACAGGGGTCCAGGGGAGAGGGATGGCTAGTGTGGGGAGGAGATCTCTGCGGGTGAGCAGTCTCTCAGGGTATAAGAAGGAAAAAGTCACAGTCGTTAGCCCTTGCACACCCTGACCAGTCATCCATAAGCACTCATACTCGGACTCCTGAGGAAACCTTTGCAATCCTCTTGAGCCTCACTATGGTAACGGCTTCATCAGTTAACCATTGGTAATTACTGATTGCTTATGGAGGCTTCCACAGGCTATGCCTATTTAAAAACACATATTTGCTCAGGACTTCACTCACTCAGAGCTTGTAGAGCTAGGGATCCAATCCCTGGGCTTGCATGTGATGAGCAAATTCTTTACCTCTGACCTGTGTGTGAACTCAGCCCTTTCCTTTTCAGTTTGAGCCTAGGTAGATCTCAAATGTGCAGTCCTCCTGCCTCAGCCCCCCAAGTTGTTGGAATTACGGATATGTGACATCTTACCCAGTTTATGCATAGTTTAGACTGAATCTTTTGTAAAGTAGGAGCTTAAGTTATGATGTGAGGCTTAGGTGTTGTCTAAACTGGACACTTTATATAACGTTCCGCATCCATGTTGTCCCTTGTCATTCAGCTTCAGACACATCTGCCTGATGTATATATGCCATATTTTTATATTCATTCAATTGAAAGCATTTAATGATTTTGTGTTTCTTCTTTGCCAGAGTAAGCTGGGATGTCGGGTAAAGTGATATTTAGATGATTCTTGCTTAACCTTTAAATATTTGTACATTGTTCAAGCAGCTCTGTTCCGGGTTTCTAATTTAACTCCATTAACCAGAAAAAAAATTCTCCACATGTCTTCCTATCTCTATATCTCTAGACACTGGTTCCCCTGACATTTTGTCCTGTAAGTGACATGCTAGCCTCTCAGAACTGTGAACCCTGTCTTCTTACTTCCGAATGACCACCAAGCTCTGCTGTGTGTCCCCTCCTGCACTATGACCTGGAAATTTCAGCCAGTAACCTGGAGCTCTGTTGGGCTTAACTGGTATTTTTATCCTCAGAGCAATCACTGTGCACAGATCATACAATGTCTGAGAACAATTGTTTCACATTCTGTGCCTCTTTTCTGAGTACTTAATGGGGAAGAGTAATTGCCCTCCCTTTTACTCAGCCATTGCCCGCAAGCAAGTGGAGAACTATCTAAGTCAATTGTGTTACCTCAAATAGCAAGGAATAGAAAATACAACATTAAAATGTGCCATTTTCTGTAGCGAAAGCAATATAAGGCACCCATAAATATATTTTATAAAAGACGTACGGTGTATGAAATACTACAAAACACGATTTAAAAAATAAATCATTTAATATGAAAACTGAAAAAAGTACAATGCTAATGGATATAAAACTAGACAGTGTAAATTTATTTGAAGATCTAATAATATTTTAATACTTTTGTTGTGCACGAAATTTTAAAACCTAGGTATAATATTTGTTTACAACAACAAGGGTCTAAGGATATCTGATGTAAATAAATAATTGATATTATTATCATTGGAATAGGACATAGTCCATGGCATATGTGTGAAGGACAGAGGAATCAAGTTGAGGTCAGTTCTCTTCTGCCTTTCTATGTGTTTGGAGGGATTGATCTCAAGTCATTTGTGCAGCAAGTGCCTTTAGTCAGTAAGCCATCTTGCTGGCCCCTAATACACATCTGAATAACCCTGGATGTATTACAAAATACCATTATGTATAACAGCACTGTGACTTGTGTAGTGTCAAATAGCACGATCTCTGTGAAGAGATTGCGAATAGATTGTGAGTGTCTAACAGTACCTAGCTGGTTACACCCACTTTCTCTGAGCTCAGATTCCTTACCCAGATAATAACAGTACCCACCTCATCTAGGAAAAGACTGAACATGTAAAAAGGTCCCTGAGACAGTGACTGGTTGTGGTTTGAATGTGAAATGTGCTTCCCCAACACACACACTTCCACACCACACACACACACACACACACACACACACACACACACACACACACACACACAACATAGGCTCATGCGTTTGAACATTTAGTTCTCAGCTGGTGGCTGTGTTTGGGGGAGCTATAGAACATCCAGCTGCAGGCACAGAACTGGTCACAGGGTACAAGTCTTCGGAGGTTATTGTCCCTTTCTCCTTTTTGTCATTCACTCTGTCACGACCTGAAGGCCATCTGAGGAGCTCCCACTGCCCCAGAGCATTCCTTCTGTTCTGTGATGGTCTGTAATCTTGAACCAAATGTGACTTTCTCCCTTAAGTTGCATCTGTCAGTTATTGTGTCACAGTAACTAATACAGTTGGCTTCTCGCATGTGTGAATGCATATTAGCTACTTTTATGTTCATTTGCCCTTACTTATTAACATAAAAAGACATAGCACAGTGGTAGAGAAATAGATAATGAAGGAGAATCAAGAAAAGAATTTTAATAAACAGGACTAATAACTTTTGATCTCTGGGGAAGTCTACGTGTTCATCAAGTGGAGACAGATGAACTTATTCATATTCGTTGTAAGATGTCTGTGCCCTGTCTACACCTGCAAAGTGAAATTAGTTATGTATCAGAGACTCTCACATGTAGGAATCACAATACCACAGTGATCCCCAGGCTTAAGGCCAGAGCTTAAAGCGTAGAAGAATAAATATAACTCTTATTTCATGGCCTACATAAAAAATTTAAAGGAAAATTAAAATACATATAGACATTTGTGACGCTATGAAGAAATTAAGGGAATCACTGAAACTAAGTTGAGGTGTGCTGGCACATCAGTATTCAGAGGCAATCAGGTGCATTCAGGGTAGTGTGGCTGTAGAATGAGATATGACTTCCAAAGGATACAAGTGTGCCCTTTGTGTTGTCTTTATGTTTACATTTTTCTTACATCCCTCCTTGGTTTGCTGTATTTCAAATCCTTTTAAAATTTTCTGAGGAGTTTCCCCAAATCTACACCACTAATATTTGCGGTCTATCAATAGTGTATTACTTCCATAAATAAGTGTTTTGCTTTACATTTTATAATTTAGTGCTGTGAAATGAACTTCTTGGTTTCTCCTAGGAAATATTTCAAGTTATAAATACCCCCATGAAGATTCTTTCCAGAAAGCAAACTTGCAGTGGGTTGGAATTACAGGTCCCCTGAGGACATAAAGAGGAGCCTAAGGAGCAGGAAGATGTCGGAGCTGGGGACATTAAATGGCATTGAAGTATAATGGAGAAGAAACGTCTACTCCAGAATTTTCCTAGTTGCTCACAATGCTTACATTCCTGTCTAAATTTTTGTAAGGAAACAAAGAATCTTATCATCCAAATCATATCACCTCGGATCAGAGACACAAGCATCTCAAAGGAAATTCTTGAGAGCCTTGGGTACCTTAGCAACTTAAAAATGTGTAGAAAGGGAAATGTCAAACTAAAACGCTTCTTTTTTACATGAATATCAAAGGTGCCTTGGTTGTGGATATGAGTCTGCAGAGATAGGAGGGCTGTGGTCCCAAATAGTGTGTGATATGAACTATTTCGTGATCCTTGAAGAGTATCCAGAGGCCAAAATGAACTTCTTTTCATTTATAAAGATGAGTGCAGGGTGCTCAGCGGATGTTTAGCTTTTCAGGAAAAATAGGACATTACAATTCAGGAGTTTCTAGAAAATCATTCAGGGCAACTTTTGGAAAATTGGGTCTGAAGGATCTGCTGTAAGAGATTCTGAGGTGATGGGAGAGATTTCTTCCTCCTTAGAAAAAGAATTTGTTAAATCTCCCGAGAAACGAATGTCTCCATAAAGTGTCATGCCCGGGCCAGGGACTTCAGAGACTAGGAACTGAGTTCTGGGGAGTCATTTTCTGGGGTGGAGATGAACTCAGCTCAGCTAGACAGCATGTGTGGTGGTTACTTCAACTGCTACCTGGACTGGATTGGGGTCGACCTGGGGGTTGCTGCATATTTCATCACATTGTGAAGCGCAAGACTTTGTTGTTTACTTGAAAAACCTGCTTCTAGGTGTGGTGTGGCTCAGCCTTATTAAACACATTTAATGCCAAACAACGACCATAACGTTAGTTTGTAGAAGGAAGCACCCGTGTTTGAAAGTGATGTCTAATTGAGAATCAGACAAAGTGACAAATCAGAGGAAGGATTGACAGAATAGGAAATGGCCAACTCTCACAAAAACAGAGAAGAAGGAGAGGTGATTTAAGAGCAAACAGCACAGAGAAAGAAGGCAGTTTTGCCAGGACAGTCATAGAGACAGGTTGCAGAGAGAGAACAAGCTAGACACAGGGGAAGACAGAACAAGCTAGAGAAGATTACAAGCAGAGTAATTCAGTCAAAAGCTGAAAGAAGCCAAATTAAATCATTCAGCATGGAGAGGAATTTTGAACCAGAACAGCTGAGTTGAACAAACCAGTCAGAGTTCAGAAAGAACTAGGAAGAGGTAATCTTATTCAACAGCAAGTCTCAGAGACTGAAAGCATTCTAGGCCTAAATGATATTGTACAGAGTCTAGAAGTTTCCAGGACTAGGTCTAGCTTAGCAGACGGAGACAGTAAGGCTCTGAGATGACAATTACCTCAAGCAAATAAGAGATATTTTATACCTGGGAGATCTCTAGATCATGCCTCTGGGTGTGCCTGTGAGGGAATTTGCAGGAGTCATAACTAAGAAGAAAAGACATCCCTAAAGAGAGTGGCACCATCCCATAGGATGAGCCCCTGTATAGAATAAAAGAACGAAACCACCGCTGCACACCTGCTTCTCTTTGCTTCTTGTCCTCTACCCATCCCCACCATGTTTCCTACCATGAGCGACAGACTTCTGGTACTGTGAACCTAAAAACAAAATAGCCCGTCTTCCTTAAGGCATCTCCCCCAATATCCTGTCTCATGAGAAGGCCATGACTAGCATAGTTGACAGAATGTGTGAGAGAAATAATGTAAAGAAAGACATTGATTTCAGGGGGTTGGTCCCTTGAGGAATAGAGAGGAAACTGGCTAATAATGATCATGAAGATTTTATCTTCAAGCCCTCGGCCCCAAAAAGTTATTTTCAAAGTCTTCATTGGGTTGTTTGATCTTTAGCTAGCCTATGACCACTAAAGGGTTAGTATATAGTGTGTTTGCTAAGTTAAAGAGGGAAGTCACTTTCCAAACCAAAGGACTGGCATCATCTCTCTGGCCTTGTCCCAGTGTGACAAGCATGCTGAGATGTCCTAGCAGCCATAGTGAGGCCTCAGAAGGAGAGCCACATCCTGTGTTTGGTGGTAGAGTAACAGACGAGTTCTCTTGTTACGGTGGTAAGATGATACGGGCAGCCAAGCCCAAATGACCTGAGCTCATTCGTGTGGGTTCTGACATGAGGAACAACAGATATTCCAACAAAATAAGCACAGTTAACTACACATGTGCTCTGCCACCAAGCAACACTCCAGGCCTGTAAATATGTTTCGTGTGTGTGTGTGTGTGTATGTGTGTGTGTGTGTGTGTGTGTGTACATACATATGCAGGTTGGAAGACAATTTAAAGAAGTTGGTTCTCTTCTTCCACCGTGCGGCAGCAAGCACCTTTGTCCACTGAGCCATCTTTCTGGCCATCAGATATTTTTTTATTCTGATAAAATATATATAACATCAAGCATTGTTTTGTTCATTCTACCATTCACAGTTCCATGGCGTTAAGTCTTAAGATTGTAATCGGTCAGCCATCCTTACCCTCCATCTCCAGAATATCTAATGTTCTTCAACTAAAACTCCCTATACTTTCTTCCCCCATAAATCTCTTTCTTCTACCCAATTACATAGAAACATATGGTATTTTGGGGGGGCAGCTACATCATTCCACTTGGGAAAAAATGCCCTCAAGATCATCCAGACTTTAACATATATGTCAGAACTCCCATCTCTTTAAGGCAGGCAATACTTCATTGTATACAGGAACTATGTGCATGCATGTTTACATTTTCTTTATTCAGTCATCTCTTACTGAATTCTTGGGATCCCCATACATTTTGTGGATTTTTGATAGCATTACTGTGTACATGGGTGCCCCGCTGTCCGTTCTAGTCCCTGCTCTTTCTTGAGCATAAACCCAGAAACAAACTCCTAAAGAACATCAATTTGCTTGCTTAATTAGTTGGGAAACCGCCGCATTACTTCTCCTGGCGGCTGTGTCATTTCGCAGTCTGCTCACCATTGTACACATATTCCAATTTTTATGCTTCCTCCCAACTCATTACTTTTGGGTTTGCGTTGGCATTCTTTTTCAACTTCAATCCTAGTGACTGTGAAGTGTCACTCAGCACAATGTTGAGTTGTGAGTCCTTAATAATGATTTCAAGTGGCTGCTTATGTGTTTATGAGCCTTGAACAATTGTAAAGATTTATGATTTCATAGTTCAAGGATTTCCTTCTTTCTCTGTATGTTTGACTTCACTTATGTATAAAGTATGTATATAGTTGAATAGGACATAGGGAAAATGTGACTCTTAGCCATGTTTCAAACACTCACATTGCCCCTGATGATGGACCAGGTGCATGATTTTCAAGGTGTTTAATGGACATAACTCACCCCTTGCTATCCATCTTAAACATGGAGGCTTTACTCAAAAGCTTAGCACAATCTAGGTTCTATTCAACTGTACTCTCTCCTTGATTTCCCAGTCTCCCTGCCATCATTAAATTAGCACACTTAAAAACCTGTGGGAACTAGAAAGGAATCCTACCAAAGCCACAGAAAACAGCAGGTTATTTGCTGTCTTGTGACATGTAGTTGAATTAAACGTCGCTCTGCATTTCATCAAGTGCCTGCTAATTAGGAAACAGCTTCTTCTTAGTTCTTTCTATTTTAAGATTTGGCTCTTACTGACCTGGACATTTATGTGCATTAGATGCTTTGTAGTTAAAAGCAAACTCCTGTCACCTCTCTAAATTACAATGAGAGAAGAAATACTACTTGCCTTTGTAAGGGCTGGAGGGCTGCTTTACAAACTCCCAACACTGTCTCTTTCATTAGGAGGATTTAAAGCAGGGAAAGAATGTCAGCACCTTTGCCTCTTTTGCATTCTAAAGTAGGTAAAAGGTCATACCCCCTCGGTCAGGCTCAGAGGTCCTTACACATCACTGGAACACAGTATCATTACTAACAAGTAATGATGACTTACGGTATCCAATGTTCTCAGGTGTCTGTGTTGAAATGATATGTTCCATTACACCTGCAGACACCAACCTAAGAAGAAATAGTACATCTTTACTTCAGGATTCAACTCTCAAAATAGAAAAAATTTTGACTTGTACTCAAAGCTAACAAAATACTTAAAACAGCACATGGGAATCACACTGTGATTATAGTTTCAGCCCCCACCACAACCTGGCCGTCTAACACATTTTTGTACAACTTTCCAGACGGTTTCCAACTCTTCTTGTTGGTTCAGATAAGTCATTCAGTCTTCTATGTATGGGAGCGTTTTGCGATAAAAGGAAAGAAAGAAAACCCTTTCTTGGCACTGGCAATTTGATGGCATAATGAAGCACATCCTAAATCATTTTCAGATTCCTTTACAATATAGAAGCACAGATGGGTGACATCATGTGTAGAGCAACTTTTATTGAAAGCATTAAAAATGTTTCTTGAAGGATTCTTAGAAACTAGAATGGTTAAATCAGGAAGTCTTTGTGCCACCTATAAATAGGACGTGGAGGAATCTGACCTCACAAGCCTTTGTCTTGTATCTAAGAAAAAAGAAATATTGTAGGACAAGCTCAGCCCATAGATGGATATCCAGCTCTCGAAAGGGTTTCCCTACAGAACCGAATAATTATACATTAATAAGTTGCCAAAGCATGCTGAAATCTAGATTGTCAAAGAGTATTTCATATAGCTAGATTCAGCGTTGGCTGTTGGTGGAACTGCATCTTACCTGAAGCCATTAAATAATATAATGTCCAAAGTTTAGGATGATGTACATTTGGGAAATTGTTCACAGCTAGGCTGAGAGTCATAAAAAGTTCGCCCATCCAAAGTGTGAGGCAAAGCATCCATATTGCAGACCGTGTTCGTGGAGACAAAAATCTGAATAAAATTCACAAATGATTTTAAATGGGTATTACAGAATGGAACTCACGAGAAAGCACATCTATCTGTCCAGATATGTGTTTTGTAAATAAAGTTTTATTGAGACACAGCCTTACTCACTAATTTACATTTTGTCTGTGACTGTTTCCATGTGCAAAGCTCAATTGCTGGGCAGAGATCATTCTTCTTGGAAGAATTAAAATATGTACTCTGTGTCCCTTATAGAAAAAATTTGCTGAGTCTTGCTATATTATGTTTTGCTAATGGTAAAACTGACATTAGTCTAGGACAAAATAGGAAATTGATATTTTATAATCATTATAATTTATGCCCTTCGATTCATTATAAAATTGACATTTTATAACTTTAAAGGTGCCTTCATATTCATTAACTCATTTGAATGTTGAAACAATCTCATGATATATGACAGAAAATACTTTCAGGTGATCCAGTGCTGAGAGCCAAAGTGTCTTCTCAAGGGCAGCATGACAGGTCTGCATGCTCTTCTAGTAGGATGAGCTTTGTCAAATGCTGCCAATTTGTTTCTCTTGACAGCTGCTCAGCAAACAAGGTCAGGAGGCCAGGGAAGGGTAAAGGTCAAGAAGCCCTGGAGAGTCCCGTGTGTGTGATCCCTGTGCTGCCTGGGGAGCAGCAGCTGCCCTTTGTCTCCCATGGATGGGAAGCTGTCCTCTACGTGGCTGCTCTGCCATTTGCTCCTGTGCATAGGAGGTTTTCTTCCAGACAGGGGTTCCTGGGTTCATCTGACACAACCCATGTCCTATCTAGGGACTGAAACATCTATAGGGTCTGTCAATCAGTATTCAAGATAGAAGACACTTCCCAGGTCACTGCTGTGACTGAACAGGTGTTCCATGTCCATCCTTAGTACATGGTATAGGTAACAGACAGCTATTTTGACTTATACAGAAGAGAGGCTCTGGGACCAGTTGGCCTGAGTTCAAATCCCAGTTCTAGCATACATTATCTATGAGTTTCTAGACCTCTGGATGCCTCAGTTGGCTCAGCTGTAAAATGAATCTAATAATAGAGCCTACCTCTTGGGGTAGGGATGAATGACTTAGAACAGAATTGGTGTTAGCAGTTGTCACTAGCAATCATCACTATCCACACCTGCTATGGCTGGTGGCATTTGCATGCTGAGAGGCACCTTTAGTAATGCGCACTGGAACCTGACGCCTTCACATCCAAGAATAGATCTGAGTTGTTGACTGTCATTTCTTACCTGTCATCTTTGAGGGTTAGGAAGAAGAATTTTGAAAAGTCCACTCCATAGCCCTGCAGCAGCATATGCTAATTGTAAGGCACCAGTGGCCTGAGATTCAGAGGTACCCCACAATGCCCCGGAAAGGGGGCTCCCAGCCAGTTCAAGGCCATGGGGAAAGCTAGTTTGAGACCCCTCATCATGCAATGCTTCCCTGGAGAAATAAGAAAAAGTATCCTTTTATAAAGGATCTTAACTTCCATGTTTAGAACAAGAGAAAGTTGACTTGAGGTCAATCAGAGGAATTTAAGTTAGCTAGGTAAATAGACCAGTAAACAGGAAACAAGCAAACCAAATGAACAACCAATCATGATAACTTGTGCCTTCAGGATTTGGAAAACAGAGTAGAACAGGCAAGCATAGAGCAGCTCTGAGCAAAGCTTGAGTGAACTCAAATATGCAGGAGCCCCTGAGAGCCAAATCCCAGAACCCATCATACACGGTGTTGCACGGGCTAAATCCAGGAGCTGTCTCAGAGGTCAGAGGCCAAGACGAGAGTCAATGGAAGCAGCTATCAGATTCACTCAAGGTAGAGTTTCAAGCATCATAAGTTCTCTGTTTTCATTGGGGATAATATCAAAGCAAGGAGATTCTCAAAGTGCTGTGTGAGGCTGGGACATGTAGTTATGAAAACCTCGAGGTACACATTGGTCTGAGGAGGAGGGAGGAAAGAGAAGACAGTCACCCATTCAATAGTAGCTGGACATGAACTCACATATTTGTAATTTTAATTCAGGGGAAGAGGCAGGAGATTTGGGAGTTCCTGTCAGTTTGCTATATTAATAAGACCCTGTCTCAAAATAAGCCAAAATTCAATAACAATAATCCTAAAAGTGGCTTGGGAAGATGCCCTCACGCAAACAAGACTAATAGTGATGAGTTTGGATGAACATGGTATCTCAAAAGAGGAGAACCCTTTGGCCTACTTTGCTGACCAGTCCATTGACTACCAGAAGTGGTGACAGTGACATATGGGGACCAAAGGGCCTGGGAACAGAGGTTGTGCCTTGCACATGCAGACTGGATGGAGTCTTGAAGGGACTGGACCACAGCGGGGAGGTTTGAATTGTACTGCTGCAGGCATTTAAAGCCCACACGTTAAGAGGAAGGTGCTTCTGCACCTGATTGGCTGGGAAGCAGATACCACGAGTGGTTATCCGTAACCGGAGCAGATGGTAGATTGGTTACCTCTTGGTGGCAGGAGAGAAATTGTGGGACTAGATTAAAGCGATGTCTCCAGAACAAGTCCACATGAGTATAACGGTTCCTGGAATGTGACAGTGTTTGTTCTGTAAAGCTCTTCGACACCCTGGTGTCCCTCATGATTCAAGTTTTTTGTGATCCAATGACAGCTTTGTTATCTTTGGACTATGATGATAACATAGCAGTGACTCTACAAACTGTCCCCTTTCCCTTCTTGCGTGAGCGCTAGGAAGCTCAGAAACAAACGTCCAGGTCTCTGGTCTCTATTATTGATTATTCTTTATTTTAACTTCACACAATTATTCCTAATAGAGTAGGTATTTTGCCAACCAATTTCAGTATTTTTAGGAATAAAGTTTTTTGATTTAATTTTTTTAAGTCAGTCAATATTCTGTCTCGCTAGTGTGTGGTGGTTTCAGGCACATTTGGTGCTAGCTGACCAAGCAAATGCTTCTAGGTCAGCTCTCTTTTCTTTTCTTTGTCTAAAATGAAAATATCCCACGCCGTGTAGATGCCAGCTGTATGGTGGCCTGAGGGTTTGATACGCTCTGAGAGACAAAGCGTCTCAGGGAAGCTTCCAGTGAGTGGAGATGGAAACTAGTGGACCAGGTATGCTTTCAGGCCTCGACCTTCTGCATGAGCCAGACTCCTTCACAGAGATGCGCAAATGTTGGTACAAGCCGGCAAGTCTGTCTTTTGAGTGATAGGGAAATGTTTCCCACCAGTACCACAGCTCAAACTAAGCATGACCACTGAACAAATGGGTGTCATCAGGAGTGGTATGAGCTTGCTGTTCTCAGACAGAGTCACCACACAACCTGTGAAAGGCAGATCCAGAAGGAACAAACTAAACAAGCAAGATAGTGCAGCGTCTGTGGTCAGAAACTGTCCCTTGGGGATCTTCACACAGGGATGCAGGCTAGAACATCTCCCAGAGATGCTCTACTCTCACTCCCATGAATAAGAGACATGCCTGGCAATTGCTTTTGCAAGGGTTTCCAGAAACCCAGCTCAGGCCTTGCCTGAAATGTTAACCTATGGTCTAAGGTAGAGCTCAGAAATGTTCCATTTTAGAGGCTTCCAGATAATTCTAGAATCTCTCAGGCTTGCAAAAACACACAGGGCTTAGAGACGGTTGTGCCAGCAATGATGACCCCAGGTGTCCTAACATCTCATATTTTATATCCTGCACATATCTTGTATAAATGTATACATGTGTATTGTTTAATCTGCATGCATGTATATTATATATATGCAACTACACACACACATACATACTTATATATGTATATGTATAGTTGACTAGATATATGGATATATAATATATATTGCTAAATATATTATGTATATCCTACTGCATGCCTAATTATTGGCTGAACATAATGTGCTATGTAAATGCTTGTGTATATGTATGAACCTTTCAAGGACTGACATGTATTTTATATGTCCATTCATAGTCACAGGAATATCCTGTATTTACACAGATATGCATATATATTTATACAATGTAAACATCTCCCGTTGGTTGTTTTTCTGAAGGACACTGGTATTCCCACATCTTCCCGTGGCCTGTTTCATAATAATTTCACTGTTAGCTTTTTTTTTTCTGTCTTTTATAAGTAGGTCTGGTTATCCTGGGCCCTGTTGGAGGAGACAGGTATGCTACACCCATATACAATGTGATTCCTGTTAAATGCCTCGCCCACTGGATAGGAAAACCACCTGTTTTAGGAGGCATCAGGACACAGTTACACTTCTTTCCTGGCATGGATCCCTCCCTGGCTCACCAGGCTCCAGTGCACAACCAGGTGCCACAGGCTCAGCAGCCATAGGGTCTATACCTACTTGGGACCAGACTATATTGCTAGTGCGCATTTCTTTCGAGTTGGAAACCTGGAAGGTGAGCCTCCAATGCAGTTGTTCAGCCGGTGACAGGGCCTGGGATAACCAGACCTGCTTATAAAAGACAGCCCTGCTAGGCTCTGACACACTGTGCTTAGCAGTCTACAGTGTGCCCAAAGGTAGTTTCTTTGCCAATGTTATTCCAGAAGTGAAAGTGACTACTAAGAAGATCCTAGAAAGAAGGAACCTGAGGCAGCTTGAGGAAACATGGCTTTGGCAAAGATGGAGAAGCCTGGTGCAGCTGCAGCAAAGCCTGGACTCTCTGATTTGGACAGGGGTTTTAAGAGGGAAGGGGTTGCTTAAGGTTTATGCTTTCTAATTTGATGGTGCGGTGGGATTTGGGAAGGCACTGGCCCGTTGTCTTCTTGGCTTACTCTTCTCATCAAGGGCTTATTCCTAGCTTCTCTTTATTGGTCTGAAATCGCCAGTGGGCTCCCACTGTGGAGCTGTCAATATGAGTCAGGATTTAAGCTTGTAACCCTGGTGTCTTGTATGGCTGTGTTCAGTCTGCTAAGTAGCATTAAAGTTGGAGTTTCTAGAAGGATAGGATGAGGAGTTTGCATCTGTACGTGTGGGGAGGGGGGTAATTGTTCCCATTTGCCGGATGAAGGACGGGTTTGTTACTGAAGCAACTGAATGGCATCCCTGGTAGGCCAAAATTGTCCCGGCATGATTATTTAAATGCTGGAAATAGTTGTTTCTTTGGGCCAGGCCCACATGTAAAATTCAGGGGTAACAGCTATTTGAGTTGATTCTAAAATTTATACACATCCTGGCCTCAAATTCTCACCTGAAAAGTGCTAAATCACTATGCATTTATCAGGGTATTTTCACGCTAAGGGCCATTATATGATCACAGATTCTCAGAACCCGTTCATAGTTCCTAGAGTGTTTGTGCAGTTTCTCCCCGAGGGAACATAGAATAATTGAGGTTGAAAACAGCTTAACCTCAAATAGTAAAAATCACTGACATGGGAAATAAAGAGAGAAAGGGTTCTCCTTAGTTGGGAAGGGGCTACAGGCTTCTGGCAGGCTGTGTGATTAACTGCTGAGAGAACTGTTTCTGCCTAAAGGAAACCTGACCCGTGAACACTCCTGTTTTCACATGTTACATGTTACATGTTACATCAGTCCTTCAGAAAGCAGTTCAGCTACTCACTAGAGGACACTCCAGGCTCTTTAAAGGGTAAAATATCATAGTCCCAGATTTGCAGAGAAGGAGAGACAGACAGAGACAGACAGAGACAGACAGAGACAGAGAGACAGGGAGACAGAAAGACAGACACAGTCAGAGAGAGAGACAGAGACAGTCCGAGAGAGACAGAGATAGAGACACACAGAGAGACAGAGAGGCAGAGACAGACAGAGAGACAGAGACAGACAGAGGGAGGGGGAGAGAGACAGACAGACAGACAGAGACCGAGAGACAGACAGAGACAGAGAAACAGAGAGAGGGAGGCAGACCGAGAGAGAGACAGAGAGAGAGACAGAGAGACAGAGAGAGAGAGGGGAGAAATACACACGCCTATGCCCACAACCACACTTCTTATACAGGCTAACAGCTCCCCTCTCATCAATTCCTGGATGCTGCATAGCAGCCCCAAGAGGTATGGAAAATGCAATCTTCTGGTTTCTCTCTTTTGCACGGTGCTCTTCACAGTCTATAAACACTAGAAGTGTTTCTCTAGGTGGGTATCCATTGCAGGTCCACCCTTGGATTATAATCTAGGAATGTGCTAAGACACGAAAATATTTTCTTGAACGAATGCCTGGAAACTGAACACGGCGTGAGCTCCATAGTTCTGTAAACCTCGCATCTGGCCCATTTTCACATATTGTACCTGAGTGGGCAGGGCTGTATTTACATTCGTTTTCCATTTCTGGCTGTCCAGTGTCTAGTCTGAACGTGTTGGGGACATCCCTGAGTGAGTCTGCGTGTATGCATATTTCACATTCCCTGTCCCAGAACTGCAGGTCCCGGGAGTTGGAGCATTTATTATTGCAACTGCCACCTTCATCTTTGAAACCCATTTCCATTCCACACGTCCAGGGAAGGGGTGACGTGGCTGCAGGATGCCTTTGTTTAATAAACAAAAAAACAAACAAACAAAAAAACCAAGTGGCCCAGCCCGGCCCAGCCCAGCCTAGCACTTTCCATCCAGCTGAACACACTGTCACTGGCTGTTGAGAAGTGACTCTCATAGGATAATTTTTAGAATTTGCTGCCCCAGCAGGTACCATTCTAGAGCTGGGCTTTTTTTGTTTGAGGGTTTTGTGTGGTTTTTTTTTTCCCTGCCGTTTAAAATGTCCAAATCCTCCCGCTCGGCTAGATCCTTCTTTACTAACGCAGCTGCTAAGCTGCCATCCTCTAAGAAGGATGATTTAAGCAGCAAGCAGAAGAAAACCAGCCGAGGTGACAAGACAGAGAGGACTGGAAGTGAAGGAAACTTGGCGGAGCATCAGCAGGTGCAGGCAGCCACAACTCCAGCTCAGAGGAAGGCGGCGGCTCACAAAGGTAAGGCTGGAGTGGCGCTTTCTTCTAGTGTGCGGAGAAACTTGCTCCTTGGACCCTGCCAGGTAATTGACACGGATGCGGCATAGATCCTATTTAGCTCTGTTTGTGTGCACGCTCCCTTTTCTAACACCCCGGAGCGCACTGTAAAATAACCAGTCATTAGAACAGTGGAAGTGATCGTGCCTTGATTAATTAAAGAATGGTGTAAGAAAGGCTGGGAGTGCCGGTTCTCTTTCAAAGGAGACTTTATTCATGCATTCTGTGCTCTTGCATAATCTGATCATGGCTGGATAAAGTTTCGTATTGCTTGTTTACATGGAAATAGAAAAAGTGTCCTAAAGCCGCGTCATTAATTAGCAGAGGAAAGTTTGCCTGTTTACTTACTGGTAGTCTGTTTAAAATGGTGTGACTCTGAAATGCTAACCTAACTTCATAGTTCTTTGCCAATTGAGGCAAAACTTCCTGCTAACCCTGTTCCATGGCTAAGCCCTCTCAGGTGCGTGTTAGAGTCTGCCCCTCAATAGGAAGACTGTTGAGTATTTGACCTGGAGTTGAAAAATGTTAAACTACTGAGAACTTTTATCTTAGTGTGGATAATCACAAGAGCAACAGGATTGTATTTTTAAAATGTAATATAATTTCTCCCATTTTTATCAAGAACTATACACTAAAATTTCTAAGAAGTATTTCATGATGCTTATTTTAATGTTTTGAGGTCTCACCAAACAATATAATAGCTGCATCCTGGAAGGAAAAGTATATATTTTATTCAAAAGAACAAATTCATTTTATAATTTCGACCCTGCCTCTTCTGTTTAAAACTATTAGAAAAAAATACAATGATCCATTCTTGTGCTATATGCTATTTCGAAGATGCAAATGTTTTTCTGGGAATAATTCCGTTTCTCCTTCCCATTGTTGTTCTTTTGTCCATTTGAGCAACGAAGTGTTTGTATAAAAACTGGAGCCAAAAGACCTTGTAAAAGGTAGAGAAAAGAATGAACGTGGAAAACTTTGTAAGGATTGGTAGAAGTCATTAGAGGCTGAATCCCGGCTATGGTGATAACCATTAGCATTCAATGACATTAGCATTCAATGACAAAGACCGTCAACCTGCCCTGTCTCCAGAATGTTCACATATTTGTGATACACACAGCTGTGTGTCTCTGACATAGACGGGGAGACTTTTACAGGGCGCCTTAGTCCAAAGATTATTGGTCATGCTGATCCTCTTCTGGCGCATTTGGGGGTGCACCTGAACTGACTTTGTGGGTGAAAATAATGTTTAATAGCCGTTGTTTGGGGGAATTTGTTTTAAAAGTCATTAAAAATAAGAATCTTTATCCCAGTACAAGATGAATAGAGATAATAATATTTTTGTAAAAAAATTAAATGAGAAGATTATAAATTTATAAAGTGGTATTTACTTTGAATCTCTTGTGGAGGAAAAGGAAAGTTAACCCAATAAAAATTTTGACGTTGACAGCAGGACAGGTTATTTTGAAAGACACTGTGAGAATGCACATGTATCTTTACATTTAATCAGAATTCTTTTAAAAGGCAGCCCCTCTGTCCTTGTTAAGGTTATTTATTGCTGCAATGAAACACCAGGACCAAAAGCAAGTTGGGGAAGAAAGGGTTTATTCCACTTACATTCCACGTGGTAGTCCGTTATTGAAGGAACTTGGGGCAAGCACCTGGAGGCAGAAGCTGATGCAGAGGCCATGGAGGGGTGCTGCTTACTGGCTTGCTCTCCATGGCTTACTCAGCCTACTTTCCTGTAGAACCCAGGACCACCAACGCAGTCCCACTCACATAGGGCTGGGCCTTCTCCTGTCAATCACTAATTAAGGAAATGCTTTATAGGCTTGCCTACAGCCAGAACTTTCGGAGGTATTTTCTCGATTGAGACTCCCTCCTCTCCAATGACTATAGCTATGTCAAGCTGACATAAAACTAGCTAGCACCTTTATATCATCTAGTATTCACAGCCGCCTCTCGTTGGAGAGCAGGACAAATTCTATATTGCAACGGGGCTGTGTTAGGTTTTCACTGAAGTGTATGTCATGTGATTAAGAAATTGAAGGCCAGACAGATGGTTCATGGGTAAAGGTGCTTCCCACCAAGCCTGCTGTCCTCAGTTCCACATGGTGAAAATAAAGAACTAACTAACACAAGATTTCCTCTGACCGTCACACTTCTGCTATGATACATGTGTTCTCTCTCTCTCTCTCTCTCTCTCTCTCTCTCTCTCTCTCTCTCCCTCCCTCCTTCCCTCCCTCCCTCCCTCTCCCTCTCTGTTTTTCACACACACACACACACACACTCACATGCACATATACACCATAGATAGATGGATGGGTGGATGAATAGTAGATAGATAGATAGATAGATAGATAGATAGATAGATAGATAGATGTAAAAAAAAAGAAAAGAAAAGAAAAAGAAATCCTGGGGCTGGAAGTGTAGCTCAGTGATAAAGCCTTGGGCTTATATGTGAGGCCCTGGGTTCAATCTCTAGTACTACATAAAGAAAAAAGAAAATTAAACCCAAGCCAAGCATAGTGGTACATGCCTATAATTCCAACACTTGGGAGGCTGAGGCAAAACGATTGCTGAAATTTTGAGGCAAGCTTGAATTTCCTAGTTATCTTCAGGCTAGTAAGACCCTATCTCAAAATAACAAACAATTCCAGGAATGTCAAAAATGCCATTGCTGGCCTCACTGAGGTCTTAGTGTTACCGTTTAGAAAGTTTGATGCATTTGTGCCGTGAATGTGGCTTGGTCTTTGTCACGTGTTTGGTTCCTTGTTCACCAAGTACATTTTTAATTTTGTTTAAAGCCTGTGTCTCTCATTTGGTGCATTTCACACAGAACAATAGGACTTCACCTTCATCTGCTTCCCATGTCCCTTGTTCGCCTCTTTAATGCTATGCCCTTAGCCTTTATTTCCCATTAAATTATTGATGCCATGAGTTCTTATCATCACTAGGTCTTCCATGGCTTATCTGTCGATCACGTCTGGACCCTGAAAATGAAGGCCGTGTATACCTACGATAACCTCTTAAGTACTTCCATGCCTGATGTAAGAAACACGATGCTATCACTTCCTCTTGTGGTTTTAGAATCTTAGTGATCTTTTCTGTGGGGGCATTTCCAATTTCTCCAAGGAGAGAAATGCCTTTCTGTCCAACATGCGCTTCTCAGTTTCCTTCTGCCATTTTGCCTGCCCTTTCCTGCCCAATTTCTAGAACACAGAACGATCAGAAGAAACGCTAAATAGGAAGAAGATGTTCTGAGTGTTTGCATGTCCCCAAATCCCTTTATTCTTTTATGATGTCTCCAGGACAGTTTGAGTGGGTATGGATTTCTAGATTGAATGAAGAACCCTGTGTCTCTCATGTATTCCCAGCTTCCTTTGTGGGTAATGCCATTGTTCTCTATTTCAAAGTTTTCAGGATCTCCTCTTTATCTTTGATGTTTCTGAACTTTCCTAAAGTGTTTGAAAGTATCAGGTTTTTATCCATTTTGACTAGATCTTTAATGGGTTCTTTCAAGTTGAAGGGTGCCCTCTGCTCACACTCTCCTGCTAATTCTTAGGGGGTGTGTCCTTCTGTGTCTGCTCTGTTTTCCTCTGTGCAAACCTCTAGGACTCCGGTGTTGTTCTGTGAGGTATATCTTCACTTAAAATTTTAATGTGCGTTTCATCTTTTGGAGTTTCTTGATTTTATTTTTCATCCCCTCTGTGTTATAATTATGATCATTATGTTGTGAATTGCTCAAGAGTTTTATCACTCTAAGTTTGAGACCATAATACATGGCATTGCTTTATGTGTATAAGCAGTGTGCCTGTGAGGTAGTCACTTAACACAGTTATCACTGCCAATTGAACTTTGAGGGTACTATGCAAATCAGGTTCAACAACCCGATTAACCACATCCCTGGGATGCTGGTGTGCTTCTCATTCCCAACCGATGATCCAGGTTGATCCCTGCATCCTTAGGACCATAGCATTCATAAGATCCTCCCATGTAGAACTTCTAGCATGACGCTAATCATCCAAACGGAAGGTAAGTGTTGAAGTGTGCCCTGATACAGGCTAAGATTATCCAGATCAGGGTAGGAGTCAGAGAGGGAGACTGGAACATCTCTTTCTAAGCAGTGTTCCCTCCTGTTCAGATATATTCTCCTAGATGGCCCCAGCCTGGTTTCATTAATTGATTGATTCTTCTTTACTTGTGAGGTACTAGAAATTGAGCCTGGGGCCATGTAATGCTAAGTACGTGTTCTATCACTGAGCTGCACTTCAGTCCTTTAATTATTATAGCTATTATTTCTTAATGTATTTATACGCAGAGTAATATGGGAGAGATTAGATAGATAGATAGATAGATAGATAGATAGATAGATAGATAGATAGATAGACAGACAGACATGCATATGCATGCCATGGCAGATGTATGGAGATCAAAGAGTTATATTGTAGAGTCAGTTCTCCCATCAGCCTTTGCATGAGTTTCAAGGGTCCAGCCCATTGTCATCAGCTTCCTGTGGCAAGCACTTTACCCACTGAGCCATCTCATTAGGACCAGCTCTTGACTTTTAAATGTGGTTTCCCCTCAGCTATTCAAAACAAATCATTCTTAAAAGCAGACATGAATACCAACAAGACTGGCTTGAAGAAAAAGCTTCCCTTCTCTACTACACTTTCTGTGATGAAAAAGATGGTGGTGGTGAAGTCGAATCTCTTGAGTTTTACCAATGTGGCTGGCACAATTATAAACAGTGTTGGGGAATCCTATGACTTAGTGCTATTACTGGACTTGTTTTGCAGATTAGGAAGTTGAAACAGAAAGTTTGAGATAGTTTCTCAAATGCATTAGTCAGGAAATTATAGAAACAGAATTGTAATTCCATTTTTTAATTAAAATATAATGACATCAGCTGGGTGGTAGTGCCTCATGGCTTTAATCTCAGTACTCGGGAGACAGAGGCAGGTAGATCTCTGTGAGTCTGAAGCCAGCCTAGTCTGCAGAGCAAGTTCCAGGACAGTCAAGGCTACATAGAGAAACCTGTCTCGAAAAACCAACACATATAATTTTCCCCTCCTCCTCACTCCAACTCTTCCCTTTTATCCTTCTTCCCTCCCCCTCAAATTCATGGCCTCTTTTTCTTTAGTTGTTATTGTTTCATATATATGTATATATACCTAAATATATAAATACAACATGCTGAGTTCATTTATTGTTGTTTATATGTATATGATTGTAGGGTAGACCACTTGGTATTGGATAACCAATTAGGGGAATAATCCCTGGGGATGCCTAATTCTCCTCTCTCCTCAGTCATTGGTTGCCTATAGCTATTTATCTTGGGGTGAGGCCCAGTAAGATTCCTGTTTTATACAATAGTATGTCTATTGATAGTGTCATTGTTTACATCTTGTTTAGGCAGCTATATTGTTAAAGTACCGCGAGTGTAATTCGTTGTCATTTCTAGGATAGAATGACACAGTTTCCCAGGAGACTTCCTGGTCCTCCAGAATGTTTCTAACCTCCTCTTCTGAACTCTTCCCAAAGCCTAAACTGTGAGGGTTGGGCTGTCCACGTATCAACTGGGACCTGGTCACAGGTTGTTCTGGACATTTTGACCCATTGTGGCTTTTTGTAATGTAAAAAGCAGCTTCTTTGATGAAGGATGAGAGCTGTGTTTATTTGTAGGTGTAAGGATAAGGATTTAGAATGCAGTTAGGAACTAATTCTGTCAGTTTTATCTCCTGATCTTGTACAGTTGACCTCTATTCTAAAGCGCTTGTCTACACAGAGCAAGCATCTGCTCATTGAAAGAATGAATAAGGCTGGCTAAACTTAGTAACTGTTCAGTCTGGTCTCTAAGAACGAAAAACCTTTGGTGACATTCTACAACTCAACACAAGCTCTTTAGAGGCAGGTGTGGAGGTGGGCTCCCATAAGGCATCTGTGTCAGAGGCTGAGGAGGGAGAACTGTAACTCAGGGGTAGCCTGGGAGATAGAAAAATAGATAAGGGAGGAGATAGGCTTCTGGGCTGAGTCATCTTTTAAATTCACTATCTAGCATTGCTCTTTATTAAACAAAACCAAAACATGGGAAAGGGAGGAGACAAGTTTCAGAATATTTAAGCATGTTCCAATCTGTGAATGCTATCTTAAATGGAAAACGCCATTGTACACATGAACACCACTACCCTAATGCCTGCATTCCCCCCCCCCCCCCATACAAGGCAAGAAAGTCTTTTCCCATCACGCATGACCTAATGGGCCAAATACAAGCCTGTAGGCCTCAAATCACTCAACTCTAATTCAGATCTGACACAAGACTCCCTCTGTGGCCTTGAGCAAGGCAATTATCCTTCCTGACTGAGTCTAGTCCACCATTAAAGAATAATAATATGTGGTTTCTGGGAAGAAGATTGCTGTGGATTAATGACTTAGTTAATGTGTGTCTGGTGTTTTCAAGAGTCTGTGCCCCATATAAGTAATCAAAGTCAAGAACAATGAAGCCTCTGTTTATCTGAAAATGCAGAAGAAGGTAAAAATTTACACTCTCACAGGTATTCTGCATGTATTCATGCCAGAAAAGCTCCATTACGATGCCTGTTATTTATGACAAAGAGGTAACTCACATACTCTTGTTTACTGGAGGACCTACTGATTTTAATTTTCTGTGGAAGCCTGGAGCCTAAGTTGTCCACCTTGGTAAGTCACAAATATTAGAAATCAGAGGACAAAAATGTCCCCATTTTCTCTAGCAGCATATACATTTATTCTGAATTCTACCAATGATCCTGATGACATTAGACCCTGGCGCAGTGGGCGAGCAGGAAAGGTAGTCCTTGGTTCGGGAGGCAGACCCTCATACATGTATACCAGTTGTAATGTGTTTTCTGATAGCATGTTAATGATAGGAAGCAGTTCTCCAATGGAAAGGCCTGTACAATGTCTAGTATTTTCTAGAAGTGACACATTTGTACTGAGCATGTCCATTCCTTTCTTTGATTACCTTTGCGATCAGTTTCGCCCAATATTTGAGAAGAGCTCATATCAAGAGGACTGTTTTTTAATTCAACAAAGCAATGGTAACTCATACCCCAACCCACTCAGTTCGTAGTTTTGGCTCATCACCAATGCCAGGCAGTCCAGATTCATGCATCCAGCACCTGTGTAGACCAATAAATTTCTCCTCATGCTAGTAAAATGTGCGTGCCTTTCTCTGGATGGTTATTTTACGAAAGAAAATTCAACCTTTTGAATGTTTCTTTCCAGTTACTTCAAGCCAACTTTTCTCTAACTAAATATAGCATGAAATGTGACTGTGTGAATATTTAAAGTAGCTCTTACATCTGGAGTTCTCTTTATTTTCCTCAACCAGCCATACATATGCTTCTAGGACCTGTGAAAAGCAAGGGGGGGGGGTTGTACTGATATATACTTTATTCATATTTTATTTGCCTCCTTGATTCTGTTAGTATTTACTGTGGGAGTTTGGAAATCACTTCTTAAAGTCAATCTAGGATTGTCTTTATTTAATGTAGACTAGACTACTAAACATACGGAGATTAATAACTCACGAGTATAATATTTTAACAATTAATCTCTCTCTTTAGATACAATACAGAAAAAGCCAGAGTTACTTCTTTTTGCCTTGTAAGTCAGTGCTTCCATCTGTCCATACATCTTAAGTGTGAAATACAAAGCCTGCTAGATGTTTCCAGGTTGCCTCTCAAATCTTTTCTTCTTTCCCAAGGAGTCCAATTGATCTTCGATATATGCAGTCTCTTGTATGATGTGACCCACTAGCTCTCTGGTTTTGCTTGCTTATTTCAAGACCAGAGAGAATGGGCATTGATCAAGCAAGGATTGGGCTGATCCTTGGCCAATTTAATGCTGAAAAGTTATAACCAGTGTCTTGTAGTGTGTGTGTGTATGTGTGTGTGTGTGTGTGTGTGTGTGTGTGTGTGTGTGTCTTGTAGTGTGTGTGTGTGTGTGTGTGTGTGTGTGTGTGTGTGTGTGTGTGTGTGTGTGTGTGTAAGCTTTTCCCTTGGTTACTCCCGAGGGACTAAATGAATGTTTCTCACGTCAAAAAAAACTGAAAAGGAAATATGATTTTCTGTTTCTGTATTACTAGAGTTTTGAACAAAAGGAACAAATGACAAACTTTAAAAGACACTCTTTTCTAAAATTTGTATTTAGCAAGGCTGGAGAGATAGCTCAGCATTTAAAAACACTGACTCTTCTTCCAAAGGATCTGAGTTCAGTTCCCAATAGGGCTCATAACCAACTGTAGCTCTGGTTCCGGTGGATCTGAAGGCTTTCTCTGGCCTCCCCAACCACTAGGCCCACAAGTATACAAAACATCTATCCACATAAAATAAATAAAATTTACATTTACATTTTTAATTTAAAGTTTATATCATTCACCAAGCCCAAAACATTGGTTATTTATCCTGTGGTTTTTCCTCTATAAGACCATTAAGAGACTGTATAAAAACACAAATGAGAATTTTTCCCAATTCTAATAAAATATTTTATTACCTAACCCACATTTTCATCCTGATTTCCTGTACTGTTTCAATTCGAGCGAGTCACCTTACTTTTGAAATACTTTTATTTTATTAGATTCATCTAAGCAGCCACAACATGGACGCTTGAAAAAACAACCAGAATTAATATAGAAGAAAGGACAGGAAAGATGTTGTCACTTATATGTTTATAAAGATTCTTCTAGGCAAAGAAGTCATGTCCTTCTAACACCATGTGCTGTGGATGTTCTGAAAGCACTTGTATCTAACTTGGTGACTTGGGAGCAGACAATCGTGCCCCAGTCTGTCTGTCTGCCCATCCTCCTTTCTTTGCTACACAAGGCTCGTCTCAGCTCTTTGCCAGGTGTGGCAGGAAGTGTCTGGGAATGTAGATGGATGGGGAACTTGAAAGCCTTGTTCTCAATGGTGCTGACCCTCCAGGTTAACCATTACAGTTTCCTGAGTTAATAATCTCTCCTCTCAAGTTTGGCCAGAGGTCCACCTCTCTGGTTCTCTTACCCCCTCCCCCACTTTTAATGAGAAGTCAAAAGGAGCTTCAAATGAGTTCAAGTTATTTTATTTTTCATGTTTCCAAAATATAGAATTATATTAGCAAAATGAATTATAATGAACTATAAGTGAATAAGGACCCTCTTCTTATATAGAAAAATTGGTTAAATGTATCTGTTAGGAATACATTTTTTTGCATTTTATATTTATTGATAATTCATATTACAAACAGTAAACAGGTTGGATTTTAAAGGTAGTGAATTACTGAGGCATTCAAACCACAGAAGATGCTTATAATTGACTAACAGCTTATATACATAATGAATATCTAATACACAGGTATATGGCACTTGACATATTTATTATGTGGCGATATACTTAACATTTTTCATTTTGATATATACTAGATACACATTTGCTAGACTTTTCTCAAGCTATATTTAATAATAGTTGTTTTTTAAAGTATAATCCCCACAGGGCCTTTAGCAGTTCAAGAACAAGCGCACAAGTGAACATCGACCTTATGTCTGCTATTGTGCTGAATTGTGGAAGCTTTAAAAACGTAAAACAGGGCCTGGAGAGAATGCTCAGCAGTTAAGAGCACTGGCTGCTCTTCCAGAGGTCCTGAGTTCAATTCCCAGCAACCATATGGTGATTCACAAACATCTATAATGGGATCTGATGCCCTCTTCTGGTGTGTCTGAAGACAGCTACAGTGTACTCATATACATAAAATAAATCAATCTTTTTTTTTTTTTTAAGTAAAACACTGAGTATTGCATTTGATCCTTTTCTACTTGCTGGGACAACATATCTGGCAAAAGCATCTTAAGGATGTGAGTTTCTCTGTAGTGTGATTTGATGAGCTGCAGTCTAAGGTGGTAAGGAAAACACAGCTGCACGGGTAGCTCTTAGCTGTGGTGGTGGGACCTGTCCATCTGGATTCACAACATGGACACACCCCCCAAAAGCCCTGCCTCATTCCCAAACAGAGCCACCATGAACCTGTACATGAGCCTGTGGGAGTGTTTCACATTCAAGCCATACGATGCCTGAAATATCTGTGCTCTCTGGATATTGAAATAAAACTTTGCCATAACTTTATGTACAAAATAATGAATGTACAAAAGAAGTAGAGAGGGCTATTTCCCTCCCCCGCCCCCCCAGGTAACTGGAATCTCCCAGGTAGGAAGAGAGTGGGAGCATCATCAAAGACCACACTGAATTTAGTAAAGTGGAACAGGGGGGCAGAAACAAGAGGAAAAGAAATGGCATGAGAAGCAGTGGAGGGAGAACGGGTTTTCTCTGATTCCAAGAGGAAACTGGGTTGAGCTTTTCATTGTGTCTGTGAATATTTACTGGCTCCCTTCTGTGGATCATGCAACCTTCTAGGCTTTAAGATGCAGGCCATGACAGATGGAACCTGGGGTCGGACAGGGAATAGCCTGAGGGTGAATTAATTTTCTCACTGTTGTGACCCAATGCCTGGCAAGAAGCAACTGAAGGAAGGAAAGGTTCATTTGGATTCTTGGTTTAGGAGGGATATAGTCCATCATGCCAAGAGAGTCATGTGAACACTACAGGTGAAGGAACTGACCACATTAGGTCTGCAATCAGGAGCAGAGAGAGATGGATGCTGGTGCTCAGCTCACTTTCTCCGTTTTATTCAGCGGAGGGCCAGCCCTTTGCATGATACCACCCACATTCAAGATGGATCTTTACTCCTCACTTAAAGTTTTTCTAGATCCAGTCTCATCCACACACTCAGAGGTGTGTCTCCATGGCAACTCTACATCCAGTCAAGTTGGTCATAAAAATTAACCAACACCACTCTGATCAAGGACAAAAAAACAAATTAGAAAAATGATAGAGAAACAGAGACAGTAAAAAATTCTGCTTGTAAAATTGATGTGGTGGCTCGCAAGGATTTATAGGAAATGTCAGATACGCAGTGAAATCCAGAGATCATAGCAGGGTTTGTGGCAAAAAATACATAGACCATCACTGAAACCATGGGGTTGGGTGAACACATAGAGAGATAGAAAATACAGGAAAGAGCCATAAGTTACTAAGACTCTGGGGTATTTCCATATGCAAGGGTCATAGCAGAGGTAAAACTTAAATATTAAGCCTCATGTACACCAACCTGAGAGTTTTCATTTAAAACCCAGGCCAGGTATTCTAAAGATTCCATCTCAAGCAAATGCATCCATGCCCCTTAGTTGTTGCAAATGAATACTCCACAGAAAGGTTTTCTTTAAGAAAACTCCAATTATGTGTGTTATATGTTTCCATGTATCTGCCACCCGCATGTGGTGCCCATGGAAGACAGAAGTGGGAGTCAGATAGATACCCTGGCACTGGAGTATACACTACCACGGGTGGGTGGCTGTGAGATGCTTCACATGTGTGTTAGGAATAGAACCTGGGTCCTCTAGAAGAACAGCGCTCATTCTTAACTGCTGAGCCATCTCTACAGCACACACACCACTCACCCCCATTTTTTAAAAAAATTTTGGGAGATGTAAGTCTTGTCATCTGGCCTATGATGTTTGATGTTCTGTTTAATGAAATTTCAAATCACTCTTAACTGAATTACCTTCACAATTAAAATTCGCCCATCATTTTCAAAGTATGGCTTCAAGTATCAACAAAGAAAGGATCCTTTATTGCTCTAGGTACCCTTTCTACACCCAGACACCCAGTAATGGGAAGCTAGTAAGATTCACTCACCTTTCTTCTAATCTCTTTTGTGATTCCATAATTGCACTATATAATTATTTTCTATCATTTGTTAGTGTTTGTTTACCTCTGCCTGTTTCTCATAGTTATTTTCTGATTTTGAATTTGAACTTGTCTTTAAGGTGAGGACTGATTTGCTACTTCAATTTCAAGCACAATACAATGCCTTCTTCTTTTATGATGAGACCTCTATTTACATTTAGTGAGTTGTGAGGAGGCATCTTGAATATTTAAAGATGCTACACTAGGAAAATCTCTGTTCTTTTTGTGCCCTACTTAGTAAAGTTATTTTGCAAAGGTTTTTGAATAGCTATAACCAGAAGAATCATCAACAAATCATAATGGAAATTGTACATAATAGAGAATGCCTTCCCAGAGGACCAAAGCTAAAAACACTGAATTTCTTTAAAAATATCACAAATACTTTTGTAATGCCTGTTTGTTCTGGCAGAAAAGCAGACAAATTCCTCTGAGGCAAACACAAGAAAGCTTCAGTGTGGAGAAATAAGCAAAATCCAGAACTGTTATTGGCTTCTTAGTAGTGGTTCTGTCAAGCCTTGTGGCCCAGGAAAGGTTAATAGGTACATTAGGAGGGTAAGAAGTGTCTGCTGAGGCTTTACAGGAGCAGTGGCACAGTCAGAGGACGAATAGGAAGCCCACCCTGCAGAACCCTGAAGAGGTAGACTTTGAAGAAAACTGTTGATTTAGCCTGAGCTGTTAGTGCAGAGGAATACAAGAACGGAATATATGGAGAACTGCCAACCTCCTGCCTTTACTCACATGGCATGTTGGGTAATCTCAATGTCAGTGTGACGATTTAGTATCCCCATGGAAACAGACCTCTGTGTATGTCTTGAGGGTGTTTCCAGAGGTATAATTCAAGAAGGAAGATCCTCCCTGACTGTGGGTGTCATTTTTTCCAGGGTCCCACACTGAATAAAAAGAAAGCAAAGGCTAGGGAGATGGTTCAGTAGGTAAAGTGTGAAGTACGATACCAGCATTTCATAAAAAGCCACATGGTAGTGCATGCTTGAAATCCCAAGGGTGGGGTAGCAGAGATAGACAGATTCTCAGGACTCATTGGCCAACCAGTTCAGTGTAATCCACAAGCCCCATGTCCCAGTGATAGGCCTAGCTCAAAAGCCAAGGCTCTTAAGGTGTGGCACCAGAGGTTCCCCTCTGGCCTTTACAAGGACATGCACACATGCACCTGAACATGCATATGAAGATGTACACAAATAAAACAAGTAAGAACTAGAAAGAAAGCAAGGGGAGCAGCAGCAGCCATCTCTCTGTTCTCTGACTGTGGATGCAGTGCGACCAGCCTCCTGCTGCCGTGACCCCGTCATGGCGGGCTTTACAAACTCTAGGACAAAATAAATGCTTTCACCATTCAGTTGCATCTTATCAACTATCTTGTCACAATAATGAAAAAGTAGGCACTGCATGCTGCCACCAGGACGAAAGCTGAATTACTGAAGGGTTGATGGATAAAAAACAAAAGCCAAATGCAAAAACGCTGACTGACCACTCCCAATTGGCACTGTCCAAAGCTGCTTAGAAGTAGAAAATATAAATCATCTCTAAAAGAATTTAAGTGGCGTCTAACAATTCCCACAGATGAAAGCCCAAAGACATGCAGCATGCTAAATATTTGGGAAGGACATAAGAAAATCAGCGACCATGCGCAGGGAAAGGAGAAAACACTGCTTCATCACTCTGAATACACTATTGATATTGGAACATATGAGGTATACATTGAAGGAACAGATCTTATACATTCTAGCAACACTGATTTGTGTTTTGAGTATGTTCTTTTCTAACATTGAAAAACTATAATCGAAGACTAAACACAGAACCTCAATGAATTCAGAGCCACACCAACTACAGTAAGAAAACGGTGACCTCTTAAAGAATTGCTATTGCTACTGTGATAGAACGTGAAGCCTACCTTTAACAGATCTTTCTGTGTATATAACATGGACTTATCCTGACTGTTGTATTTTATAAAAGAAAGAAAGAAAGAAAGAAAGAAAGAAAGAAAGAAAGAAAGAAAGAAAGAAAGAAAGAAAGAAAGAAAGAAAGAAGGAAGGAAAGAAGGAAAGAAGGAAAGAAGGAAAGAAGGAAAGAAGGAAAGAAGGAAAGAAAGAGCGAGCTAGGATATGTTTGGTAGGGACGTGGTGTAGTAAGGTGGAAGGGGAGCCTCTGCAGGCCCATACTGAGGCATCCCTTCCCACTGAGGTACTAGCCACATGACGGATATAGTATGGAATAGAGTTTATTTAGGGCATGAGTAGAGGAGTTGAGGGAGTAGAAGCAGAGAAAGGCAGAGAGGGAGGGAGGGAGGGAGAGAGAGGGGGAGGGAGGCTAGCCAGAAACACATGGAGGGGGAAGGGGAATGGGGAGAGAAGGGACAGAGAGGGTAAGAGAACAAGAGAGCAAGAGAGCAAGAGAGAGTGGAGGGGGCAAGCTGCCCCTTTTATCCTGAGTCAGGCACACCTGACTGATGCCAGGTGACTGTGGAGTAGAGCCTAGAAGGAACGCTAATACTCACCACATCTTTCTATGAATGATGCAGGTCGTTGGCCATAGGATAAAGCTGTACAAAATCTCCGATTTCTTCTCCCGTGTGTCTGAAATGTTTGGGCCATTATTTAACTATTAATCGTTTCTCCCTCCATTCAAGCCAAGACAACCACCATCCCACTCTATGCGCCTGTGAATAGAATCATTTGGAAGATTTATTTTATTTCATATGTATATGTATTTGCCTAGGTGTTTGTATGTGCACCATGTGCTTGCCTTGGGCCCACAGAGGCCAGACCCTGGAACTGTAATTGCAGACAGTTTGAGCCACTACATAGGTGATGCCAGCCGAACCCAGGCCCTCTGCAGGAGCAGTGAGTGCTCTTAACTACTGACACATCTCTCCAGTCCCAAGTTTACCTATTTTAGACAGCTCATGTAAGTGAAATGATAGAATATTTGCTTTTCATAACTGGCTTGTTTTATTTAGCCCAGGGTCTTCAAAGTTCACTTATGTTATTCCATATTACAGGAAACATTTCCCGGGACTTGGATTTGCATGTTTTTCATGATAAGTAACATTAGGCCTCACTTCACTTATCTTTTGGATATTTGCTTATTTTCTTTGGAGTTGTGTCTACTGAAGTTCTTAGTGACTTTTTCACCACATCAACAGATTTTTGGCATGAGTTACTGATTATAGAAGTTCTTTATATATTTTAAAATGAACTCCTTATCAAATACATAGTTTATTGGTTACTTCTCATTGGTGTGACAAAATGTCTGACACAAATCCCTTAAAGAAGTGTGTTAACCATAATCCCTATCAAATCCCTAATCTCTAACCCTTAACCCTTAGTCCCTGACCCCTAGCCCCTAGCCCCTAATCCCTAGTCCCTAACGTCTAACCTCTAAACCCTAATCCCTAACCCCTAACCCTGACACTAACCTTATCCCTAACCCTAACTCTAACCATTATTTTGGCTCACAGCTTGACAAGATAGTCTATCATGGGGTAGGAGGGGACAGGCAGCAGCATAAGGCAGTAGTTACATTGTATCTACACAGAGGGCGTCTGGGGAGATAAATATTCATACTACTCAAACTTTCTACTTTTTATTCAGTCTGGGCCCAGCCTATATATAGAATTGTGATGCTCACATTCAGAGTGGATATCTGAACCTCGTTAAACCTTTCTGGGAAGGCTCCCACAGACATGCCTAGGGGAACTGTAAATCCTGTCATGAGATTAACCATCGCAGGTCCACCATTTGCCAACTTGACACGCTAACACATTACTTTTGAATCACAACTTAACCCTGTTCCTTAGAATTCATCATAAAATGCAAAATACATTCGTTCCAACTTCAAAATTCCTTTACAGAACAGCCCCAGGAGTGTTCAAAAGTCTAAAGTCTCTTCTGAGACTTAAGGCAATTTCTTCAACACGAGTCCTAGTAAAATCAAGAAACGTTATGTATTTCGTGTCAGTCCTTAGAAAATAAAGTCTCAGGTCCAGTTCACCAAATTACTCTTTAGTGTGAGTTTTATTGGGAAAGAGATCCTCATAATCATGGTGAACTGGACCTTGAAGTGGGAGACCGTTAAAAGAGATAGCTATCACGTGTAACATGACCCGTTTGCTGAAGAGAGAGACAGACCCTTGAGTTCCCTGAAAAGTTGATGAGATATAGCAACATGACTATGGGCAGCCACAATGTAGCCTTGGAAGGAGCTAGTGCCTTCCTTTTAAACCCCACATAACCTAGTCTGGTGTAGCCTACCTGCCAGTGGTCACAAAGAAGAAAGGCACTGGGGCCACATTCAAAGTTGTCTTAGCAAACACAGCAAGTAGATGTGGTCAAGTTTGCTCCTCCTTCTAGTCCTGAGTGCTCTGTCAGGTGTGTGCCTACTGGTTGTTTGTCCTAAAGGATAGACTGTGGGAGAGTGTGGATTGGTTTGTGGGAGAGAAAACAAGGCAGCTAGAGGGCCTGTAATCTCGCACTTACAATATACAATGGTACAGACTAAACATTTCCACTTTTATAGGGAAGATCGAAATTGCACCAAAGCAAGACCTAAACCTAGTAGAGCAAACAGCAGTTCTTATGGCTCCATGTCCAGCATCTGGGGTTCATAACGGAATCATGTGGGCTCCAGTGACCATGGCCACCATCACCCTCCAGCTGTGTCACTCCCAGCACATGTGACCTCCTACTTGGCTAGCAGCTTTCCTCAGCTAAAGTCTATGATAGTCCTGCCAACTCCAACATCCTGGGCACTCAAATACAGTTTAGCCTTTACCAGTTGAGGGTCGTGAAATGGTTTCTCAGGGCTCCGTGCAAGGAATCTATTGCCTGCCCCCAGTAGCTTTCTGGAACCTTGGTGCAAGACTGCACAACTCCTTCATTGTTGCATCTTCTACAAAACCAGTACGATGTGGATACTGCTGTTAAAAGCTGCTAGCAGGAAAGATAGGAAGACAGTTGCAGCAGCTTCTGTGTGCCTGAGACTGGCCCTAGGAAAACACTTCTCTAGTTGACTGGTTTAGAGCAGGGAACCTGTGCGGTGATATTATCAGTGATGGCATCTCCTTTTATAATTAAATTGCACTTTCCAAGTTGGAGCCTTCAATAAATGGACTCATAACTTCTGGGCACGTTTCTTCTTGATCCAGTGCCCAGTACAAGGCTTCTCTGTAGTCATACTAATCCCTAACAATTATAGCTAATTTAAACTCACACCCCTTTTCTCAAAAAACTACAGATTTTTTGTACATTTCTGATCTGCTTGCCAATTTTCCTCTGTGTGTTTGTGTGTGTGTGTGTGTGTGTGTGTGTGTGTGTGTGTGTGTGTGTGTGTGTGTGTTTTCCTGTGTATATACATGCATATACACAAATGAAAGGACCAGAGTTAGTACAGGACACACTAAGACCAAGTTTTCAGCACAAAGGAGATTTATTTGCCACAGAAAGACGAAGGGCAGGGAATAAGAAACAAAGACAGGAGAGAAAGGACAAGGGACAGGGGAAAAAGAACAGGGGAGAGGGAGAAGGAAGAAAGGTATTTGTCATGGAAGCAAAGGACTATCTCTGGATAGAGAGAAGACAAACGTGGCACATAGGAAAATGGTGGTTTATAAAGAGAAAGGGGGAGCCCCGTGTTAGGATGAGGTGTTTAATTTTAATTGGGCATGGTAACTAGGTGAGCCAAAAGTCCCTTTTGATTGCTGGACTTCAATACTTTGATAGCTGGACCTTGGTAGTCAGTCTTAGGAGGAGGAAGTGGTCAAATAAGAGACTAGAACTTGTGGGGCTAGCTTCAGAAATACAATCTAACAGTTTAGCAAGGAGGAGAAGGGTAAAGGGCCAAACTATCATGTTTGCTGTGCTCTGGCCTGCTAGAGTCCTTCAGCAGGTGGTTGTGCATGCGAAGGCCATTGTTGGTCCTTGGGAGCCACTTCCCTGTTTTCTGAAAGAGGGAGCTGAGGCCCACCAAGTAGACTTAGCTGGGTAGCCAGCTGGCCACTGCGATTTCTCCCATTTCTATCTACGCAGTGCTGGGATCACAAGCGCATGGCAATATGCCCAGTTTTTTACATAGGTTTTGGGAGCCAAACTCAGCCTTAGCTGTACCAACTGAGCCATCTGCCTAGCCCCAACTTCTTAAACCTTGATTTTTGCTTCTTCTTTCCCTTCCTTTCTGACAGTGTCTGGACTCAGAATCTTAGATAGGGGTAAGGGTAAGCATGCGGGTATTCAGCAAAACTGAACTTTTAATGGTCCTAAGCCTGTTTCTCTAGTGCTGAAATTACTAGATTACAGTTGATCCCAAGCACCACCATTAATTAGGTATGTAGTTCTAATGGAATCAACCTTCAACCTCTACCGACTAAGTTACATCTTCAGCACAAAGTTTTATTCTTCATGATGCCTTTTTAAATGGGAGGGGTTTTTTGTTTGTTTGTTTGTTTGTTTCTACTTTCCATTTGACAATCTATTAGTGTTCTTTAAATTTCCTCTGAAACTGAAACATTCCGTCCTAGAGGGAAGCTCCTTGAGCAGGAAGGTAAACAACTCAAGAGAGTTTCAGGAAGTCCCTGAAATTGACAAGATTCACCAGACATCTCCCTGCCAGAGTAAACTGTAAAAGCTGAGAGTCCCTCTCAGAGAGAAGGAAACTAAATGGCAAAGAATACTCTCAGAGAAGAGATGCCAAGAAAACTCTGAGACCTGGAAGATGTTTAGACTAGAGTAACTTGGAAAGAACACTCCCCAACCTGTTGAGCAGGCTGTGCAGTGTGCTCCAGGTTCCCAGCTTTTGTGAGCTATCACCCATGCTGGGGTGGACCTCAATGATGCAGCTCTCTGAGTCTTTTCTGCACTTGTAAGTAACTACTCACAAATACTCCTGTACATAACCCCAATAAAACACATTGATTCACCAAGTTGGACTTTGGTGGTATCTGTATTTTGTTCTGTGGTGGGTTCCCTATCTGGGGTGAGTCAATGTGCATGTTGTGTCTCCCTAGGAAAAGTTTTGTCCCACTGAGAGGTCTGACTGAAACTTACTCCATTTTATAGATAGGCCTAGGTTTCAATTTCCTAAAGAAGCAGACAAGACTTCTCAGGAAAAAGCACAGAAAACGGGTCATTAATGAGCAAAGCCCTGATATTTACCTGAGGGAACTAGCCAGTCCAAGGACTGAGACAGTTCCTGGAATTTCTCTAAGGACTGATCAAAAATGGAAAAACTAATATAGCAACCAATCAGAAATGTACTAATATAACTGCTGCTTACCTAGCCAATCATATTAAAAATGACTTAACCTTCCCTAAAATTCCCCTAACTGTGCTTAAAAGGAGCCTGTGAGCTCATCTCGGGGTCACTGTTTTCTATGAATGGCTAATCCCTGCATGCTGGTTGTTTCTGCAAAATAAATGCTCTTTGCTTTTGCATACTATTTGAGTCTGGGGTCTTCCTTCAGTGACTCTTGGACTCTTACACCACAACTTTTGGTATATAGATGCACCATTGATTTTATATTAGTTTTACAGTTTTATGTCCTGAATTCTAACAGATTTTGCTGGCGTCTTTGAGGTAAATTATACATACAGACACGTGTGTGTGTGTGTGTGTGTGTGTGTGTGTGTGTGTGTGTGTGTGTGTATTTGCAGGATAAGTAGATATATAAATATGTAAGTATATGATCACATATCAGCAAATGGGGATGATTTTGTTCATTCTGATCTACATGTCATATGTGTCCACTAGGATTTCTATTACTATATTGAACAGAACTTCTGAGAGTGGGCATCTTTTCCTGGTCTTAGAGGAACTTTTTTTCAGCTTCTTACCATGTTATATAAAAGCTTATAACATATCATGCTGAGCTAATGTGCCTCCAGTCTGAGTGTACAGAGGGTTTTGATTTCATCAAGTGCTTTTTCTGGTTCTACAACAATAATCATCCATTGCTGCTTGCATTGGATTTGTGTTATCATTTTATCAATATGTTGAATCATAGTGATTGATTTTCTTATTATCTGCCATCCTTGCAATCCAGAGAAAAATCTCATTTGGACATTGTGCGCAATTCTTTAATGCTGTTGAATTTAGTTTGCTGCTGTTTGTTGAAAAGTTTGACATTTGTACTTCTGAGGAATATTGGTATATATCAACTCCTCTTCTTCCTCCTCCTCCTCCTCCTCCTCCTCCTCCTCTCTGTAGAATCCTCATTTTGGATTTATATATGGGTAATGCTAGCTTTGTAAAGTAAGTTTAGAATTATCCCTCCTCTTCAGTTTTTTAGAAGAATTTGTGTGGTTAGTGGTGATTCTTTAAATGTTCAATACAGTTCACCATGTATTTATGATTTATCAGGAATGATTTGAACACCATTTCTACATTCCAAATATGTATAACAATACCCACACTTTCATCTCTACATCATTACCTAGTAGGTCGTGTGCTTCTGAAGATTTATCCATTTCTTCTAGGCTATCTAGATTTGTTTGCATATACTTGTTGATTTTTTATTTCTACGTATAATTTTTCTTTTATTGAAAGTAGATTATTTTCTCATACAATATATCCTAATTATAATTTCTCCTCCATCTCCTCAAGGCTTCCAGTTCCTCCCCACATTCCCTCTCCTCTGGATCCACTCTCTTCCTCTTATTAAGAAACAATAGTCTTCTAAGAGATAACAAACAAACATGGCAAAACGAAATATCATAAGACGAAGTAAAAACTATCATATCAAAGTTTCACACTGTAACCTAACAGAAGAAAAAGTGTTCCAACAGCAGGCAAAAGAGTTGGAGATCCATGTGCTCTCACAGTCAGGAGTACTGTAGAAATACTAAACTAATAGCTATAATATATGCAAAGAGGACCTGTGCAGACCATACAGGCCCTGGGCTTGCTGTGTAGTCTCTGTGAGCTCATAGGTGCCTTGCTGAGTTGATTGCGAGGGCCTTGTTCTCCCAGTGCCCTCCATCCACACTGGCTCTTACAGTTTTTCCACCTTCTCTTCCATGGGATTCCCTGAACTCTGAGGGGAGGTATTTGATGAAGACCTCCAGTGTCTGGCAGTGGGCCTCTGCATATCTACTGCCAGAGGAAGCCTCTCTGATGATGACTGGACAAGGCATTGGTCTATAAGAATAGCAGAATATCATTAGGAATTGTTTTATTGACCTTTTAAAACCCATAGTGTTTGGTTTTATCCTAGGTCTCTAGGATATCTAAGTCTCTGGTTCTTAGTTACCTATAGGATCCTTCTTGCAGCGTAGGTATTAAGTCAAATCAGAAATTGGGTGGCTACTCTCACAAGTTCGGTTGCCACCATTGCTCTAACTTGTAGGAAAGACAGATTGTGGTCAAAGGTGTTTTGACTGGGTTGGTGTCCATGTTTCTCTTTCTGTTGCCTGCAAAGCACCTTCCTGCCCAAAAGAGATTAGCCCATGGGGGTGTAGGCTCCTTGTAGGTACCAGCTCAACTTCTCCACATTCAATGACTTGTGCGAATGTTATCCTCAGCAATAGAACCCCCTTGTCAGTTTGTAGAGATCAACCCTTTGTCTTAGTATCAGCCTGGGTTGTTTTGGGAACAGCTCAATTGGATGCAACCCAGTCCCTCCACTGGAAGTCTTTCCTGGCAACCAGAGATGGCCAGGAGAGACTTCAAATCCTCCAATGCTGCCTGTGCCCTGGACTACCTGCTGCCCAACCCTGCTTGCCCTAATGACTCAGACTCCAGGAGCAGGTGAGAAGCTTCAGCAAGCTTGTTTGAATGCTGCCACAAGCTCATTTAATAATCTTCAGGGGCACCCTTTAGACCCTCCACCTGCATCCCATTGGTAGCAACTAAACATCTCTTCCAAACAGCAGTTCCCAATTGGCTGGCATTGTCTCTCAGGCGGTCTTCAATTAGGTCTTCCTGCAGGAATTGCCTTTGTGGCTGTGCAGTCCCCGCTTATGCAGAGGAGGCCACTGCTGTTCCTCCTACACCCCATTACTAGGAGTCCTCATTAGGATCTGCTTCATATATTCCAAGAAGACTTCCACAGCACTAGGTTTCCACACCACCCAAAATTACCCACCCCTAATTCTAGCTGACTCTTTCTCTCCACCACTTCTTCATCCCCTACCTGATTCCTCCTACTCCTGTCCCTGCCCATAAAATCTATTCTATTTCTATGCATTTCCCTCTAGACCCCTCCAATTTACCAAACCTCTCCAGATCTACAGATTGTAGCTTGGTTATCATTTCCTTAATGGCTAATGTCTACTTACAGGTGCATATATGCCATGTCTGTCTTTCTGGGTCTATGTTATCCTGCTCAAAATAATTTTTTTTATTTAGTTCCATCCAGTTGCCTGAAAATTAAATGTTGTCATTTTTTTTAACACCTGAATTTATGGTGAAGTCTTTGATCTACTTGGACTTGAGTTTTGTGCAGGGTTGATAAATATAAATATATTTGCATTCTTCTACACGCAGACAACTAATTTGACCAGTATCATTTGTTGAAGATGCTATATTCTGTATTTCTGGCTTCTTTATCAAAAATCAGCTGTACATATGCGTTTGCATTTATGTCTGGGTCTTCATTTCAATTCCATTGATTAACCTGATTATTGTATACCAATACCACAAAGTTTGTACTACTGTAACTCTGTAGAACAACTTGAAATCAGGAATAGTGATACCCCTAGAAGTTCTTTTATTGATTGGGGTTGTTTTAACTATCCTGGGTGTTTTGTTTTTCTGTATAAAGTTGAGAATTGTACTTTTGAAGTCTGTAAATAATTGTGTTGGAATTTTGGAGGGGATTGCATTGAATCTGTAGATTGCTTTGGTAAGATGGCCATTTTTACTGTGTTAATCCTATGTATCCATGAACTTGGGAGATCTTTACATATTCTGATATCTTCTTCAATTTCTTTCTTCAAAGATTTTAAACTTTCATCATACAAGTCTTTCACTGTTTTGGTTAGAGTTACCTCAAGATACTTTAAATTATTGGAGGATATTGTATAAGGCATTGTTTCCCTGATTTCTTTTCTCAGTCTGTCATTTGTATATAGGAGGGATACAGATTCTGTTTAGTTAATTTTGCATCCAGCCACTTTGCTGATGGTGTTTATTAGCTGTAGGAGTTCCCTGGTGGAGTGTTTAGGATCACTTATGTATACTATCATGTCATCTGCAAATAACAATACTTTGATTTTTTTCCTTACAGAAGGTGGGGATTTGTGTGTGCGTGTGTGTGTGTGTGTGTGTGTGTGTGTGTGTGTGTGTGTGTGTATGGTGTGTGTGTGTGTGTGTGTATGTGTGCGTGGGTGTAGGCATGTGTACGTTTGTGTGTGTGTGTGTGTGTGTGTGTGTGTGTGTGTGTGTGTGTGTACCATTTGGCCTGTAATGCTGTTCAACTCCATTCAACCTGTGGATGTTCTGCTTGTTTGTTGTATTTATTATTGAACCTACAGATAGTATCCAGCAATTATCCTTACTTCAGGTTTTGAAAAAATAACTTTTATTCAACCGAAGTAATTGTTGTCTCAGAGGCTTACTGACTCAGTCAGCTAACCTAAGCCTAGTACCAAAAGCTTTTTAGCTTCCTTACAATCTAATCTAGGCCTAGGATGTGTTTGTAGCCTCTGAGACGTGCTGCTAAATAAGATCACCCTTTCTTGTTCTTCCTGAACTCTAGCTGGCTGGTTCAACTCAGCTGTTATGGTTCAAACTCCTCTTCAGGCTAACTGACTCAATCTGGCTTCACTCAATTTCTCTTGAATTGCTCTGCTTAGCCTCAAACTAACTCTAGCAATCTGTTCTAATCTCTGGCTCCTTCTCATTCTCTGGCTCATACCGTCTTCACCTGTGTCTAACTTGTTTTCTTTCTACAAGCTGTTTAACTCTTCAGTAAAACTGCCTCCCCTCTCTCTGCACTGCCCTTTAAGTAACTTTGATTTCCTGTCTTTGATTTCATGAGAGTTGGGTAATTTTATCCTGTCAAATATTTTTCTGATTCATCACTTTGTCATGAGTGCTACCTTCTACAAACTTACTTTATCTTCATTGTTTGGGATTAAAGGTGTGTATTGAGGGGGGTATGTGTATTCCAGCCAGAGGGATTAGAGGTGTGTGCTAAGGGCTGAGTAACACTAGAACTAGACATAGGTTGTTTGGGTTTTTTTTTTTTTTTCAATAAATAACACAATCTTGAGGTTCACAGTGTATCAAATATCCTGCAACAAGGTTTGACATGGTCCTACCTAGGAGCTTGAAAATGGAGAGTATATATTTATAATTGTCGCATTGTCTGGGTAAGTTGCCTCTTTTATGATTATGTGTTTTTCTTTGTCTATAGTGAGGTGTGGGGTTTTTTTAGTGTTTTTATTTAGTCTAGACGTAGGGGCACATATGCCGTGATGATGTACTTAGAGGTTAGAGGATGAATGAAGAGGAGTCAGGTTTCCCTTTGAACCATGTGGGTTCTGGGAATCAAACGCAAGTCATCAGGCTTGCCAGCAAAGCTCTGCTTCTGGCCGAGTCATTCCCTGGGCCCTCAGATGAAGTTTTTTTTTTTTTGCAGTCTGGTCTGTGTGAGCACGATCATCGTCTTTGGCAGCTAGTGTCTGCAAGAACTGTCTTCTTTCGTACTTTCACTTTCAGCTTAGATGTGTTGTTAAATATTAAATGAGCCTCTTAGACAATATACCGTTGGATCTTGAGGGTTTTCTCTTTTTATATTGTCCATTCAGCCTATCTACATATTTTGGGGGCGGGGATTTAACCATTTGCATTTAAGGTAAATATTGGTTTCCTGTGGTCCTTTTGCCTTTCTTGTTCTTATTTTATGATTCCTGGCTTTTGTGTTGACATAATTTGGTCATTTTCTGTTTTTCTCTTAAATAGTTTTTAATCTCTATTGGAATTTTCTTTGATGCTTACCATGAGCCCTTTCAAAATATATCACTGTTGTTACAGTCTAGTTTAAATTTTACTTTAGTCACATACAAAAGCTACATGAGGTTTTTGGGGGGGCAGTTTTTATTTTTGAGATAGTACTCACTTTGTATCCCTGGATAGCCTGGAACTCACTTTGAATTACAACCCTATGCTTTAGGCTATTGATACTGATGGCTCCTTGCCGGCAGGTCCAGGAGAGAGGAGAGAACCTGGTCCAGCTGGGTCTGTCCAGGGCCGAGCGGGATGGTAAGTGTCGACAGCCCAGCCCAAAAGAAACACACCAGGCCAGGAGTCTTGTCAAAGCAGGAATTCAACTTTATTGTATCAGCCCCTCGATTATTTAGAGAAGGCAAAGGGGGTGGGCACTTAGGTGTGGGCACTTAGGTAGGAGGCGGGGAAGAGTAAGGGGTAACTGACAGGGCCAATAGCAAAGCTCCACATCAGCAACAGCAGGGCAGAGGGAGGGCCAAACAGCTCTTGCTGAGTCACCCCTATACGGAAGTGACTGAGACAGGTCTCAGAACTTGAGCAAGGTTCAGGTTTGTCCTCAAGGCCCAAATCAGGGCCAAAATGGGACCCCACACTCTCACCCTCGGGACAGCGGGAAGGGAGAACACCCCCAGCGCCATGCCATCGGGGTCTGGTTCAGGCTGCCCCCCAGGGCCAAGCCCCGGCCCAGAGCCACCACAGCCCCAGCTTGGCTCGGAAACACATCACCCAGTGCAGGAGGATGGACGGGCAAGTCATCGAGAAATTGGGGCACTGCCGCCAAAGCTGCCCTCACTGCCACGGTCACTGCTGCGAACCCAGGGCCCCTGCACACCTGGGCAGACCTGGGCCCTCACTTTCCTGCCCCTATGACCGGGGTTGCCTCAGGCCACACACAGCGCTCCCTGTCCATGTTCTGAGAGGAGTATCCTGCAGCTGGTTGCGGCAGAGACCACGGGTGGAGGGGGTCTCCTCGGGCGTGGGAGGGGGCAGCGCCTGCCCGTAGGGCGGAGGTCGCCTGGGAGCCGGGGCATAAGCCAGCTGCCAATCACTGCCGGGGGAGGAGGTGTGGGACAGGCCCAACAGATACCACAGTATTCACCTGTTTATATTGTACATTCAATACATTTTAGTTTTTAATACTTTTGTGTTTTAAACCTTTATACTAGAAGTAAAGTTGTCTTAGTCAGGGTTAATATTGCTGTGATGAAACACCAAAAGCAAGTTGAGAAGAAAAGGGTTTACTTGGGCTTACATGTCCACATCATAGTCCATCATCAAAGGAAGTCAGGGCAGGAACTCAGACAGGGCCAGAACCTAGAGGCAGAAACTCATGGAGGGGTGCTGCTTACTGACTTCTTGTGGGTTTACTCAGCCTGTTTTCCTATAGAACCCAAGACTACCAGAACAACTGACCCCTTGTCAACTTGACACACAAACATAACATTGTGAAGCTATAACCATCCGTTTCTTGTTCATCTCCAAGATGCTACATTAACATCAAAGTCACAATATAAAACCTTTTACAAACTTCAGAAGTCCCCCAGTCTTTACAGAACCAAACACTTTAAAATTCAATCTCTTTAAAAATTCAGTCTCTTTTGAAGCCTAAAAATCTCTTTAAAAAGTCAGTCTCTCTGCTATTGGCTCCTGACAAAAAAAGTTAAAATACTTTCTTACTTCAAGAGGGAAGAACCAAGTAAAACCAAACTCCAAAAATGTAAATAACTCAGCATCCATTTGTCTGGGATCCACTTAGGGTCTTCTGGGTTCCTCCAAAGGGGTTGGGTCACTCCCCAGCTGCATCCTCTGAAGCACACACAGCTTGTCTTTTAAATTCTGGCAGCCTCTACTCCACCACTGCTGCTGTTATTTGCAGTCATCTCAAGGTACTGACATCTCCATAACTCTGGGGTCTTCTGCTGCAACTAGGCTATGCTTTCACCAGTAGCCCCTCTCCTGGGCTCTCGTCATGGTGCAAAGCTTCAACTTTTTTCCAGGACCCCTTCAACCCTTGGGCTTCCACAGCCTATTTTGGCTTCTCAACTGTGGCAAGCCTCAGTTGTTCCCCATAATCTCTTTCATGCCTTCAAAACAAGTCCTGTCTTGGTGACTCTCATACTACCAAGTTCAACTGTCAGCACTAGGCACAATGTTGGCCTCCTCTAGAACACAGCTTTTGTGTGGTGGCTTTCAGAAGACACTTATCAAAAGACTTCACATCAGTGTTGCTGGTCTCTTCTTGATCACCACTGATTTCTCAGCTCCAGCTAACCAGCATCAATTGTCCCAAAGTTTTTACTTTAGAAGTTCTGGTTTCTTGTTAATCACAGTAGATTCTTCAGCCCTAGATGACTAGCACCACATATTCTTCACGTTCAATGCCACATTAGTCTTTATGGTCTGAAACATCCCAAGCCAGACCTCTGTTGTCTGCACTGCTCTCAACATTTCTATCTCCCAAGCTTCTACAGAAGAGCTCAATGAGTTCTCAGTATTCCATGTTTTTTCCAACCCTAAATTCCAAAGTCCTTCCACAATTCTCCCAAAGACATAGTTAGGTATGTCAGAGAAATACCCTATTCTCCTGGTACCAACTTGTCTTAGTTGAGGTTTCTGTTACTGTGATGAAGCACCATGACCAAAGCAACTTGAGGAGGAATGGATTTATTTCACTCAGTTCCATATAACAAGAGTTCATCATTAAAGGCAACGAGGTCAGGAACTCAAGTAGGGCAGGAACCCGGAGGCAGGAGCTGCTGCAGAGGCCATGGAGGGGTGCTGCTTACTGGCTTGTTTTCATGAGTTATTCAATCTGCTTTCTTATAGAACCCAGGACCTCCAACTCAGGGGTGGCTCCACTCACAATGGACTAGGCCAGTGGTTCTCAACATTTCTAATGCGGGCAACCCTTTAATACAGTTACTCATGTTGCGGTAACCCCCAACCATAAAATTATTTTGTTACTACTTCATAACTTTAATTTTGCTACTGTTATGAATTGCAATGTAAATATCTGATATGTGACATCTGTGAAAGGGGGTTGCAGGTTGAGAACCACTGGGCTAAGCTCTCTTGTATCAGTCACTAATTAAGAAAATGCTGAACAGCTGGTCTTATGGAGGGATTTTTTTTTTTTTTTTCTCAGTTGAGGTTCCCTCCTTTCAGATACCTCTAGCTTGGGTCAAGAGGACATAAAACTAGCCAGGACAAAAGCTATTTAGTCACCAAGGTTGCAGCAACATAACTGTTCCTTTGTTTAAACAGAAGATCATTTCCAACGCTCCCTTGAGGATTTGCAAATCTGTAGGTGCTCTTCTGTTATGTAAAATAGCATATTATTTGCACACAGCCTTTGCAGATACAAATTAAACTTTGTGCAGTTTACCATAAGGCCTAACACAATGTGGATGCTGTGTAAACAATAGTTATACTATTTAGGGAATAATAAAAAGCCGTGCATGATCACGACAGACACATTCCAAGTATTTTAAGTCAGTGGTTCATTGATTCTGGAGCTGGAGAACCCATGACATGAATGGCCAACTGCACCTGGGCTGTGTCCAACCATCTATTTCTGTTGCCTGTGAGTTCTAGGGTTTCTTGTGGAGTCATGTTGCTACTTGGTATCCTTTTTTTTTTCAAGTTGGAAACCTCACTTTAGTACTTCTCTTAATATGAATCTAGTAATGAACTCTCTAAGCTTTTGTACGTCCTGAAAAGTCTTTACCTCTCCCAGGGATTTGAAGAACATGTGTTTTGGTTGTTGTTGATGGTGATTTTCTTTCTTTCTTTCTTTCTTTCTTTCTTTCTTTCTTTCTTTCTTTCTTTCTTTCTTTCTTTTTATGTCCGGAGCAATAACCTTGGCTAGTTAATGTTTTCTCTCTCATGTTTTTGGTATATGGTGTCAATCTACTGTCTAGTTTGTAATGTTTCCATTAAAACTCTACTAGTAACCTAAGTTCTTTTTTTTTTTTTTTTTTTTTTTCTTCTCACTCTGGCCCCACTCACTCCAGTCCAAAGATTTATTTATTTATTATATGTAAGTACACTGTAGCTATCTTCAGACACACCAGAAGAGGGCATCAGATCCCATTACAGATGGTTATGAGCCACCATGTGGTTGCTGGGATTTGAACTCAGGACGTCTGGAGAGCAGTCAGTATTCTTAATCGCTGAACCATCTTTCCAGCCCCCTTATGAAAAGCCACTTTCCTATGCTGCTTTCAAAATTATTTTTCTTTGACTTTGGGTAGGTTGGCTCTGTATACTGTGTCATGTGTGTATTTCTTTAGGTTCACATTACTTTTAAGTCTTTGGATTTCCTGGATCCAGATATAATTTATTTTCCTAAATTTAAGCAGCTTAGACACTGGTTCTTTGAACAAGCTTTCTCCTATTTTCTCTCCTCTCCATGGCATGTCCATAATCCCTCTTTACAGCACTCTAGACTAGAGTCTTTCAGCTTCTTTTCTTTAGCATTCTCTGGCTTTCTTGGTTTGCTCCCATCTGCAGTTGGGCAGTACTTTAAATATTTCAGCCTCATCATTGTATCACTCTGTCCTAACATTTCTTTTTAATTCTGTCTTAAATGTCCAGTGTCTTTGTTGAAATTCTCTCTCTTTGGACTACACTCTCTTGAGGTCTTTTTACTTATTTTCCTATTGCTGTGAAGGGACACTATACTAAGATAATATATAGAGAAAAGTATTTAATTGGGGGTTTGCTTACAGTTTTCAGAGGGTGAATCCATGGCCTCATGACAGGGAACATGGAATCACACAAGCAAGCATGGTACTGGAATGGCAGCTAAGATTTACATGTTCATAAAACAACCATGAGACAGAGAGAGAGAGAGAGAGAGAGAGAGAGAGAGAGAGAGAGAGAGAAAGAGAGAGCGCTTAGTAGAAATGGCATAGGCTTTTAAAACCCCAAAGCCCACTCCCAGTGACACACCTCCTCCAATAACACCACACCCACTAATCCTTTCCAAACAGTTCTGTGAACTGGGACTCAAACAATCAAGCACATTAGCCTGTAGAAGCCACTCTCATTCAAACCATCACATTTGGTCATTGATCACTTTGATAGTTACTTTGAACTCTATATCAGGTAATAGATATAGCTCATTTTATTAGGAGTGGTACTAGAGTTTTATATTTCTTAGTAGTTTGGATCATATCTCCTGTTTATTTTCCTTGATTCCATTAGTGTATGCACATTCAGAAAACCTACCATTTCTCTGAGTCTTTATAAATAAGGGGTACACAGAAGACCAAGGAAAATAGCTATGGCAGGTGCCACTAAGCTACTTCAAACAACTGTCTTTGTTCTCATGACCCATCAGGATTGTAGGGCAGGTGGGACAAAAGCCAGAATCTTATATAACACCATAACATTTGTGGGTTCAATTCTTTTATCCCCAAGAAGAAGCTGAGAACTGATTTTTATTTTTTACTTTCTTTGCTTATTCCATGGAGAAGAACCATGGTGATGCCTAAGTGGTAGTTCACGTGCCATGGTTATTTTCTGTAGCCCACAGAGGTCTGGCACATGATGGCTCTCATCAGCACTCAGAGGCCAGCAAAAGCAATGAAAAAAGCTGGGTATGAATGTGAAATTCAACTGTTTATCTCCTCAGAGGACAGCAAGAGGACTGGAACCTCCTCTCAGTTGTCGGGCACTACAGTGGGAGAAGGACCATGGTCCAGACACAGCATCCCTAATTTCACTACCAGCTTCAGTTCGGCTACCCTTATGCTTATTCAGGGTAAAGGGGCCTTTAAGAACTTTCGGTTATTTGACAAACAGAATTAATCTGCTTATTGCTATTGACTCATTGTGTCTATAGGTGGTGTTCAGAGCTTCCTGCTCAATCATATGGCTGAAGTCAGTTGAGGATAGACTTTTGAAATTCCCAAGACTATAACAACAGTAAAAGAAGAGTAGTGAGAAATAGGAAGACATTTGCAGACACACACAGTAGAGGGAGAAGGTCCAACACATGTCTACTTGGATGTCAGGAAAGAGACAATGCACAAACTATGAAAGATAATTTGAAAGATAGATGAAAATATTACAGAATTGGTTTTAAAAGGTATTAAGATCCTTCAGAGAGATGGAAAGAAAGATACACTAAAAACCACAAACCAAACTAAAAAAAAAGTCCATACTTAAATATATAATGAAAATACATGATTAATTTTTATATCTAAGTAGAAACCTATCAAACAATAGTTAATAGTTCACCAAGTCTACTAAAATGTGTTGCCTTTGGACATGAATATATATAATCCACTAATATATAAATTAGTTATTGGTTTTGCAATAATTGAACCAAATATATCTAAGAAGAATGTGGTTTTCTTACCTTGCTTTCTAATACAAAACACAGCAATCAAAACTTACAGCTGGGCATGGTAGTGGAGTCTATAATCCCAGCACTCAGGAGGTTGAGATAGACTAGCCTGCCTGGGCTACAGTGTGCTACACTTTCTCAAACAAGAAAAGAAAAATCTCTCAACATCAAATTTAATAGCTATAATCTGTTTTTATATTGTAGGTAGGATCAGGGAAGAATATTCTTACTAATTTAGTCAGTTTTACAAAAGTGATTTAAAATTACTACATTTACATATTATCAGTCCAAATAAAGATTGAAAAGGGGAAAAACATTCAGAGAACAGTATGTAAATGGACAAAAGAAAACTAAGTTCTGGATGCCTATTGTTTTATATTCAGAATATATTGCTAAAAGCTTTTCACTGGATTCTGGGTGTTCCGGTTCCTTGGATGATATCAGAGATGTCTTAATATTTCTAAGGGTATTTATATATTTTTTTAATATTCATAAAAGCATATATGCTAAATAAATCACCATCTCTGTTAGCATACCTAATGATGCCAATTAAAGGGAACACTTCAACTTTGTTATTAATTATTAAATAATTAAAGGGAATTAAATCCTCCCTTATAAATAATCCCTAATTACTGGAGGAATATAAAGCTTGCTTATTTTTACCTGTCCACTTAAATAGCTAAAAACTAAAGTTGTACAGATGATTATATGAGTCTCTTCCCCATGAGCACAGCCAGACATGGAGAGAACTCTGCAGTCACCAATGGTCATGAGCCTTGTTTGGATGGTCTGGTTTTGTTTTACCTGTCACTGGGAAGGGTCTATGCAGTCAATGCACTGGACACTGGACACTTTCTCTTGACCCTGGTTTTCAGCCTCTTTCCCTGAAGTCAGGAAAGAAATAGAACCTTTAACTCTTTCTTTCCAACTGAGTATTTATTAAGTGGTCTGCATGCTAGTGATCTCTGGTTCTGAAACACACACTGTAGGAGATCCTATCTTTTCTCTTGTGACCTCATAAAGCCAAATGAAGAGTGAAAGAACAAACAGGGGCCAGCGTGGACATACACAGGACAAAGAGTGTTGTATATGCCAAGCTGAATATGTCATCAGTGACCAGAGGACATAGCACAAACTTTGACAGCAGCGGTGACCCTATAAGCTAACATTGCCATCACTGTTAGCAAGAAGAAGGAAGATAGTGTTGGGGGGGGTGGGACTGGGGAAGAATAGGACCAAGGGAAGGAGAAGAGACAATTTTAAAAGGTATTTGGAAGATAAGAAGAAAAATAAAATGTTATTTTTCTCTTATTATCTTATCATAAACTTATGTATGTATATTTGTTCATAATTGTTTCATAAGAAATCACCTAGCAATATTATTTTTTATGACTTTAACTGAAATCAAAGAAGGTGGATATCCTACTTTCAAAATAAAAAAGTCTCATTCAGGAGAGAAGACATCATTTAAGTCCAGATGCCCTACATCTAAGACTGGTCAGTTCATTAGGGAAGAAAAAAATAAATACAGCAGTATTTCCTTCTGCGTAACTGGGGGCCACAGCCTGCTTTAGAGAGCAGCCATGTTTCTGCTCCGAGGGAAGCTGAGGACCCTGTCCTAGGCGGAGCCTGACTAGGGTGCATCGCACTGTTTTGGTTTGCTCTGAGGTTTAGGATGAAGTGTGTCCTCTAGACAACAGAAGAAAAACGCCCACCGCCGTGTTATCTGCTCTCTCCACCCGGATGTCCATAGGAAGGTTTTTTAAAATCTAACGTAAAAACTGTTTTATGTCTCACAGACATTTTTCTCTGCTGGCTGTGGAGTCTGTCTTTTCCCCTTCAGAAGTTTCAGTGTAACAATATGTTGGAGGAAATACGTTTGTGTCACTTTTGTAAAGACTGACAAAGAAATCGAACAGAAAAAGAAAGATGGGGACTGGGGTGAGAAATGAGGGTGGGGGAAGGGGCGGGCACAGGACATTTCTCTGACAGTCAATGGCTTCCGGTTTTTTTCCTTCTAGGTCTAGGGTTTTTTGTTTGTTTGTTAGTTTTTAATTTTGTCATCTGCCTCATCTGTCACCATAGTGTCCCTGTCTGCTTTTTTTGTCACTGACCCTGATGAGAGTTTAGAAAATTTTGAAATCATCCTTCTGCTCCTCATAGTCTGTCCCCTAACACACACACACACACACACACACATCTTTGTACTATGTACAGTACAACCCCAAATTCCAAAATAGGCATTTCATTCCAGGCATTAAAGCAGACCTCCCTGAAAAAAACATAAACTATCCTGGAAGACATTATTCTTAATCATGGTGGGTTTTCTAAACAGTGTGAATCAGTTTTACAACCCTTTAAGCGGTATTTTAAGTGGGAGTCAATACTAAGATGCCATCTTCTATGGCCGAGGAAGGGGTGGACACCAGGATTCTCAGGCGATCTCTGCCCTTCCCATCTGGTGTTCAAACACACTCATGGTCTTTGTGTTTTCACATCTGGTAAAAAGACACGTTAACAATATTTTAAGCATATATTTTGAGTTTATCTTCCCTGTTTTCTTTCTCTCCATTTCTCTCAGTGACACATTGTGTCCTTTGAACAGTGGAAGGCTTTGATCTGATCTCACTGTTTATGACATTGTCCCTCCATGGTTTCCCTAATGGCTAAAAAAATGTTGGTTTTCCCCCCAAAATCTAAAAACAATTTATTCTTACTATAATGCTTACTAGCTATCTCTAGTCTGCTTGTTTATTTATTTGAATTCTGAGAGATCACTACTAAAGATTGTCTAACCTTTAAAAAAAATTGTGGTTTGTTTTTTTTTTTTCTGCTATTTGAAGCAGATAGAGTTGTTTTCCATGAATGACAACATTTATGAGAAGTGGGGACCGCAGAAGTTATGACTTACCACATAGGACTAACTTGGGTTGTTGTTGTTGTTGTTGTTGTTGTTGTTGAGACTTAGAGAAGGCTAGTAGCCAGTTTATGCTGCTTTGGGGTACTATCAAATTAATATGGTCAGCCCATGAGTTCTGTGAAGGTTCCTTTCCTGCTGGCTAAATCTTAGCTAGTTCTTCTGTGTTTAATACTAGGCATCTAGCATATTTGCTCTGAGAACATACTATATTGAAAAACAGTGGAGAGATGGGAGCTGTCTGGGACCTGGTTGTACACATTCTGTGTGGAATGCTATGAGGAAAGACCACTTATTCTAGTGCTTAGTTCCTGGGGTGACTCCCTGAAGCCCAGCTGTCTCTTCTCTGTGTTTCTAGGTCTTGGAATTCCAGATCTCATAGGTGCCTCTTATAGTGCATGAGACTCCCTGAGCCTGCTCCAGGAATATCCCAAGAGTCACATCCATGTCTATGTGCACAGATTCTTTCTTTCAACTGACACAACAGCCTCATCTCACACAAGGAAACTGGGCTACAGAAAAGTCAAAGCTTTACCCAGATTCCATCCACACCACAGAGCTCCATAATGCACTGCTTATTTGACAGCCACTTCTTGTCATTCTCTCCATACGAGCAGAATAATAATCTCTACTTACCTTAGAAAATAAGTGGCAGAATGCTATAGATCCCTTAATGGTATTATAGTGTCAGGAAAAGGCACTAAAGTAAGCCAATTTAAATATAAATAAGGTCTGATTATTCTCATTCCTTTGAAATATTGAAGCATGCTTCCTATAAAAGCTCTTGGGCCAGTGCTGGCTAAGATATTACCCATTTCACGAAAGAACGTTTTTATGTATCTAGTAAATTGGCCATTGCAGATAGAGAGGGACAGCCCTCATGACAGTCACAGACAGTGTTTGGGATCAAGGTACATGCAGCCTTAGTGTGCATCCTGGTGACTCACAGTCACGGCTCCTGTAGAAACATTTGTATCTGTAATGCCAAGGCCTGAGTGAACTGAAATACTGATATAACAGAGAATTCCTCTGAAAATTTGGAGTTGGAGCTGAATCCATAGGGTTTTTAACGAGAATGCACTGTGTATCCAAGTGTATCACAGTCCATGGTTGACCATATCTGAGCTGCATCAGATGAGTTTCTGTCACAGCCAAAAAAACTAATCAAAGTATCCCGATGTTCACAGCCTTGTTCTTCCTCTTCTGTTTGTTCCTTACTCACTTATTTAGCCATTTTGGTGTGTCTGTGTGCACGTGCACACACATTCACAGGAGTGCCTGTGGAAGTCAGAGGACAACACCGAGGAGATGGCTTTCTCCTTTAACAGGATCTCTTCCTGTTTCTGGTCTTGCACTGCATGCTCTGGGCTAGCTAGCTGTCCAGTCTCAGCCCCTCCCCATCATGTTTCTGGAGCGAGGGGATTACAGATGCTCACCATTATATTTGGCTTTTTGAAATGTGGGTTCGGGGGATTGTACTCTGGTCAGCAGCACTTTTACCTGCTAAGCCATCTTGCTGGCACTCCTCCTCCCATTTGTTTGGGCGGGGATGGTGGTGGTGGTGGTGGCGGTGTCTAACAGGTGTGTCTGATCTAGTGAAATCTCAGTAAAGTGAGGGGGAGAGCAGGTCCTCACAGAGCCTGGTGACACCAGAAGCACTGTGTTTATAAAACATGAAGCTGATGTCTGTGCTTAGTCTGTTTAAGAGGATGGGAGGAAAAGAAAAGAAGGGACATGCTGTCCTTGGCATGACTTGTATTGTTCAGAGGTACATCTGTTTTCCCAAGTCATTAATGGATTCTCCCGGAAACAGTCAGTTCTTTCTCAAACATTAGGTCAGCAGTCCTGATTAGAATCGGCCTCAACCACCCATGAAACTAGATATAGACCCCGTAATTTATTATCTCTATAAAACCTCGCTAATTACCATTAAGAAAAAAGGCTTGACTCAAATTTAAGGTTCTAAAGGAAGCAATGATTTAATTTCTTCCATCTTAGCATGGTAATTTCAGTGAGGCTGAGGATATTTGACTTAATGTGTAAATAAAAACTGTTTCTAAACAGCAGTGAGCCCAACATGTACATTTGGGGTATGGAAATGGTCTTCACGGAGCAGCTTGTTCTTTGAGGCAAGTGAATTAAGCATTCCTATAATCTCATAGCACTAATAGCTTTGCAGTGCTTTCTTCTCTCGGAAAACACAATGGCTAACTTAACACAATGATTAACTCTGTCTTAACGCTTGTCAAAATTATTGTTCAACAAATGGAGCCTGAATTACAGAGATTATTGTATTTGGGGATCAAGATGACAGTGATTAGGGATCAAATCCTGTCCTAAAGCTTTCTGAGTCTTTCTTAGGGTTTTATATTTCAGCTGAATATAAAGCTAACTTTTTTAAAAAGCTAGGGGGAAATGACTGTGTTGTGTGAATGAACTGACATCTCTTCTGCACCGTTTGATAATGCTATGGAATTCATTCCATGCTTTCAATTTAGAAACACACAAGGATGCAAACAAATACACCTGCCACTTGGCACCCAGATCAATTCCTCTTCGTTGTTTATTTACTGTTCACAAAGACAAAGCTGGAAAGTCAGGGCTAGAGATCTTAGATGGCTACTGTAATGTCAAACCCAAAAGAATGTCTAATCTGGATGTGGGATGTAAGCTTCCATAAACAACCAAGGTGGAAATGTTTATGTTCTGTAAGACACAGACTTAAAAGCCGCTGAGGGCAGGACACTGCATGGGGCTTGCTCCTGCCTAGCATCTTGAGTTAGCCTGATTTACCCAGGCATTCATATGCAAATGAACCCCTTTCCCGGTTCTTTCCCAGTGTTTCCTGTGGATTAGTGCTTTCACTTCCTGCCTGCCATCCATCCATCCGACCGTCCATCCATCTATTTATTTATTTATTTATTTATTTATCTATCTATCTATTTATTTATTTATTTATGAATGACAGTGTTGATGTGGGAACGGAGACCAGGTTGAGCTCATACAGAAATCTGCCTGCCTCTGCCTCCAAGAGCTGGGATTAAAGACAAGTGCCACCATCCCCAGCTCCTCCCTTATATTTAAGCTCAGCCTTGTACACACGCCTTATACACACTCTTGAGCGTTCTATTACAAGCATGAAAACTACAGTTTTTTTGGAATATATGGAAGAACAGCCCAGTTTCACATGTCCCTTCCTGTAAAAACTGAAACCTTATCCAGCTGGGTGGGGGAGGGGCATTTTGACGTCACAGGGTCAAGCCTCCCGTCGGCCTGATTTCGGCAGACACGCTAGCCAGTTAAACGGGACTCAGTGTGGCACAGGTTACCAGAGTTCATAAAGGAGGATGAAAAGAAGCTTTCTGTTACCAGAGGCCATGGTGCTTTATTTCACTGTCATTCCTGCCCTCGGGGCGATGACTGATGGGGCTGTGCGTAACCTCACTGCTAAGGAATTCACTGTGCTTGCCCAGGGTGCCAGCTGGGCCTTTGTACCAATTCTCCTTGAGCTGGAACAACTTATAGTGTCTTTTATTTGTATGGCAGCTTTGCTGCCTTGTTACAACTTTTCATCTTACACAGAATCAAAGCATGAATAAGAAAGCCAAGTTTTATACAGGACAGAGGAAGAGAGTCTCAGCCTTCCTCTAACAGTTCTGTCCTACTGCGTATGACGCCACAGTGTCTCACTCCGACTGCATCCCCTTGTACACAGAGGGCACCTGGCCCGAAGAACAGTACTGGCGGAGATTTGTGTGTAGTCACTGTGTAAGGAAGCGAGGGCATGACTGTTCCAGGGTATGGTTAAGGAAAGGTTTTTGTTGTAGATTTGAGGGAGCATACAACGGGAGACATCCAGAAGAGTCCAGTGTAGGGAGAGAGAACTTAGTGGACTAACCATGGCGTGTAGACAGAACCAGCCCATGAGATGAGAGGAGTGGGTGAGAGCCAGAGAGAGGGGACAAGGAGAGAGGAAACCAAGAGGACCAAGAGAGAGCCAAGAGAGGACATGGCTGAAATAGCAGGGTTATATAGGAATGAGAAGCTGTGGGAACAGGAGCCCATGAGCTGCAGAACTTTAGGGTAGGAGTGTGTTGAGAAGAACTGAGAACTGCCCGAGTACTGAGTGAGCCTGTGAGCCATCGTGGGCTTTGGTATGCTAATAGACACCACAGTTGTCTATCTGTCCTGAATTTCAGTTAGATCTGACGGTCACCATGCTCAAATTCAAATACAGGTCTATGGTTCACTATTTGTATAACTTCTGACTGCTTACTTCATCTCCTCAGGCTCTTGACTTTGTGGAAATATACAATTAAATAAAATGAGAAAATACTCAATTACTCAATAATTGCTAGTTCACTTCTGACTTAAGCTTTGCAACAATGTGTTAGCTTTTATAAATCCTGGGTAACAATTTGTATTACTTTCCCATTGCTGTGACCAAATCCATGACAGAACAACTTAAGGAAAGGAGAGTTCATTTTGGCTCATGGTTTCAGGGTAGTCAGTCCCTTAGGTGTTTGGCCCTGTCTTAGTCAGGGTTTCTATTACTGCACAAACATCATGACCAAGAAGCAAGTTGGGGAGGAAAGGATTTATTGAGCTTACTCTTCCATGTTGCTGGTCATCACTAAAGGAAATCAGGACTGGAACTCAAGCAGGGCAGGAAGCAGGAGCTGATGCCGAGGCCATGGAGGGATGTTACTTACTGGCTTGCTTGCTCTGGCTTGCTCAGCCTGCATTCTTATAGAACCCAAGACTACCAGCCCACATATGGTACCACTCACAAGGGACCCTTCCCCTTTGATCACTAATTGAGAAAATGTTTTACACCTGGATCTTATGGAGACATTTTCTCAACTGAAGCTCCTTTCTCTCTGATAACTCCAGCTTGTGTCAAGTTGATACACAAAACTAGCCAGTACAGGCCCCAGGCACTTGGGAAGAGCATCCTGGCAGTGGGAATATGTGCCAGACTGAGAAGCAGAAAGAGCACAAATCCCCTTGGCTGGTTTTCTTTCTTTTCACCTTTTCTTTTGTCTGCCACCCCTGCCTAGTGGTTTGTACCACATACATCCGGGGTGAGTTTTCCTTCCTTAGTTAATTCTCTCTAGAAATGCCAAGAATAGTATACCTTCTTCACCAATCTCCTAGGTGATTCTAAATTGAATTGGGTTAGCAATGACTATTAATCTCTATGTCACAAAATTAATCTGTTTCATGTATTGAGTGTTTCTTTTCAAAAGAAAAACATCAAATTATGTCTCATGACATTTGAACACATCTCTGTTTTTCTCATCTCCTTCAGATCTTTGCCCAAAATGCCATCTTTGTGGCCAGCATTCCCTTACCACCTAGTTTTGAATAGCAAATGCCTTTACCTAAGCACTTCTTATCTACTTCACATTATGTTTTTCCACAGTATGTAACCTTATCTAACCTTAAATGTGTTACTTTTACATTGTTTTTTTCTTTTTGTAATGTTCCCCTTATTCCAACATATATTCCACCATCTATGGATTTTTATCGATTTTGTTCCTTCTGTTACCCTAGCAACCAAAAATGGTGCTTGGTACCAATAAGCACTTAATGCAAGTTACTGAAACACAGTAGAGTGACCGTAAAAGGCCTCTCAAGCCAAGGGAGGCTTTTTTCAGGGCTGGCTGTGCCTTTGGCTGTTGAGCAAATCAAGCAAGTTCTATTGCTTCTGACAGGATTTCAAACTTGGTAGCCTCCCCCCTGTTTGGAAAGTACAGACATGCATTTGTTATCAGACTGACATTAGCCAGAATATTTTAATGTCAACAAAGGTATTTGAATGATAGTTGGCCTAATTATTTCATATGTTCCTTTCAGAAGATTCCTTGTGTAGCAGATTTTGACTAAGAAGTATTTCCAGATTCATTTCTGTTCTTGTCGTTCTTATAAGAATCCTGAATTTCATCAATGACGTGGCCCAAGTAAACTTGGAACAAATCCTAAGTTTCATATTTTCTGACTAATGTTTCGTGCATGTCATAATTGGCTTTACTGGGGAGTGTATGTTTTTAAAATAGACATGCCAAATGTTAATGAAGGGAAGAGCAGGCAATGAGGAATGCCATTGCAAGCTCAAATACACAAATTAGCCATAAAAATAGAAGCTTCTTATCACCAGGCATGAAGGAAGATAGAAAGGGACAGCAAAACAAACCCAGTTTAGTCTTTGCTCCAAGTTTCCCAGGATGGATTTACAGGCTAAGCAAGACTCAGAGTGCAGACTCCACAAGCCTGGGTTTCCTCTGTGGGATCAATATGAACTATGGTGTCATTTATCTAGGGGGCACTGAGATTTTGACTTGGTGTAGGATGGTGTAACCATCCTCCCTAGAAGACTTTGCCTTGGTCATCTTCATTCCCCTGACTGTCCTCTGAGACTGGGTAAATGCCTTGATCTAATTTGAAGACTTGTACGTGATATTTGTTCTATCCAAATTCAACAAATCTACCCATGGTCAAATGACACTTCCCCAGCAACAAAGCTTTAATACCAACCAGGATGGAAGGAAGAGTCTGAAAGAGTTGGAAACCTTAAATTAGTACAAGAAATGTGTTTAGGAACTGGATAGATGACTCAGTGGTAAAGAGCACTTGCTGTTCTTGCCAAGGACCCAGATTTGGTTCCTCAGACCCACATAGTAGCTCACAACCATCTGTAACTCCAATTCTTGGGAATCCAACATGTTCTTTTGGCCTCTAGAAGTGCCAGGCATGCACATGGTACATACACACACATACAAGCAAAACATTGATATGTTTAAAAATAAACTAAATAAATCTATTTTTAAAGAAAATTAGAATTTCATGACTTTCTAAGATCATATTAAATGTGGCCCAATGAAAACTGTTTCAGGGTCTATGTTGACACATCTATGAGAATGTCTGTTTTCAGTGGATTGACTTGAGCCACTTCTCAGGTGAGAGTTGTTGAAAGCTACTTGGTATAGTTTGCTTATGATGTGTTGGCCCAAAAGCTCATGTGTTGAAAACTTGCCTCGCTACCCGCCAGTGCAGCAGCCTTTAGAGGTAGGGCTTTGGAGAAGTGAGTGGGACATCCCCTGGATTGGTGCAGCCTGGGGTTCCCTACTTGAGGGTGATGAATACACGGCAGGTGGGGCACAGGTGAAGGGAGTAGGTCCTTGGAAATATGGAGATGGGAGCTATCTTGTCCCCAGACCCTTCTGCTCTCTCTTGCTCTGCCTCCTATCAGGTTTGTGAGCTCAGAAGCTTTTCCTCCACCACACACATCATCCCAGCTTTAGAACAAGGAAGCAGATACCCATGAACCTGAACTTCTGATTCCGTGAATTACAATCAATCTTTTTACCTTTTATAGTTGGGACCCAGTGCTGAGAGGGGAAGTGGACACAAGCCCCCAGTCCTAACCCAGAAGCTATCTCCAATTGATAACCAGTCCTAACCCAGAAGCTATCTCCAATTGATAACCATTCCCAAATGGGACATTAGGTTTCTCCAACAGAGTCTGACTGGGTATACAAAACTCTTAAGGGGAGGCCCTGTGCCCAGTAGCACAACAGAGAGCCAACAAAAAGCTAACTCCATGGCATTCTTGAAGATTTTACGTCTCATAATGCTTTGACCAGGCCTTTTTTCTTATAGGTCTTTGGCGTATATATTTTGGTTTTTTGTTTTGTGTTTTTATGTGATTCCTGTTTGTGTGAATGTGTGTCTCTCTGCATCTGTGTTTCTTGTGCTTTTTCTCTGACTCTTTTTCTTGTTTGTTTTTGTTTTATCTTATTTTACTTTCTTATTGTTTTTAGATGCCTATTTGCTTTCTAACAAGAAAGAGGAAAGAAGGATGTGACTCTGGATAGGAGTGGAGGTGGGAAGGATCAGGAAGGAGTTGGGGGAGGGGAAACTATAATCCGAATTTATTGTATGAATGTATTCAATGAAATGTATTCAATGAATTTATTGTATGAATGTATTCAATGAAAGAAAAATAGAAAAAGCTTTTATTAGGCATTGGATCACAGCAACAGACTATGTATTCTTCTAAACTGTATTACATTCGTTGGTTCTCTAAGCATTTGAGTCCAGTTTTACATACTTTCCCCAATTCTTAGCTAAAGGCATGCGTATTTATGAGCTTCTTGTATCATGATTCTCCTTGATGAACCAAGGTTCTCTCTACATGCACAGTGCTTGGAAAACATAATATTTAACTGACTGAATTAGTGTCAGACTAGCAAAGGGTATATATCCCACCTTTTTCTCATTAGTTGATCTCACCATATTCTGTAAGAGAGACAGACATATCCTGACCATGTAATGCCATTTGTATAGCCCAGGCCATACACAGAGCTCATTCTGTCACGGCAGTCCTCTTACTCATGTTGACAGATTTCAGCACTCTTCCTATTTACACATTCACTTCAGGGAGTTCACTGTTGTATAGTATTCTTGATTGCAGAAGAATTTTCAAGAGTGTCTTGTGAGCACAGTAATCCCCTAACCACAGTGGAAATGTCCATCTCAGAATAAATACCTGATTCTACAGCTAGTTCTGAGTCTTATGTCAAAGTAGCCATTCTCTTGGTCACTTGTCCACTCCTGTGCCACATGGCACAACAACCCAACCACTAGACCATATAGGATAACCTCCAGACTTTTCCCTGAAAGAAAGAACTGTCTCCACCCAAACACTTGTAACGCATAGGCTCAAAGTTTGTCACTATTGGGAGGTGATGGAAACTTTAAGAGGTAGGGTAGTGGAAGATTTTAGGTCACTAGAAGTTTGTCTGCTAAAGAGACTGTGGATGCTTGGCCTCTTCTCCGTCCACCTTCACTTCATGAGATGAGCTCCTTGTTCCCCTCACTGCATGACCCTCTCTATGATGGATTTCCTTCCTACAGCCCTCAAATCAACAGAACCATCCAACCATGAATCCAAACCTCTACAGGTAAGAGGCAAAAATCTTCCCTGAGAGAGTGGAGTACCTCAAGTGCTTGTTACTAAAAGAAAAGCCAAGTAGAGCATGGGTGGTGACCAGGAAGCCAAGGATGCTGGTCGGTGCACAGCTGTCTTCCAGTCAGGCTCAGGCTTGGTTTCTTTCCAGGCGTCCACAGCCATGGTTCTCTAGTTCCGCTTTCTACATTTCTGTTTTCATCTTGAAACTCTCTGCTTCCCTAGAGAACTGCTACCCATTTGCTGGGTTCTAGTAGATTAGATAAGTGATAGACTCAACTTTGCAAGCAGATAGCCTTTCCTTCTCAGGATTACCACAGAGCAGTAGATCACAGTTTTCTCTTTGAGTCCCTCCTAAATGACATTAATGGGTTTTAGGTAGAAAGCATGCTGACTAGGACAATTGTGCCAGGCCAGAGTGGCTCCCAGTACCAAGCAGGGTGCTTACCCAAAGAAGTAAATCAGAGTCAAAATCAAGGAGCAGTGTTTTTTTGTTGTTGTTGTTTTTTGTTTTTTTTTTTCTTTTTCCCAATTACTTTTTTTTTTCTTTTTTGGTTTTTCAAGACAGGGTTTCTCTGTGTAGCCCTGGCTGTCCTGGAACTCACTCTGTAGACCAGGCTGGCCTCAAACTCAGAAATCCGCCTGTCTCTGCCTCCCAAGTGCTGGGATTAAAGGCATGCGCCACCACTGCCCGGCTCCCAATTACTTTTTTTATTTATTCACTTTACATCCTGATCACTGCCTGCTCCTGGACCCTCACCCCCATAGTCTTTCCCCCATCTTCCCTCCCCTTTTTCTTAAGGGGTGGGCTCTTGGGTATCACCCAATCATGGCACATCAAGTCTCTGCGGTACTAGGCACATCCTCTCCTACTGAGGCCAGATGAAGTGGCTCAGTTAGGGGAATGGGATCCGTCGACAGACAACAGAGTCAGGGACAGCAGCAGCGTTCTAATCACATACCTGCTACCTAGCATTCTTAGCCCTCTCCCCGAGAAGGACCTTCTCCAAAGGGCAGCAATCTGGTTAACCACATGACAGCCTTATCCTAAGTACAAGGCAAAGTTCATTGAAACAGCAGTCATCTTCTATTTCACTACTCACAGTTCAGGGTTCTGCCTGCAGACTTCTTTTCTCTTTCTGTCAGACTTAAGACCTTCTCAAAGTCCTTTCCAAAATGGACAAATTATGTTTCTGACTTAAACCCCTTGTGCTTCCATGTACACTAAGAGGAGATTGCTATAGTATATTCTTCTGTACAGAGTCATTCCATGAAGCACTTATGGGTTCCTACACATTTTTAGAATATTAGATCTGAAATCCCATAGCTACGTGTGTTATTATCTGTCCTTCGAGGTGTCAGTGTGAGGCTTTATGGAACCCCAATGACTGACTAGAGTCATTTTGGATATTTCCCCGAAAGTCTTACAACCATACATAACTTCCTAAATAAGATACCCAGCAGCTCATGGCCTCATCATTATGAGTAACAAAAACAGTTTTATTTTGTGACACTACTTTCATAACTTTCTTTTTAACATACTAGGAAAACATATAGTCTGTTTTATTCATTTGTGAGTCAGAGGAAATTCACAAATGCCTCTAATTATTAGGGGTCAATGTCAGAATTGATACCAAGGAAACATGTTTATGTTTTAAAGCTAGTTAAAAATATCCCCAAATATTCAATGCCAAGGGAATTTTCATGACCATGTCACTGTCCGCCAACTCTTATATATACCCAGGGTCCATGGCTTGGAGACTCTTGGGTGCTACAAGTGGTTAGTGTCATGTGAAATCAAATTTGCACATTACAAGGGTGTTTTTGTAGAAAATGAGACAAAGCATACTTCTGGGATTAAGTTAACAGACTGCTAAATGTGTAGTTTTACTGGTTTTCCTTATCAAATGCCTCACCATTACTGGACAAGGAAAACCAGCATGTACATAATATTGAGAGGCAGATAGTAGGGGGTCAAGGAGTCTGAAAAGGCTGAGCTAGTCTGCTGTCCCTAAAGAAGCCAAATGAAGGTCAGATGTGGCCTTTGAAAGCTTCGCCTATTGAGATACAGGAGCTGCTTCCTTACAAAAGCCAGTGTTCTGTCCTCAGACACTGTCAATCCTGTGTCTCCCCACTTCCTGCTCTTTCCCTCATCTTCAGCCTCCCCCTGTCTCCCTTCTCCCTTCTGCCATCATTCAGCACACCTAAGCATCTCTTGTCTTTGACAAGCCCACCCTCCCTAAACCTCACAGCCCCCTCCAGCTGGAGCTTGGCTTGCAAATCAGCTGAGATATTCTGCTTCATGCTCTGTATCCACAGTCTCACCTCCCCCTTAGCCCTCTCTGCTCCTGTTTCTGCCATATCACCTCACCAAAGTAACTACTACAGACATCACGATGCTAATGATCACAGGGAAACGTGGTTCCCAGTTATCCCACCCCCAAAAGAAAGGACCTTCTATTTAGTCTCAACCCACCTGCAAATCTTCTAATAGCTCCCTTCATGATCAACAAACATAGATAACAGCCAACTTGACCATCAGTCTCAGGGTGGACAAATGGTGGTATGACCACACAATGAAATACTATTCAGTCACAAAAGGCGACGAGCTGTTGACTTAGGCAATAGCAAGAATGATTTTCAAATATAGTTTTTTGAAGTGGAAAAGCCCAGTCTCAAATGTTATATATATGTTAAGTTTCAAACCCAGGACAAGTGGCTGAGGTGCCTATTTAACATACCAGAGTGGACCTGGCCTCCAGGTGCCCCAGCATCCCGAAGTCCCTACCTGTGACAGGGTATGGCTGGCACACCCCACCCTCTACCCTAACTCTCCAGTCCAGGGGCTGGACTGTCCTTCTCTAGAGGCTTTTCCTTATATAATCCCCACATTTTGGTTACCTCCTCTTTGTGCCCCTCTCTCTGCCTCTGCCCCCCTTTCTCACCCCCCCCTCCCCTGCCTTACTTGGTCTCTCACTGTCCCTCTCTGCCTCGTTTGCTCCTTTTGTACTTCTGGCCTTCTGGCTGCTGTGTTCAGTTTCCTATTCTCCCTTCCCCTCCCCTTCTCCCCATATGGCTCAGGGTCACGACCACTCTGGACTCTCTCAGATGCATCTGCCTCTGGCTGTGCTCTCCCACACATCTGGAATAAGTTTCTCCTCCACCGTACCTAGGAGCAGTCATGTCCTTTCCTTTCCTTTTTTCTTTTCCTTTTTTTCATTCAATATACTATATGATTTAAGTTATATCATTCTGGTGGCTGGGGAGGGGTTGCCAGCTATGGAAAGCATATCCCCACTTTCCAGGATTAGAGGAGAAAGATAGAACTGCAGCAGGTTAGCACGAAGGAATCCAAGGCAATAGAGTGCAGTAGCAAACATGTGACTCTGTCAGAACCTAGAGTATTCTGTAGTGAAAAGTGAATTTACTTAGATTCAATGTCTTCAAAGCATCGGCCAGGGACCTGGGAGTCGAGGCACATTGCTAGAGTACTTACCTAGCATGTAAAGCCTTGGGGTCAATCCTTACCATTACAAAATAAAAATAAGCCAGAATATGAGAGGAAGGACCTCAGAATCATCCAACTAAGTATCAACTAAGAAAAGTTTTGACAAATGTGATAGCTAGTTTTGTGTCAAATTGAAACAAACTAAAGTCATTTGAGAGGAGGGAACTTCAGTTGAGAACATGCCTTCATAAGATTGGCCTATAAGCAAGCCTGTAGAGCATTTTCTTATTGGTGATTGATGGAAGAGGGCCCAGCCCATGGTGGGTGGTGTCGTCTCCGGGCTGGTTGTCCTGGATTATATAAGAAAGCAGGCAGAGCTAGCCATCAGGAGCAAACTAGTAAGCATCGTTCAGGGGTCTAGGAGTCAAGGCACATTGCTACAGTACTTAAGGCATGTAAAGCCTGGAGATCAACCCTCAGCATTACAAAATGATGCTGTGTGAGCTTCTGCCTGCAGGTTCCTACCCTGCCTATGTTCCTGTCTTCATTGCTTTTGATGATGAACTGTTCTATGGAACTGTGAGTGAAATAGCGCTTTTCCTTCGGTTGCTTATGGTCATGGTGTTTCATCACAGCAGTAGAAGCCCTACTAAGACAACAAATGATTGTAATAACCACTAATGAATCAATAACCCACAGCTTGCCTTCATGCACTCAATACAGGGACCACTGGACTCACACATCCTGCCCTAGTTAGCATAGATTCTTCCCTTAGCTTTATCAGTGCCATGTTGTCCTTTCCTCCTCCTTCACTGACATGGCTTGCCCAGACTCATCTGCAAGCTCTTTCTTGTCTACTTAACCATTCCATGTGGATGTTCCCTGAGGCTCCAGTCCAGGCCACAGCTACTGTCTTCCTTCTCCAGCACCATGGTTGCAGTTACCAAATGGGTCCCTTACTGCCATGGTTATGTCTCACACTCCTATTGTTGCAGGACCCAGATCTGGCTCACCACACAGCAGGCCAACTAACTTATGACAACTAACTTGTAGCAAGGTGACTTTGCCCCAAAAGCCAACTCGATGGGAAATCCACCTTTCCAGGAAATCATTAAGGGGGTTTAGATACACAAAACTGGCTTTCCCCAGAATAACTGGTGCTGTCCCTCATCAGGCGGGCCTTGGGTATTTGACCCGAATCTCTTGGTTGGGAGATGCCGTTCAGTTTTACAGAGCTCAAAAACGAAGAACCTTATTTCTTGGCACTGTCTTGGCAGTGGTTAGTTTGCCCACGTGAAGTTCCACAATACAAAATGGACAGGCTGCAGATAGCAGCTCTCAGAGCCTTCTCACTGATTTCCAAACTCATGGTAATGACAAAACTGCTTTAATCTTTGTCTTTGCCACACCCTTGTAGAGATATCTGCTTTGGACTCCAACATCCTAAACTAACCTCTGAGTTTTAGTTCCTCTTCGATCCGTCATTTTCTGAGGTCCAAACCAGGCCTCCTCTGTTGTTTGTAATGAAAATTTCTTCACCCAAATGTCCCTGTGTGCCCCTTCCTCTCTCCTCTGGGAAAGACCAGTAAATCTCCTTCTCTCTTGAGTCTGGGTCTCTTTCCTTTTCTGTTCATGTCAAGGACATGTCACAGTCATCACAGCTCTTATCGACACAGCTCTCCCATTTTGCTCATCCAGTGACCGTTTCCTCAGTCCTTCTGTATTCTGCAATACAATAGATTATTGCATTCCTCTGCTTCAACCCTGCTGTGATTCCCCACTGCTTTTATAATAAAACCCAAATTCCTCAACACTTCCTACTAGGTTTGTCACAGTCTGGCCCAGGGCGACCTTCCTGCCTTTGACCTCTCCCATGCGTCAATATCTCCCTCCTGAATCCAGACGTGTCAGTCTTCTCCACGTGCGGCAGCCTTTCCCACACTGTGGATGCTGCCCCTTTGTCCACACGGCGCTGCTTTATCAGCTCAGCTGAAATGTGGTTTTCAGGGAACCCAACTAGGAACCCAGACATTAAGTTTGTTTCGCATGTGGAGAGAGAGAGAGACAGAGAGAGACAGAGAGACAGAGACAGAGACAGAGAGAGACTGAGACAGAGAGATAGAGAGACAAAATGTCGAAGCCTGAAGTCAATATCAGTTGTCTTATTCAATCACTTTCTTCTTTCCTTCTTTCTTTCTTTCTTTCTTTCTTTCTTTCTTTCTTTCTTTCTTTCTTTCTTTCTTTCTTTCTTTCTTTCTTTCCCTTTTCTGTTTTTTTTTTTTCCCCAAGGGTGGAGGGGGTGAAACAGGGTCTTTCTATGTAGCCCTAGCTGTCCTGAAACTCACTATATAGACCAGACTAATCTCAAACTCACAGAGACCAGCCTGCTTCTGTCTCCGAAGTAGTGGGATTAAAGGGGTGCACCCCAACACCTGGCCTTCCGCCTTATTTTTTGAGACAGAGTCTCTCACTGAAGCCATAGTTCCTGGATTCAGTTAGACTGGCTGACCACTGAGCCCCAGGACACCTCCTGCCTCTATCCTCACTGTGTAGCTACCATATCCTGCTTTGCCTGGCTTTTACAAGAGTGCAGGGACCCCTCTCGGTCCTATGGATTGCACTTTACTGACTGAGCCATCGCCCCAACTCATGACAAGCTTTTAAAATAGCTCTTCTTTCTGAATGTTAATCTCTAATATCAGCTCTTCTCTGAAAGGCAAGGAGAAAATAGGTCTGACTTCCTCGTTTCTGTCTGTCTTGAGCCAATAATAATGCACAGCGTACTACAGACATTGAATTAATACCTAATGGAAGGAAATAAAAATTAAGATAGTAAGTTAATTACGTAGTGTAGTGTTTCAGGTGAAGAGCATAGTAAAGAGAAACATGCATGAACTTCAACATCAAGGAATCCATTAAAACATAAGGATTATAATGTTTTAATCTTTACAGATCAGACCGTTGTCAAGAGCAGTAAGGCTTGCATTAAAATAGCGACACAAGAACGGAGAAGAGAATATTCCAGAATTTGATGGCTAATTGTACTTGAGAGGGATGCAGGGGGGTGAATATTCTGAAATTAGAGGCTAATCATTTCTTAAAAAATAATTAGAAGTCATAAAAGGAGATCTGGGCTTCAAGGGGAGCTAATGATGCCAGGTTAACAAAATCATCACAGGATGCTGAGGCTCTCCACGATGTCCAAATGCTGTAAAGAAAGGCAGTTGTCCTTCACAGATTTTTCACACACCATTTCTAAATCAAGGCCATCTGCAAGAACTCAGTGAAACTGTGATTCCTGTAGCTCATTTGCTCTGCAGGTGGTCTCCTTGTCTTCAGGCAGAATTGTGCTGAGGTCAGACGTACATTCCATATGCAGCCTTGGCCATACGGCATCGGAGGGGTACCCATAGACTGCTTCAGACACTGCCTGGAACTGGAAGCTACGATCCCCTGTCTCTTAGAAGTAGCATACCTTCCCCTCTGTTTGCATTTGTTCCATCCAGTGGCCTCCAGTCTTTGGCAAGGTGATGTAGAAAGGGGGCCAGTTAATCCTCAGACAGTAAGACAAGGTTGCTTGAGTGTTCAAGTTGTGTCAGATATGGGCCTGGCACATATGTTTCTGGGGTAAGAGAGGAGAACAGATGCCGTTAGAATCACAGGGAGCCTACGGAAACAGTTTAGGAATGCTCCACAAGGTGGACTGGCACAGGGATTAAGAATCTCATCCAAGATGGCTGGAGGATGGCGCGACAGTTAAGAGTGCACACTACTCTTATAAAGGTTCCCTTCACTAATGTCAGGAAGCTCCCAACTGCCTGTAACTCCAGCTTCAGGGGATCTGCTCCTTGACCTCCTTGGGTACCTGCATACAGACACACAGGAGTACACATAAATAAAAATAACCAGCACACTGAGGGGCCACGACTGCTTGATATAAGCTGAAAGGAGAAATCAAGTGTGGTTCACATTACAAAGTATAGGAATGAAGAATGTTAGAAATACAGAACTGAGGTTTCTGTGGGCATACAGTGATAGAGCACGTTCCTAGCAGGCACAAGTCTCTCATTTTGATCCTCAGTACCACCACCACCACCACCACCACCACCACCACCACCACCACCACCACCACCACTACCACCACCAAAAGACTACCACCATCACACCAGTCAAAGTCACATAGGGAAGACACCAGGGCTATTGAATACCAGAAGCCACTAAGGCTCTAGATGGTCTGTAAATAGAGAAAAGTCTTTCCAGCTTTATCTACACAGACAAGAGGCTGGCTTTTAAGCCCAGACTACACAGCAGGCAGGACCTTTGCTAGCCACTTTCCAGTCACTGCAAAGCATAGTAGTTTCTCCAGGCTCTGAGAGCAGATACAGAGTGGCTTTAATGGGTGCTCCATGGGGGTCACGATCTTTGCCAAAACCCATATTCCTAGACTGTGGGATATCACTAATTGTAATTCTCACCTGGAAAAGAAGGAAGGATGGGGGAAGCCAGAGAAGAAGACAAGAGAGGAAAACAGGTTTCTAACACAGGTCCATGACTTTGCCAGGCCTGTGTCAGACAGGGCTCCAGGGCAGATTGTGCCCCACTCTGAGCATCAAGGAAAAAACAACAGGAAGAGCGACTCTGGGAGGCTCCCTCTAATCAAACCCGGAGGCTTAACCACGGGTTAGGCAAGTCCGTCTGCTGCTTCCAGGAAGAAGACAGCTGGTCTTGTGTTACCCCTCAGGAGGAGGATGGCTTAGCACTTCCACCTTCTTTGACTGCCCACAAAAGGAGACCTGATTTGTTTTCCCCGGGTTTTGCCAGCCATTGCATGCTACCTGACAAGGGTGTGCCAGCAGCTATTGCTGATGCCTTTCATTCGTCTTCCTAGTCTCCCTCTCCTAGGGCTAAGACTGCTTTCAACCTGTGTACATCTTTGTTTCTAATATCTGTGATCTTCACACCCTTTAGGAGTTTCCTCACCATGGAGCACCATCTGAAACTGCTTTTATGAATGGTTATGTCAGTAGCAAGCCCGGTGTTGTTACTCCTCTCAGTCAATAACAGCTGAAAACAACAGGCTGCACATCTGTTTTACTGATGAAGAATAGAAGGGGTCCCTTGCCTTTGAAGGTCCCGTGGAAATAGATTCTAGTGGTGCCCTCAAGGCAGCTCCTAACGCTCAGTGCTGTCCATGGGACTGTGGTATACTCCCTAGAAGTGGGGCGACTTTCTTCTGGGTGGCTTGTGTAAGACAGGCACTTAATGCACTAAGTGAATCTTGCTTTTAGCAAAGCTGTCATTTCACTCCATGTGCTGGCCCAGTTTAGAGAGCTGCCTTCGAGGCAAGAACTAGTAATTCTTCCTTTTCCTGAACGTTTTGCAAGGACATTGGTTATCATAAGACCAAATACAGTTCCAGCAGTAATGGAATCTATTATTAATATCTAAATTATTCAGTATATTTTGTTTCTGTCTCAGTTTGGGAGACATTGCTTTATTGTGTTACCATTTACTCATAATATTAGCCAAAAAGGAAAATTAAAAAGCTCGGGAATATACTCCAGTTATTAAATGGTTTTTAGATGTAGGTGAAGGTTGGATTCAGGCAACCTGGGTTTAGAATGCTTAGAACCAGGAACAGCACAGACACTTTACTGAATTGTTATCCCTGACAAAAAGGGTTTGTGGAGCTCTTTATAATTTTCTTTCTTTTTTAATTAAAAAATATTTATTATTATTGTGTTTGTATGCAAAATGGAAGGAAGGTAGGCATGCATGCCATGGCACACATGTGGTGGTCAGAGGATAGCTCTGTGGAATTGAGTCTTTCTTTCTATCTCTTTGTGGGCTCTGGAGATTGAATTCATATCACCAAGCTTGTTCAGCAAGCACATCTATCCCTGGAGTCACCACTCAGACCCCGATTACCTTTTTAATAAAAGTAATATTCTATGTGTGACCGTTGCTTCAACAAACTAAAATAATGACATGTAATTTGTACCAGTAAACTAAACGGCAGTAACAGTCAAGGGTAGAATACAGGGCTGGCTTGGGGAGAGCAGAGCCTCTGAGTTAGCACACATTGTGCAGAGCCCTAGCTGTGGCACTCCCAAGTGTGTTCTGTGCAGCCTGGGGAATGATAAGCACACTTTTGCTTTTGAATGAGTGAGTTTATTAAGCAACCCAAAGTAAAATAATAAACGATAAGGGGTGGGTAGATAGACATGTGCATGCATGCACAGTTAGATAACAAAACATCATCAAATTGGGTGTTCCTTAGTCATCAAGGAAATGCAAATCAAAACAACCCTGAGATTCCACCTCACACCAGTCAGAATGGCTAAGATCAAAAACTCAGGTGACAGCAGATGCTGGCAAGAATGTGGAGAAAGAGGAACACTCCCCATTGCTGGTGGGATTGCAAGCTGGTACAACCACTCTGGAAATCAGTTTGGCGCACCCTCAGAAAAATGGACATAATACTACCTGAGGACTCAGCTATACCTCTCCTGGGCATATACCCAGAAGACAGTCCAACATGTAATAAGGACCCATGCTCCACTATGTTCATAGCTGCCATATTTATAATAGCCAGAAGCTGGAAACAACCCAGATATTCCTCAACAGAGGAATGGATACAGAAAATGTGGTACAATTACACAATGGAATACAACTCAGCTATTAAAAACAATGTCTTCATGAAATTCGCAGGCAAATGGATGGAACTTGAAAATATCATCCTGAGTGAGGTAACTCAGTCACAAAAGAATGAACACGGTATGTACTCACTGATAAGTGGATATTAGCCCCAAAAATCGGAATACTCAAGATTCAATTCACAGACCATATGAAGCCTAAGAAGAAGGAAGACCAAAATGTGGATGCTTCAGTGTTTTTTAGAAGGGTGATCAAAACGCTCACAGGAGGAAATATGGAGACAAAGTGTGGAGCAGAGACTCAAGGAAAGGCCATCCAGAGACTGCCCCACCTGGGGATCCATCCCATATACAGCCACCAAACCCGGATGTTCTTGTGGATGCTGGGAAGTGCTTGCTGATGGAAGCATGATAAACTGTCTCAAGAGAGACTCAGGCAGAGCCTGACAAATACAGAGGCGGATACTCGAAGCCAACTATTGGACTGAGCGTGGGGTCCTGGATGGAGGAGTTGGAGAAGGGACTGAAGGAACTGAGGGAGTTTGCAGCCCCATGGGGAGGGAGCAACAGTGTCAACTGGTCAGGCCCCCCGGTGCTCCCAGAGACTGGACCACCAACCAAAGAATACACATGGAGGGACCCATGGTGCTGGCCACATATGTGGCAGAGGAGAGCCTTCTTGGTCATCAGTGAGAGGAGAAGCCCTTGGGCCTGAAAGTGTTCGATGCCCCAGTGTAGGGGAATGCTAGGGAGAGAAGAGGGGAGTGGGTAGGTGGGTGGGGGAGCACCCTCGTAGAGGCAGGGGGAGGGGGAACGGAATAGGGGGTTTCTAAAGGGGAAAACATTTGAAATGTAGATAAAGTAAATATCAAAAAAAAAAAAAAAAAAAAACAACCAGACGCTGAGAAGTGTGCCTAGGCCCTTTGATCACTAGGGCTAGGAGGTGAGAAAGCAATTCTTTTAAAAGACAAAGTAAAACCTATCTGCACCCATTTAAAAAAACAAAACAAAACAAAAAACCAACCAAACCAAAACAGTAAGCATTCACTGGGTATGCCCTGTTGAGGCAGGGAGCAGTGTCCCATAGGGGAAGCTTCCAAGTAACAGAATAAATAACACCAGGAAGGTAATAACATTAAGTTGGAGGCTTACAGATGTCTATCAGACACCATATGGAGAAGCCCTGTGAAGGTCAACAGCTAGAGTTACTATACCCATGTGGAAGAGAATGTCCCTTCTGGGGAGACCTCCACATAAAATTACAAATAGCAACAGACACAAGTAACATCTCCTGATCGGATCTGATGACATCATTCCTGTGAGCCTGCCTGGGGAAGCCGAGGCAGTCAGCAGGGCTGACTGAGCTTTCACTCCGTGGATGAACTTCCGGCTGGTGAGCCGCTAGCTTCTCTTTCCCACTGAAGACGCTTGTGTATCATTGGATAAGCAAAGCTAGCATCTCTTGGGAATACTTCACCTCCTGCCTGTTCTCAAGGACACACTGTTTTCACTCTTGGGCTGTTTGGCCATTCCCTTCCCTCTGTATCACAGCTGGGAACAGCACATCCCTTAAGGGGTGACCTTAAAGGACATTTTGAGAAAAGCATGTCTGGGTCTGATTTGCGGTGGGGGGGACCCACTTCAACAGCCACTTCTCAGTGAGTTCAAGCAGGCGTAACAATTTACCAATACAGTGTACAAGAGGGCACCTGGCATTGGCTTAAATATATGAGTTCTTTTTTATCTAATGGTTATTACTGGGGTTTTATAATATGTTAATAAATTATTCATTAAATTATTAGCACGTTTAAATAATGTAAATTTAAATTTTTAAATCAGTGCTAAGGTGTTTGTGCCTGCTTAGAAAATATCCAGGACACCATCCCTGCTTATGAAGATCTTTCTGCGCTGAATGCTTAAGTCAAGAATTTGAATGTGACCTTTTAAATGTTTGTGAGTTTCATCTGTTCGCACTTTGCTTCTACAATTGGGGTTACTACCCTTGGGGTTGATTAGAAGTTAGATTGAAAGCTATCCTCTTTAAAACATTCTGAAGAAGTTTAGAGATTCAAATATACCGGTTACAAATACTATGCTAGACCAAACGGCGCTGTCACTGCTAAATCGTTTTGTCTAGAATAATACCGAGATGTTTAGCCTAGAATTTTCCCATGAAATCACTCACACCACGTTTTCCATTATGTTCTGTTAGGATTTTCCTTTCGTATATTAAATATTTCTTTAGTCATGGGGTTTTTATCATGGCTTTTGACTTCTTGGTGTCAAATATGTCACATCTAGGAAATGACAAACCAGTAGTGATAGTGTGATGGTATGTTTACACGTTTGTCTGTGCCTGTGTGAGTGTGTGCGGTTGTGTGATCGGAGCCCTCTGCTTTCTCCCTCTCAGGGTGTCCAGACCCTGCTGCACAGGAGCTGGGAGGATGAAATAGAGCCCAGAACAGGCAGAATCCTGGTCCAGCTGAGAGCGAGTAGGGATGGGAAGAGAGAGAAGACCTTCTCTGAGGATCTTCCATGAAATAGCTCTCTGAGATGAACTTAGCTTGTGTGTATAATTTTATTTGGGGTAGGTTTGTACACATACACTTTATTTGGGGTGAACCAAGGATTATATAGTTTTGGGAAAGGGGTGAGAATGTCCAGGGTGGGCAAAGGTCATTGGCTGAAGGCTAAGGCTGTTGAGATGTCTCATATTACTATGGGGAGCATTCCAGGAATCTCAGGTGCAGGACTATATGACACTCCTCAGGTGTGGGGCCCAGAATCATTCAGAGAAGAGGAATCCCTGCTGGCAAAGGGAGTCCACCATTTTGCATGGAGCTCAGGGCTGTCCTGTAAAGTCAAACTTAGCAGGAGAGCAACAAGGGTGGATGCAGTGCTTACAACAGCATTAATGTGGGGGTCAGAGGCAACCTCAGCTGGATCCTTACTTTCTACCTTGTTTGAGATCAGAGCCTCTCTTTGATTGTTCACTGACGCTTACTCCAGAGTAGCTGGCTCATGGGTTTCTGAGATCATCCTGTCTCTGCCTTTCCATCTTGCCATAGGAGCACTGGGATTTCAGATGCTCACATCTTTGTCCAGCTTTTACATGGGTTCTGGGGATTCAAACTTGGGCCCATACACTTGGACAGCATGTGTTTTACCCAGTGAACCATCTTGCCCATGAGCGTATTAGAAACCACTGAATTATGCGTTTTATAAGGGCCAGCTTTGTGGCATGTAAATTATGTGGCAATAAAACCTTGACCCAATAAAAATTAGAATGGAAAAGGTAAAGCTGTCATTTCACATGATTTATTGTCTAAATAGAAAATCTGGAAGCACTATGAGGGGAAAGGGGTCCTAGAACCAGGAATAAATGAAAATGTTATGGGGCCTAAAAGATAAACAGGAAAATTAGATGCTTTCCTATATCCCAGTCATGAACAACTAAAACTTGAGATTTAAAGCAAGATTCTAATTACCTGTGGTGCTTTGAATGAGAAATGTCTCCTGTTGGCTCAGGTATTTGGCTGCTTGGTCCCTGGTTCATGGTGTTGTTTGAGGAGGTTCTACTACATTGCTACCATGCTGGAGGAATTTCATCACTGGGGGTAGGCTTTGAGTGTTTATAGCCTTGTCTTGTTTGCAGTTAAAGATGTAGCCTCTCTGCCACAACATTGAATCTGTGACATAGTTGTTACTGATATCTCTTATGCAAATTTATAGTGAAAACCAGCTTGTGCGGCAGAAACAAAGTATAAAATGTGCAGTTTTGAGAGGGCTAAAAAAGAACTGGGAAGCTTAATATTACAGTCCAGGCATGTGCTGAAAGAAACACTGTAATAGTTAAAAAGACTAGTCTTGTTAAGTACTGAACTGACTGGCAAGTAAGCCCGCAGGTAATGACCAAAGCAGCAGAGCTCTCAACTGGTGAAAGACAAAGGTCTAAGGAGTTTTCTGTTCCCTAAGACAACAAATGGGTGAGCACTGAGCCTTGGGGACAGATTTTATTGAGTTCATATAAGTGAGTGATGGGTTCCAACTCTCCTGCTTAAGGCTGGGAGGGCAGTTGCTCTCTTGGCACCTGAGGACTGACTTGCTGAAGATGTTCAGAGAGTTCCCTTGTCCGTATGAAAGAAGCCTAAAGTAGTCTAGCCTGTGGCTTTTTATATTAATTTTTAAAAATTGAGTATGTGGGGGAGGAGTAGAAGCATCTTGTGCACAGTACCCACAAAGCCAGAAAAGGGCTCTGGGTCCTCTGCTATCACAGGACAGAGACCCCCACATGGGCTCTGGGAACTGAACTTGGGTCTTCTACACACTCGAAGTCTCTGAGCCACCCTTCAACCCTAGCCTGTGGTGTTATTTTTAGTGCTTTTAGGGAGGCCAAACTCAGAAAATTTTAAGATCTGTCTTTCAAAGGAGTTTATGGGAACTATTAATAACTGCTGTAATTGAACAGTAAAAACATGGCAATTTAAGTTACTCGATATTCCTTTCATGGTATAATGAATTTTTGCAATTATGTGACCAGAAAGAAAAATAGAGACTGAGATGTACTTATGCAAGTCTTCACCAATAACATTTTTTCTGTAAGCCTGTTGTCCATTGTTCTTTCTGTGGATCAAAAAATAATAACAGTAATAATAATAAATCCTATTTTCTAAATATTTTTGTCTTAAATTTTCTACCCAAAGCAAATAGATTATATGTCCTTATTGAGATGTGTTATGACAAATATTTCATTAGCAAACGTGAAATACTGCCAAGCAGCAAACTAGCATACCTTTTAAGTGCCCACTGTACCAGGAATGTTTCTGCATTATAAATGGGAGTGTTCAAGTTGTATAGGGAAAATGCTTAGGTTGGAGCAATGGAGATTTCCCCCTTCTGTGCACAGATTGAAAATGAGGTGTTCTCTCGGCTAACCACCCAGATCTAATTTAGAACTATTTCAGGTACGACATATTTTAGTAATGCTTTCTGTATGAGTTCTTACAACTTAAATATTCAAATTCCATCCACAGTGGGCTTGGCACTAATTTTCAATGGGACATTAACACATGCCAGGAATAATGTGTTGTGTGGTTTGTTTATACTGATAGCTATTTTTGATGTTCACTGATTAGTACAAAACACCATTCTTGTGTGTTATGAGAACATAAACATTTTTGTCGTCTCATTACCTGACTGAAGCCAAATATGAGCTAAAACACAGCTCCCTGTATGAATCTCACAGAGATGGGCTATGGGCAAACCATCTGATTGTGCAGTTTAATTGTTGGAATAAAAAGGAACTAGGAGCTTGTATGTTGGAATTTTTGTGGCAAGATATGTACAAGGAAAATCAATAAAATAATTTTGATGGGATAGCCTCTTATCTAGTGGCATGCAGTAATCTTCCCTCCGTACTCATAAAAAAGCTTTCTACCCCAAGGCTGTATTTTGTAGCTTATTCATGTTTTGGAGAAAAATACCTGATCCTTCAGATTTAAGGAACCAGATCTTATTGAACTAGAAAAAAAAAGTACCGAAAGTAGCTTAAACCGTTTTTTGATCTGTGAAACATAAAACAGCCTGTCAGGGATGAGTGAGTGTGTTGGGGTTTCAGTGACTTTGCCTGACTTTCTCTTCTGTACAGACTTGTCCTTCACCGATATTAAGGAAATGTCTGTGGCAGAAAAAAACAGAGGGGTGTGTTCATGGAACAGATTTTTATGTGAGGAGGCTTTTCAAAACAATATTTGACTTGAACTAATTAAGGGTATTTCCTGTAAGTTTAATATTGACTGAGACTAAAGCACTAGAAAACTAAAATGTCACCTGCATGCCACGATAGTATGAATAACAGAGAACAGCTGAAGAGAATCAAATTGCAGCTGCCCTTCCTTTGCAGGGAGGAGGTGTGGCCTCCTTGGAGGAAGTGTGTCACTGAGGGTGGGCTCTGCCGTTTCAGAAGCTCAAGCCAAGCCCAGTGTCTCTCTCGGTCTGATGCTTGTGGATCCGGATGTGGAACTCTCAGCTGCTTTCCAGCAGCATATCTGTCTTAGTTCACATGTGCTCTATACCATGACAATAATAAACTAAACATCCGGAACTGTAAGCAAACTCCAATTAAATGCTTTTTTTTCTATAAGATCTGCCATGGTTATGATCTCTCTCCACAGCAATAGAACACTAAGATACTTTAAAAAAAAAAAAAAAAAAAGGTTTCCCCCTATATAGCTTAGACTTATCTTGAACTCATAGCAATCCTCCTGCCTCAGACTCCCAAGCACTAGGATTATAGGTGTCCTTTTTGACAATCAGCTGAACCTATGGAAGTATTCAAATTCCAGAAGCAAAGAGGTTTTTGCAAAACTACCTTCTCCCTTCTCATGCAGAGATTTGCCCTGCTGCAGCTCCAACCACGTGATCACTGTGCCTAACATGCAGCCATAGAATTATGTGAGCCTTCTCTGCATTAGGCATGTGTAGGATGCAAGGAAGATGAAGCTCATCCTCAGAATTTACCTCACATGGATGAAACCAAAACACATGAAAGGCAGCAGTGAGATGGGATCAGTCCCCATCACCACTGCAGTTGGCCCAGATCGCTTCTCTGTAAAACCTCCTGCCTGTCTCAAACATTCTGTCCCCTGGAGACCCACCCATCCCTCGGTTTGACCTTGAGCCCCTCAGCATTCCATTCTCAGCAGCTAAAGAGAATGATCCCTTTAGAAAAACACAGCGAGCACACGTTCCTTTGCTTAGACCCTCGCCCTGCCCTTGGGAGATGCCCAAACCTGCCTCTTTCTAGAAAACAGCAAGTCTCTGCCCATCACTTACCATCTATCTCCTACTTGTCCATTAAGCCACACCAGAGGATCCTCTGCTTTAGGCAATGCACCATGCTGCTTTCTTCCTTTGCTTTTGAACTAAGCCCTCCAAGCTCACTGCACATCCAGCTCTGTCTCAGCTTCCAATATTTGTCTGAAATGCTTCCGGAATGACCTTGTAACCACCTACCTAATATCCTCATTGGTGCCTCACCCAGTTCCAGTGATTCGTAGCACTTGGCTTATTTCTTCCTGCACATCCATATTGGTCTTTACTGCCCAAGAGGTTGGAGGTTTCGCTTATCTAATTAGGTCTTTTATACCAGGTTCAGCACAGTGCTTGGCACATTAGTAGCAACTCAAGAAATACTTACTGATGAACTGGCCTACTATGTGGAGGAAAGCTAGCTACGCTCATGGGATCTTGGAAGTCAAGTCAGCATTCATCATTGGGAATTACACTTGAAAACTAATTGTTTAGATAGCTGTGAAGTTTGAAGAAACTGAAGCATAGAATTCAAAGCAAACAGCAGTCATATCAAGCACGTCAGCTCTTCTGGAAAAGTGTAGTCTGGCTTTGGGGTGAAAAGGCTAAGCAGACACTGTCCAGCAGCACAGATAACCTAATGCTTGCTTTCCGGTTGTTCTGGGACTGGATTCTTCCTCTCTACAGACTGTGTGTTCTCAGAGCCAGATCATCACTCACTGAGAGCAGTAACCAGCAGCCCCAGTAGTACCAGGATGGCTCCCTGCTTCCTCTCTGAGCTTTGTTGGCATTAAGGGGCCATGTACCAACAAAGCAGCTAGACTTCTTCTGGTTTGTCCTTCAGGCTGATTTCCAGGCCACCTAGATCCCTCAAGGTTGCCCACAGGCAGAGCCCATAGCTTTAAAATTGGGAGAATCCAGAGGTGAGTTGGGTGATTTTGTAATCTTTCCATGGAGCTGTCAGAAAGCAGGTACCCATTGTCCTTACTTTAATTCCAGGTCTTACCCACTTTGGGGTCCCTTCCATGTTTGGATCCGGATTTGTACTGAGCCTTGCTGTTCCTCAATTGACTCCTCTAGGGTGATTCTCAAGAATTCAGCCTTGCTACACTGGCTCCCCTCCTGGGTATCTGGATTCTTCTGCTGTCAGCCTACACTGCTAACCCATGGTCTGATAGATACTATCTCCTGGGAGCTTGGGTTTCCCCAATCCAAGCCTCAAAAAGGCCTCTGGTCACATTTACCTGGGATTAGCAGGAAACAATTCCAGACTCACCACTGTCCTTCAGTAGGAACGATAGCACATTCCTGACAAAACAGCTCAGACAAAAAGTCAAATAATTCAGTAGTTTTCTAATGACTCTCTGATACATAAAGAAATTTCTTTTAAGATTAAATCTTTTATTTATTTTTATTTATTTATTTATTTATTTATTTATTTATTTATTTTGGAAAGAGACAGAAAAATATTGGGGCCTTGTGGATAAAGCTGTCTCTGTTGTAACAAGACAGCTTTACTACTGTAGCATAAAAAGAAGCTAAAGAGGGCCTGGAGAGATGGCTCAGTGGTTAAGAGCACTGACTGCTCTTCTAGAGGTTGTGTGTTCAATTCCCATTAACCACATGGTGGCTCACAACCATCTGTAATGGAATCACACTTTTCTGGTGTGTGTGTCAAGATACAACACTCATAAAATAAATATTTTTTAAAAATCAGCCAAAGATAATACAAAAGAAATAGGCATACATGTGTTCTAATAAAACTTTATAAATGTAGGCAGTGAGCCTTGTGAAGACTAGGATCTTCATTTGTGAAAGTATGGTATAGCATATTCTTCTAGGCAATCGTTTTTGCATGTGTCGGCACACGCACACACACGTGTGTGTGTGTGTGCGCGCATGTGTGCATAGACGTTCACATGTGTGTGGATACATGTGCATGTGTCTGCCTCTGTGTTGTGAATAGGCCTGAAGTTAATGTCAAATGTTTTCCTACCACTCTCTACCTTATATATTGAGACATATCTCTCTTTCCACTTGGAACTCTCTGCTTCAGCTGATCTGGCTAGCCACCTTGCTTTATGGGATTCTCTCTCTGCTCTGAGAGCAGGGAGACCACAAGTAAGCACCACACATTACTTGCTGAGCCATCTACTCTGCTTTTCCAGACAATATTTATTAAGGCTATAAAGGTTTCCATAGAACTCGTGATGGAGACAGGTCCTAATTCTACACACAGCATACACCCTTTCTTCATCCCATCTATCTGCCTCATTCATCACTCACTCGCTCATTCAGCTCAACTTCAAAAAACAGGACTCCACACTTATAAATTACTCACTAAGACACTGACCAGGAGAGAAAGGTCATATGGCACTGATATCTTTTTTAAAATGCTTTTTCAAAATTGTTTATTTGCAGGTGCTTTTATGTGCTTGTTGGAGGTTGAAAGATAGCCTAGTGGTGATCCTCACCTTGTTTGAGACAGAATCACCATTATTTGCCACTGCACTGCATATGCCAGCAGGCTTGCTAAAGAACTTGCCTGGGAGTCAGTCTCTACCTCCCATACCACTGTAGGAGTGCCAGGATTATGAATATATGCAACCATATCTGGCTTCTACATGATTTCTGGGGTCTGAGTTCAGATCATCAGGCTTGCAAGGCAAGTACTGTTACCCACTCAGACATCTTGCCAGCCCCTGATGCTTATTTCTGGAGGGCCAGTTAACACAGTTTGCAGGATGGAAGATGGTATGGATGTCAGGGTTGGGTTAGGATAACTGACATTAATACATGGCTGATGGTTTGTGAAGAGGATTGTTATACTAAGAAGGTGAAGGCGTCCTGTGAGGGAACTAGAACCCTCACACTTGGTAGTGGGGAAGGAAAAAAGCAAAAATAATGGTTTTAAAGGTAAGTTTTGGGCTTGTTTCTCAATCTAATGAGTACCAATCCATAGGCAGGACTCCATAGCTATTAGTAGGAGCTCCATTCTTGCTTCTCATTTGATAATAATCTAGACCAACATTGTCTTCAGAACCCATTTTAAAATGTGATGCATTTAGAGTAAACTTCCATAGGGAGACAGAAAACCTGGGTGATATTTAGAATGATTTCAACATGTGTGTACCTGGGCGTTGTATCAGTAAAGAACTCTGAGAAGAAGGGGAAGAGATGAGGAAGACAGACAGGCAGAGGAAGGGAGCACTCTACCAGCAAAAAGGCCCTCATCTGGTCCCAGTGAGAGGAAATTGAAACAGGGATAACAAGCAGGGTCTTCAAAGAGTGTTGACCTGCTCCCTGCTCACATGTCATTAGTGTTGGGTTGGGGGAGTCAGATGACAAGACTCATTGTCTCTCGTGACACAGCACATGTGGACTCAGTCCTGAGTTCAGACAACTGAGCTTCACAAGTCAACTCCACACCCCCTGAATGTGTGTCTCAGTGGGGAGTCCTCGGCAGGAAATCCTCCATCTGTTTGCCTTTACTAGAGCAACTTCTAAGGATGAGTTCATTTCTCTTCAAGCATCTTTGTGTTGCTGGAAGACACCGAGGCTGAGTGAGAGAAATGTCACCAGGAAAACAAGAGGACACTTCGAATGCAGACAGCCGGAACAGTGACAATTCTCAATCTGAGTTTTAGACAGGGTTTCTTTTGTAGCTTACGTTCTGATTTTGCTCTTTTCATTTTTGTATTGCTCCCCACCCCCATTTTAAAAACATTCTCTCCCTCTCTCTCTCTCTCTCTCTCTCTCTCTCTCTCTCTCTCTCTGTCTCTCTGTCTCTCTCCCTCTGTGTGTGTGTCTCTGTCTCTGTCTCTCTCTCTGTCTCTCTCTGTCTCTCTGTCTCTCTCCCTCTGTGTGTGTGTCTCTGTCTCTGTCTCTCTCTCTCTCTCTGTCTCTCTCTGTCTCTCTCCCTCTGTGTGTGTGTCTCTGTCTCTGTCTCTCTCTCTGTCTCTCTCTCTCTCTCTCTGTCTCACTCTCCTGCCTGCCTATCTGACTCCCTCTCTCTCTCTTTTAATCACTTCCTAATATTTTTCATGTTTGGAGAAGTAATACAAAAGGAAGATTTCTCAAATATCTGTCCTGTGGATTTCCAGGCAATTCCTCGAAGTCCAAAGGATTAAAGCTAGCTTAGCCTTTCTTTATAAACAAAAGAAACTTGTTTGAAATTCAAGATTACTTTAAAATTACCAGTGCAAGTAAGTACTTTGTTTTTCTCTTTTTCTTCCTTTAAGCTCTTAATATGAAGCATCTTTTGCATACTGTAATCTCAATGAAGCTATCAGTTCAACTATAAATATAAGTAAAAGATTTTCCAGCCTATAAATTAATTACAAGATTCACCACAGAATTTTCTGCACTTGGTATCAATTAGCAGGTAATGTGTAGAGGCATGCTTGTGTTTTCATGTCAGGAATTATTTAATTTCATTAACGTTGCAAGTGAATATCTCTTGGCTCATTTCCTCCAGTAATATAAACTGTATTTTAAGTTAGAAAACAAGAGGGGAGAGGGGGCTCTCCTGAAGACTGCATTGTTGGCCTAGCAAGCAGATCCAATGGTTGACTTTTCTGGAAGACTTAGACGGATTTGCTGAAGGATAGGTAAATCTGGAGAGTGAAATTAGCCAAAGCCAGGACATTTGTGAACCCTTCCTGAAAATGCTGTGCAATCACTTGGCAGATGCTGGAGGAAGTCTCTCTAGCCTGTAACCAACAGCAGGGAGCAGAGATGTTAAAAGATGTCAGCCATTCTCACCTTTCTGTGCTTACAGTATTACGTTGAAGAGGTGGCATTATCGACGAAGCTTAAGACTCCAAGTCTAGAGCTGTGACTGTCATCTAGCTGGATGTGGCTAAGTGGTGTGTAGACCACAGTGGGATCTGGAAGTGTCTGAGGCATCCTGTTCCCTCCCAGACTCCTGTATTCTACCATCCACCCTCACCCCTCTGTCCTGTGCAGCTGTAAATCTTCCCCAGTGTCACTCAGGGAAGAAGATGTCTGCTTGTGCTGGCTGGTGGATAGCTGGGCAAGGGATGGACTGTCTTTGTTTCTTCTACTTCACCCATCCATCATTCTACCACCAAACCATCACTGACAGCCCATTTGTCTACAAACCAGGTTTAAAAGGAAGCATTTTAAAACAGAAAAGCCATGATGGTTGAACCATACTTCTGTATTATTCTTCCTTCCATCCTCGGCTAGCATTTGTGTGTTCTCTTCTCCCCCCCCCCCCTTAAGAAACAGTTCCTATTCCTCCTCTTTCCTCAGAGCCAAATGCTCACAAAACCAGCCTGGTTACTGTTGACGCCCTTTAGCTAGAGATCATCATCTGCTGGACCATCTGCTATTTCTACTCAGTAGAGTGCACTGTTTCATTTCTACAACTGCCCTTTAAATCTCTCCCTCCATGGTGCACAGCTGCTCAGGTGGTCCTGCTGTGCCCACCAGGAATCTGCAGCCAACTCTTGTGAGCATGAGTGCCAATGGTATAATCATGGATGGCCACAAACCCACACTTAGAGGCGGGACAGTCATCTGGGAGTTGTGAGAAATGAAACAGAGTAAATGTGCTCTTTGCCATGCAGTTGCTACTCTCAGACGAATTACCTGCTTTCTGGTTTACTTGCAGTTAAGGGTTTGCGCTGGATTTTATGAGGCACAGTGATGGCCAGCAACATTCTTTGTAATCATCAACTGTGGCAGTGTTGGTGGAAAGTTGGGATGGGATTGTAGCTTCATTGTAGCGCAGTTGCCTAGCATTAGACAGGCCACTGTTCTCATTTTAAGCACCACCAAGAGAAAATGTAAAATGGTCTGTACTTATTGGGTTCCTTGGTCTCCAGGTGAGAAGATGCTCATTGGATGTTCTTTCCCTACTGTGTTTTACCAGGGAATCTAGGGTTGCCTTTAAGTTTCATTGATAAAAGAATTTTTAAAAGGTCTCAAAAGAAAGTTCAAAGACCATTTTATTAGACTTTGAGAGGAAAAACTCCAGAGCAGGCAAGCTGTAAATCTCAGCAGTTGCCTGGAAGAGCAAGTGACAGGGAGAGAGAGAGAGAGAGAGAGAGAGAGAGAGAGAGAGAGAGAGTCAGTCAGTCATGTGTTAGAGTCTGAAAGAGCAGAAATGATCAGCACTGGAAGTTGGTAAGCTGGTAAGCACTATTCGGGGCAGAGGGATGGGCGAAGGACTTCAGAGAAAAAGTAAGAAGCCTAGAGTGTCTGGGGTAGAGTGCATAGACTCAGAGCCAATATCTCAAAGGGACAAGAGACATGTATGAGCACACTCAGTGCCAGGCAAGCCTTCGATCTAACTTCCCCAAGCCCACTCAGCCTTTTACCTTAAGAGCTAGGAATCCAAACTCTGGTTGGTCCTCAAGCTCACTCAGGAAACACTACCCTCTGAGCCATCTCCCCAGCCTTTGCTCGCTAGGCTTCTTCCTCCACTAAGCATCCTGTTGCCTGCTTGCTGAATGAGAATGACTACCAGTCATCTTTTTCCCACAGAGGAAATGACATTGTTGGATTTCAAAAGACCCCAAGCTATCTCATTCAGCTTTCCTTTATTAAGCAAGTGTTTCTGCTTTGAGTAGCTTTTTTCTAAGCATTCAGTGAACTGGTCGTATCCTTAGCAGCAGGAGATGAGGAAATGATGACATCATCAAGCAATTATTGACTGCCATCGGTCTTCAGGTGAAAAGCTGATATTCAGTATTGCTCATGGCATGTGTCTTCCTTCATTCAGTTGTTATGGAGGGAATGGAGGTGACCTCCTTTACCTATTTCAACAGACAAGGAACGAACTATCATAGAACGTTCCCACTGACTACCATCCTGCATTCTTTCTGCATTTGGCACCATAATTTCTGTCATTCGGTCTACACACTAAGGTTGCACACTATCCTTAAAGTCTGTCATAAAATGTGTAGCTAAGAGTAGATATCAAACAGGGATGGTGTGGGGGTGGGAAAGTTGAGACTTCAGCAGTGAGGTTTTGCTCTGCGTGTTGGAAGTAGGTTTCAGTCATCTCAGCTGTACATGGGTATTTGCAGAAAGTATGGCTTCACCCCATGCCATGTGTTTCTGTGCTTCATTTTCTGCAGGGTTCTGTGGATAATTAGGCCTTGTTGGCTAACAGCACCATAATTCTTGGAAGAATACAGCACATTAGTGAACAAATGTGTTTAGTTGTTTGTGTTGGGCCAGGTTTTCATTATGAGCAAAGACGTTTTGAGGATGGAATGAAGTCTTTCAAATTAATGAAAGGGGTTCAGATTTTCATGTTTTTCTGTCATAAAACATACTAGGGGAGTTTTACTATAATACCACTTATATAAATCTTACTGATACATGACAAATAATGATGAGCAAGTATTTAAGAAAAAATACATTCAACTAGTGTGTGAACAAAGGAATGTTCGCAGACTTAAGGCTGGAAGTCATTGGGCATTCGGTGACAGAGGTGACAGCTTTCTGAGTTTTTACATTGCTCCCGATCTGGGTTTGCCACTTCAATTTCCTGTTGCCAGTTCAAGAACAATGTATTGATCTCAAGTTGCTTTTCAGATAGCCCATCATTACATCTGAGGACAACTTTATTACTGTAGGGCGAAGTACAAACCTGGCAGATGACCTCCAAGGAGAGAGAACAGATAACTTCAGAAATCCTACCCTTTCTCAACTTTAGATTCATCGACATTTAAAACCAGAAGGCTTTAGGATTCTGTGTCTCACACCCTCATTTCATGCAGGAAGATACTGAAGCCAGTTTACTAACTTGATTTACATATCAATCCCTAGCTGCAGAACCAAAGGGAGCACAAGAATATTTTTACTCTTTGGTTTTTAATGTTTTAAAAACATTACTTTTCTGGCAGTAATTTTTAAAAATGAAGAAGTGTTCCACAATCATATCAATCACATTACTCCTTTTTTTTTCCCTTCTTTTTTTTTTTCATGACAGGATTTCTGGCTGTCCTGGAACTCACTCCGTAGACCAGGCTGGCCTCGAACTCAGAAATCCGCCCGCCTCTGCCTCCCAAGTGCTGGGATTAAAGGCGTGCGCCACCACTGCCCGGCTACATTACTCCTTTTTTTCTTTTGATAGAAAATATTTTAATGCATCTAAAGTCATATCATATTTATCTACAAACCAACTACCAAGATTAAATATGTTTATTTTCCCGTCTTTAGCTCTTATCACTTACAAATTAAGATGAAGCTCATTACAGACTCAGCTAAAGCTCTCCACTTTGCCCTCTCTCCTAATGAATTTATTGTCTTGACATACCTGATCATGTATGTATGTGTTAGGTGCAGCTGGGGGATATCTAGCTATAGTTAGAATCTCATTTTGTGCTCACATTTTAAAATACACAAAGTATCATTCATATCCTTCTGTACCTTTTTAAATGCAGCATTGTTTCGGGCATGAACCATGCTGGTGCATAGGTGTCTAGTTGTTTATTATAACAGCGGGATAATATCATGTCACGCAAATAACTCAAGGTTGATTTATTCATTTTCCTACTGAGAGGACTTTGGACTAACTGTTTTGGTAGAAAGCTATGCTGTGAAGATTTGTATATGTATCATTTTAGGCATGTGTTGAATTTTTTTGTTGTTGTTGTGTTTTGTTTTGCTTTGTTTTGTTTTGGGGGTGGAGTCTCATATAGCACAGGCTACCCTCAAACTTGTTATGTAGAGAAGGATGATTTCAAGTACCTGATATCCTGCTTCCACCTCCTGAGTGCTGTAACGACGTGTGCATACTTTCATGCTTGGTTTATATGGTGATGGAGATTCGAATGTAGGAATTCATGTATGGTGGGCAGACACTGTGCCAACTGGGCTACATCCTCACCCTCACATTCCAAAATCTCTTGAGAGAATCACTGGAGCTATTCCCGAGACAGAGCGATTGGCCTTAGAGAATGTGCTTCTTCACCTGAGAGATACTGCCTATGATCTGCAAGGTTTGTCCAGCTAGTGACAAGGCTGACCAGTAACTCCAAAACCTAATTGCAGAGAAGAGTCACCCAGGACACACAGAAACATCCTGCCCCTAGACCTAGTATTATTAGGGACTGGACCTGAGAATGGTGTTTGTTTTAAGTTCCTCAGGTGGTTCTAATACATAATTGGTTTACCATTTCCCTTCCCCTGTCTTCTCTAACACTGGGTGTTATCACTCTTTTCGATGATCTCATAGACATAAGGGATTTCTGATCACTAGTAAAGCCAATATTTTAGAATGCTATTACATATCTTAAGCCTTCCATTAAAAGTTATATATTAGAGGTGGAAAAAAGCCTACAAAAGGGGATAAAGAAGATTACAAATCTAAGTATGTGGGAGGTAAAAACATAAGAATTGGAAGTTCAAGGCCAGCTTTGGGCTAGATAAAACCATGTTTGAAAAATTATATATATAATTTGTATTCTGTTTTACTCGTTTTTAATTGTGTAGATATTGTTTATAGGTTTGTTTGGTTTTTTTTTTTTTTTTGATGTTCTGAAGATCAGTTCTGAAGGGGACAGCATATGATTTGCAGATATCTATCCCCAATGAATGGGGCCTTTTCAGTTTATTTGTGATGCTCTATATCATAAGGAAGTTTAAATGTTTGCAAGAAGTCAATCAATATTTTCTTTTATGATATGTGATCCAAGAAATATTAATATATATATATGCTGCATGTGATTTAACTACTTTTCTACATTTTTTCAAAACTTACAGTTTCTTTTTGATCCATGAGATATTTTAACCCATCCTGTAACTCATGTTTCTGGATTGTGTGATGTGTGTATACTTTTTCATATGAATACTCAATTGCCCCAGTACAGTTCATTCCCTAGTCTGCCTTATTTCCAACCGTGCTCACTCCTTATTGCTTTATAATGTGTGTAGATTATTGGATATTTTACATAAGTAATCTCATTGTGTAGATAATGTGAGTTCTGTTCAATCTTTTGTAATATTTACATTTTTCTATTTTTCTCATATTTTTTATGGTGAAACCTTCTTAGCCAACCTTAGGTAGCAGTGTTATCTTATTCTGGGTTTTACATAATGTACCCCTGACTTTTCAAGGCTAGGATTGGTATTGCCTTGGGGGATTATTGTTTGATATAATTTACCTTGTTAGGAAAGCTCCGTTCTATTACCTGTTCATTAAAATGTTTTATCAAGGAGCTATTTTGAATCTTCTCATTATTGAGATGGAGAGTCTATTGATGGATTCATTGGTGAGTCACATTAATAAGATCTCAGAAGTGAAACCATTCTCCTCTGAGATAACTCTCCCTTGATTGCATTTTTTAAAACATACTCATTCTAAATTTGGCTTGCTGGCATCTCCCTTAGACTTTTTATATTCATAAATGAAACAGGCAAGTAATTTCTTTTGCTCACTTTGCATCATTTCTCCTACTTCATGAAAATGAGCTGGAAAATATAATTGGCTCATTCTGCTCTCTGGAATAGTTTTTACAGTTAGACTTTCCTTCACTTTGAAAGCTGAATAAACTTCCCTGGAAGCTCCAGGTCTGGTCAATTTATGTGTCTGTGAATAGATTTTACCCAGTGATTCCATTTTTCAGTTCAAGTTTTCTATTTCTTCTTGAAGAATTGTACATTATGTTTGCAGTGGACCAATCGTTTTGCCTGAATTTCTCAGGCATAAAGCTTCTTTTATAGTCACCGTTTAAGAATCCTCCTCATCCATAGCCGTCACCTCGCCTGTCCACAAACCCATCACCTCGCTCTTCTCTCTTAAACTCAGTCTTGCAAGAATGTTACTAGTCTTTATTACTTGTTGAAAGACTTTGGTTTTCTAGACCTACCCATGAATGGTGGTACCCTCAAGAATTGATTAGGCTTACGGGTGATGGTGTCCTTCTAGACCAGAAGGTGTTTTTTCATAGACATTTAAGATACGCCACCCATTCCTGCCCCTTGTGCCTTTGAGGACTGTAGCATTGCCTACTGTTTCTGTGAGTCACCTCTTGTCTTGGTTGCTTTTCAGAGCACTTTGTCTTTGCTCTTCACTCTTCTCACTGTAATGTAGTTCTTTGTGAATCTGCTTCTTCTTACCTCAGAGGAGTCATATAACTAAGCAACTCTGGGGACTATGCAGCCATTTATCTCTGTATAGTTCCACTTCAAAATCCTAACATGTTCAGAAATTCCATTAGACATTAATTTTTGTTCATTTTCTTCTCTCACTCTACCCCTCCTCTGTGTGTGTGTTTATGTATGTGTGTGTATATATGCATTTGTGTGTATGTGTCTGTATGTGTGTATATGTGTGTATCTGTATGTGTCTATGTGTATGTATGTATATTTGTGTGTATATGTGTTTGTATGTGTTCATATGTGTGCATCTGTGTGTCTGTGTGTATGTGTTTATGTGTGTGTATGTATGTGTATGCTTGTGTGTATGTGTATATGTGTATATGTATGTCTGTGTGTCTGTGTGTGTATGTATGTATGGGTGTATACATGTGTGTATATATGTGTGTGTATGTATGTTTGTGTCTGTGTATGTGTGTGCATTTGTATGTGTGTGCATTTGTGTGTGTGCATGTGTGTGTGTGCGTGCGTGTGTGTGTGTGTGTGTGTGTGTGTGTGTGTGTATGCGTGTGTGCAAAGTTCATTCCCATCATCGCTTGATTGTTGATCCAGGGTACCACTGTGTGGCCAAGGCTCACCTCAAACTTGGGATCCTCCTGCCCTAAGCGCTGGGATTACAAACCACTGGGCCCAGCTCTGAGGTACATCTACCCACCTCTCTGACTGTGCTGTGTTCTCAGCTCTTTCCTTAAATCTGCCTTGCAGACCGTGAGTTGCGCCTTCAGCTCTGTCTTACCAGCTGCTTCCTCTCTCCTTCGGCGTTTTTGTTCAGCTGCTCTTTTCACTCTCAGACCCTCTACAGATTGGTTTAACACTGTATTTTTCTTTTCCTACAATTTTCATTCCTTTTAGTCTTAGTCATTTTAAATATAGGCTAAATAATCTTTTAGGATTCAAGTGCTATGTACTATTTCTGTTTGACAGTTTCTCTGTGTGATTGATGGTGTGGGATTCTGAATTCACCTTCAGGGATATATACTGTGTAAAACTAAACAGAGGCACCGTCGTCTTCTATTTTTTATTTACATCATGGGTGAATCCTTAGGTTTTTGGTTTTTTTAACTTGGGTTTCCTGGACCACACGCAGCCTGGTTATAAATTCCAAGTGGATACTATCTTTTTCTTCTTTTGGCAGCTTCTTAGAGATATGAATGTCGTTAGCATATCCATTTGCTGCTATTGTGTTCTGTTCTTCATTCAGAAGGGTGTGTGTGCATGCGTGCCCTCACATGTGCACACACACAGGTACATGCACACATGCTCTTGCACATGGAAGCCAGAGAAAACCTCAGATGTTGTACCTCAGAAGCCATCATCTCTTACTCTTAAGACAATGTCTGTCACTGGGGCTCACTAACTCAGCTGCCTGGATCCTAGCCGCCCCAGGACTCTGCCTGTCTCCCCATCTGCGTGTTTGTATCACAAGTAAGCTAGCTTTCCCAACTCCTTACAAGGGTTCTAGGGGGACAGCTCCTGTCCTCAGGCTTCAGTGGCGGGAACATTACCAACTACGGCATGTCCCCAGACCTGACTCTTCGTCTTTTTCCTTTCCTTTCTTTTCTTTTCATTTTTATTTTTTCTTTCACCCTATAGCCCAGTCTAACCTCAAACTATAGCAATCCTCTTGCCACAACTTCCCAATTGCTGGGATGACAGACATGAGTCACCACACTCAGCTCTGCTAGGACTTTCTCAGCTGTCCCCTACTCCTTGGTGACGTTTAGTCCAAATTGTCTGCTCCCGAGACTGTAGGTGCCTAACTGCAAATCAGGGCTGTTGTTTATTAGGGTGTGCTTGTGTGTGTGTGTGTGTGTGTGTGTGTGTGCGCGCGCGCGAGTGTGTGTGTCTTTGTCTTTATAGGGGCGTAGGTTTACTTTTATTGCTTTTATTAGTTTTATCTTTGTATCTCTGTGTGAGGCCATGTGTGTACAGGGACTCACAGATGCCAGAAGAGGGTGTCAGATCCCCTGAAGCTGGAGTTACAGGCAGGGGGAGGGTGCCCCATGTAAGTGCTGGGAACCCAATTCTGAATCTCCAGAGAACAGCGAGAGCTTTTAACTGCTGGGCTACCTCTCTGGCCCCCAATGATCATTTCTAGCTATCTGTGTCTCAGGCCTGCTCCCTCTCCTGCCCGGAGAGGCATGCTTAGCAGTGAATTTGAAAGAATAATGTCTTTTTTATCTGTTATTTCTGAGTGGTTATAGTGGAAAAGTTTTCAGCCTTTCTTGAGGGAAAAAATGTAAAACAAGAACTTGAGCTTTGACTTTTTCGACATGAATTTTTTTTAAGGATCTAAGAATTCTACAAATCAGATTTTCTGTGCACTTTTCTTGCTAGCTTCTGTAGAAATGCAGACTCTCCAAAAACCAGCTTGAAAATTATTAAGCTAATATAACCCTGAAGTATTGTTATATAACCTCTGAGGAGGTAAATCCCTTTGAACCTCTGCAGTAAACCCAACCCAGTCCACTGCGCAGAGAGTTATGGGATGGGGTTTAGGGAAGGGCTGTGCCCTACTTAGAGAAGTTTCATGGAGTGGACTGGAGAGGCACAGATAACATTTTCTGAAACAATGGAGATGAGTTTTGCTGTTCTGACTTAAAGAGGCCGTTAAGACGGCTCAGGTAGAACTCAGGGGTAGGATGTTTGTCTAGCAGCTTCCTGTTTCCCTGAGCTCAGGTCTCAGCATTACCTAAAAACTGGAGGGCTTTAAGAAAAACGCCACATTTCTTTCCATCCCTAAAACGTTATGATTTCTCGATGACGTTGAATCGTTTTTGTAACAAATCTTGCAGACTGTGTATAGTTTAAAGTCTCAGGCAACAAGGCTGTCTAATTGTCATAAATGCACCCCAACCCTACCATTTATCATAGTTCCCAAGAAATCTAAAGTCACAGAGGTGACTGTCCCCAACCTTTTTTATTATTGATATTCCTCTGATCTGGTATTCTGCATATAATGTTTGTAATATATCAAATATTTTAGTCACCAATTATGTTGAATTTTTATTTATTCATTTGCATATCATTATGCATGAGATATCTCATGTATCCCATGCTGCCTCAGACTATCTATGTAACTGAAGATGACTTTGAATTCTGATACTCCTGCCTCCACCTCTCAAGTGCTAAAATTATAGGCATGTACTACTAGACTCGGGTTTATTTAGTGCTAGGTATCGAGCCTGGGGTTTTATGCATGTCAGACAAGTTATCTACCAATGGACCTAAGTCCCTAGCTTATTTCATTTTTAACCAGCAGAATATGATTTGTATGTCATTAGCAAACAAAATAATATTTGGAGGGCATAGAGAGGAACTGGACTTCCAGAAGACCTGAGTTAGATTCCCAGCACCCACATGGAAGCTCACAACTGTCTGTAGCCACAACTCTAGGGGGTCTGACACCTTCTTCAGGTCTCCTCAGGCACCAGGAATGCACATGGTGTATGGACATACAGGCAGGCAAATCGCCCATGTACATAAATGATAAAATAAATTTTGATGAAAGTAATTGGTGTATTAGAAAGTTATTGAATACTTTATAAACATGATGCATTTCACAAAATACACTGTGGGAAGTTTTGTTACCTCCACCAAACATGGCAATAGTTTCTCCTAAAATTCTCCTTGGAAGTAACAAGTTAGTAATAAGTCAGTCATGAGACACCATTGAAATCAAAACACCAGAGTCACATAAAAATAACAAATATTCCTTCAGCATACAACATCTGAAGTTATTTTCCAAAACTCCTGTTATCTTAGATTAAACATTTAAAACAAATCATTAGAAAAACAAATCCATCCCCTTGCTGAATTTCTTTCTGTGCTGGAATTGAGGTGGGGCCAGCTGTCAGCTGCATGAAGAGAGGCCAGACGCTGATCTCGTGATTTTCTTAATTAAGAATTACCGTTTCCAGCCCTTGTCAGTGGTTTACAATGGCAGTAATCCCCCACCAAACAGTTGTTATTCTAGATCCTAAGTGGTTTGCCAGAATGTTAACCTCAACTCGACCCCTCTTCATTGGAAGGAAGGGTCTACATAGGTCAGTAACCATTTCCAGAAAATTATCGAGTCTGGGCTGCATCCTGGATTGTGTCATTTGCTTTAAAAATAATTAGAATGTTTGTCATTTAAAATAAGTTGGGATCAGCAAGGATAATGAAAAAGTTTAAATCCTTATCCTTTTGGAACGAAAAGGAAAAGGTCCCAGAAAGTGCTGACTTTAGGCTTTTCGGGCCGCTTTTGTCGCTTCTGTCTGGATGGACACAACCCACTGATGTGTGGCATGGCATGTCCTGGAGACTCATTCATCCATGTAACACTCAAAAGTGGCTTCCAGACCTCTACATGTGCTGCGGCTGAGCCCTTAGTTCCTAACGAACTTTCTAATTGGTGACTGTGACTATTGAGCATGAAGTCCCAGGAGAAACAGAACACAGTCTTCTACTGCCCATTAGCATGACCCCAAGAACAAGGGTTTATCACACTGGCACTGGAACCCCGAGCCAGAAACACAAAGTAATGGTAACTAACAGTTACATTTTTTTTTTGCCTTCACAAACTATGTCAATAATTCCTAGGTTAATTCTACTCCAGCATTAGTGATTTACCTGTGTGCCATTACCCAGACCCTCACTGACCTTGGCTATTAAAGACCAGTCCCTTTTCAAGAATCCCAATTAACCCCACTTTAGTTAAATGCAGTCTGTTTCCTTGAGCAAAGGCATCATTCCCTCTCTTTGCGGGCTTGCTATCCTGGACTTGCCAGGATCCTGTGGGATGAAGTAAGTGCTGGAGGTCGGCCATACTGAGCTGGTATGATACACACAACTCCTACCACGCACAGAAAACGCTGAGGCAAAGAGTTTCTGCAGAGCATTTGTTACTTGGGGGCATAATTTATGTTTTCAATTAGAGGCCTTGCAGCAGTGTGGCCGAGGAATAAGTGGGGATAATAGAGGAGCTGCAGGACAAAGAACTGGCAGTCTTTGCCTCTTATTTGTTTTATTTAGTCAGGGATATTAGATAAATCCTGCCATTGAGATCAGCACCTTACTAGGATGAGGGGGAAGGGTAGCCCTCGTTACCCAGGTTATTAAATGTTTCAAAGGACATGTGTAGGCGTCATTTGGCCATTGGTGTTTTATAGATTTCATAATTCTGAGTGATATATGAATATGTCTTCAGTAAAAATAAATGTCTTCATTCTGAAACTCTTAAGGTCTCAGGGCTTTTCTTCACTTGCATTGTTAGTCTGTTGTTGTTGTTGTTGTTGTTTTTATTGCTGTTGTTATTATTTTCTAGAGACAGGCTTTCTGTGTGTAGCTTTAGATGTCCTGAAACTCACTCTGTAGACCAGGTTGGCCTGGAACTCAGAGATCTGCCTGCCTCTGCCTTCTGAGTTTAGGATTAAAGGCGTGCGCCGCCATCGCTGGCTTGTTAGTCTTGATTTTAAGCAGCCCTCCACGTACTATACCGTACTGTGGGGCTCTCCCATCTCTATCTAATCCTGAATACATCTGCACCCTGCCGTTTGTTGGTCTTACCTTTCCCGCTTTATTTCCAGCTTCCTGCATCCATCCCCGGAAAGTTAGTTTGAACTGCTTTCATCCTATCCAGATTGGCCATGCAGCTCAGTTTCTCAGGAGTTTCATTCTTTCTCCTCTTGTGGCACTTTACTCGATCATTCTTTTTGTGATGAAGAATCACAGCCTTGGGCTTCCTTTGTCCCTCAAGTCTGAAGGCTGTGTGTGTCTCTGCCCATCTGGCCTGTGCTACCCTCCCTGTAACTCCCTCTGCCTCCTCATCCTCTTTAGTAAGAGCTGTGATCCTTAGACTCTGCAGAGCATTGGGAACTTGTTAATCATTCTTTCCCACCATCTTTTTCTGTCCACACCGCTTCCTCCCTCTGCATATGAGTTATAAGTCAACCTTTACATGAAAACTTACTGAATGAGACTATTGGGTTGTTTGAAGGTTTATTAGCTTCAAAGCTATGAGCAGCTCCCATTTCCTAAATAAGAACGTGTGACTGCAAGCAGTAGGAAGGCAATGCTTCGTTATTTTCCTGGAAACAGATTAGAGGCTATTTTTTTAATTTTTTTTTATAATAAAGTTTAATTATTAGAGAATTTTAGAGAAATGTTCCATATAACAGTACAAATCAATTCAGTACTTCTAATGAACAGTTTACCAACAAGTACCAAAGTATAAATTGTGCATAAGATTTTATCTAGTAAACTTATTTCTAGGAATTTATGTTGACAAAAATATGTATTACTGTGGGATATCTATCACAGTATTATATACAATGGTGAATTATGAGAAACATGTCAAAATTAAATACAAAATTAATAAATTATGAAATAACTTGTAGACATTTCTATAATAATTAAAATGCTATTTTTTGGTTAAAACTTTAGAAGACAATATTATCATTTTATACTTTCACATTATAAATATGATTAAAATAAATTAAAGCTCTTTGTAAAAACATTATGCAATTGGAAATTATTTCTGACAGATCAACTCCTATAGTTTTATAGGCCATTCATTTTTTTCTCCTTTGAAATGATAAAGGAAAGTTGACTTCAGTCAAAATAGCACACAACCTAATCTCATAAATCACACAGTTAATGTTACTTGTTTTCAGTAGGCTTTGAAAATCTTACTACTGTCACACTTAACTAGAAATAGAAATAAGTTGACAAATCCTGTCTAAATTCAGAGAAAATAAATACTAGTCTTCGAAAATATATAGGACTCACCTCCCTGACGTGAACATAAAATTCAAACACCTCCAGTGTTCTCCCTTGAAGATATGTTAGCTTCACTCTGAGCAAAGAACAACATTCCCTTGCATTTCCCAAGGCCATTACACTGAGATTCATCAGATACCTGTAACACTTGCTGAAGTTACACCTTAAATATTTCTATTTGATCAGCAAGAAGTGTCCTTCCTTATCTTTTTTGATAACTTTTGGTTGAAAGTTGATGGCTACTCCAGCTTGTTTCTTGGGACCATTAGCTTGGAAAATTGTTTTCCAACCTTTTACTCTGAGGAAGTGTCTGTCTTTGTCACTGAGGTGTGTTTCCTGTATGCAGCAAAATGCTGGATCCTGTTTACACATCCAGTTTCTTAGTCTATGGCTTTTTATTGGGGAATTGAGTCCATTGATGTTAAGAGATATTAAGGAAAAGTGATTATTACTTCCTGTTATTTTTGTTTTTAAAGGTGGTATTATGTTTGTGTGGCTATCTTCTTTTGGGTTTGTTGAAAGATTACTTTCTTGCTTTTTCTAGGGTGTAGCTTCACTCCTTGTGTTGGTGTTTTCCATCTATTATCCTTTGTCCGGCTGGATTTGTGGAAAGATATTGTGTAAATTTGGTTTTGTCATGGAATATCTTGTTTTCTCCATCTATGATAATTGAGAGTTTTGCTGGGTATAGCAGCCAGGGCTGGCATTTGTGTTTTCTTAGGGTCTGTATTACATCTGCCCAGAATTTTCTAGCTTTCATAGTCTCTGGTGAGAAGTCTGGTGTAATTCTGATAAGTCTGCCTTTATATGTTACCTGGCCTTTTCCTCTTACTGCTTTTAATATTCTGTCTTTGTTTAGTGCATTTGGTGTTTTGATTATTATGTGACGGGAGGAACTTCTTTTCTGGTCCAGTCTATTTGGAGTTCTATAGGCTTCTTATATGTTCATGGACATCTCTTTCTTTAGGTTAGGGAAGTTTTCTTCTAAGATATTTACTGGCCCTTTAAGTTGGGAATCTTCACCTTCTATACCTATTATCCTTAGGTTTGGTCTTCTCATTGTGTCCTGGATTTCCTGGATGTTTTGTGTTAGGAGCTTTTTGCATTTTGCATTTTCTTTGACTGTTGTGTCGATGTTTTCTATGGTATCTTCTGCACCTGAGATTCTCTTTCTATCTTTTGTATTCTGTTGGTGATGCTTGCATCTATGACTCCTGATCTCTTTCCTAGGTTTTTTAACTCCAGGGTTGTCTCCCTTTGTGATTTCTTTATTGTTTCTGTTTCCATTTTTAGATCCTGGATGGTTTTGTTCTATTCCTTCACCTGTTTAGTTGTGTTTTCCTATAATTCTTTAATGGATTTTTGTGTTTCCTCTTTAAGGGCTTCTATCTGTTTACTTGTGTTCTCCTGTATTTCTTTAAGGGAGTTATTGATGTTCTTCTTAAAGTCCTCTATCATCATCATGAGAAGTGATTTTAGATCCAAATCTTGCTTTTCCAGTGTGATGGTGTATCCAGGACTTGCTATGGTAGGAGGATTGGGTTCTGATGATGCCAGGTAACCTTGGTTTCTGTTGCTTATGTTCTTGCACTTGCCTCCTGCCATCTCGTTATCTCTAATGCAACCTGCCCTCCCTTTATCTGACTGGAGCCTGTCCTTCCTGTGATCCTGTTTGTGTCAGGACTCCTCAGAGACCAGCTGTCTCTGGGATCCTGTGACTCTGGGATCCTGGGATCCTGAGATACTTGGTGTGACAGAGCTCCGGGGAGTCAAGCTATCTCTGTGACCCTGAGATTCTGGTGTGATCAAGCTCCTGTGATCCTGTGATCCTGGGTATGTTAGAGCACCTGGGAGTAGAGCTTCCTCTGGATGTTGTGGGACTGGCTGAGGAGTTTGAGCCCAAGGTCTGCTCAGAGCACCAGCCCAGACCGGAAGAAACCGTTGCTACTGGTGAGGCAGGGTTCCTGGGTCCCTGGATCCCACTGGTTCCAGTTACTCCCAGTGTTGGGATGGATGTTGAGTTCTCCTCACCTCTGATTCTATGATCCTGGGCATGTTAGAGTGCCTGGGAGTGGAGCTTCCTCTGGGTGTTGTGGGAATGGCTGAGGAGTTCACGCCCAAGGTCTGCTCAAGGCTGATTAGAGGCTATTTTGAAGAGTTGATGAGGTTTACATCTACATAAGATGTATAGGACATAAATCTTTAATTTGCATAATCTGTACCATAATAATTAATGGAAGTGGTTACTCAACTCCTCTAGGCAAAGTGAACTTCCAGAAAACAGGGTCCAGTACACAGAGTTGACAGACTACTCTGGAGTCCCTAACAACTGAAAACTATGAATAAATTAATACCCGAGCACCAACCAGTCACAGATAAATGACCCAGCCATTTATGCAAACCAGAGCAGCATCTGTTAGAAGCCTTTGCTGTATCTGCATACTAACCCACAATAAATTCTCCATGGTATCAGACTTGGGATAGCTGGGAAATGTTTTCAATTGCATGTGATTGATCACTATCATCGACTTTTGAAGCTGTGCAAAATCTCCAGCAATTTTTGTGGTTACCTCGAGATTCCAAAAGATGCCATAAATCAGTGCAGCAACTGATGGACATGACTCTTTAAACCCCGTCTTTAAATCAGGGATAAAGCCTCCATCTCTCCTTGCCTAAAAGATAAAAGTTAAAGAGGGCCCAGGATGGTGAGACAGCCATAATAGTTCATGCTGGGACAGAGTATATGTGTTCAGTTATGACATGAATGATTCAGTTTAGATATAAAGAAAAATGTCATTTTTCTTATAGATAGTTCAGAGTTATTGAGTAATGAAACAGATAAAAGCATAAAATATGAAATTGCTTTCCTATATTTTATGAAAAGTAGAAATAACATCCAAGGCCTTTGTCTGTGGGCCTAGGATTTTGTATTTACCAATAAGGGTTTGTCTGTTTTTGATTACTTCATGGGGCCTCCCTGTTTCTTTTTTAAGATATTTTTAGAACACTTAAGGAAAGATGTGTAAATTCCATCTCCTTCACCAGAGATATTTACCAATGCTGTGTTATTTAAAGGGCAAATGGAACTGTTATGGTGAAACCTGGAAGCAATACCAGGGTGGGCAAACTATAGAGAACACATTTTCACAGGAAACAAGTCCAAGGCTTCTAATTGAATTTGCATGGTCGAATGAACTTGTCTTGCTCCTAGTCCAGAAATACAGCCTACCATGCCCTAAACCACAGTCCTACAGAAAAGCAGCCAAACCCCCACGTTGGCATTCCACAGCTGTGTCCACTCCCACCTCCATACCAATGATATTTTTCTAATTAAAATGAATTTTGAGCCTACGGAGCGGAGAAGAAAACTACTGTGTGTTTCATTTAGCTAAAATAAAATCGCTTAACCTAAAAAGGCAGGATGTGCCTTAGCTTTTTTCAGTGAGCATGTGAACCGCCACAGGAAAGTATAGACCATGTTTCTTGCCGTAAGGACAGATACCTCAAGCATTTTCTTATAGGAGCTGAGGGAAAGGTTCATGAGAAAATTTGTTTAGCTTGCTTTCAGAAGTGCATTATTAGACTCTAGCCCTTTATGTCTCTAGGCATAACTGAAAAGTGTCTATGTCACAGTGGCTTCTCACTATAAAGATATATGACTTTCAACATAATCCAGTAGTGTGAGGTTGAGCACTCAACCAATTATAATGTGATTTTTTAGAACTCCCTCCCTTCTGCATTCAGTCCCTGAAAGCCATGGCAGACTCCCCAGGAGGTCTCTTGGAAGTGGTACAGTCACTTCAGCCCTCATTCTGTGGGCTGGAACTCAATTCTTAGCCCCACTTACCTCCAAGGGAGCCTGGGAAATGAAACCTAGCTGCCTGCAAAACAGAAGGAAATAGGACATGATGAATATAGAGGGGTCCATCACATTGTCCATAGTTTTAAATAGAGGATAATCTAGAGTGTGAGACAGTAGCTCTGTGGTTGGTTCATTACAGGGAACTCTAGGTCTGCATTGCCCATTGGGAAGCCTGCTCAATTTGGGATGCTTTGAGGAATTTGAGATGACCCAGGTATCCTCTCCAACCTCCGGCAGCGTTTAGTCTACAAGAGGATCCGACTGTCTACATAATTGCTCTGTAGCTGGGTAACAAAGTATTTAACTAGAATTTTTAGCTGAGTCTCTTAGTTCTAACAGATAGGAAATTCCAAAATGAGGTAATGCAGATCAAGGCAGCAGTTTCAAAGGAAAATGAAGAATGCATTCTATCAACTTAAAAGAAATGTTCTCAGCCACAAAGAAGGCATAAAAGGCCCCCAAGGGAACACTGGGAGAACTTTGTAAGGATTTCTATTTAGTTTAATGTTGTGTTTTTCCACTGTCATCCCTACGGAGGAGGTCTGGATGGCCTGTCTACCATCTCCTTTAAAATCTAGCTTGACTGAGGCAAGCAGTTCTTTGTGAGGTGCAGGATACAGAATCTGAGGTTGGAAGAAGCGGACTGATGTTTAGATATGAAACTGTAGAAATGGCATTCCATGACTTGCGGTTTGTTTAGAAAGCCACACCAAAGGGACTCTGCTGCTGGTATGAACTCAATTTGCCCCTCGACAGCTTGTTCCAAAATGGGTGAAGGTGCATGTGAGTCTAGCTTCCCGGAGGCTTGGTAACATCTTAGCAAAGAGAAGCTGGAGGTGGCCCCAGATTCCTAGGAGATAAGAGAAGAGCACGCAGCTATGTTACTGGAGTCCCCAAGTGAAAAATGACATCCAAAGGAGTCGCCAAAAAGGGTCCCAGAGAGAGAGGGGAACCCACTGCAAACACCAGTCAGAACTCTCTTCTGATCCTGTCAGCCCTGAAAAGATCTTCCCAGCCCCTCTTATCTTTCTTCCTGACAACCTGGGGGTGGAGGTTGCTCAGAAGCAGCGATTAAGTGAACAAAGGGGAGAATGAGAGATGTAGAAGCCAAGCATGGTCTTCACGCTGAAGGCAGCAGTTTGCCTGCTGAAGATAGTGGGGACATGTTAGCTTTGAGTGATATCCGGCTGATGAAGATTGGGCTGGGGATATTAATTCCTGGGTTGAGGCTGTGCTTTGTAGCCTATTGTGTACACTGAATTTCTCTTAAGTAGGAGTGATTAAAAAAAAACAAAAACATGGTTTTGCCTGAATTTCCATTCAGAGCAAAAGCAGAGCTGAACCCTTAGAGGGACAGTGACAGTCACTGTTTTTTTTAATGACTATAGCCTAATGTTGCTATTTACATTTGAATCTGGCAAAGTTCTTCCAGAAGTACAAATAAAGTGCTTTAAGAAGTAGTGAAAAAAAAAAAAAAAAAAAAAAAGCTGAGTAGAAATGTGCGTAGGCAAAGCAAAAGTACACACCTAAAAGATAAAGAGATTTGCATTGCAGGATCCGGGGTGGACAGGGGAGCACAGGTGGCTAGCAGAGTGCTGTTCCAGGCATTTCTCACAGAACAAACATCGAGGAGCTAGAAAAACACAGCAGATGCATAAAGAATAGCGATTAGTTCCATTTGGCTGAAGCCAAGCGTAGAGCAGTAATGGAAAATCAGGTGGAAATGTGGGCTTCCAGTTTGGCACATGACAGAAGGCTCTCTGGGAACTCCAGCAGGGTGTCTGCAGCAAAGGCTGGGGTCAGGAACTGAGCAGATAGTCAGGGCAAGAATAAAACCTTCAGAGCTCAGCTGACCTTCATGGTAGGTGGTTAAATGTCTGCTTTACGGTGCCCAGTGAGGTGTGAGGCATTAATTTTTATCTAGACCAGGTTGGTACCCAAGAGGAGGTGGATGTGACAAGCAGAGAGTGTGAATAAGGGACAGGCCATGGAAGGTAAACTCAGCAGGGACACTTGTAGGTGGCCATGTTCAGCCTGAAGTACCCTTGGAGTCAAATGTAGGAGAAACTTCCTTTCAGACAGACAAGAACGGTAGCGTGATCTCTGGCAAGTGATGGACAGTCTATGCCGGCTGAAGCTCAGAGAAGAATTCTGGAGGGAAGGTGAAGAAGCAGAAGAAGATGCTCTTGGGCTGCCACCAGTAGGAGTTAGGGGAAGGCTTTGGGTCAGACAGAGCTTAAGGGAATAAACTCCCACCCTATGCGGAATCCTGCTGGCCTGGCAGGATTGAGTCTGGGACGGGGCAGGGCTATTTGCAGGTCACAAGTTCTCTGTATGGAAAGAGCAGAGGTGAAGAGGTACACAAGCCCAGACTTCTGGTGTCCTTCCAATGCTTCTAGGAAGAACAGAGCCCCTAAAAAGGGGCAAGCTTCACATAGCCCCACCATGATGATATCTGGGAAGGTGACCTAGAGGGACATAGCTCAGACAGTATACAAGGCAGGACCCCCTACCTGGTGTCAGAAAGGAGTGGGGAGAGATGGGAGAGGTGGGAGGCAGGCTGTACTCCCAGGTCCCCTCAGATGCTTCCTAAACTTTAGCTTCTTGATCACTGTCTCCACCAAGTGGGCTTCAAGTTATGCCTCATGTACCAATAAGCTGTGATTTGCTAAAAATCTTGCCAGATACAAAGGTATAAAAAAGAAGTCTTTGTGTAAACAGTACAGAGATATTTTTGCACCGTCATGAAAAAAAAAATGAGGTGGTAATCCTCTGCATGCCATAGAGACAGTCCCTGGCTGAGGATGATTCAACTTGATGCTGATGCAAAGCCATCTGTATCCATCAGAAATCAGCCTACTAGCTCCTCTCTGGTATTTTGATGCTGAGAATTAAAGCATGCTGTACCATGGAACTGCAACCCGAGGATCTCTGAGTTTGGATCTTTCCCTGGGTAGCTCTATGCGATCCAGTCTCAATGCTGGTTCTTGTCAATGGCAGAGAACTGCATCTCCCAGTCAGCCATGAGATCACAGAGGGAAGCCACTAGCAGTCTGCACTTGCTCAGATCCAATTGTTCCATTGTTTGCCAGGCTAGAGGGATCCGGTGCATTTTCTATGAGATACTTTCAGTTTCTGTTGGGTAAATCCAGGAGCCTCGGTATTCATTCTGAACACAATTTCTGGACATTTGACATTTTGGTAACTCTTCCAAGCGAACTGAAGTTGCAAATAGGGAGGAGCCTTGGAATATGGAATTGGCACATGTGAGCAGGAACACAGGGCGAAGAGCCCACCACAAGACGGGGATAAGAAATAAGCAATGGAATCTTTTCCAAATAGCAATATGAATCTGTTCAGCGTAACGACAAAGACTGTATCCCTCTGAGCATGCTCTGGGGATAGACCCATACTTTTATTATACTCAGAGGAGTCTCTAAACACAATAAGTAATTCATACTTGGAAGGACAATTCTGAGTCATCAAGAAATGGATAAATTTGTCCAGAACCCTTTATTTTAAAAGAGGCGGGGAGAAAAACGTTTAAAGCTCTGTTCAGAATTATAGTTTTTAAAATGGGGGCTAAGGGCCTGGAGCAATGGCTCAGGGTTTAGAAGTCCTTGCTTCCTTTTCTAGGGAATCCAAATTTGGTACCTATGACACATAAGGTAGCTTACAACCACCAGTAACTAGGGTTAAGAAATCCGATGCCCTCTTCTGGTCTCTGTGGGCACTCGCAGACACATACACATGAAAGTAAATCTTGTTTAAAATGGGGGCATGCCTCAAATATGAGAATTCATTTCCCTATATGTCGGGTGTCTTTCAAAGTGTTCCTACTATAGTAACAGGACTATAAACTATGAAGAATGTTTCAAAGGAAGGACAGACAGACTGGAATATAAACAAAGGAATGGTCTTCCTGGGAGGCTGTGAGCTCATACTCACTGTCCCACCTTTGTAGAATGTATTTTTATTAGTAATGTTAATCAATGTAGCCTTTATAGTGAATAAAATACAAAGCACCAACCTACTTACTGCAGATACTCACTGAATTCTTTGCAGTGAAAACTCTCAGCACTAATAACAGCATTGTCTGGGCCAAGACTTTCCACAAAAAAGTGGCTGAGGGTTTAACTAGCTCCATCTCATATCAGCGAGGAACTGAACTGTGCGGTCCTTGAAATTAGCTCAGAATGTAGCTGCACTGCCCGTATTATTCACAAAGCTTGTTCTTTTTGACATCCTATGAAAAAGCCTACCCAAAGGTCCAAACATCAGAAACGTTGAAAGGATTTTCCATTGCTCCATAATCTCTAAATATGCCTTGAATGATGGAGGCATCAAAACCAAGATAGCCTCAGGCTGGCTGCGGCCGTGAACACGTGTCATCCCAACACTCAGGAGGCAGAGGCAGGAGGGACATGGGCTTGTGGCCATCCTGGGCTACATAGCAAGATGCTGTCTCAAAAACACCAAACCAGGAAAACAAAGCAAACCAATTAAATGGCAATGAGATAATTCCTTTGAAGAAATTATATATAACATATAGTTTTCGACATATTTTAAAAATATAATCCAATTTGAGAGAGCATTTATAATCATTACTTCATTTTCAAAAATATTCCTGGCTCATCACCACTGTGATGCAGGTACCAAGGTGCCTTCAGATTGCCTTCACTGCTACCAGCAGGCCACACAGCTCTCTCTGCCGCAGGCACCCAGGCGAGGCAATGGCTGAATCCCACAGAGACCAAGTGTCTGCAGGTGGTGTGCTATCACCAGCTGTCTGGGCTTGAGGCAGAGCCTCCCTGAACCTCAGGAGAGTATCTCCCTAATGATTCCAAGCACGTACTGACACATTACACACAGCATTTCTTGTGCGTCACGACCTCTGCTTTGGAAGATCACACCGTATTTGAGCAATGCTACTTTTCTGGAGACCCCCGGCTTCATTAAGGTGGGCAAAGAGCCAGAGGTTTGTTTTTTTGTTTTGTTTTGTTTTGTTGCCCAAACTTTGCTTTTAAACCGTTGTAGCCGGAGTTTATCTTTTTGCATGCATTTTAAAAGTGGAGCCAAATTGTATTATTAAATAAACCATAGCAAGCCATTTTTAACTCAACCAGGTTAGGCCAAGCCTAATCTTGAATACAGTAAAAAATGAGGTTATATTTGGCAGATTCCAGAATCACAAACACCCCAATCATTCTAAACACTAAGAACTAAGTCCTAATTGTCTGTTCATTCTCTTCTCAACTGACATCATGGCATTAAAAAATCCCTCTTCTTACACAGTCTTGAACACGAAGGTTGGAGCTGACGTCAGTGGAAAGGATATTGTTTTGGTTTAAATTACTATGGACTAAATAACACTCTTGATACACAAATATTCGAAGCATAAGTGAGAAGTCATTTAAAAACAAAAAAAAAAAGTAATGGATTGTTACATAGTTTTTAAAAGTAGAAAGAAATTCAAAAGAAACCCAGGGTCGCTGTGAGCAGAGTGGCTGCAAGCTTCCTCTCCACCTCCGCTGCCTGTGGCTTCCGTCTGCACGGCTGCTTGGCTTGTTCTGAGTTTTGCCTTTTCATCTTATTTTCCTGAGACAGGTCTTACTGTGTAGGCCAGGCTGAACTTCAGTTTTGATCTTTCTGGCTTCCCCTTCCACATGCTGAGATTATAGACATGCATGTCTGTCCCAGGGTTTGTTTCTCTACCACACTTGCAGGTATATGGATAACCGTACTACTTTTCTCAAATGAAGTATTTTCACGTTGTTATAAGCTGTTTATAGACATGATGTTAGTGCTTGTATAGGTTTCCTCTCAATGGATGTTTTCTAATTACTCAGCTAGTTTCCCGTGGTTTTAGGGTTATATCTCTTCTATTTACGTAAAGCACACAGTTTGTCGATGGATCGCCCCAGCCTCACATTTAGAATTAGTTCTTTGACTACATTCCTAAAATCGTCATGAATTAAAGGGGGATTACATTTCTAAGAAACATCTCACATATTATAAATTTAGTATCTAAAGATGTTTTTGAACTGCCATAGTTTTATATCATAAACCCCAATGCCATAAGATTTTTTGCTGATTTATGATTTTATGCTGGTATGGGATATTCTGCTCTGATTTGAATCTACACTGTTAATAATGTTGAAAGTTTTTTCCTAGGTGTTCATGTGGATAGAAATGTTGGTTTATGGCCTTTGTCTGTTTATTTGCACAATGGGTAAATTTTTTCCTAAAATCTGTATGACTACTTTGTTACTATCTAATCTTTGGCCCTTTATAAGCTTTTCTCTCTCTCTCTCTCTCTCTCTCTCTCTCTCTCTCTCTCTCTCTCTCTCTGTGTGTGTGTGTGTGTGTGTGTGTGTGTGTGTGCATGCATCCTATCTCACCATAGGACTGCTGGAATTACAGATGTTGGCCACCATTCTCCACCTGTTACATGGGTCTCATGGATCAGACTCAGGTCAGCAGGCTTGTATAGCCATGCCTGACCTGCTGAGCCATCTCTCTGGCCTGGAAAGTCTCTTCTTTAAAGAGTTTATCTTATTAGCCAGGCAATGTGGTGTGTGCCTTTAATACCAGCAATTGGGAGGTAGAAACAGGCAGATCTCTGTGAGTTCAAGGCCAGGTTTATATAGTGAACTCCAGGATGGCCAGGGCGAGGGGGAGAGGCTTTCCTTCATTAGTCAAGCAGTTTATCCCCAAACAATTCACATTGTCCTTGTCACATCATGATATTTTCTTAATCATATGTCACTTATTGTATCTTTGAGATTTTATTTTGGGATCCTCTATGCTGTCACATTCATCTCTCTGTCATTCTTGTATCAATACTGTACTATTTTGATCATTACATCTTGATAGAGCCTTCCATCTTTACTCTCTCAATGTTTTTTTCAATGGTTAGCTTACGTAAGAGCACCGTCCCCTGGGGTGGCACTATAGCCCAGTGGCTAACACTTATCTAGCGTGCCTGTTATGAGTTTCTGAGTTCTGTCCCCAGCACACACAGAGAACCGCTCATCACAGGTCTTAAAGGTTCCAAGCTACCCCAGCTTATATTTTGCCTTACCCATTGACTGACTATAAGATTGGAGGAACTTACATGATTTATTTTTGCCTCCTAGGTCTACTAAGAGGCTTATGTAAGATAATGTGCATAAGTTATGAAAGAGAGTGTTTGACATTTTGTAAGCAGTTGATGAATGTAAGCTCCTAACTCATGAGTGATAATCACGCTGTCTCCTTTTCTACTACACTATTTCATTTCCATGACATGTCTTATGCACTGGCCAGAAAGTCTAAAGCCATTTTAAATAAGAATAGTGCACAGCCTAATTAAGAGCAAGCAAAAATGCGCTCTCTCTTCCATTGAATGCAGCTATTAAGACCCTAGGCAGAATGAATAAAGCAACATTAGAAGACTAAAAGCTCCTCTGGGATGGACCATCAGGATCCACATCTGTCATCCAAAGGTCAGGGAGTTTATTTAGTTTGTTAGCACCAGCAACCTGAACTCGACATGGCTTGTAACTGGGAAGTGGGAGTTACTGTACAAAGGCCCACTGATAGGAGCACTCCCATATTCCTGGTCAAACAACAAGAAAAGATTTAGCACAGGCTGTTCCCAAATTTACAGTATTCCCTCAATGTATGTATGTGTGTATGTATGTATATGTATGTATGTATGCATGTGTGTGATAGAGATAGATAGATAGATAGATAGATAGATAGATAGATAGATAGATAGATCTTTCCAAGTGTTGAAATAACAGGCCTGTCCCACCATGTCCAAACTGAAACGAGTTCCTTAATGCTCAGAGAAAACATTTCTCTTCCCCTTTCTATTTCTCTGTAGTCTTGGATTCAAACCCCCGGGTAGTCTCATGGTAGCAGTAACAGCAGTGGAAACGGCAGGAGTCCAAAACTGAAAACAGAACTCTCCTCCCTGTAGAAAATAGCCATGCTTCTGAGACTCTGAGACAAGTACCTGTCTAGTTGCAACTTTTATTTACTCTGTCTGTCTTCCCACTACTTATCCCCAAACATGGTCACGTCAGCAAGTATTTTGTAGAAGGAGAAGCCCTAGACTTCTTGGGAAGCCTCAGGGAACTAAAAAGTAACACGCACCAGAAATAGTGCAGAGAAAGGAGATTAGAAAAGCAGCCACTCAGAGTTCATGAACTCTGAGATTACCCCCTAACTACATGTACCGAGTTCTAACATGAATCAGCCATAAGAATTGAGCTATATTAAAGACAACAAGGGCAGGACCATAGAAGACATATGAAGGTATATGGAAGACAGATTGAGCTAGATCTGTAAAATCTCAGAAAATTCAATTTGGAATGGACTAACAACCCAAAGGTTTGTTTGGATGGGCAGCTTGCATCCAATCAGGTCTTTGCCTGGGAAACAATACAACTCCATAGGACCAAGTTCTCCTAACAACATCCAAAACACCCGAATCCAATACAAAATTCCTTGGCAAATAAAGAATTAAGAAAATCTTCCCTCGCTGGGCAAAAGACAGTCAATGAGCAATTACACTGTGCTGCCAGTTTAGAATTACCTGAGGAGGAATTTAAGTTTATTATGCAAATATTTCACATAAGTTCGAGTTCTTGAAGCAAAGGGGAATATAAGAGGAAAGTCTACAAACATGAACGTAAAATATAAAATGTTTATAAAAATCAAAGAAGAAGACCTGAGAATTTTCAAATGTTTTGGACTGAAAAAATGAATAAATCCTCAAATTTCGCTTAAGATCACTGAAAGGACATTCCTGGCATGAAGTGCTTATGTTAAAGAAGGAAAAGGGTCTCACAGCAGGAACCTAATCTTCTGCTTCTAGAAACTACTTCTAGTTAGGAGACTTTGCCGGGCAATCCTGATGTCTGGAGCTTGGACTGCACTCACAAAGAAGCCAACTGTCTTATGAATATGCGTAACCTCAGCTAGGAGGCACCTGGCAATGGGAGGATCGCTTGGACCTAATGGCTTCTACTTTATCTGAGAAAGTGTGTGTGTGTGTGTGTGTGTGTGTGTGTGTGTGTGTGTGTGTGTGTGCGCGCGCACGCGCGCAGAGGAAAAATATTTGTATCCTAGCAGTGAATAGATGTTTTAAATTCAATTTTCAATAACTCCAAAAATATGAAATGCTTAGCTCTAAGAAGTCAGAGACATAAGCTTTCTCTTCTCCTCTAATTTCTCTTTTTAACCTATTTGCTCTAGAGAGGGTGATTTTTATTTCCTATCTACACTATACATCTGATTGAAATACTTGTGGTTTTAAATTTTTAGTTAAATCCTGTACTGGCTAGTTTTGTGTGTTAACTTGACACAAAGCTGGAGTTATCACAGAGAAAGGAGTTTCAGTTGAGAAAATGCCTCCATGAGATCCAGCTGTAAGGCATTTTCTCAATTAGTGATCAAGGGCGGAGGGCCCCTTGTGGGTGGTACCATCTGTGGGTTCTATAAGAAAGCAGGCTGAGCAAGCCAGGAGAAGCAAGCAAGCCAGTAAGCAGCATTCCTCCATGGCCTCTGTATCAGCTCCTGCTCCTTGACTTGCTTGAGTTCCAGTCCTGACTTCCTTTGGTGATGAACAGCAATTGAAAGTGTAAGTCAAATAAACCCTTTCTGCTCCAACTTGTATCTTGGTCATGATGTTTGTGCAGGAATAGAAACCCTGACTAAAACAAATCCCATGCCCAAGGGATCAATATCTCCTCAATGAAACCAATCAGTTCTTTTCTGCGCTTCTTTTTCAAGAAATCAGAATGATAAATGCTGACCCTGACCATGTGAGTGCTTAGCCACCCTGAGTTAAAGACCTCAGAAGGGGCCAGACCTCCCGCCAGACCAAGAACCCTAGCTAGGACACGCCCTCATGCACTACACAGCAGCCTTGCTCACTGAAGACCTAAGGCTTCTATCCAGAATCAAGACAGAAAGTGATCTCGTTTCAAATTAAGACACGACTTAGCACCCCCAACCCTACCCCACATAACCTCCTCTCTGTGCACAGGCAAGCCCATTCAACACAGAGAGAGTTCTAGATTCTGAATGGGATATGCTTTACCACATAGATTCTCTGTGTGTCTTTCTGGTGGATAACTCTTTTCCAGAAAAGTGTGTGTTGGCTTCTTCTCAACCCTCACTCAGTTCACTATGGCCAGGCAGGGTCAGCTGATGACTCCTCAGTATTTCCTCTGAATTCTGAGGCAGGCACTGGTGGAACAGCTGTGCTCTACAGCTCTTCAGCCACTGTTCTGTAGCAAACACTATCTGGGGCTAGTCAAATGATGTCAAAAACACAGGGGTGATAATTGCATCCAGTCTCTGCCTTTGATCATTTGGAAGGAGTCAGATCAACATAAATGCATCTTACAAGCTTCCAGAACTATTACATGTGTTTATAAAATACCCTTGTGATTGGCTTAAACTTGGAATTAAGTAACCCATAAAAGCCGAGTTAACAGGGCCGTGAGATGACTCAGCAGGTAAAGATGTCTGCCACCAAGCTTCACAACCCAGTCAGTCCTTGGAACCCACAGGGTGGAAGAAGAGAACCAACTCCCACACATTTTTCTCTGACCTCTACATGTATACTCTGGCACACTTGGGCTCCCCTCCCCTGACCAAAAATAATAATTTAAACTACAAAAAAAATCATGCTAGTATCAATCAGATGTGTAGGCTGTCCTCTGGGGGTCTGTTTAAGCCACAGGATGGCTGACCCATGGGATCTTAGCATCACACAGAGCCTCATTCTTTAACAAAATGAATTACATCACATGCAAAACAGTAAGCACACATCTCTCCAGACAGGCAGCTAGACAGGGGACCCTTCACCATTTCAATTATTTTTATAATGAGCAGACTTCATGTTTTGTTCGTATACAAATATGAGCATAACAGAGCTGATAAAACTTCTTTTGAAATAATTGGATACAGATATTTGTTATATATAGTTACCAAATATAAACAGTTGAGACATTCCTGGGGAAAAAATCAAAAAACTCTGGTAAACTTCCTTAACTAAGGTTTGTATCATCTTTATATTGAAATAGAGATCCTTAGGACCTCTGGAGGTCCTCACCAAGCCCTGCATCTCCCTTCCCGATTATCTTCTCAGTTCCCACTAGCCCTAGCAATAGAACCTGTATTCTAGGCCAATTCCTCAAGCTTTATGACATAGCAGAGAAGGGTGGGGAAGAGATTTCTTCCATCATTTCAGCTCTCTGATACTTACACAGGTTTTAATGGCCTTAACATTCACAGAGCATCAGTGTCTTCATGAACTCAGTTCAGAAATGGCATCCTGCCTTCCTCAACTCCATAGGTTCCAGGAGAGCATGGGCAGCTCAGGATGAAGAGGATGAACTCTTCCATTGCTTGGGTTTTAATGGAGGAGATACTGTGATAAAAACAGACAGTCCTGGGGAAAGGCAAATAACAGTGAGATTGGATGCAGGCAACGTTGAGAGGTGCAGGAGCTAGAAAGCGAAGAGAAGTTGCATGGGTCTGAGGGAAAAGCCTTAATCTCCTTCAAGACTTAGTGATGGTGCTATAAATTGACCAGGCACAAAACTGTGATAAATACAATAATTAAGAACCACTGGTTGAAAGCTGGACCTGGTTCTTATATATGCCTTGTAATCTCAGCTTTTGAAAGAAAAAAAAAAAAAGATTCAGAAAATATATAAAAACAAATTTGTTGAGGTAGTATGATGTGGTTAGAAAAAAGGAAGCAATTTATGAGCTATCCTGAAATTAAATTTTGAAAATTAGTGTGCCTCCATTTCTCATAGCTAGTATCACTTTACCTGTTGAATGGAAGAAATGTTTCACTTTGGCCAGGCAGACACTTAAAAAAGTGAAGACAATCACTCTACAACTTAACTACATTTCCAGCCTCCCACACCCTAAAAAAAAAAGTCAGAAGAGGAACTGGAGACTAAGTGTGCTTGTAGCTCTTCCAGGAGACCTGAGTTCAGTTCCCAGTGCCCACATAGGGTGGCTCAGAACTAGCTGTAGCTCCAGCACCAGGAGACACAACACCTTCTTCTGGCATGTCTGGGTACCTATATCCGTGTGGCATACACACAGAGACAAGTCAGTTTTTAAAAATGAAATATAAAGTAAAGAGAAACAGATGAAGCTAATTTTAATATAGTTATTTGATCCCGTTGTCCTGGTCTGGGCAGAGATCTGTCCCGGTCCAGAGATCTGCCTTGTCCCCTCGATCTGTAGAGATCCAAAAGAACGATAGCAGGAAACAGGCTATCACTGAAGACCCTACCTACGTGTTTCCTGGTATTGGACTTCTTATCTCCCAAAATACAAGGAACAAGTTGTTTATAGGCCACCTGATCTACCGAAGCCCAAACAAACAAGACACCACTACATCTAAAACATTAGCTCAGCCTCCTTGAAGTTAATATAAAGAATGTTAACGAGACAGACTCGTTCCTTTCCTTCTACTAAATCTTCAAAATCACTTTTAAGATTATTTTGTACTTACAGTGCAGTTCAATCTGGACATTAAGTTTTCAGTAAAGAATGGCTACAGAGATGACCCAGCAGTTATCAGCACTTTCTGCTCTCATAGAGGACCTGGGTTCAGCTCCCAGCATGAACGTTGCAAGTCAAGAACATCTGTAATTCTAGTTCCAGGCTACCCAACACACTCTTGTGTCCTCTGGAGTCTCCTGCACACATGTGGCATATGTAAACTTATGCAGCCATTTATACACACACACACACACACACACACACACACACACACACACACACGAAAATAATAGATAATTAGGGGCGGGAGAGATGGCTCAATGGTAAAGAGCACTGGATATTCACTGAACTCAAGTTCAATTCCCAGCTCCCACATGGTGGCTCATGACTGCCTATAACCCCAGTCCCAAGGGATGCAGTACCTTCATTTGGCCTATGTACATTGTACACAGACATAGATGCAGGCAGAAACACCCATACAAGAAAAATAAATGTGTTTTAAATCTTTTTTTTAAAAAAAAAAAGTTTTTGAAAAGTAAAACTTGTTTTTTAAGTTTTCAGCAATGATGCCAGATGTATGTTTAGATTTCACAAAATTCCCAATTGAAAAATAAATTCACATTCTCAAGCTGTTCCAAACATATCCAAAGATTATTAAAAAAGAAAAAAAATCCTTACACCAATTACATTTAGTAGAGTTTATTTGAGCAAGGAAATATTAAAAGAAAACAAAAAACAAACAAACCAAAAACCCCACAGCTTACAAACTGGGCAGCTCCAGCCAATGGGAGCACATTGCCAGTATTTAAACTCTTCAGGCTTTTAGGTCCAGAAATAGGTGACCAATCTAAACTCTTGCCTCATACAAAATGTTATTTTACTTTAGCGAGTTGACATGAAGAGTTCTGAGTTAAGTTTATAAATTGGGAGACTTTTCATGAGAAGAGCTATTACCAATCCAATTAATTACCTGGGGCTACTTAGGGGATTGAGATACAGGCGAGACAGTCTAAAACAGAGCTAGATCAGAGGACACACAGAAGAGCCACACAAGCCAGACAAGGAATGAAACGGACGAAGGCATTAATGTTCTCGTACAGACAGACAGCAGGGCAGAAACAGACTGCGGAGCTTCTACACTGGGAAATTTGACCGGCAGCCAGCTTGACATGTCAGGCTAGCACTTGAACAAGAATTGTTACGGAGGGATATCAACATTCTCCTTTGGATTTTATAGCCATCACTTAAAAAAAAATTCTGAATGCTGTCTTTGATACTAAAAAGCCATAATATATATCAGAAAAAGAAAAGGAATTTGTTACCCGTCCCAAAGACTCAAACTGCTGTGATCTGTAACGGAGGAAACCATCAATCCCCATCGCTCTGTGACAGTTTTCCTACACCATTAAAAAGTAGGTCAAAGAGAATAAATCGCAGTGAGCTCTACCCTGGTTATCTCTGGTAGACACTGGTGAGAAAGAGAGAGCCCCCAGCTGAAGGGAGTTTAAGGAAGAGTTATTGGAAGGGAAGAGCCTAAACAGCACCGAGGTCGCGAGGGGCAGGCTAGTCTTCCGGATGCAGCTGCTGGAAGCTGCAGATCTGCCAGCTCTCCGACCTGTGTCCGTTTCCTCCAGATGTGTGCCTCACCTATGGGGTGGGGGAAGACTCAGCTACCTTCTGTTTCTGCTGACTCTACAGCTGGAATTTACTAATCAGCTAGCCTTCCCACAGTGTCCCAGATTCAGTCTCATTAAGAACCGGGCTTTCCTGGTTCAGCCATCACGTCTGAGAAGGACCATCTTGTAGACATGCCTGTTCTATTCCTGTGCTGACAACACAACCTGTAGACTGGCGCTGACTCCTGACAAAATCGTTCTGTCCAGGACAACACGGTCCTGTGCTGCCAAACAGCTAACTTAGAGGATGGCTGGTGTCCTTAGTAGGGAGTTCTGGGTAGGGCAGGCCTTCCACCAGCCAAGCGATTCTTAGCCAACTTAATGTTGACATGATGTTATGAAAACTAAACGCATGTTTATTAGCTGTGGAACTGGATTTAAAATCCTTATAATCTAGATAAAAATGTGATAATAAAAAGATCACAGCAGTAAAAAGGATAAATCGAATTAAATTTATTGTCAAAGGATTTCTGTCTAGATTCATCCACTCCAATTTTGAAGTGTTTTGTGTTTTTTTTTCCAATGCCAGGGGCTCAATTTTCAAAGCTTTATTTTCATTCTGCCAATCATGTAAGACATGGATTAATATTAGGAAAACTGAGCAAGAAAGTATTTGCTTCACTTTTTTTGTAAAGTAAAAAAATACTAAGGAAAAATTAATATGGATGAGTCCCACTAAGGGTCAAAGAATGTACCTTTTGTTTTTAGTTTAAAAATACTTTATTGCATTTCTTTCTTTTGTGTGTGCACATGTGTACATGCATGAGGGAGTCAGGGGAGAGCTTTGTAGAAGTCAGTTCTCTCCTTCCACCATGTGGATATTGGGAATCAAAGGGTCATTGGGTTTGGCAGCAAGGACCTTTATTTGCTGAGCCATCTTGCCAGGCTAGGACGTACATTTTAATGTTTACAAACCACATCTCTGCCCCCAAGCTTCCACGGCTGGCTGCAAAGAGGACAGCAACAGTTACGGGCTTAACGTGAGAGTGTAAATTCCCACAGAGCAAGCAATCCAAGAATGCCTTTTTATAGTAGAAATGGAGAGATGCTGGTGCAGGACCACCAGCTTAGAGCTGGATGTGTAACCGGCGTCCTTGGTGAACAGATAGGGAGGGGACAGGGCGTATTTTAAAAACAACGCCTTTTTATAGATGCTGCTGGGAACGGCAGGATTTGGAACACAATAGCAAACCCAGTATCTTGGGGACAGTTTCCTATGGAGCTTCTATCTTTAGGTGCTTGTGCTTACTTCCTTCTTAGGCTCTCCTCGCCTGCCCTGTAGGGTGCTAGACCCTCCTGTATCGCTGTCTCTGTCAGCTCCACCTCTCTCTTTCCTTGCTCAGATTCTTTACAATTTATACATCCTGCTTCTCATCCCGGCCCCAGACCAAGTCATCTCCAGCAGACACAACGGCTTTGTAAACAGGGAACTTTTTCAGTTAATGATTATCGTTTTGTTTGAGTTTTCGGTAGAGATCAAAGAATGCTTTGGAATTTGATGCAGCCTGAGACTGAAGTTTTAGATTGCCCTATTTGAAGTTGCACAGAGAAGGACCGCAAGCATGGCTTCACGTACACTGAGTCTGATCTAAGAGCCTGTGTCTGAACTCCTGCGTCTTAGACCTCCCACCCATCCGTAGCAGTTACATGGACAGGTCTCAGTTTGCTCAGAAATCAGAATTACACATGTAAGCAGCTTGGTCAAGGACAATGCGGTGTGTTCTTCTGAGTCCTATTCATTGTGACTTGCCCTGTTCACAAAGACATTAGACATTGAGTGTGATAACTGCAGTGAGATGCTTAAATTATAAAATTAAGCGAGTACGCTTACATGTGTACATACCTGTTTTATTAGTTCGTCTAGCAGTCATTATAGAAAAGAAACATTTGTTTTCCATAAAAGCAAATTTGCATTTTATTATTTATTAGAATACTAGTGTTTTAATGTATTTATCACCAGATAAAATTAGCCTTCCTATAAGAATGCCTGTGGTTTCTTGTTATCTTCATATAAGCCATTAAAGTCAACACTTTGGAATGTAGCTGGCCTCAGTTCAAATGCTGACCCAGTCATTTAAGAGAGCCCCCACTAGACAGTCACCCTAACTTATTCTGAAGCTAACAATGGGGCATTTGCCTGGATGAATTCTATTACTAGGTTTGGTGACATCTGTAACCATGGTATTAACGAATCTCTCTTCTGCTGAAGAGACATGTGCTTAAACCTAGCACTTGGGAGGTGGAGGCAAGACAACCATGGTTTCAAGGCTTGTCCATGCTAATTGCAAGCTGGAGGTCAGCCCATTTCAAAAGCAACAGCAGCAAGAGAGTCCTTATCAACAAAAGATAGTGATTTTAAAAAATAAAAGTAGACTCTGCTGCATGATTTATGCATGATCAGTTAGTACATTCAGAGACCATTACTAACGACGCACGTGCACGCGAGAGTGTGTGTGTGTGTGTGTGTGTGTGTGTGTGTATACAAAGCCTGGGGAAATGGACTAAATATTACAAAAGTTAAAAGTTGAACTATGTCGGGCAGTGGTGGCGCACGCCTTTAATCCCAGCACTCGGGAGGCAGAGGCAGGCGGATTTCTGAGTTCGAGGCCAGCCTGGTCTACAGATTGAGTTCCAGGACAGCCAGGGCTACACAGAGAAACCCTGTCTCGGAAAAAAAAAAAAAGTTGAACTATAATGCACCTAGAATTTTTCAATTATAAGAATATATTCTCTGGGTTCTGTTGTGGCCCAGATGATGCTAACTTTTTTTCTATTGTGAGTTCTGTTCCCCCTGCCCCCTCAGAAATTGGTTTTGATGTACCCAAGACTTAAGTTTCTCAATAAAGGAAATAAAATCTCAAAAAAAAAAAAAAAAGTTGAACTAAATGTATAATCACAAAAACATGTTGAGAAAAGTAAATCCTACATAAGAATTAAGTGTTAACGGGGGAATGAGCATGTGCCGTTGTCTGCTTGCTTCCTAACACTTAGTGTTTCTCTGGCAAGGGAAGGGCTGCTCATAGTAAGATGTGTGATCACGTGTCACACCAGCAAGTGTTCAGTTAGGAAAGATATGCTGTCTATGGGGCTAAGCAAATAACCCCTGTACATATTTCATTTTATTTATTTGTTTTTATGATTTTAGCTCATAAGCACTAGAAGTTTATTTCTCTCATTCTAGGATTCTGGAGGCTTTGAAATCCAAGGTCAGGGTGCCATCCTGGTGGGACTCTACTGAGAGCCTTCTTCCAAGCTACAGATAGTCCACGCTTGTCCTGTGGTCACGTAGCAGGAAGAGGCAGTAAACTGGTACCTCTGTTAGAAAGACTGTATTTTGTTAAACACCTCTCTAAGCATTTGGTCATTAGATGAAAACTCAGAAGTTGCCTATTTTCACTTATGAACCAATTATAAGTCATATAAAGTCTGTAAAGAAAATCTGACATTATAAAAGTCTTCATTAAAAATGAGGCAGGTGTGGTGGCTCATGCCTTTAATTTCAGCACCTGTGAGGCAGAGACAGGCAGATTCTCTGAGTTCAAGGACAGCCTGGTCTACAAGAGCAAATTCCAGAACAGCCAGGGCTACACAGCAAAACCATGTCTTGGAAAACAAAAAGCAAACAAACAAAATGATACCTAAACTCCATATCCTACCAAGGGAAAGTGAGTCCTTAATGCAGTCTGACCATTATGAAGCCCCTGATTGACATACCCAGCAAGGAATATTCAACAGGTCAACCTTTGCTTGCTGAACATTGGTAGGAGGATACAGTTCAGTGTCACTCACTCTCTACCTCCCAAATGACCTTCAACTCCAGTCCCAAAAGTGGAAGGAAAAACGTCTCTAAACAAATGTTCAGCTGAGCTCTCAGGAGGCAGGGACAGGAGGATCTCTGTGAGTTCCATGCCAGCCACTGCTGTACAGTGGAGCCCTGTTTCAAAAACAAATATGCCCAAGAGAAAGGTATTTGGGAGTCATTTGATGTGTTTCACCCTCTAGATGGGTAGGTCTTCTCAGGATGACCCACAATTGATTGAAAATTTCGGTGTATCTAAAAATTAATTAAAATCGAGTTTGTTGTTGTTGTTTGCTAGTGGAAATTTTATAAATGTTTATTGCAGTTTTCTTCTTAACCTAGCTTGCTCCCAAATAATTGAGACTGGATTATTATATTTATTTAACAAGCTTTAAGGGTGCAACAACTGAGAGGTATTACTCTATTTCAGTCCTCTAAGCTAATCTGGCTACCTCCCAGTCACAATCCCAGTAATATTTGCATTTGATGACTGACCTGGCTCTCTGGGCTCCAGGTGTTTTCCCATGGTATCTCTTGGACTCTCTGCTTGTGTTTGGACCCCTCCTTTCTCTCTCTCCCTCACTGGGAGGAAGCCCAGCCCTATTCTCTCCTCTGCTCAGTCACTGATTGATCATCTTTTATTTGACCAATCAGAGAATAAATGGGGAGCAATGTTTACACAACATTGAGACAGGAGATTCTCAGAATAAGGATTCCAACCAGATATGGAGGCACAGAAATCAGCATTTGAATTATACAAGGAGAATCTTTACACAGTACACAGTAATATTATGCCTATAGTTGTTGTGGCTGTTGTTGTTGTTGTTGTTGTTGTTGCTGTTGTTGTTGCTGTTGTTGTTGTTGCATGATGCTGGGGGCCTGAGTTCAACAGGACACATGTGGAAGTCCGAGGACAGCTCCTTAGAGTCAGTCAGTCCTTTCCACCTTTACATGGATCCCAGTGAGCTATCTCACTGGCAACCAAAGAGAGCTCATTGTTTTTAACAAAGAAGAAGTGATAAATGTATATCTATAATAGTGGTAGTAAGTTAATCTACTCTAAACCCTCAGCCGGTGGTTGCATGTGCTTCTCTTATATTTAATATGTGTATATCATCTCAATGGCTGGGCCACTCCCAAACTATCACGTTGCTAACGTCTCCCCTCCGATACTCCTGAATTATTACTTACTAATATCTATATTCCATCTTTGCTACCCCAGACCCAATCGGGGAGGGGATCACTCTTCCCTGCTCCCCTGGCTGTATGCTTTCTCTCCTGCAGCTCTCAAGATCAATCTTCCTGCTTCTCTGTCATGGTTATTCTAAAATCCTTCTTCTTCTCTTAGTTCCCTCACCAAGAAATCTAAAGTCTCTGTCTCCCTGTCCAGCCATTGGCCACTGGCAACTTTATTCACCAATCAAAGCCAGCTGGGGTCAGGGACCCTCAGTGTCTTACAGGCAGATGTGGGGTTTCCTGTGTAATTTTGAGAGCCAAATTAACACAAATAGCATCAGAACAATCTACAACAATACATTCTAAGAGATTCTGGTTCCAAGTCAAGTAAGTTGGTCTTGGTGAGGCCCCAGGATTTACAATGTTCATTACTCCCCCTGTCCTTCTGGGGTTCAGGGGTAACAGTTTCTTCTACTGATGAATGTGAAGCTGTAGTGAGAATTCTGGAATTTGGGTTTCTTTAAAACAACAGAGAAATATTTTAAGAATGTTTGCATTTTAATCCCAGGTGTGGGAATATGGGGCGACTTCATAGCAGCTGACTATGATTTGTCTTATGCTCTAGCATAGGTGTGATTTTACCAGCTGCAAATAGACATTGTGAGTGTAGGATGCTTGGAATTCTGGGAAGTTTTCGGAGGGTATATAAATGCTAGGCCCCGATGAGTGGGGTGGTTTTTGGTCATTCTGATGTTCCCCTCCCCTCTCTGCCCTCCCCTCTATCCTTCTTTCTTTCTTATCCAGTGATTAGGGGTGAAACTGGGGAGTAGGGGAGATAAAGGGTGGGGAAAAAGAAGAACCCACAAGCAAGCTGCTCCTTTATACCAGAAACCAGACAAGCACACCGGTTTTCTTCTGGTAGTTTGAAATTTTTATATTTTGTGCCGTTTCATGGGGATAAGGCTAGGTAAAGGGTATATTGTCACAGTTTGCCTAAAGATATTTTATATCATCAGGAAAGAAAATTTTAAATTCTTTGTACTGGCAATGCTAGAGAACTTCTCCTAACTCTGAAATCATCACACTGGGAATTCGTGAAGGGCATAGTTAGTATATTTGAGTTTAACGATGACATTGTCCAGCAGATGGGCTGAGTCTAAACAGCAGGGAAATGTCTGTCACATCAGAGATCTATGGTAAGCAAACCCATGTAGTCATTTGAATAGGAACATTCTGCTTTGTGCTTAAATTGTTATTTTCAATTGTGTGGTTTAAAAAACAAAAAATAAAAGCTATTAAATTTAATATATATATTGCCAAATTCTGGTTTTAAAGTACATGGTGTGGCAGCAATGGTGTACTTGACTAGACTAGCAGGAATAAGACCCCGAATTCCATCCCCAGCACTACAAAGGGCCATATAAGAGGGATACATAGGCAGGAGTGGTGGTGAATGCCTTTAATCCCAGTACTTGAGAAACAGAGGCCAGCAGATCTCTGTGAGTTCAAGACCAACCTGGTCTCCACAGTAAGTTTCAGGATAGCCAGAACTCCATAGTAAGACCCTGTCTCAAAAAAGGGAAAGGAGAGGCTATATATTATTTGGGGTGCATAATGACACTCAGCCTCAAAAAAGATATCACTTTAAATATTAACAGTCACTTTTGAGTATATAAATCCAAAAGAGCAGAAGAATTTTTCCCATATTTCCTAAAAATAAGTTGCCTTTGCATAAAAACCATATATGGAATATTTATCCCTCAAGGAGATTTTTCTTTCTGCTTCTTGGCTTTAAATTTCTGAAGCTATTTTGCATTCTTAATGACAGCATTCATTTCTATGAATAGATTTCACATTTTTTTCCCTTGCACAGATTTGAACTGGGGTTTACAGAACACTTGTGCAGTACTGTGCAAAAATGCTGCCTCTGGGGCCAATCCTTCACATTTACATAGAGAGGCTTGGGTTTTGTTTTTTAAGCTAAAAGGGAGGGTTGAAAATGAAGTTAAAAGTAACTTCTCATTTGCTTACATGTAGTTATTCTGTCAAACACTATTCACATAAATATATTTCTTAATTTCCATACCATGATCAGTCCTGGCTTCAGGCCTTACACCATTCTGAGATTGTTAGAATAGTTTAACAGAAGTTCCAGCAAGGCTTTTGGGTTGTTTTTGGTTTTTGGTTTTTTTTTGTTTGTTTGTTTTTTGTTTTTTGTTTTTTGGGTTTTTTTTTTTTTTTTTTTTTTTTTTTGGTTTTTCGAGACAGGGTTTCTCTGTGTAGCCCTGGCTGTCCTGGAACTCACTCTGTAGACCAGGCTGGCCTCGAACTCAGAAATCCGCCTGTCTCTGCCTCTCAAGTGCTGGGATTAAAAGCATGCGCCACCACTGCCCAGCCTGGCTTTATATAGACAGTTATCTTTGTCCTGTGCCAAGTGAGAATCCCAGAGCTTTGCATAGACTCTCCTTATTGTCTTGCCTCTCCTTTCCTGTGGAAACTCAGTTAGAGCTTCCTTGGTTTTACAGAAAAACAACTTCCATGATCTGATAGCATTGGCAGCTTGTGAAGGGCATTTCCTTTCCTCAAAAAAGTATGTTCTTAACTTCAGAAAATGGAAGCAGTTTGTTTCGAAAGCAGTTACTGAATTTTGTGTATGTTCATTAGAAGCATCTGACAATAACAGAAAAATTATGGACAAATTTTTATTTTCTGATGGGTGTGAAAGATACTCAGAAATTCTCTCAAATATCTATAAACATTTTGTAAACAGCAGTAAGGTTTTGTTACTCAATATGTCTCTATGTAGAAGAACTAACACTGAGGACTGATTTAAAGGTGTCCAAGTCTCACTTTTGTATATCCAGGGACTGGGGATATTCTAGTTATTCTGGAGAAAAATGGTGACCCAAGGGAGCCAGGAGGGGAAAGGCCGTTTTTTTAGGTCCATTACTTTTAGGGATTATTCTTCTCTTTCTTCTATCTTTCAGTTTTAGAATCTTGCCTGGTTAGGGTTAGAAATTTTAAAAACAAAGTGGCCTACAGGGAGAGGTGCTAAAGACAACTAATTGGTTAAGAAAAAAAATGGCCAGCTGTAGATCAGTATTAGGCATGGCTGGTGAGGGTCCCTTCATGTGGGGTTCTGGGGTTTTTCTACTTGCATCTCTAAGCTCTAGGTATCTTTCTGGTTATATAGCTTTATTCTCAGCAGCTGAATGACTCCAATGATAAAGCTGAAGTAGGCAGTCCTGGCTAATCCCAGTTCATACCTGAGGTGAGAAAAGCTATCTTCTCTGAAGCAAGCAGGAATGAGATCAGCCTGAGGGTGAGACTTAGGAGAGAGGAGAAGGACGGCTCAGACAGGGTCTCAAGAACAGAAAGCTGAGGCAGGTGAGCACATGTGTCAGGAGCTAAGCACAAGAGGATAACCATGGCAGTAGCATCGCGGCCACTCTGGGGCACTGGCTGGAACTAAACACAGACGCCACCCTTCCTTAATGTGTTGTATTTAGTTTTGGATGTTAGATGGTAATGGGAAAACCTCACCACATAGACTAGTGTAATGTCACAGTAGTCTAGGCCACTCTGACTGAGTCTTACAGATTTTGTCTCATTGACTTTTTATCAAACTTTAGCATTAGAAGCTGCCATATTTGTCTCAAGACTAACAAGACTGAGGGCGTGTAGACAAGAAGAGCGGGTATCCTGGCAATCACTTACAATGCCAGCACATGGGAGGCTAAGGCAGGAGGATAGTGAGCTCCAGGCCAACCTGCACATAAAAATGAGACCCTGAGTAAAGGAAGGGGAGATGGAAGGAGAGGGAGGGAAAAGAGTCAAAATCTCAAATGTAAAGAATTTTCCTGGTTCCAATTTTGAGTACATTGGGCCACTAATATGTACAAAGCATACTTCTTCAGTCAGGTTCCATGACTAGTGCTGGAAGTATGTCCCACAGACACACTGGAGGGACAGAGTATCAAAAAAAAGTCAAGGGGTATGTGTGGGATGTGGGGGAAGGTGTGTGTGTGTGTGTGTGTGTGTGTGTGTGTGTGTGTGTGTGTGTATTGATGCAAAAAAAAATCATACCCCTTTAAACCTACACAGGACCAGGAAATGGATTTTACCCAATCCCCTAATTTTATAGGTTAGGGACTACACACCAGAATAGATCTGTGTGAACTCAGTCATACAACTGGCAGTGACAATGTTAAGACTTGAATTTAACCTGATTCCAAATCGTGCGTTAATTCCATACTAACCCCAACTGTTAAATTTAATGTTCAAATGTTTAAACAGATATTCTTGGCTCTTACCAAAACAACTGGGGTTTGTGACCATAGACCTGATGTTTTAGGTTAGAAATATCATCCTAATTATTTCCCTTTTCTTCCTTTTTGTGTCTGCTATCTCAAGGATCTTTTGGTTCTTAATGTAGGCAATAATCTCAATCTCAATCTCTCTCTCTCTCTCTCTCTCTCTCTCTCTCTCTCTCTTTCTCTCTCTCTCTCTCTTCTCCCAGCATATGGTTCTACCCTGGTGATATGTATTTAAAACTCTGTTTTGATTGGTGCCTGTTTTCTATAAATGCTTAGGTTGTGAATGGTAGTGGCTGCAATAAAAGTAAAGTGTCCTTTTTTATGTGAGTGTCCAACTAGAGAGCGGGAACTCATCCCAGCCTGTTTTCTTGCCTTCTCGTTTACTGCTTAAGTACTCAGCCTTGTAAAAACCCTACCCGTGTGAATCAGCATGTAAAATATTTGCCATATGTCCAAGTTGAGTTAATGACTTACAAAACACAGTCTTTTGTGAAGTAATACTCCATGTCCCTTCAGCACAAGGGACACAGGAGCAGAGAGACAGCCTGGGGAGTGGTGAAGATTGTCACTGCTGTGAGATGTCTAATCCCTTCCCATGCTGCACAGAATTCTCTCTGAGGCCAAACACATTACACCCTTTCATCTATCATCCAACACTTAAACCAACTTTGCCGTCTTGTCTTTTCTGGTCCCTAAAAAAACCCCGAAGTTCTCTTTGTTAAGAAAGATGATATTGATTTATTTTCAAACCAGTGCTAAATCTTTTAACAAGGAAAAGAGACTTAGAGGTTAGATTTTGGTTCTCATTAAGAGCAAACTGTTCTAGAAATTGTGGAATGCTAGCAAAATTCTTTAATAATGTATAAATAAATCTCAAGTGACTAATGGAGAAAAGGAACGAAATTCACTCATTCTGGGGTTAAGAATAAATCTAATGACAGTTATCACACACACACACACACACACACACACACACACACACACACACACATACACACACACCCTCTTTTGAATGTCTGCAAGGCAGGCTTATTCTGAAGAGAGCCTACTGGGCATAAATCCATGGCTCTTGAGCTTCAAGGCCTACTGTTGACTTGTGAACTGTTAACCATAAGTCAGCCTGCCTCTCCAGGGTCGTTTATTCTTTCTACCATGAAGTCTGGCTGTGGGGCTGTCTGGTTCAATCGGGTAGATTGGCTACAGCTGTCTTGGAAGCTAGCTTCCCTTTATCCAGTATGAGAGTTCCAAATTCCTACCATCTAGCATTCACCAACAGCTGAAACAGCAGCCAGGAAGGGGTTCGTTTATTCTTTTGGAGGTAGCAATGCCACTTGTGGTCACTTGTATCTGTAATCTCATTCCTTGTTTTTCTAGAAACACGTAGCACTAAACAATTGAAGGAATGCAAACACAGTCTATGTTTCCATGGTTCTCCATTCCACCATTAAAGTTTTATCCATTATATCTAACTTGTTTTAATTCAACTTGGTTTTAGGACTAAAGTAACATAAACAAACACATATGTGTGTACACATATAGAATTTATAGAGATGCAGAAGTTCAAGTTTAAGTGACTCATTATAACCTGATCAAGATTGCAAAGAATTGAGTAGACTGTGCTGGCCTGTATATTATTCTCCAACTTCTGATTTATTTAACTTTTCCGTGCTAAGGATGGAGCCTAGGGCTTCCTGCTTGATAGGCAAGCCCTCTACCACGGACTTATAGCCACGACATCCCTCACTGAAGTTATCTAACCACAGGAATGGAGGGACAGGGCTTTGGAAGCAGCTGAGCTAGGTGACAATGGTGGGCTAGCGACTTCATAGTGGTATGACACAAAACTTCCTGTTTGGGGCTTAGTTTCTCAGTTTGGTCTTGAAGGTATTCCCTACTTCCTTGCTTACTGGCAGATTAAATGAAATAGTATGAAATGCTTGATGTGTTGGTTAATGATGGAATTTATGTGAAGTACCTGAAATGGTCAAATTCTTATAGAGAAAGTAAAAAGGGGGTGGCCATGGGCTAGGGAGTAGGGAAGGGAAAGGTCGTGTTTAACTTATCTAGAGGGTCAGTTTCCTGACTTGGAGAAGGATGCTGTGGCGGAAGGACCAAGATAGATGCACAGCAACCAGAATGCATTCAGTGCTACTGAACCATATGCTTGAGAATAGATGGGCAACACAAAGCACACCCAGCGGCATCTGGGGAGGCGCTTTGTCTCATAATTTTTAGTCAGGACATTCTCTTTTGGTTTTCATTAAACCTTACATGACCTTTGTTATATATTATGGCTTCTGGTTTTGTGTTTTTATGGGATTCCGATGTGTGAAAATGTGTGTTTCTACATCTATGTGTATTGTTTCTTGGACTTTTTCATTGTCTCTTTTCTTCTGTTTGTTTGTTTTGTCCTATTACCATGTGTTTGCTTTTGTTCTTCTTACTATATTTTGTCTTATTATTATTCCTTAGATGCCTTTTGTTTTATAAGGAGAGACAGAAAGGTTGTGGATCTGGATGGGAGGGGACATGGGGAGGAACTGGGAGAAGTAGGGAGAGGGGAAACCATAATCAGAGTATACTGTATTTCTGACTTTCAATAAAAACTGTTTTCAATAAAAGAACGAAAAGACTACCCCTAGGCAGTGGTGGCGCACGCCTTTAATCCCAGCACTCAGGAACCAGAGGCAGGTGAATCTCTGTGAACTGAGTGAGTTGCAGGACAGCCAAAGCTACATAGAAAAGAGAAATCCTGTCTCAAAAACAAAACAAAACACCAAAACAACAGCAACAACAAAAGGGTTGAAATGGTAAATTTTATGGTATATGTCTTTTATTATTGTCCTAAGAATGAAAAGACAATGCTTGGTGCTCTGCTAAAACTGGGCCTCTGTTCCTCTTCTAACCTTTTGCCCTTGACAAGCCATGAAAGACCTGATCAAAGTTTATCGAACTCTCAAGGAGGTAGGCTGCTCATACAGACACATAACCCTAAGCAGTGGGACTGGACCCACTATAGAGCCACGTCACCAGTTCATCAGAATGGCAAGCACTCAGACAACTGAATCCCATCATCTTACACACAAGTTAAGGGGTGGGGAGAGTCTCAGCGATCATACTGAAGTGACAGCCCTAACCAGCAACTGAGGTATAACCAAGCTCCACAGGTACTACGTCCTAGTACAGGTTGCTTGCCCTGAAATCTTGGATATGTGCTGCCTTTGGTAATTGCGTGGGTGCTCTGTGGCCTCACACCGGGTTAGGGACTTCTATACTCCAATGATAACTTGAAGGTCTGGATTGAAACAGCCTCTGCAACTGTAAGCCACAAGTCTTGTCTCCTTTAAATACTTCTCTCGGGTGTTTGCCACAGCAACCAAAGGTCTGGCCAATGCCGTTTTACATGAGGGACACAAGCATCTGAGGATTTGAGTGTCAGCTGGGATCTGGGAACCAATATTCCTCAGAAAGGGACAACTGTACCGCATTCCATGTCATCTGTTTGACTGTTGATTTATATTTGGGTTGTTTTCGATAGTCGACTACAAATAAAATCAGCATGGGTATTCACACCATTTTTTATGGAATAGGATTTCCATACTAACCATTTGAGCTTGCAGTTTTGCCACAGGCTTTATCATCTGGAAGAGGGCGCTTCTCTCAAAGCTAGCCAATACCCAGGCACAGCAAAAGACTCTTCTGCAAGCAGATTTATCAAATGGGATGCTAACAGTCCCAAGCTCATTCCCCTCAGTGCTTCTTTTATCTGGTTCTTCTGCTTCACCCCTTTATCCACCTACTTGAATTAGGTCAGGTCTAGATACCAGGGGCAAGTTCCCACTACAGGGACAAGAGCCTGCTTCAATTATTCAACCCAAACCAGCCACCCCTACATCTGTATAACGTTCTTGTCCTTACCATAACCACTTGGTCACACCGACCCCTCTATCTTTTTGCCACCCGATGGTCCCTGATGCTTCTCCACGTTGACCCCAACATCTCCATGTTGACTACATGGCGTAGTGCACCTCCTGTTTTGAGAAAATCATGAATAAACTTCCTTTGTGGCAGTCATTCTGAGTCTACATGTCCTTCATTCCTGGTTAAAACAAATCCCAAGGACATTCCAAATTATGCCTTCTTTCCTAGCGTGTAGTTGCTGCAGCAGATGACAGGAGTATGTTTAAATTTTTAAAAAACCACGGAAGTGTTGTCCAAAGTACTTACAGAGCTTTTCAGTCAGTAAAAGCCAAAGAGAGCCCAGTGCACTCTGTCTCTTTGCCAGCCCTTTAAATTCAGCTGTCCTGTGTTACGGCGGTCTTGTTGTGGTGCTCTCTATGGACACATAACAAATAATTATGTTCAAGTTTTTGGTTTTAATTCTCTCTGTTTGTTTCTCTCTTGCATCAGTATAAATAGTTTGCATACTTTTTCAAAAAGCTGGGATATTGGTTTTCTTATTGTTGAATTTTTTAGAACATTTTATTTATTCTGGATATAACTTTATCAGCAAAATTTACAAAAATTCTTGTTCTGATCTCTGGCTAACCTCTCTCTCTCTCTCTCCCCTCCCTTCCTCTCCCTCTCAATCCTTCTCCATTTTCCCTTCTTCCTTCTCTTTTTGTTGTTTGCTGTTTATTTCTTTTTTAGACAAGGTCTCCTATAGCCCAGGCTGGCCCCAAATTCACTGTCTTGTTGAGGATGACTTTGAAATCCCAATCCTCCTGCCTTAGCCCCCAACCACAAGACTGGGATGACAAGCATGCACAGTCATATCTAGCATTCTTTTTGCTCTCTTAAAAAAATGTCTTTTCGAGAGTAGAAAATTTTTAAACATTTATTTTGTTTTTAATTATGTGTCAGGGGCCAGGAGTATACGTGCATGAGTACAGGTGCCCAAGGCAGCTGGAAAGATCAGGCAGCCTGGAGCTGGACTTAAGGCAATGGAGAGCTGACTCACATGGGTGCTGGAAATAGAACTTGGGTCCTCTGCAAGAGCGGTATATGCTCCTAACCACTGAGACATCTCTCAGGACCCAACATTTTTGTTTGAATGTAGACAATTTTGTCAATTTGTTCTTTTATAGATTTTTCCCATCGTATTTAAGAAAGAAATCTTTGTCTGACCCAAGGTCATGCAGATTTTCTACTCTGTTCTCTTCTGAAAGCTTTATAAATTTGAATTTTACATTTAAGCCTATGATGCAAATAGGGTTGTATGTTGTTTTTAAATCTGGCACACAGTAAGACTGGTGCTTATTTGTTGCTGTTTTCCTTTTTGCATATGTAGATATCATCGTTACTGAAGCATTTGTTAAAAACGCTGCCCTTTCCCACAGAGTTTCCTTTACTCTTTTGTTAAAGTTCAACATAGGATCCATTTCTAGACTGTTCCATTCCGTTGATCTATTTGTTTGCCTTTCTGCTAACTCCACTCTGTGCTAACTGTATAACTAAAGCTCTGTGTAACTATTGATTTATAATAAGTCGTGGACTCAGGTGGTGTCAGTCTTCCAGCCGTGTTTGTCAGAGTTGTTTTGATCTTGTAGGTCTTCTCTATTTAACAAGCATCATTTTCTACAAAGACACCTTGTGGGATGTTGGCAGGCATGCAGCACTGTGGGGAAAGCTGATGTCTTACCAGTACTGGCTCTTCTACCCTGGGAGCTTGTTATTTAGTCCTATAAATTGTAAGCCTTCTGCAACTTTTGTAGTTTGCAGTGTACATGTGTTCCAAATGAAATGTGCTCTAAAGTGTTTCAAATGAAGTTGTCTGTGTTCATGTATGTGAGAGTATGTATGCACATGTGTTCAAGGGTATGTGAACACCAGAGGCAAACATTATGGACTGTTCCTCAGGTACCACCTACCTGTATTTTGAGGCAGGCTCTATCACTGCTGGAATCCGCTAAAATGTAGTCTGCCTGCCTGTGCTGTCCAGCATCTGGAGTTGCTAAAGTATCCTGTGACGTCCGACGTTTTTTAATGGGTCCAGGCCTCATGTTTGCAAATCAAGCTCTTTGCTGGCTGAGCCTTCCCTTAATCCTGAGTGTCTGAAATTCTTGAAATGGGATTCTTTTCTTCACTAATTTTCAACTGATGAAAAAGTCTTCTTGCTTCTAACTTGAATGTTCTGTTTCCATTAAGAATACAGAAACAAGGCTTCCTGATCTATTTTGGTCCCTATCTCTCTGAAGAACCTCTACAAATGAGTTTTCCTCCCCAACCTTTCAAACAATGCCACAAGTCCTTAAGGAAGCTGAGAGTGGAGTCCCAGGGCTCAGGAGCCAACAGTGCTGTCCTCCTTTACAGGGAAGCTCAGCAAAGCCAGCATATGAGAAACCCACATTTCTGGGGTTTGCAAGAATTCTGCAAGAATGTGTAAAGGGGATAAATTTGTCTTTCTAAAGGTCAACTTTTGTACTTCCTGTCTTTGTTCTGGCTAAAATTGAAATATTAAAGTGATATCCCCAAGGGTTTGAATTTAATAGCATTCATTATCAGCCCCCTCCCCAGTCTACAAATTCTTGATTAAAACTTTAGCTATCCTATTTATATTTTTGGAGAATGCTTAACTTTTAGTTGTCTAAGAACAAACTGCCCCACCTGGAATCTTAATAAGCAGCGAGTGAGTGTTTCTGCCTCCCAAGGAAATAGCTGTTGTCATGAGAAGAGCCCTGGTCTAAATGTAGTTAGGTCAGACCCCACTGTGTTCCATAAAACTCCGATTATCTAGGAGCCCCGAGGAAATATATTCTGGCAAAATCCTCCAGTACAAAATAGTTTTTTAAAAAAAACCACAGTGAACAAATTAAGACTTCTAAGAATGTTTGCATTTCAGAAGAACATAATTCTAATAGGGACATTTATTGGAACAGTGAATCTCAGGCCTTGTAGGAGGGAAAGACACAGGAGTAAAATGTCTCCCACCCCCCTCTCTAATCTCACCGTCAATCACGCCTAGAAGATCTGGCCTGACTGTCACCTCTGCTGTGTGGGCTGAGCCCTCCAGCTCCTGAAATACATTACGGATACACAGAAGGCTTTTCTGGCTCCTCAACTGTGTAACAGTGAAATATGGAATTTTGTCTTAAGTTTCCCTCCAGGAACAGTTCAAAAGAAAGCATGCCATGGTAAAGAACAGAAAGTTCACGTCCAGGTTAGGCTGACATTGTTACCATTGTGCGATGCCTTCTCTCCCACGCCATCCTCAGGCACTGGCATGATTGGATAATATTTATTAAGCCCCCACTGTTCCAAGCCTTCAAGGTTCCTCGTCTCAGAGACTCAAGCTGTGACACTAAAAATGCCCAGAGAAACACAGAGAGCCAAGAACAGAATGCTGCTCCGCTACTGGGTGGAGCGTGATGCGGAAAGGGGCGTGACACAGCACTTACCTGTGCAGTAACTTCAGGCAGGCTCTGTCAGTCTGCTCAGCTCAAACTGAGCAGGGAAAAAGGAAAGAAGCATTATCTAGTGAGAAGATTTCTCCAGAGCTGAGATTTCTTTAAGACACGCCACACACCACTCAATCATTCCAGAGCACACATAGCCCAGAACTGGCTTAAGAAAATATTAAATTTAGATTCACTGACATCTCTAATAATCTTTTCTACCAAATCCAGAACAAACTTGTAACAAGATGGAGAAAGCAGTCCTTGGTCATTTCTAGTTTTCCAAAAGCATGGAAAAATCAAAGCAAGAAGATGTTCATGCCTGAAGACTATCTGGAGCTGTGTCTTGTTTTCACTCTCTTCTGCTCCATCCTTTAATCCTGGTTCTCCACAGAAGCTTGACACCTAGACACGGCACCTTGGGCAGGCCCCAGAGAGACATTGTAAGCATCTGGCAGATCCACCTTCTTTCCTCTTCATCTCTGTGGCTCAGGCTGTGCTTAACCAGGCCCTTGAGCAGGCAAGTCATCTATTTCCCCCATATTTGAGGAATTACCATGAGTGGTCTGTCTCATCTACAGTATAGTATTGTTTGAAGGGAAAGCACGATGCTCGCACTAGTTTTCCTATATAAAAGATTACCCCCAAAATAGCATTTTAAATAATAAATACTTATTATCTTATAAATTCCCTGGGGCTAGGCTTCTTCAAAACAACTTAACTGAGTGGTCAGGGCAGGGTCTCTTGTGAGGTTTTTATTGGCTAGAACTGTGGTTACAAGACAGTGCAGAATCTGTTTCCAAGTTTACACGTGAGTGTTGGCAAGCTTGAGTTTCTTGTTGGCTCTTGGTTGAATATCACATTTCCTGAGGTCTTTCCATAAAGCATCCTCATAACTTGACAGCTGGGTTTGCTCAGAAAGCATTGTCCAAGGGAAAAAGACCACAGTTATTCATATCTTGCCTTGGAAGTAATATACTACCATATTCATGCAGACTATATTACTTTCCCAGTGCAGTGACAAAATACTTGACCAAAGAAATTCAAGAGAGGAAAGATTCATTTTGCCTCACAGATTCAGGAGATCAGTCTGCCATGATGGGGGTGGGGTGGAGTTTGATGAAGCAGACCATCATGGTAGCAGAAGCATGTGGGAGAGGCTATTCAAATAGCTGAGGACTGGAAGCAAAGACAGACTGGAGGGAGGCAGAGAACATACACCCCTAAAAACCTATCTCTAGTAACTTACTTCTTACAGTTAGGCCCACTTCCTAAAGCTTCCAGAACTTTCCAAAATAGGATCACCAACATGTGACCAAGGATCCAAAGCATAAATCCGTGGAAGACATTTCAAAGTCAAGTCATAGCACAGACCAACCATATAAGAACAAAATATCAGGAGGCAAGTGTTATTGGAAGCCATCTTGGTGCCAACTTACAACGACATCTCTAACTTAATAGTGCCAGCAGTGGGGTAATATGATATACTCAGAGAGCAGTTCTTAACCTAGAGGTACCATAACAACTTGGCAAAACTCGAGAGTTGAAAAGAGCGAGATGGAGATTCAAGTTCACCTCTGACAATCACGAATGTTGCATGACCAAGAATGTTGCCTTGCCTTTTTGACACCCATGATCTATGTAAAATGAGAGTTTTGTTGTAAATGATCTCAAAGATATTGCTCAGATCTGAAATGCTGTGCCACAAAGAAAAATGTTATTTCAGGCATGAATGTTATGAAAGCAATTTTGTTTAAGAAAAATAAGTAATCTTCTGGTGAGATTGCCCTGATTTCAAAGTAATGTGAAGGAAAGACATAGTACCCTAGAGTTTTCTTAAACCTTATTTTATTTCTGTTCATTATCTGTACTTTATTCTAGCAAGCCTCAAAATAACACATTTTTACTTCTGTGATGTTTTAAGGTATAACGCACAAATATACATGAGCAAGTGAATTCATCCATGAACCTCATTAAGAAGGTACCCGGCATGGCCAGCCTCCCGGGTCTGTTCTCCCATTGTTAGTGGCTGATGTCGACATAGTAGGAATTTGGCTACAGTAGCCTTCTGTTAAGAACACTTCCCAGCACATGACACAAGTAAATAAGGAGAGCTGCTCCCTCTTGTCTAAAAGACCTAATCCTAAATAAGTAGCTGTCATGGCCTAACAGACGCAGGGTTGACTCACAACAGAATACACAGAGGAGCAGATGGGAGAACGTGGAGTGCGTAGGAATAAATCTTGGAAGTTTTACTGGCTAATATGACAAACAATAAGCCCGTCCATTTATTTACCTTTTGGTTTCTTCAAAAAGCCATGTGGGCTCTCACCTCATTCATGCTTTGGCCTCTTGTCTCTCAGGGCATCATTCAGATCTAGGTCAGTTATCATCTCTTCAAATAAGACTTCTCCAGCCACCAATCTTGAGCCACACACCCCCACACACACACACTCAGAGTGAGTATCTATATCACACCCTAATGTAATATTTTTCTAGCATACCTGTTTAAAGTGCTTACCTTCTAAAGACAGCACAAGCTGTCTGGGAGAGGGGGCCCTATCTATCCTGGTTGCTGCCACATTCCCAGTACTTGAATTAGTCCCTAGGTGGAGGGATCACTTAATATCTATTGAATGGCTGGATGAAAGATCAGTCTGGAAAGGCTTATGGCTTAATAGAGATGAGTTTCAGGAGACATTGGGTAGCAGAATAAAGGGATATCAAATGGGCCTGTTTCCTGTTCCCTTGAATCAACAACTGGGGACTAAGTGTGAGAACAAAGAGGCTCTGTCTATCCCCATAATGGCTATAATCCTCAACAATTGGAAGCAGACCTTCTCTCAGAGATGTCAAAGGAACAGATCCTACTACAAGAACCAATACTCTTCCCAGGGTGGAGAGAAAAAGACAAGAGGCCTTTCTGAGTATTGGGGGCTGCTGTATGAATGTTGTGCTCACTGCGATGGGACGCTGCTCTCTTCTTTGGGGACAAGAAGAGTGCCTTTAAAGAAGATGCTATTGAAGAGAAGACAAATGGAGGAGACTAGTGTCTCATTTTCCAGCAGAAAGTTCCCTTAGGTAGCTGCCCTGCCTGTGGTCTTGTGGTCTTGTGGGGAAAAGGAAATAGAAAGATGGTAGAACTAAGCAGAACTGGCTTCCACTGCACAGTGTGCCAAGGATGGAGAGGTTCCTGCGTAAACCAGAGGCAGGAGAGTGCCTTATGGAGAGTTCTCTGCCAGCAGATAAGGCCCTGAAGTTTATGAGAAGATGCATGTGTTCATATATGAGTATGAGAGACTACTGACCACAGTGTGCGCTGTGTGGTGGGGAGGATAAGCAGGTGCCTGACCTTACTCTTCAGTCATTTAGCTCATTTATGCTCCTGACATAAAATAATTTAAAAAGAGAAGAAAGAAATCCATTTCCCTCCCCGGGAGTCCATGACCAAGGGGCTCCATGTACTGAGAGCTCTTTTGCTGCCTATGATATGGTATGATAAGAGCTTGGGAGTTTCTCTTTGTTGCCCGATACTGACACCAGTGCTCTCAGGGAGGCCCCATCCTCATGAGCACATCTCAGTCACCTCCCATGTCACAGTCTGTCGATTGTGTCAGTATACTAATTGGTGACTAAAGTTTCAAGCATGAACTTTGAGATAAAGATTCAAACCATAGCACCTGGGGACTGTGTGGGCTCCACATTACCAGACAAAACATTAAGTTCCACAAGCCACATTTTGACACCTGTCACAAAGTAGATGTTAAGCACTAATCTGTATTCACATAAGAACTCATGACATTCAGTCAGAGAAAACGTTGTACCCAATCTTTTTTCCCTGCCCCAAACCCAGGGAAAGGGCAGATCCAGTAGGGGAGGAGATGTTCCAAGACTGGTGCCACTCCACACAAAATATCCCAGAGTCACACCCATGTATACAAGAAGAGAGAGTGAGCTTAAGTTAGATTTCAGGTTGAAAGGGTGAGTTGGTTGGTCCTGGTCCTCCTGCCGCAGCTGCTAAGTGATGAGAGTTCAGGCATATCCCATCCCACCTGGCTCTGTGGGTTTAGAGAATTAAACCATCATGCACTTTTTATAACTGAAAGTAAGCAGAATTTATAAGGTCAGGTTCTCATTAAGAAGCAAGAAAAAGTCACATGACAGGACAGGGTCAAAGGCTGGAAAAAGTAAATATACCCATTTCCTCTTTCTGGCACAAGTGGACCTAAAAGCCGGTTGGTGGACTTTTAATGAGTTTAGTGAGTTTCTTAGGTATTTGGGGGCTGAGGGTCTCCAACTGCTGCTAGTTTTGTCAATTAACAGCAATTTATAAACATCCAAAACTCAAAGCTTTTTACCTGCTACTATAATTACCAGTCCACACATCGCCCCTGGTGAGTTCAGAAAAAGAAAACTAAAATGTCTTTTTTGGAAATCATTTCTCTATAGCTTCAAAGAATTGTTTAGACCTTTGGGCAAATCACTTTTAAAATATTAAAGATATCTTTTTACTACAATCGAATAGATGAAAAAATACCACTCCTTCTTCTCTTTCCTTAACTAAAGATCATCAGAAAGCCCACTGCCCCTCTTCCCACAGTGGGCGTATGTCCTGTGGCTGCCACAGCCGTTTCCAGGGAAGTCTGGGTAAAATTCATGCCGGGAACAACTCCCATCAGTCACGGGCAGGGAGTGTGGCTCAGTGACAGAGGCCCTGGGCTCGCCTAGCTATGCCATGCCCGGGGTTTGAGCCCAACACTTGGAAAAGAAAGAAACAACAACCCAGTCAGAAGAAATGCATTTTAGTTACAGGTAGAAAGTGCTTGGAAAGACATGATAATAGCTGAGCCAGTTAAGCCCAGAACTTTGGGTCTCTAATCATTTGCTTTGGTACGTTTCTTTTGAAAGTTATGTTATGTACATGGATGTTTTATTTGTGTGTGTGTCTGTAAATGTACCTGCTGCTCAAGGAGACCAGAAGAGTACACACATACCCTGGGACTGGAGTTTCAGACACTTGTGAGCTACCATGTCAGCCAGGTAGGTGCTGGGAATCAAACCCAGGTCTTCTGGAGGAGCAGAAAGTGCTTTTAATCATTGAACCATCTCTGCAGCCCAAATATATTTCTTGAATAGCTAACAAAAACAGAACCATGCAGAAGATTTCATTTATTTTATTTTCCATTTTTGCTTTTTATCTAAGAATAGTCTTGCGTGGACTCCTTGAGTCATAATTTTTGGTCTTGTAAATTCTTAGATCATCCTGATGAAAAGTGCTGACAAACAGAAAAATCCCATTTATAGATATTAGACAGGGGTGTGTGTGTGTGTGTGTGTGTGTGTGTGTGTGTTATTTTCAAATTAACAAAATATAAAGCAAGACAGTGCCCTATGTGTATGTTTTCAGAATTTTGGGAACTCAAACATTTGGTCATGGTGTTGCCATGTTAGTTTTTCGCTGACAGGACAAACTGGGTACTAATTATGGCCTGTCTACTCATGCCACAGCTCTTTAACCTGTTCAGACCTAGGCTGAGCTAGAAAGGTCTCTGGGCCTCCGGGTCTCTGGGCCTCCCGGCCTCCTGGCCATGAAAGGCAGTTATCACATAGGAACTGAGTCTGGGCCATCTCATTTTCCCCTAATGTGAGTGACAGTCACATTCTGAAGAGCTCACAGGGCTCTACATTCACCAGCACACTAGCCACCAATCATCCGCACAGCCCTTGCCTTGCTGACCTGACTTCCTGCCTTATCCAACGATACTGTCTAGTCACTGCTTAGGCCATGTACAGGACTTAAATTTCATTTTAAGGTGGGCGACAATTCCCACCGAGGGTGAGTGGGTGGAGGGTCCTGTGTTCTGAAAGATTCTGAGTGGCAGTGAAGTTCAGGTCTTTGGGGAAGACAAATGCGATGGATCAACAAAGCCCTGAGAGCCACGGTGAGCTTTAGGATTGACACAACAGTTGTCCAAGTTGCATGCTTGTTAGTGAGATTTTCTACTTGGGAAAACTCCTCAGGCTTAGACTGACCCCTGGTTTGACTCGGGTTATATCACACAGACGGCCGAAATTATAAGTCTTGAATTACTATTCATGATGATAATAAAAATCAAGGCCATCAACTTAGGACCTTCTAGATGCAAGGTAACATAAGGATACAGAGAACTTCTTGCCAACCTCAAAGGTTGGCAAATTTATTCTTCCACAGAGGGAAATACAAATTTTCAGATGAAGATAAACGAATCTTAAGAAAAGCAGTAACTTATCCAAAGCCCCAGCTGGTGAAAAACAAACACATAAAAACCCCCTGCAGTTTCTACCTGATAAAGTGAGGAGGGAAGAAAGGGGGACCTAGCCAACTTGTAACAGGATTTCCTGGCATTCCCTGAAAGAGACGAAGGGACTGCCCTGTTTCCTCCACTCACAGAAGCCAGACTCAGCTGTCAGCAGCCACCAGCTCATGTTATCAGTGTTCATGAGTGTTAACCTCGTGGGCGCCAGCTGACAGTATCAGTGTTCACAAGTGTTTATTTTAGGGGTGCTAGCTGACACCATCACTGTTCACACGTATTAACCTTGGGGATGCCAGGTGTTGCACAGCACTCCTATTGTTGGAGAAATAGCTTCCCTTCCTTTAGGAAAAGGAGGAGCCCTGTAATCTGAAGAGGCCATTTTTCATCCGGGTCATAAGAGCCTCAGAGGTGGGCTACATTCCCTCTGCGATGCCAAGCCCACAGTCCAGGTGCTGGAACAGTGTAGCTCACAAGGGTGAATAATTCTGATTCTGGCTGACAGCTTAGTCTGGGCTCCAGTCAGAAAGGATGACTGCTCTGGTAAGATGAACTAAGTCCTCCATGAAGAGAGATAGCCATATCTTCAAGAGCCTTTAGCATACTGGTTTCTATGGTCGAAGTATTTATTTACATTTATATTTCATCTTGACTTTAACAAGTGTGTTAAAACTCAGAGTTAGGCTCCAGTAAATATGTCATCACTTCCGGTCATAATAACTGGTCCACAGGTTTCCAAGATCACAATAGTTTGGCCTATGTTTGCCCGTTCTGACTAAAATTCTACTACTGTCCTCTCATTCCCTGAGGCTAGTCTCAGTGGCTTCCTTGGGTGCTCTGCATATTTCCCAGACACATCTGTCTCCAAGATATGTGTGTGTTGTGTGTGTTGTTCCTTCTACCTACTATGTGCTGCTTCTGGCAGTCACACCTTTCTACTGAGGTACCCAGAGCGCCCTCAGTGTTACCTCTATCTCCCTTGTGTTAGATTGCTTCTCATTGCTGTAATGGATACCTGGAATATATCAACTTCAAAAGAGCAAAGGTTTGTGGTGGTTCAAGTAACAGGGGTTCCTGGATCAGTGGCTCAGTCTCTTTGGGCCTGTAATGACACAGGCTTCTGGAAGCATGTAACCAAGGAGGCTGTTTACTTCAAAGAAGGAAAGGGAGAGAGTAGGGAACCACAGGGCCCCACGCTCACTCCCCTTTGATGCCAAACACAAATGATTTAAAATGCTTCCTCCTACCAGCCTCAGGTTGGGGATTGAGCAGTCCAGCACAGGGCATCTGGGAACCACTCCAGATCCAGACTGGACCTACCTCCAATCCCCTCCCCACTTTCCACACAATACTGCCTTCATTCCTTAGCCCTTATTCGACTTCGTCATTCTCTACTAACTAGAAAATTCCTTGTTTGCTGTTTTCAATGGCACAAGAAAGCTGCCATGATAATTGGCTCTGTTCAAAATATCTAGGTGTTCATCGGTAGTAATGAAAAACAAATAACTGGCTTAGTCAGCTTTCTGTAACTATAATAAAAAACAAACAAGTAACCAAAAATCTGTGGCTGGGTAACTTGTAAGGAAAAGAAATACATGTAGCCCATACTTCTGGAATCTGGGAAGTGCACAACCCTGGTGCCAGTATCTGGGTAGGGGCTTTCACTGTGCCATAAAACAATGGAGGCCATCAAAGGATGAGGCAGAGCAGGTGCAGTGGTAGCTCAAGCCATGCTTCCTATAAACCAATAATACCATCTCAGGGCACCATCTTCATGATTACATCTAGTCCTAATTAGTCCTGAAGTTTCTTATGCATCAACTTTGGGCGAGGGACACAGTGAAACCCAAGTAATCATGATCAATGAATAAATTTTAAATTTGGAAAAGCTAGCCAGATTCCATTAACAAATTTGCCAGATTATACTGTTTGACCTGTTCTTGGCCCACTGTGCTATCATCTTTATGACCAGTAAGCATCATAGGTTTGTGAGACTCTACTAAAGGGAAAATTTCCAAGATATAGAGGGGTCCTGGTCCAGTCTTGGTTATTGTCTTGTTTCCATGGCATCCTGGATAGCTTGCTTCTGAATCTGAGTAGTTTATAAGAAATTAAGCATTGTAACGTGCCATTTAGCTGGGAATACAGCTCAGTGGATAAAGTGCCTCTTGAGGCATGAGGACCCGAGATCAGATCTCTGGGATCCATGTCTAAAAAGTTGTGCACAGTAACCTGCCTTTGTAACCTCAGAGTTAGGGGTGCAGAGGCAGGTGGATGCCAGGATGAGAGGGATTCAGGTGTGTCAGTCTATCCAAATTGGTGATCTTGAGATTTATTGAGTGGAAGACAGCTGATACTGACTTTTAATCACCACGTATATACCACGGGCATGGAATACCTGCACATGTGAACGTATACACAAAACACAATCATAAAACAGGTCTTTAAGAGGAAAACGAAGAAACTGGGGTTTTTTTGTTTTTTTTTTTTAGTATAGAAAAGCATTTATTTAGGGCATGGAGAGAGGAGTTGAGGGGGTAGTAGATACAGAGAAAGGCAGAGAGAGAGAGAGAAGTAGAGGCCGGCCATGAGCATGTGGAGAGAGGGGGGAGGGGAATGGAGAGGGTGGGAAGAGGGTGAGGGAGCAAGAGCAAGAGAAGAGCAAACAAATTGTTAGATTTCTCTTTTCTCTACATTATTCCTTTTGAAGATACTTTATTAATACTCAAAAAACTGTAAGAAATTATTTTTTGTAAGATAGGCTACATATAAGAACAATATTTGGTTTTTATTTGTTTGTTTGTTTTGGGGATGTTGTTGGATTTTTTCAAGACAGGGTTCCTCTGTGTAGCCCTGGAGGCCCTGGAACTCACTCTGTAGACCTGGCTGGCCTAGAACTCGGAGATCTACCTGCCTCTGCCCTGGGATTAAAGTGCTGGGGCTAAAGGCATGTGCCACTAAAGGTCTGGCCATTAAGAGCAAATTTGGATACAATGTGTGTATGCATCTCACCTTCTACTAACCATGGAAAAGTAGATTCTTATTCTAGCAAAGTATGATTGTTTGAGTATGGTTGTTTACATGCACCCATGATTTATGAAAAAAAAAAACTAGATTAAATTAAGAATTACATTTTTCAGTACTGGCTTGTTTCTCTCCTAAGCACTTCCATACAAGAAACTCTTATCTTATACTCAATATTTTGTACACAGCCTGGTAGCAAACACAGAGGTGAAAGAAATAAGCAGACTGGGTCCTGAAAGGAAGAGATGGAGGTAGAATTCCCAGGGCAAACCAGCCTTTGTGTTTAGTGAATCAATTTTTTTCAGGTATCTAAATGTCTCCAAGTGCATTGTGCAGAATTTGCCTCGTTTTGTGATTCCATTATTTTGTTGTCTGTCAATTACTGAATCAGTGGGTTTTTCTCGGAATCTACTGCTGCTAGGCACTGCTCCCAAGAGAAGCACTGTGACCATTTCCCTCCTCCAACAGTCTGGGGATGGATACTCACTAAATAAGTCTAATGCTGCTGAGAGGACAATGCCAGTGGTGAGTGGCTAGGATGGTCAAAAGACCTTTTCATGGTTCTTGAGAGAGACTATCACCATGTGGTCAGGAAGGCTTAGAGGTTGCCAGGCTCCCTGCTTTGCCTCTGGAGGGCTGGGTTTCTAGACTCAGGACTCTGTTAATATCTGAACCACCTCTCCCACTGGTGTTAAGCTGACATTATCTGGCCTTGTGCCTAGCAGATGGGAGTTTTACAAATCAAAACAAATACCCTGTAAACCTGAAAAAAACATTTTGTGCATGGGAAGTGAGAAATCAATATAACAGCAAACTTTGTAGCCATAAGATACCCTCCAAAATTGGCTTCTGAGTAAAGAGTCCTTGTGTTTGCTGGGTCCTGTTAAATCCCCTGGAAGAGGCCCCAGATGGGCAGTTTTCTGCCCCATAGTACCTACTGGAAAGAAAAGTTGGAATGTAGTTTTCTAAACATTGGCTTTTCTCTGAATGGCATCAGCACAATTGAACCTCACCAACTCTTTCAGGAGAGTTAAAAGCTTAGAATGGCTTAGACTGGCTGGATCGATCTGCCAAGCAAGCAGACATCAAGTACTCCAACACTCAGAAATGCCAAATCGGAATTACCCAGAGTTCCACCATCCTTCTCTTCGCCACCATCTCCTTCATCTCAATTCAGAAAGTAAATTTTTAACACCAAAATACTTATCTCTAATAATAAAATGTGGGGCAGTGATCTGTGGCAGGCAATCTGACACCTGGTTGAGAACAAGTGTAAAACCTGGGCGACCCAGCAGGACAATCTGCAAGGGACGGGAAAACATTATGCCAACACTCCCCGGAGGCTTTTGGCTCCAGTCACAGTCATGTACCACTCCTTCTCAGGTAGAGGCGTAGCCACACAGCCCCAAGCTATTCTCATGTTAATGAGACACCCAGAGGCTTAGCCACACCCCTTCCCAGTTACTATATCTACCTCACCTCTCCTAGAAAGGCAGAGGTACAATTCCATCCATGCCACTCCACACGATGACAATAAACGTCTTAGAATTATGGACTATCTATTCCTCTGGACCCACCGTGGGAAGCTAGGGATCCAGCCCTCGATTAAGGAGCTGCGTCTAATCTCTCACCTAGGGCTTCCCAGCGCTCCCAGACAGTACCCATTCACCCAAGCCTAAGCAGCTAGCCCGGCACCCCACGCCACCGAAACCTGGTCTTGGCATTCCCCGAGAATGGCCCCCTCCCCCACCCACAGGCAGGGCCCCCAAGGGCTTCCCACAGCCCCCACCTGCCCGTCGGACTTTGTGGGAAGATGCTCGGCCACTTCCCTAGTGTCTCCTGTCCCACCCAGAGCCATAGCACCCGGGACAGACATGTGGGGCTTCTTTCCACTGCGCCAGGTTTGTTCCCACAATAAAAGGTACAGGAAATACTTTCATCAAAATTATATGACAAAAGTCATTCATAGGGTGCTAGGGAAACCAATGCTCTACTTTATCCCAGGGCTTCATGAGTTGCTTTTAAGTAAGTGATTTTTTTGTTGTTGTTTGGTAAAAGAGGTGATCAACATATAGGAAAAGAAAGCTTAATAAAAAATCATGGAAAACATTTAAAATAAAATTCCATTTTCCATCAATGATGCTGAAAATCAACATCATAATTAAAATAACAGCACTGTGACAGCTTCCTACAAGTTTGGAACAGTGGAGCGGATCCCAGGCATTATTTCAGGGTCTAGAGCTCATCTTGTTTATTTTATTTGTATATTAATTAATTAATTAATTAATTAATTTATTTATTTATTTATTTATTTATTTATTTATTTTTCCTGAGACAGGGATAATTGATTCTCCCCATCTTACCCTAAGTAAGTTGAGGCCCAGAGAGATAGAAAATTCTTTGCTGAAAGAGCCCTCCAATCACTGGCTACTGTACTAAGTGTGTAGTTCACAAAACACTGTACAGAAAAGAACTGAATAAATTCAAACCTTGGGTGGTGCTCATTTGTTTTAAGATGGTGTCTCACTGCCTAGCCCAGGCTCACTTGACTCATAATCCTTCTATCTTGGTCCCCTGGATGCTGGGATTTCAGGTCTACACCACCATGCCTGGCAAGACCCTTGGTTTCCATTAAGTGGCAACCCTGTGAATGGGATCTAATGGTTTACTGTGTTTTGCCCTAAAGTGGTAAAAGAGGAGAAAAATCTTCAGAAAGAATGCTGACAAGTCATTGGTTGGACCTGGATGAACTATCTCCTGTCTTTGCCATGGAATGATGTTCTTTTACTTCTAGATTCATAGAGACAGAGTTGCGTGGGGCATCACAGACCTGAACACCAAACTCTTTAGATGCAGGGCCTGGCCACTGTGCATATGAGTAGATGCCCTTGGAAGGCTAGTTGGTCTCTACTTTATATCTTGTAGAACTGAGGTCATAGCCTCCCCTACCTTCACTGAGCCATTATGCAGATTAACAACTTACTAGTGTCCAGTGGTTAAAATATGATTACTACATAGTAGATGCTACAAAATTGTTGGCTAGTGTGAGTGTCTACATGGAAATACACCTTATTTAAGGCCTGAGGCCCATGCTGTTCATGACTCTGCCCATTCCAAACTTCGTGATTCCATGAAATAGATAGTCCATTCTTCTAGGTGTCTGGGATCTTCTGTGTTTTGGATGTACGTGTTTCTCAATGTCCACATATTCAAGGCTATATCCTAGCATGCCACCATTGAAAGGCAACAGAGACTTTAAGCAGTGGGGTCTCCAGGGAGGTCTTCAGACAACTGGCAATGTGTCCATGAAAGGGATTGTGGAACCTTGTCCTTTCTTCCTCTGATTTTACTTACTGGCCTCTGGGAGGTGGCCTTTGTCCTGCTACATACTCTTACTGTGACCTTCTGCCCCTGAAGTAATGGGCCAAGCAGTGACAGATTGAAAGCTCCAGAGCCATTTGCCAAAACAAACCTTTTCCCCTTATAAATTGATTGTCTCCTGTGTTTTTTATATAACAACAGAACGCTAACTAACATTGCCTTTTTAATTTGCTTCCATTTTCTAAATTTGATATCGTAACTGTGCAATAATACTATCCCCATCCTGGCTCCTTCTTAAATAAACTGTAGCCCTCTTCTTTGATCTGTACCCAACATAGAGATCTTCAATAAAGCAATAAGGTGATTCACAGAAGCCTTACACTCAAAGGTTACCAAAACAACTTAGGACTCCCAAGTAATTGGTTCAGACTACCACCTGAAAGGTGGTTCAACTGGATCACATTGAACTCTTTCACGTGTAGGGAAAGCAGACAACTGATGATAAAATCTAGAATTTTCTCTGGATAATGTTAGAATTTAAAAAGCTCAGAATACTGACTGATGTATAGAAAACAATAAATTAATGTTTATTCATTAATGTCAATATCAGTCTTAGTTGAGTAACCTGAATAGTCTGCTTCCCTGTCTTCTTTGCCAGAGACTGCAGAAAAGAAAGTCACATTGACATGAAACCCAGGTTTCACTCATGCTAGGCAAGTATTCTATGGCTGAGTCACATACCCAGTGTCTTAGTCAGGATTTCCATTCCTATACAAAACATCATGACCAAGAAGCAAGTTGGGGAGGAAAGGGTTTATACAGCTTACACTTCCACATTGCTGTTCATCACTAAAGGAAGTCAGGAGTGGAACTCAAGCAGGTCAGGAAGCAGGAGCTGATGCAGAGGCCATAGAGGGATGTTACATACTGTCTTGCTTTCCCTGGCTTGCTCAGCTTGCTCTCTTATAGAACCCAAGACTATCAGCCCAGGGCTGGCACCACCCACAAGGGACCCTCCCTCCTTGATCACTAATTGGAAAAATGCCTTAAAGCTGGATCTCATGGAGGCATTTCCTCCCCTGAAGCTCCTTTCTCTGTGATAACTCCAGCTTGTGTCAAGTTGACACACAAAATCAGCCAGTACAATTGACCCCTTGTCAACTTGACACACAAACACATCACTATTAAGCCTCAACCCTTACTTTCTTATTTATCCCCAAGATCTAAATAATTTTAAAAGTCCCACAGTCTTTACATATTAAAAGTTCGATCCCCTTAAAATATCTAATATCTTAAAATTCAAAGTCTTCTTACCATTAGAAGTCTCTTAACTGTGGGCTTCACTAAAATACCTCCTTACTTCAAGAGGGAAAAATATCAGGGCACAGTCACAATAAAAAACAAAATCAAACTCCAATCGCCCAATGTCTGGGATCCATTCACAATCATCTAGGCTCCTCCAAGGGCTTGGGTCACTTCTCCAGCTCTGCCCTTTGTAGCACACACTTTGTCTTCTAGGCACCAACTGCCTGTACTCCACTGCTGCTGCTGTTCTTGGTGGTCATCTCATGGTACTGGCAGCTCCAAAACACTGTTGTCACTGTAACTAGGCTTCACCAATAGCCTCTCATAGGCTTTCTTCATGGTGCCAAGCCTCAACTCCTTTGCATGACCCCTTCAGTCCTGGGCCATCAACTGCAACTGAGGCCGCACCTTCACCAATGACCTCCCAAGGCCTCTCATAGTGCTGAGCCTCAGGTGCTCTTCATGACCCTTTCATGCCTTCAAACCTGGGTAACTCTTACATATTACCAAGTCCAGCCACAGTATGAGGTACAATCTTGGCTATCTCTGGAGCACAGCCTCTTTGTGCTCTCAGAATGCACTTCCCAGAAGATTTCACCTCAGTGATGCTGGTCTCTTCTTAATCACCGCTAATTTCTTAGCTCCAGCTAACCAGCATCAATAGTCCCAGTAATGCAAAGTTTTCACTTTACTAGGTCTGGTATCTTGTTAATCACAGATGAGTCTTCAGTCCCAGCTAACCAAAACCACAGAATCTTCACAATCAAAATAGCAACGGCCCTGATAAAGAGTCTCTAATCTTCCCTCTGAAATTTCACAAGCCAGACCTCCATCTTCTGCACTGTTCTCAACATTATCTTCCAAGCTCCTATACAACATCCCATAGAACTCTTAACACCGAATGGATCTTCTAGCCCAAAGTTCCAAAGTCCTTCCACAGTCCTCCCCAAAACATGGTCAGGTTGTCACAGGAATATCCCATTTCTGGTACCAATTTGTCTTAGTCAGGGTCTTTATTCCTGTACAAAACATCATGACCAAGAAGCAAGTTGGGGAGGAAAGGGTTTATTCAGCTTACACTTCCATGTTGCTGTTCATCACCAAACGAAGTCAGGACTGGAACTCAAGCAGGTCAGGAAGCAGGAAGCAGTACACCCAGCCTATGTTGTCTTCTAGATATCCAAATTCTGTGTCCTAATTTGTTTTCCATTTATTTGATAAAACTATAACCAAAAGAATATTGGGGATGAAAATTCATCTTATACTTCCAAGTGACAATCCATCATCTAGTGAACTCGGGGCAGGAACTCAAGGTGAACCTAGAAGTAGAAACTGATTTGGAGATCATGGAGGAATTCTGCTGACTAGCTTGCTTCCTCTGGCTTGCTCATACAGCCCAGACCAAGTTCAGCTACTGCGGGATGGTACCTCCCACAGTGGGCTGGACCTTCCTACATCAGTTAACAACAACAACAACAAAACCACATACACACACACACACACACACACACACACACACACACACACAGACATACCCACAGGCCAATCTGATTAAGTCAGTTCCTCGATTGAGATTCCCTCTTTCCAGGAGTATCTAGGTTTGTGTCAGGTTGTTTAAAACTGGCCACCACAGCCTTCTTTCTTTTTTATGAAACTTATCAATTCCAAAGTGCCCACCAAGCATTTCTAGATGTCCCAAGGAACTCTCTTATACCCTCAGAAACATGTGGCTATGACACAGGGCCATAGTCTATAGCCTCTGCTATGGTATCCTGCCATAGAAAAGTCCCCTATTAGTCTCTATGAGGCCATTATCAAGTCCACCACTGGTCTGCCTCTGGGGAACTCAAGGTTCAACCAGAACATCGTTATGACTGCAGACAGGATTTGCTCTCAGTCTGTGGTAATAGAAAGAAAAGGGGCCATGAATATCCCATGCAGTCTTTATTTTAACTTTTCATCACATTGTTTGATTAATTGACTGGTTGAGGGGTGATATGGGCACATATATGTCATTACACATATATAGAAATCTAAAGAGAACTAATAGGGATCAGTTCCTTCTGTGAACCCAGAGATAAAACTCATGTGATCAGTATCAGCTACAAGAATTGGGAACCAGGGTGTGAAATCAGAGACCTGGAAAGGGAATTGATTAGAAAAGAGAGGGCAACATAGAAGAGAACAAGCAAAGGGTTCCAGGATGAGCAGGAGAGATACAAAGCAGGGCATGCTAAGGGTTCCTAATTGCATCTGCCCCTAGCTCATTTAGAAAGACCCAAAGAGGATGGTTACTGATAACATTTAGAGAAAAGCTTACACGTGTCTTCTGGGATCATGTTGGGAGTCTGACTAATCTATTATGAAAGAATATGTTAAAGACCTAACCTCTAGTACCTGAGACTAAGACAGTATTTTGAAACTGATCTTTATAGGTGTAATCAGGTTAAGGTGAGGCCTTATTGGCACAGAGTGGAGTCATGTGCCATCCATATTCCTATAATAAGAAATTTTGACACAGATAAAAACAGAGGAAAGATGGCTATATGAAAATGAGACAGGACTGGGGTTGTGTTGCCATAACTCATGAAAGTCAGGGAGCACCATCAGCTAGAAGTGAAGATTTTTTTTCCCTAGATAGGGACCCTTGAGAGCAAGCATGGTTCTGTCAGAGACACATCCAATCTGGGGTCCATAGGCCACATACATCTCAAGATGGCTATGAATGAAGCCCTACACATTTGTTAGGTAGCAGTGTCCTAGTGCAATGTCAAAGGCCAATACCCGTGTTTGATGTGACTTCTCTCCAGAACAGTGGGGGAATAAATCCCTCCTGCTTTGGGCTGCCCAGTTAATGGTGCTTTATTACAGTGGCCCTTGGAAACTAATATAGGGACGATAGATATTTATTGAATTGTGATTTATGTAAGTCTGCACAAAAAGGTATTAAAAATTACAAATGCCTACAAGGATTCCATTTGAAAAAAAAAACAACTCAAAAACATACTCAAATGGAAATCAATGCCTCTATTTATTTTTTGTTCTGCCAAGTAATTAAACAAACTTGAGGTGGTGGGGGAGGCTAGCTCCCCACGATTTCCAGTGAATAGTGTTGATGAGTCAGTACCATCATATCTCTCAGAAAATGCAAAATCTGAGAGTTGTGTTTACTAAAGTGATACCATATGTTGGTTGATTAACAAGTTGTCAGAATATTAGAAGTTCTTGGCTGATTGCAGGAAGGAGCATATGTTAGCTGCATCCTTTATCTGATGTGTGCACAGATTCTGCCAGGTTTGGCTTGTTTCCTAAGTACAGATATAGATTCCCACAGTTTTAACCTTCGGAGGGGAATGTTGCTGTGTTGCTGGGGTGTTTGTTGCCGGGGTGTGGGATGTTTATTCTGGATAATGCAAAGGAGGTAAAGCCCGATAAAGAAAATTGAATACACATTTTAGAGTCTTTGTATCATGACAAATTACTTAGCCAGTGTGATTGTCTTTCATTATCTTCTATGCCTAATGTTTACTTAGATAGCACCTAAGGAGAGAGGGAAATGCCTTGTAGAGCTGTGTACTCTTTACTTATTACTAAAATGTAATAGCGTCTTGTAGTTATAAAGAGACTTTCAGGTTACGGATGCTTTCCCATTGGGATTTCTCTCTTATAAAGATGGCAAGGAATCCTATGTCCATCTCACAAAGACTATAGCAGGAGCCAGGGGAGTTCAGTGATAGAATCCATGCCTACCCATGAAAGACCCTGGGTTTCATCCCCAGCCCAAAAAGGAGAGTCAGAGAGAGGGCCGAACTGAGTTGAGTAAAATCCATCTGACTTTAACACGACGAGTTCAAGAAGCCAGGACTTCCCAGTTCCATTCTTATACCACCAGCAGATGCCTTTGCTAGACACAGAGGAATGGTTGCAGACACCATGAGGGGATACAGTCCTGGGGAAATCCCAAGGTTTCCTTTTATACTATTGTAACATTTGTGTTCCTTTTATCACTGCTGTGATTGAATACCGGGGGTGGGAGGACTGGAAGGGAGGAGGTGGCTTACAACTGTCTCTGTAGTTTGGTCCACTGGGAGGGCATAAGCAGGGCAAGGCAGTTCACTCCAAAGTGGCCCGGAAACAGAGATGAAGAAGGTGTGGACCAGGAAGAAAGAGAAACCCAGTGCTTCCTCTCATTATTCCCCTTGCTAGAAGCCATCCACTAAAGTTCCTAGAGCTCCCCACTATGGCATCATCCCATCGGCTGGTGCCTAACTCTTTAAAACATGAGCCATTCAAGGAACACTTCATGTCCAAGCCATAATACTTCCTTTGTTAGCACTATCATATATTGGGTAATGTGATTTTTTTAAGGAGTTTTATCTTATTATTTGTGTGCATGTATGTATGTATGTGCTTTATTCTATTCTGAGTCCATGTGCATATGGATGTGGGTGGGCGTTTGCATGTGAGCACCCACATATGTGCTTATGCCCAAGAAGGCCAGAAGATGACCTTGGAGCTGGAGTTACAGATGGCTGGGACTCGCCAGCTGTGAGTCCTAGGAAGGGGACTGTAGTCCTCTAGGAGAACAGGGAGCACCACTCTTTGGCCCCCATGGAGTTGGACCATTGTAATTTCACTGTTCCACAAAACATACATGAAATAAGCCAGGGAGAAAGGGACTCACTCTTCTTGTATTATTTAAATCCAAAACAGATTTGCATTTGGGTTCTCCGTTTTGTTTGAAGTTTCTCAGTACTTATGATTTTAGAATTAAGTTCTGCCTTGATATATACATCACTTTCTTTTTTCTTCTTCTCCTCCTCCCCCTCTTCTTTCCCCTCTTCCTCCTCTTCTCCCTCCTCCTTCTCCTATCTTTGATTGTTGTTTTATATTTTTACAACATAGAAGAAGGCTGTGTTGTGGAGAAATCTTTTAATGTTTCAGAGACATGGAACATATTATGAAAACTAATGTTCTCTTTTAAGGATTTCAAATCTTAGGCCTATATTTAAAGTACATCAGGTGTTACATTTGAGTGTCTCCTCTCTTTAATCCTCTTTGTTTAATGTCAGGGGCTGGGAAATCCTTTCTTCTACCCGATTACCTCTAGTATCTGGGATGAGTGAATTAAAGTGATAAAAGACAGAGAGGTTTATTTCATATGCATGTGGAAGGCCTCTCAAAGAAGTGAAAACTTCAAAAAGTAGCTAGGCCTTGAAGATTATATATGATGTTAGCAAAGTGACAAGACAAAGTAAAGGGATTTGGACCTTATAGGGCTGAGTCTGAGGCAGCTAATACATGAAGGAACTAATGGGAGACCGAGGGTATTCAGTAAGCATTGTTCTACAGACTCAAGTTGGCATCACGTCTACACCACCTCCTCTGCCTGGTGTGAGAGAGAGGACAAGGACACTTTCACTGAGGGAGATTCATACCTAGCTTTGGGCAGGGGATGGGGGAAGGGCAGAGGGAGACTGTCTCCTGGATCTACTGTGTCTCTGCCTTGACTTCAAAATAACCATTGTGCTCCAGTGTCCTGCTGGAGGTGGAGGTGTGCAGAGGTTCTGAGGATCTCTGTAGTCAGACCCTTTCCTGACTTCCCATCCTTATCCTCAAACTAGGGTGTTCTGAGCTTTCCTGAAGGCCTCCTCTCTCCCTCTCTACTTCCCTTCCTGTGAACTCATCTTCCTGCCCGTCCTTCTGTGAGACTATTCCCCTCCCCCCATCTTCTTTCCAACAATACCCAGCCTTTAACCTCAGCCCAACTTTCCTTTCCCATTTGAGTGTTTCCCTTCCAGCTCCCTCAGACAGATCCTTCTAAACTTTTCAGGTTCTCATTGAAGAGTTACCTTGACAACCTATCATTTTGCCCTTCAGAGTTTTCTATATTGTTTTAACAGCATCGCAGGTCTGTTGTGGTATTTACTGCTTCACAGTGTGCTCCCTTTGGTCGTTTTCACTTGTTTTCTGTTTTGCTCCATGTGTCTCCTTCTGTATCCTAGACTATTGTCTCATAAAGTCTAAGGTAAAGACAGTCTCAGTCAACTCCCCACCCAGAGCTGTGCTTGAAGAGATAGCTAGAGGTCAATGACCATGGATGGGCTAACTCGGCTTCCTCAGTGACCCTGCTACACAATAAAGGTCACGGACAGTGGCATAGATAAATAGGTCTAACATCCATTCATTCACACACAGCGGCACTAATGGTGCAGGAGAACGGATAGTCCATGGTGGTTCAGGAAGACTCAGTCCCTACTGGCGGGAAATTTCTAATGCCATTTGGAAAATAGACAGTGAACAAACCTTAAAAGTTTGATGTATGTTACAAGATAAAGGAAGATATTCATAGGAATATCTCAGAGATCAACTCACGTGGTAAGAACTGGCCTGAGTGAAACCTTCTGTGCAGATGTAGATTTGGGAACTGTGATGGTTAATAACTTGACAGAATCTAGCATCTGCTCAGAGATGGGATGCTGAACATACCTGTGAAATATTAACTTGATTCTGTTAGTTGAAGTGAGATCTGCCTAGTGTGGGTGGTGCCATTTCCCTGGGTGGAGTCTTGAAAAGGAAACTAGCAACAGCATGCAGTCATTGCTCTCTGCTTCTTGATTGTGCACATGAGGTGACCAATGTCCTTCTGCCTTGATTTCCCCACCAGGATGGACTGTACCTTGAATTGTGAGCTAAAACAGATGTTTCTTCTGTAAGTTGCTTTTATCAGAGTATCAATAATAATCAAATATCAAATCAATAATAAGCCATACCGGATACAGTGGTGCATACCTTTAATCCCGGCATTCAGGAGGCAGAGACAGGTGCATCTCTGTGAGTTGGAGGTCAGCTTGGTTTCATAGTGAACTCCAGGACAGCCAGGGCTACACAGAGAGACCCTGTCTCAAAAAACCAAGAAACCAAAGCCCCAAAAAGAAACTAAGACAGAACACAAGGGAAGAGGAAGATCTGACTAGGGGATGGGAAGGAGGCAGGAAAGGGAGGCTGTGGGAGTATCATGTATAAAAACTCTAGAGTTGGAAAGAATGTGGCCTATTCAGTGGTTTCTTTGTTTTAATCTTTCTCTTTCTATGTTTATGAGTGTGTTTGTATGGTGTGTGTGTACATGATGTGCATGTATGACGTGTGCATGTACATGTGCACACTACCATGAGCACGTCATGTCATGCATGTAGAGATCAGAGGAGATGCTGAAGCACTGGTCCTTGCCTTTCACTTCAAAGCAGGGTTTCTCTTGTCATTTGTTCCTATACTGCATGCCCAGACTAACTGGTCCCAGCTTCTGAGGATTCTCCTGTCTTTGCTCCCAATCCCGCAGTAGGAACACTTGGATTACAGACACACACTATATCTGTTTTATGTGGGTTCTGGGGATTCAGACTCAGGTCTTTATATTTGTACAGCAAGTACTTTACCTGCTCTCTCTCTCTATTAATTGTTAATTTCTTAAAGTCTATTTGTTCTTACTGTAACAAAATACCTGAGTCAAGGTAATTTACAAAGACTAGAGGTTTCAAACAGATGTGGTAGTACCTGCCCATACTCCCAAGCACTGTCCCCAGTGGTGAGCAGAAGAATCACTAGTGTGAGGCCAGCTTAAGTTAAAACAGTGAGATCTTCTCTCAGAAGAAAGGAATTTGATTCTTTGGCTCATGGCTCTAGAAGCTGGGTTGTCCAAGAGCACAGCACTGACATTTGCTCACCATCTGGTAAGGCCCTTCTTGTCTCATCTGGGTATGGAAGAGGGGATCACATAGCAAAACAGAAAATGTGATAATTCAAGACTCTCATAATGCTGCTATTGCTGTCATGGTATCCCACTTAATCTAAGTATAACTAACCCCCAAGGGTTCTGTGTCCAAATACCATCCACATATGAACTTGGGGATTATGTTTCCTGCATGCAAGCCTTTGGGTTACACAGTCAACCCACAACAGACAGAAAGCAAGCTCAACATAACAAGCCTACAGGGTGAAGGAGTGTGGGAGGAAAGAAGAGCTAACATGGAGCTCACAGCCTGATCATGCAGGGTCTTGGGGCTGGCTTAAAGGGTTGGAACTTATCCTGGGATTGATGGGAACCCATCCAGGGAAATAGTATGGCCAGTTTTCTATTTCAGATCACGTCAGCTCCAGAATGGAGCAAGAGTGAACCTGACCCAGAGAGATTGCCTGGGAGGCTTTAGCATCTTTCCAAGAAGAAAAAAGATGGTTGGACCCAGGTTAATGGTAGCAGGATGGATTTGAGCGTAATGGGATTTAGAGGAGAAATGAGGTGTGGAATTTTGTTATAAATTAGGGTGAGAGAAAAGGATGTCTTTGATTTCTGTTTTTTAATTGTACTTATTGTTGTTCTTGTGTACATGTGATATGTGCAGGCTCTGGCATGTGGCTCTCATGGCATGTGACATGCGTGTGGAGGACCACTTTTGAAAGTCGGTTCTCTTTACACCAAGGATGCCAGAGATCAAACTCAGGTCATCAGGTTTGTGAAGCAGTGTTTTTCCTCACTGAACGATCTGATCAGCTTTTTATTTCTGTGATGACAGTAGGCAGAGCCATGAACCACTGAGAGAATTATGGCATAGGGATGCAATGGAGTTCAACTCCTTATACAAAAATTTAAAGTGCTAGGAAACATCTATGTGGACCACATCATGTGATCGTCCATATTTCTCATGGGAGACACCGAATTTAGGACTTGGGAGATGTGCAATTCATATACTCTATGAAGAAAATTATTTTCAATAAAAAATAAAAACAACAACAAAATCTAAGATGGATGGAGCCTAGGGAATGACACTTAATGTTAGTCTCTGGCTACTGGCCTCCAAACGCACATGTGTGCCCATGGATGCACTTTCATCCACACCCATGCATGCACATGAGATCATCAATGCAGATCTGCTTCGAAGACCCCAAACTGTCTGTCCATCACATGACTATCTCTGCATCTCCTTTTTTGCTTAATGTTTAGTGATGTGGTTACAGTTATTTTAGTTTGTTTTTGTTTTAAATTGGAGTCTATGTACCCCAAGCTAGCCTAGAACTTACTATGTACCCCACGTTGTTCTGGAAATTACCCCAGACTGACATCAAACTCATGATTCCCGTGTGTGTGTGTGTGTGTGTGTGTGTGTGTGTGTGTGTGTGTGTGTGTGTGTGTATGTGTGTGTGTGTGTGTGTGTATGTGTGAGCGTATGTACACAGAGGAATACTTGTACATGGAAGGGTGTGGGTGCAGGTGTATGTGTGTGCCTTTGAAGGCCAGGGGCCAGACACTAAGCTTAACTGTCATTTCTTATGTTCTATCTACCTTGGCTTTTGTAGTTAATTGTTTTTCTATTTTTATTGAAAATAATGTTTTTATGTAGTATGTTATGATCATGGTTGCCTTTCCCTCATGTTCTCCCAGATACTCCACATCCCCAACACATACAACTCCACGCCTTCTTTCTCTCTCCCTCTTTAGAGAACAAATCGCCTAATAAAAGCAAACAAACAAACCAGAGTAAGACAAAGCAAACAGAGGAAAAAGGAAAACAATGAGAAACAAACACACACACAGCAACACATACACACACAAACACAGATACACACACAGCAACACATACACACACAAACACAGACACACACAGCAACACATACACACACAAACACAGATACACACACAGCAACACATACACACACAAACACAGACACACACACAGCAACACATACACACGCAAACACAGATACACACACAGCAACACATACACACGCAAACACAGACACACATACAGCAACACATACACACGCAAACACAGATACACACACAGCAACACATACACACACAAACACAGATACACACACAGCAACACATACACACACAAACACAGACACACACAGCAACACATACACACACAAACACAGAT
>CM052714.1:61546421-61580140 GCA_028551405.1 Uromys caudimaculatus
GACATCTGGGTTGTTTCCAGCTTCTGGCTATTATAAATATGGCTGCTATGAACATAGTGGAGCATGTGTCTTTATTACATGTTGGAGCATCTTCTGGGTATATGCCCAGGAGAGGTATAGCTGGGTCCTCAGGTAGTATTATGTCCATTTTTCTGAGGGTCCGTCAAACTGATTTCCAGAGTGGTTGTACCAGCTTGCAATCCCACCAACAGTGGAGGAGTGTTCCTCTTTCTCCACATCCTCGCCAGCATCTGCTGTCACCTGAGTTTTTGATCTTAGCCATTCTGATTGGTGTGAAGTGGAATCTCAGGGTTGTTTTGATTTGCATTTCCATGATAACTAAAGATGTTGAACATTTCTTTAGGTGCTTCTCAGTCCTTCGAGTTTCCTCAGTTGAGAATTCTCTGTTTAGCTCTGTTCCCCATTTTTTGATAGGGTATTTGGTTCTTTGGAATCTAACTTCTTGGGTTCTTTGTATATATTCGATATTAGCCCTCCATTGGATATAGGGTTGGTAAAGATCTTTTCCCAATCTGTTCATTGCCATTTTGTCCTATTGACAGTGTCCTTTGCCTTACAGAAGCTTTGCAATTTCATAAGGACTGCATTTTTACCCTGTCAATCTGCACAGGTATAAGAAACATTTCAGGGACAGAGTGGAAAAGATCTCCTTTCAAGGGTGGTAATTATGAAAGTCTTTTAAATTTTTGTTTACTATTGTGTGGTGTGTGTGAGCATGGGTACTTGTGTGCTGTGGCATGCGTTGCAGGTCAGAAGACAACGTTTTTGTTGAGCTCAGCTCATCAGGGCATCCTTAGCTGATGAGCCATCTCAGCTGGACGTGGGTTAGAAAGTCTTACAGGGCTAGAGTGCAACTTGATGTAGCCCTGTCCAGAATGTACGGGTAAGCACTGCTTACCTATATAAGGCTCTGAGTTACTTCCTTAGGACAAGAAATAAATGGAGGGGAAAGGGAGAAAAAAGGGAGGGAGGGAAGGAGGGCGGGAGGGAGGGAGGGAGGGAGCAGACTGATTGAAAGAAATGCAGATGAGCATCAGAGATGCAGATGATAAGATAGTACCCTAGAAGAAAAGATTTCTTTTCCTCATTTCGTGCTAGGTTCATGACTGAGGCCCTGATAGCAAAAGGGAGATTTAAAAAAGAGTTGCATACACACTCATGTAATACATGATCCACAGTTTATGATATATAGACATCCGTAGAAATGAAGATATAAGGTCAGGAATGATGGTCCATTTTATGTCTTAGGTGGATAAAGTATGCAAAAGTCTGAGTGGGGAACAGATGGAGTCTTGACTGATGGAAGTGGACTAGGGACCTGGTGTTTATTCTTTCTCCTGTGTCCCTGTGTCTTCAAACCAAAGGACAGTCCTTGTTTCTGGGAATTGTGAGGGCATCTGTTGCATGAGGGTCTTTGCCCTATTTCAGGAGAGAAGCACGTGAGGAGGGTGAGCTAGCTTCCTGCCTCTGCTTCATCCTCAGGGCCAGGGTACCACATTTGGAGCATGTCTTGAGTCTCTGTGGCATGACTTTCCAGCATCATCCTCACAAGCTAACTGCTTCGTTTTCATTCATGGGCCAGGGTTTTAAGAGAAGAATGTCTGGGATAGATGACATGGGGACAGGGACAACCTTCTAACCTGGACTAAAGGTCACATACAGATGACGAGTAGAAAAGAATCTAACAGACTGGAGACAAGGACGACCAGTGGGTTCATTCCATGTGTGTGACCAGAGTGGCATTTAGAGTGACCACAGGGAGTGCTTAGTGGGAACGGCTCAGACACTCCAATGCCAGATTCCCTCAGGTGACTTAACCCTCCTCCAACAAAGCCTACTGCTCTGGGTTTATGAGCCCTGCAGTCTTAGATGGAGAGAAACACGCCATGAAGAAGTAGGCACCTGATGCAAGATTCCTATTCGAGTGTTCAGTTTAAATTCTCCGTGACCCAAATGTCTGCCTTCTGCAGACAATAGGACCTGCACTCTAGTATCTCTGGCCATCTGTCCTGCTTAGTTACCAAACAGCATCCGTGGCTGCTGCATCTTCCCAGTGGGCAGGCCAGATAATGCTCATCTTCCTTTATCTACAGGGGAGAACTCTCTAAATTGTTGCTATCTCACAGGAGCAGGAAAGATAGCTTCAGCTGCTTTTCCTCTGGGGAAAGAAGTAAGGTGCTGTACACACCCCTTGTATTCGTCAAGGCAGCAGCTCCATCTGTGCCAGCAAGGCAGGAGCAAGATGCTCATCTCCTAACATTTGACAGGGGAGGGCAGATTCAGATCTTAGCTCTCTAGATAGATGTTCTCCTTTCCACCTTTTTTTATATTTGCCTTTATAATATAATAAGTATGTTATTATAGTCATAATATATTCGTCTTTATTTTTATCCCTTTGTCCACTACAAAAAATGTACATAGTCATACATCTTTATTTATTGATTTTAAAATAATTTAGGAATAAAAGTAGCTCATACAGGGGTTGTATAGCACACATAAAACCCTTTGGATTCTATCCCAGCATGATAATGATAATAATAATAATAATAATAATAATAATAATAATAATAATAATTTCAAATTACCAAAAAAAGTTGTTCTAAGCTTCATATTTAATGTCCTTCCACTTTGTTAATGTATTGTTTTATGTATTATTGCATGTGAGTGTGTGTGTGTGTGTGTGTGTGTGTGTGTGCGTGTGCAAGCATGCATGTGTTACAGCACATATGGGACTGTCACAAGACAGCTTTCAGAAGGTGATTCTCTCACTGTACATTCGTGGGATGGGACTCAGGTCATTCGTCTTGCACAACAATTTTACCCACTGAGTCATGTGACCAACCTTCTCCTCTTCCCCCTCTCTTTGCCATCTTTATCAATAGAGAAGAGTGATAACACAGTGTCTCTTTCGTAGGACCATCATAGTAGTGAAGAACTTTATGCAATGGTCTGCACATATCATGGAGGAGTTTGCAGGCTAAGAAAGCATGTAGGTGTAACCTGGCTTTCTCTACCCTAATTATGAACAAACTAAGAAGCAGTTGAGGGAGGGAGGCAGAAAGAGGCACCGATAACCTTGCTGATGTAAGGGCAGCCATGGGTTTGTAGGAATAAGTTTTCCATCTCTATGAAAGAACATGTAGGAAAAAAAATCAATTTAAAACGAAGGCAGTTTGGTTGGGAGTGATGCCTGTCTATAAAGAGACAGTGGCCAGCCTAGATCACCTGGTGAGAACCTGTCTTTCAAAAATAGGTCTCACATTTTTATAGCTTTCCACGGGCCAAAGAAAGACAAGCATCCTGACAAAGAATGTACATTGGACCAAGCTACTTACCTCGTGACTGCTGCACGAGAAAAGGAGAAAGACAGAGAGGGGGAGGGAGATGGAAAAGGATGGGAGGGACCAAGGAACCAACATCACCTTCAGGGTGTACCAGCCTCCTCCTCTTCCTCCTAAGCTCTGCCTCCCGAAGGTCCTACCACCTCCCCAGAGCACCATGGGCAGCTGGCCCAACCTTTAGCATGTGGGCCTCTGCAGCATTTGGGGTACATGTCCAGCAGGAATGCTCCAGAACTAGACCCCTAAATCCACCAGTTCCATCTAGAGTTGGACTGCTACAATCCTCCCAACAAACATGTGGACCCGAAGAAGATAGGAGAGGAGAAAAGGGAAGGTGAAGTTAATGCCCTATGGTTCTCTAGAAAAGATTAAAGGATGGGAAAAGATGTTCAGATGGAAGGAAGTCTGTCCTCTAGAAAGCCAAGGAAAGGGAAATACTTTCCTGCCAAAGTGTTGAATTCATGAATGATTTGTTTTAAAAAATTATCTATTTTATGTATACAAGAACACAGTCACATCGGATCCCATTACAGATGGTTGTGAGCCACTATGCTACTATGTGGTGCCGAGAATTGAACTCAGGACCTCTGGAAGAGCAGCCAGTGCTCTTAACTGCTGAGCCATCTCTCCAGCCACTCAATGAATGATTTTTTTTTTAAGCTGTGGTCATTTCATGCCTGTGTGCTTGACCTGGGTCACACTGTGGCTTCAGCAAAGGCTTCCAAAGGAAATCTTCTGTTCTGATTTTTGTTGTTATTGTTTTGTAAGTCAGTGGGATGTTGGTTGGTTGGTTTGTTGGTTGGTTGGTTTTTGAGACAAGGTCTTACTATGTATCCCAGGCTGGTCTCAAACTCACAGAGATCTCTCTACATCAGACTCTCAGGTGCTGAAATTAAAGACATGTACCACCACAATGGGCTAACTTTTTATTTTTATTAAAAATCATCACTAGGGCTGGCAAGATGGCTCAGTAGATAAAGGCATTTGCCACCAACCTGATCATCTGAGTTCAGTCCCTGAAATCCACAGGGTAGAAGGAGAGAACTGACTATAGCAAATTGTCTTATGTCCTCCACGTGCTTGCTTATGCACACTCGCACGCGTGCACGCGCGCGTGCACACACACATATACACACACACACACACACACACACACACACACACATGCATACACACAAATATATAATAAATACAATTAGTTTTTTAAAATCACCTTTAGGGGATGGTAAATAATTTGTCAAACTTCCTGCAAACATCTCCCCAGTTTTGACCTTCTGCACAGTCCCCAGGCAGGTCTCTTTCTATTCACTGGGTCCTCAGCACAGGCAACTTGTGCTGTGTGCTTTGTTTTACTTGTGAGTATTTTACCTGTGTCTGTGGAAATGTATCATGTGGGTGCAATTCTTGTAGAGGCCAGAAGAGGGCATCAGATTCCCTCAGGCAGACGCTATAAAAGGTTCTGAGTTATTGAGCGGGCACAAGGAACTGAACTTGGGTCCCTGGAAGAGCAGAGGGCGCTCTTACCTGCTAAACTATCTTAACTCTCGGTTTCATTCTTTCTCCCCCCCAGACCCCCAATCCCCTGAGACAGTATTTCTCTTTGTGTAGCTGTGGTTGTCCTAGAACTTGCTTTGTAAACCAGCCTGGCCTCAAACTCAGAGAGGTCCTCCTGCCTCTGCCTCTCTAGTGTTCGGATTAAAGTGGTGCTCCACCCCTGCCTGGCTGCTGCTTGCTGTTTTGTACACCTGCCCTTTCTCTCCTTGTGGCTAACAGAAAGCTGATGCCTTCTGAGTCTCAGTGCTCTATGCATCAAGGATGTCACACTGTTATTCTGAATTTTAGGGTACATTCTGCCACTGCAGAAGGCAGAGGAAGACATTGGCTGCCTCTTAGGAAGACCAGAGGTTAAGTGGCAACCAACCTCTGAGCTTTTCCCAGCTCTTGCCTCTACACGGGCCATATTTCTGCATCCCCAAATCAGTGATTCCTCATTCATTCAGCTAAGCAGTATCTAAGACAACACCTAAGCAAGCAGAGGTCTCAAACTGAGAAACAGGGAGCAAGCATGGTTCTTCTCCTCTCTGTTCCACCTCTAGCTGGGCTGTGTGAGTGGGCTGAGCTTCTCTAGGGAAAGCTAGTTATCCTCTCCAAGAACTCTCTCCCCAGGCTGGCCTGGGTGCTCCTGTCTCTTGCTACCTCCTGCCTGGAAAAGGTAAGAAAGAGTCCCGGACACCAAGGCAAGGTGCCATGTTTTGCTACCCTGAATTCTGTCTATAGCAGCCATTAGGCACCCAAGAGCCTTATCCTGTTTTAAGGGAACACCGAGCCAATTCCGTGAATTCTTCCAGGATGGCTTTGGGGGTGTGTACTCTCCGGGTGCTAACTGTTGGGGTGAGAGATAAGCATGTCTGTCAGGGCACCTTCCTCTAGAACATGGGCAAAAACAGAAACGAGGTTCAGGTCAGAATACACAGCAGAGCTCAGAAGATGGCAGAGGAACATGCTCATTGAATAATAGTCCTAGGTCAGACATGTTGCTGAAAGCCAAACTGCTGAAAGCCTATCATCCCTAGGCACAGAAGACAGGGTCAGGTGGTAACAAACGTGATCTAGGTTCTGTATTCCCAGGCATCACCGTCTAGAAAGGGAGTTTCCAGCCTTATTTTCCCCTCCAATATGTTTGAACATCTCGAATAGTCCCTTCTCACAGGTGCTTCTCATCCGTCCTTAGGGTTCCATTGCTGTGAAGAGACACCAGGATAACTCAACATTTCATTGGTCCTGGCTGACAGCTCAGAGGTGTAGTCCATTATCATCATGGCAGGAAACATGGCAGTGTCCTGGCTGACATAATGCTAGAGAAGGACCAGAGAGTTCTACATCCAGCTCCACAGGCAGCAAGAAGAGAGAGACACTGGGCCTGGCTTGAGCATTTGAAACCTCAACCCCAGTGACACACTTCCTCCAACAGGGCCAGGCCTACTCCAACGATGCCACTCATCCATATGTCATTCCCAAAGCATTCACATTTGAATCTATGGGGGCCATTCTTATTCAAACCACCACAGTCCCCTTCTTTCTATTCCTGATGGGAATCAGTCATCTCACACCCCGTACATACTTCCCTGGGGTCCCAAGATGGCTGTGGCACATGCTGCATCACACAGTCCCTGGGAGCATTAATGACTAGACAAGGAAGAAACTCCCAAGCCAGACCTTCAAAACTGAGTGTGGTAACTGAGTGAATAATGGGTGAAGGAAAGCACCCCAGGCTCAAGAGATGGAGAAAGCCACAACAGGGGAGAGACCTGGCCCACTTGAAGAGCAAATGTCCTACTGCCACATTCAAGTCAGGTATTGAGAACAGCAATAAAAATGGCAAGTTTCAAGCTGGATGTGGTGGCACTTGCCTGAAATCCCAGCACCTAAGAGGCAGAGGCAGGAGGATCTCAAGTTGTGAGTCTATCCTAAAATACATAAGGAATTCAAGCCAGCCTATATCACAAGAAAACAAGCCAGACCAAGAGACAGAAGACAAATTGCTCCCAAATTGGGATGTCTATATACTAAACTGTATTTACTATTTTCCTGAAATTTGTACTTAACTTGGCATCTTGTACTTTAAACCTAGGCAACTCTATTTGACAGATGTGCATGCATCTGGTCAGAATACCAGGGCAAAGGTTGTAAACTCACAGGAGGCTGCTCAGCATTTGGGGAATTCTTATGAATATGCTCTGGTTTTGCTTTAAGTTATAAGTGTTTTTTTTAAAAAGTCGCCGCCCAAAGTGGGAATCTCAAATTGCCCAAAGGAGAAAACTTACTCCTATTCCCTGACCAAGAATTGTGGATTATTCATAAGAAGAAAGCTGAGGGTTTTGCTTCCTCACAAGAGGAAGTTCATACCCAGAAGAGCAGTGGCAATGTCTCCTGACTCTCCTGCCCTCTAGTGGTAGAATGCTGCTGTATCTATTAGAACGCCTGCTTCCTTATGGGGCTTTGTGGCCTCTGCTCTCCTTTGCTATAACCGCAATAAGTGAAGTACTTGAGGCTTCCAAGCATGGAGGTCCAGGCCAATCCTAGATTTAAAGGCAGGCTAGGAGTGTGGAGGCCCAGCAGTGAGGTATAAATTCTGTGCTGAGCTTCTGCTGCCTATCACTATGAGACTCTGGGACTGAGCTGGGAGAATCTGGCTTGGAACCTGGAGGATTAAATCTGCTCACACTTTGGTTTTGTTCATTTTATGCTACAAGTATTTTTGGAGGGCCTACGTGTCGGGCAGTGTGCAGGAAGCACCTGACCCATTTCACTGTGGCTGTGGACTTAAACCAGGGCTTGTACCAAAGGCAAACAAAACCCATGTCTAGGCTTGAGAAACGTTAGAAGTATAAAGGAACTCTGAAAATAATGCCCTTCTAGTTGAGCTAGGATTTCCAGGCCATGTACTTACTTTATAACTTAACCATATATGGTTTTCACATCTTTTTGATAAATGACCATCGGGCTTCTTGACAATAATCAATCAAAACTGCATATATTACAAAGTATGTTGTGTGAGTGCCCGGAGGCATTCCTGATTTATGCAAGGGAGAGCACTGCCGATGTTACATTTTCCCCCTTTTAAGCCGGGCAGTGGTGGAGCACGCCTTTAATCCCAGCACTTGGGAGGCAGAGACAGGTGGATTTCTGAGTTCGAAGCCAGCCTGGTCTACAGAGTGAGTTCCAGGACAGCCAGGGCTACACAGAGAAACCCTGTCTCGAAAAAAAAAAAAAAAATTCCCCTTTTTCCTGGAACTGGAGATGCTGAGTTGCTGATGTTGAGGGAACTAACAAAACCCCATCAGAACCATGACGTTGTTTGGGGGAATAACTAGGCTTATTTGTGGTGAGACTTACCACACTAAATGGCTCAAAATTCGCATGGCAGACTAGGTAGATGGCTCATACTGTAAAGTACCTGCTGTAAGTACCTGCTATAAGCATTTCTACTGTAAGTACCTGTCTATAAGCACGACTACTCAGCACCCATGTGAAAACCTGGGTTGGTGCTGTGCATGACCATAAGCTCAGTTCTGGGGCAGAGACAAGTGCTTACAGGGCAGGCAGGGCTTTCATATGTTGATTGATGGACCTTTTAACTCATCCTCCCCATCCCATCCCTGTTGGGTTCTTGCAGGTGCTCAGAATAGTTTGCCGATTATTAATACAGGAAAGCATGAATCTCTTTTTCTTCATTCCTTGTAATGTCCTCCTTGGTGTACCAGGTAGCACTGAGGTGACTAAATCCCATTCTAAACTTGTTACAAGCCAATGCTGACCACGGTTTTTGTTTTTTTTTTTTTTTACAACCTCGTTGTCAGTGAGTAATGTGTTAATCAGATACCTGAGTCTTCCTGCCCTCCCCTCCCCCATCTCTCAATTGTTTAGCTTTCTCTGGTTAATTCTCTGTGGGTGCTCAGGATTCACTTAATTAGATTTTGACCTCAACATAGAAAAGAAATACCTTAGTTACAAAGGCCCATTGTTTGGGCTTTGGAAAGATTACTAATGGGATAGAGGTGGGGATCTCCAGCCTTTCTTGGCTGGCAAAACACTTAAATACTTCAGGACTAAGTATCTAAGTAGTCCTACTGTCCTAACTAGCCTCACTTCCATAACGAAGCTAAGCATGCCTCATCCAGTTTTATTCTGGGTATTTCTCTTATGCTCCGATTACCAAGGTCACTGCATTTTCTTTTGCAGAGAGCTTCAGACATTGAAGAGAGCCAATGTTGACTCCCAGTGCAGTAGAGAAGAGATACATCGCTGTTTAGAAGTAATCTTGCTGTACCATCCAGTCCTGTTCCTGTCACTTTAAACCAATAGCTTTTGTCATATGTTGGCATCTTTTCTAAGGCTCATGACCCATGCTTGGATGACCTTGTTCCTCGATTATGGTCATGACTAACGGTAGAGTTGTTATTGGTCAGTTTTATTTCAGATACTTCTCGATGGCATCAGGAAGAGCTCTCCTTTGCCTCTCACAGTGCCCTCAAGCTAGGTACTATTGCTATTGCCCCTGAGAGGTGGGAAAACAGAAGCATCTAACCCAAGTCTGTACTCATGGAAGTGGTGGCTCAGGGGCTCGAGAGTGATCAGTGTTTGCACGTGTTGACTTTTGGAGAAACATTAGTAGCTCATGGTGGCTCGGAATCTCTTGTCCCTCAGCATTCAAAATAGGCTGCACTTAAAATCTGTGGCTATTGCCAAACTGCCAGCTCCCAATAATGACACAGAGACTTATTATTTATTGTAGCTCAGGCACTGGCTTAGGTTATTTCCCAACTAGCTCTCATGACTTAACTAACCCCGTCTGTACTAGTCCACATTTGCCATGTGGCTCATTACCTCTCACTATGTCCCAGTATGTTCGTCTTCCTCCATGTTTGGCTGGTGATTCCCCTGAGCCTGATTCCTTCCCAGAGTTCCTCTCTCTGCCCAGAAGTCCCACCTTCCCTTTCCCATCCTGCCATCAGTTCTTTTTAAAGTCAATCAGAGAATGCCTTAGGCAAGTGAGGAAGGACAGAGACATACCTTCACACGGTCTACAAAAAGATTACCCCAACATTTAGAGCCACAAGATTCAGCTTAACTCTAACTATATACTTCAAAGAATGGAAATCAGTATACCACAGCGGTGTCTTCACAAGGCACAGGATCGCCTCTGTGCCCATCAGCAGAGGAGCTGACAAAGAAAATGTGGTGTAGGATCATTCACATTGGGGTACTGTTCAACCATAGAGAACACAGCATGTCATTTACTGAAAAATGGATGAACTGTAAAGTCAGATTCCGAAAGACAGATATGTGGGAAGTGGCTCAGTGCCACACAGACAAACCCTGTGTTTGAACCCTGACACGCATGTGACGTCTGTAGTGATATATGTCTAAGAGTCCCCCACTGAGGAGGCAGAGACCAGAGGACTGATGGCGCTTGCTCACCAACCAGTGCAAGCACATCAGCGAGCTCCAGGTTCAAGGAGAGAACCTGTCTCATAATAAGATGAGACAGAGTGGAGGAATATCTCAGTGTGGACCTCTGTCCCCCAACTCCTCCAGTCACATGCTCTGCACACAGAGATATACCCACACAAGGACAGATAGCGTAAATTTTCTCTCATATGTAGAATCTGGACTTTTAAAAATTGCATGAAAGCAGAAGGGAGACTATTTTGGGAAGTGGAAGAGAGTGGAAAAGAGATCCGCTTTGGGGTTGAGGACAAGAAAGGCTAATGAAGGGTTTTGAGTATGATAAAAATATTGTATACATATTATGAAACAGGATGGCCTATGGCCATGCCGCTCTGAACATGCCCAATCTTGTCTGAACAGATTTGGATGAAAATCATTGTTTTCTGTAATTAATATAAAATAATTAAATGAAAGGGACCCAACCAAAGCCTTATATATTTAGGCAGCATAGGAATCAAAGGTAGAACCCCAGATAGTAAAGCATAGATGACCCTCTGTTCTGTCCAATACAGCTAAGCAAGAGAAGGAAGGTCAGGCATGGGCAGCACACCTTTAATCCCAGCACATGGAAGGCAGATGCAGGCCAATCTCTGTGAGTTCCAGGCCAGTCTGGTATACAAAGTGAGTTCTGGGACAGCCAGAGCAGTTACACTGAGAAACCCTGTCTCAAACAAAAACAAACAAGCAAACAAAAAAGTTAGAGAGGGAAGAGGTGAGGCCTCAGAGTCTGTCTAGCTTGGTTTACCTACACATGTGAGCCCACATTCAGAGAGGTTAAAGACTAAGAACTACTGGTCCAAGATAACCAGGTTCAAGAGCAATCATGTTGCTGGTTCTGCACTCGTTGGAAACTGGTAATTGAGGGGTTTGCCCCTCCTTTTTTTAGAAGATTTATTTTTTTATTTTATGTATATGAGTACACCATTGCTTTCTTCAGACACACCAGAAGAGGGCATCAGATCCCATTACAGATGGTTGTGAGCCATCATGTGGTTGCTGGGAATTGAACTCAGGACCTCTGGAAGAGCAGTCGGTGCTCTTAACCGCTGAGCCATCTCTCCAGCCCCCTCTGTCCTTGCTTTTATCTTTCTTTATTTAATTTTGTCTTATTGTTGATATTTTGGTTTGTGTAGCAGTTAGCTTTAGTTGTTGTCTTAGTTCAGGTTCTGTTAATATAATAAAACACCATGACCAAAAGAAGCAACTGGGAGAGAAAAGGGCTCATTGGCCTTATAGCTCATTGTCTGGGAAAGTCAGAGTAGGAACTTGGGAGTAAGAGCTGACGCAGAGGTCATGAAGAAACACTGCCTACTGGCTTGCTCCTCATGGCTTGATTAGCCTCCTCTTATACAACCCAGGACCTCCTGTCCAATGGGTGGCACTACCAGCAGTGGGCTGTGCCTTCCCACGTCAATCATTAATTAAGAAAGTGCTCTACAGTCTTACCCACAGGCCAACCTAATGGAGGCATTTTCTCACATAATATTCTGTCTTCCCAAATATGTCTAGGTTTCTGTCAGGTAGACAAAAGCCACCCAAGACAGTTGTCAACTTGATCCACATGGGAAGAGGGAGCCTTAATTGAAGAATTGCCTCCATCGGATTGGACTGTGGGCATATCTATTGTTGTGGATTTGGCCTAAAGTTTGCATTATCTTATTTGAGTTCCCCAAATTGCACAAGAATCCTGATGCTGAGGGTCCCTGACCCCAGTTGGTTTTGATTGGTAAATAAAGTTGCCAGTGGTCAGTGGCTGGGCAGTGAGACAAGGGCGAGACTTTAGGATCCAAAGGTCAAGGGGATGGAGAGGAAAGAGGATTTAGAATCTCCATGCCAGGAAAGGAAGAAGATCCAGGCCTGAGAGCTGCAGAAGAGAGAGTACCAATCATGGAAGAACTGGGAAAGAGCTGCCCCAGGGCCCCACCCCCATTGGGTCTAGGAGCAAAGATGGAATATAGATTTTAGTAAATAATAACTCAGGAGTATCAGAGGGGAGGTGTTAACAATGTGGACGTTTGGGAGTGGCCCAACCATTGAGCTGTTTAAGACATATTAAATATAAGGCTGAGTGTGTGTGTGTCTTCTATTCAATAATCCAGAACATTGGGGCAGGTAGTGAGGAACCCGTGCCTCTGCCACTGAGGAGATTAGAGCAGATTAATTATCTACTACTACAATTCATGGTACATTTTAAAATTAATAATTGATGTGCACCTGTACAACCTACTGTAAGTGGTGCAGTCAGAACTGGGCTATTTAAAAGAGATAGATGGGGCAAAGATAGTGGTTTATACCTGTAATTCTCCCTGCACCCCAGAGACAGAGGCGGGCCTGGTCTATGTGTTGAGTTCCAGGATAGCCTGGGCTATTTAGCAAGACTCTGTCTTGATGAGAAACCCAACAAGCAACAGTGCTCCCCATGGTCCCCCGCCTTTGTTTCCCTTGATGATGGACTATAAGCTGTAAATCAAATAAACCCTTTCTCCCCAGACTTCTGTCGGTAGTGTCTCATCCCAGCACCAGACGAGCAAACTAGGTAAGTCTGAGTTTTAATTTCTATTACATGTATTTACTTTGCTAGTTGGAAGGATCCATGCTATGCTATGGGTCATATATGGAACTCAGAGAACAATTTCTAGGCGTGGGTGGTCCCAGACATTGAACTCAAGCTGCCGTGCTCTGAGGCACCTTTGCTTACTGAGCCATCTCACCGGTCACTTGCATTTTTTGTTTGTTTGTTTTGGTTTTGTTTGTGATGTGGTTTCATGTAGCCCAGGGTGGTCTCAATCCCTCTAAGGCTGTGAATTTCTGATCTTTCTGCCTCCAGATCCGGAGAGCAGGGATTGAAGGCAAACATCACTGGGCCCAGCTCTACTTCATTACCTCCTGGTTTTCTTTCTTTTCTTTTTTCTTTTCTTTTCTTTTTTTGTTCACCAGGCCATTTTATTATAAATGAATTTTATCTTTTTGTTGAATAAACATAGATGCCAACTTACTAGTCCGTATAATTTCATTGTCATAGTGACTTAGCTCATGTTTAATGAATGAACTTTAACTTGGGCAAATATTTACACCAAGGCATGCAGGTGGCTGGGGATTTGCTCTTTCATAGAATTACATGGAAAGGGGGAGAAGGGCAGGCAAGGGGCACTACTGCTCATGGCTTTCAGGGGACATTCATCATGGAACATGGTACCCCAATTTCTCGATTGCTCTTTTACCCTTTCAACACAGCCTCCCTTGTGCTAGCAAACTACATTCATAAATGGTAGAGTAACTACCAGGCATGCGCAAAGCCCTTGGTTCTCCTTCCAGCTCCCCCAAACCAAGTAAGCAAACCAAATAAGCAGTAAAGTAAAGAAGTGCTCGATTCACTTGTCAGAGTATATTAGATACAAGTTAAATGCTAAAACCCTCCAGATTGGGCTTTGTTTCATTTATCCGTCTTCTGGTCATCTCTGGCCACATCTCACCATTAACTTTTAGAAATTACTTTCTGATCTCCAGGAGCTGCTGCCACCCCTCATGCTCCATGCTCTTTCAAGGAATTAGCCATTACATTTAGGGGTCCCCAGACTGGACACGTTTTTCCTTGTGAAGCACCCTCCCCATTTCTAATGATTCCTCGAGGCCAGTTTTTCCTGTTCTTCCATAAGGTGGCCGCTCATGCTTCCCTGTTTTTCTGTCGATGTCACTAACTGGTCCCTCCCTTCTCAGAACCCAGTGCGTGTAGACATCATTTCTTTCAACTGCCACTCTCATCACTCCTTGCAGGCCCAGCATGCAGAAGCAAAACAGTCGGGATCTATGTGCATTTGTGACTTTGCTTGGTGAGCCATGAACAACATCCTGTTCACCCCAAAGAGGGCACCCACAGCGGGCCAAAGACAGAATTCCACTCAACTCTAGCTTGGTGGGCATGTGTTTCTTGGGTTACATACAGGCACATAGGTGACTCAAAGGCAGCTGCATCACCAGAAATCCCACCGTAGGCTGGGTGACAACTCATCAAAGTTGTCATCCCAGGAGCTTCCTGGCCAATTTGCATGAGGCTACTCTGGGGAGGCACTGCCCCCAGCAGTTGGTGCTGACTTTACAACCTTGGGGAGGAGCCTTGTGTGTCTTGTAACTTTCTGAGTTTCTGAGCCTTTGAAGTTTCTTTAGCTTCTTGAGTTGTAAGAACCTCCCTTGAGGAGAGAACGTTTCAGTGTGTGCCAACAGTTGTGGTCAGAGGTGGGATTAAAGATGGCTAAAGCCGCTATTGCATGGACACCTCACAGTGCCATAAGAGAGGGTCATATACAACCACGTATCACAGTGTGAGAAATAGTCCCAAACTCACTGCTTCCCTTACCAGTGTCAGCATCTTTCTACCCACCACTGGCCAATCAGTGCTCAATATGGTTTTGAACAATGAACCTGCTTTGTTTTGAATGTTTTGTCCCCATTGAAACTCACCTTGAGACTTGGTTCCCAGCATGGTGGTGTTGAGAGGTGGTAGGGATCTTCAGAGGCCTTTGATATACAGAGAGGGCCTCACAGGGTGACTGATGGATTCTCCAGGGAGTGGGTACTGACTCTTTCCAGTGTCCTCATCTTCTCCCTCATTGCCTTCTCATGAGCAGGCTTCTCTTGCCCACACATCCGCTGTGCCATCTGCTCTTCTGCCCTGAATGGAGTAGCACATGGCCTTCCCTGAGAGCCCAGCAGACGGCATGCCTATTCTACCAGACTTCCAGAACTCTGAGTCAAAATGAACTTCTTTATTTATAAACACCCAGTCTTGGATATTCTATTATAGAAACAGAAAGGGACCTGAGATAGAAGGTGTCTGTGAATGAGTGGGATAAATTGGTCACCTTTGGCTAAAACCTGTATATTCCAGATCGTGATGTCTCAAGCAATTTTAAGAGTTACCGTGAACAAAATGTTTTACTTTTTTTCTTCCCCTTTAGTGATGAGGAGTAAATGTCAGACCTCAGTGTCACTAATCCCATATTAGTGAGATTATACCCTAGCTCAACATGGTGCTTCATTAGTTTACATTTTTATTCCATTGTTTTTGAGACAATCTCAGTCTGTATCCCAGGCTGACTTGGGACTCACTATATATAGCCTGGGCTGGCCTTGAACCCAGGGCAATCTTCCTGCCGTAGCTTCCTACACCTGGGATTACAGGCATGAGTCATCACACCCAGATATTTTTTCTGCTTACATATTTACCACTTGTAAGTAAAAATATGTAACTGTTATCTGAGACCCATAATTTAACAGTATTAAAACAAAACCTTAATGTTTTTAGTGAGTGATATAAATGCCTGCAGTTTGAAGAGACAGGAGGCTGCAGTTTCAGGAATCAAACCTAAGCAATGTCATTTTCGCTTCTTCCTACTTAAATGTCACTCCTTTTCTGAGTTTAGTCTGCACACATTCACTTGCCTGTAGTATTTGGAAGCTTCTTGAAGTCAACTATTTGACTATTACAAAGTTACACTCAACCATAATTTTAAGCTACTTAACAGAAATCTTTGGAGAGACAAGACAAAACAGTGTGTGTGTGTGTGTGTGTGTGTGTGTGTGTGTGTGTGTGTGTGTGTGTGTGTGTAAACAGTCTGAATTTATTTTATAAGCAGTCAGTGAAGTCTGTCTTGAACTTCCCACTTTACACAGAAGTGATCTATCTAGGTAATATGGAATAAATGTGCCCACAGCTAAAGTTATAGTTTGTGTGCAGACATAAAGAAGACAGGGACACAGCTTCCTCAGCCTTGAACAGATAAACTGGTTGTGGCTTTCAGGGCATAGCAGCAGTTACAGAGTCTGCTGACAGTTCTGAGTTTCATGAGGCAACTCCTTGTCCTGTTTGATATCCCAAGCACCGTTCTGTCTCTCTCTCTGTCTCTCTGTCTCTCTCTCTCTCCCTCCTCCCCCCCCTTCCCCAGACCCGCTTCTGTATTACATACTGCCTGCCTCTGGGGAGACAAGGTAGGAAGAGAGATATCAATTCAATCTATTTTATAGGGACTTTTTCTAGTTTAGTACCCAAATTTTCACATCCTGGAAACACCTAACTTCCCAGAATTGGAGACCATTGGCTACTCTGTCTACATCCTGTTCCCAGACATTTCTTGTTCAGATTCTGTAAGAGGGAAGAGCAGGCTGCCAGGGCTCAGGCAAGCTCAGCCAGCTTAGTAACCCTGCTGACTGAACCAGGAAAGGCTGTTGCTGAGTGAAGAAGTGGATGAGCACAGACAAAGCTTTGAACACCATCAGTTGGCTGCCCCAGGATGCTCTGTATCCTTGGTCATACTCATCTGAGAATGATGTAGAATGGTGTGTGCATTGAAGGGGCAGAGAGCACTTGTGCCTTTTCCCTTTATCCGTTTTTTTTATTTATTTATTTATTTATTTATTTATTTATTTATTTATTTATCTATCTATCTATTTATCTGTATGTCATGTTTGTCTTGTTTTGTTTAGTTTTTTTCCTTCCACCATGGGTTTCCGAGAGTAAACTTGGGTCCCAGCTTGACAGCCAGTGCTGTTACTCCCTGAGCCATCTTGCCCACCTGACTTGCTTTTTCACATTTTATCCTTTCCACTTGTCAGAATTTAATCGTGCCTAGTGAAGGCAGCTCCTAAGACAATGTTATTATGCACACTGGGGCTCGCTCTGTAACTAAATATTTTATCCCACTAATTCTGGTGCAGGTGGAACTTGCTAAAGTTTGCAAAAGATGATGTTTAAGTGCAGGAAAATGAAGACTTTTAAGTTTTGCAAGCTCATGGGGACCTGAGTTTCACCTTGCTTTGAAGAATGCGAGGCTGAGTGGCTACAGGATTTCGATGAGGGACACTCCTCTATCTGTCTACCCACTGTGCTGGAAATGAGTCCTTCCTACCGAAGACTTTCTTTCCTGGAAAGCATAGAGTCATGACAGCACCTGTTGGTGCTGTGGGCTGGGATACAGAAAAATTATAAATAAAATTACTGTAAATACTAACTTCTGAGGTACAGGACTGTTTTCAAAAGTTCTAAGATACTTGAGGATTCAGAGTTTTCGTCCCCTGAGTCCTTGGGTGACTCAGGGTGCTCAAACACCCAAACCCCTTGAGCACTGGAGCTTAGTCTCCAACCCAGCTGCAGGCCTGTTGTGTGACAAAACTGTTCCTGGGAGACATATCACACATGTCTACTAACCCCAGAAAGGGAACCCATGGCAGACCAAAGTGTGAATACCACCAAAGTCCAATTTGGTGAACCTTGAGTTTTATTGGGATTATTTGCAGAAGTATGGGTGAGGGATTACTTATAGGAGCAGAAAAAACTCAAAGACAGCTGCATCACCAAGGCCCCCTCCAGCATGAGTGACAGCCCACAAAGCTGGGAATGTGGAGCACACTGCATAGCCAGAAAACAGCTCAACAGATTGGAATGTCCCTTCCAAGTGACTCCATTTGTCTAAACCTCTTCGAGGCAGCTCAGCTGGTTTCTGCTTCTTCCAGGTGGCTGGTTTGGTCTTTGTAGCTTGACTCTGTTCTTCATGGAGGGACTCTCAGCTTTCATTGCTTACTCTGGCCTAGTGAATCTTGTCAGTTTCAGGGACTTCCTGAAACTCATTTTGGGTTGCTTACCTTCTTCCTCCTTAAGGAACTTCCCTGAGAATGGGATGTTTTAGTCTGGAGGGAAACTGTTAACAGAAAGGCCTCTTTGGGTGTTGGTTAGCCCTGACCTTCCTTGTGAGAATATGATTTCTCCATGCATTCAGGGGATGAAAAGGAAAGTCCCATTCCTTTGCTGGGCCTCTTTATGTTCTATAGTCGTAGCCTACCTTCAGGTTGAAAAATGTTGAGCTGAGGTGTGCCTCTCTGGTAGAACTTCAGGCCGTGGAGCCTACACCTTGTGCAAGGTTCCACCCCAGCTCCTCAGGAACAAACACTTAGAGATTACTTTCTGAAGCTGATGCAAAGATAGTAAGGGTTGATGTATTATGGAAACATGCTGTGTATTTCAGTTTCTCTCAGCCTAGAAGTGATCCTCCCAAAACCATTATTGTCCACTGCCCTGAAGGGGACTGAATGGAAGGTGCTGGAATCCCTGTGCTTCACCAGGACCCTAGGAATTCCCTCTTTCTGGTTTCTTGTGGTGACATCCAGAACTTTTGCTTTACCGCCACAACTTTATGCAGCATCCCTTCTTCTCGGCCACTTAGGAAGCCTCACTTACCCAGAATCTGTGTCCCCACAGCCTGCACAAGGGCTCTTTCCTCTGTCTGACCTCAGCTTGGCTCCTCCCACCTCGTCTGAAGGCTGGCTCAGTTTTTTTCCAGCAATAGATAAGCAAGCCCTCTTTGCCCTTACTAAGTCTGGCTCTATTCTCCATGTCAGCATAGCACAACGAATCAGAATAACTGAGAGGTCACTTGGAGCAACTGCAGTGAGAAAAGAGGACAAAGATGCCCAGACCTGCTGCAGAGTAAAAGCCTGGAGACAGGGAATCAGACTCAGGAATTTACTAAGCCTTCATTTGCCAAGTGGGAGGTTAAGGCAACCAAGAAGTGAACCACACTGTGACTCACCCAACCGGCTATGTGCTGGGTCCCCCTCAGTTCTTGCCCCACTCCACTGCTGTCTGGAGTGAGGGCATTTAGGGAAGCTCAGGGGCAGACAATGAATCTGGAAAAACCATTTCCCCCAGATACTCCTTGTAAGGCTGATAGCAGCACCTGTTGCTTGGGCTTGTGCAAGTTCACACATTCTGGTGAATTCTGCTCTGAAAGTCCAGAACTCTTGAAGGTGGCAGGCACAGCTTGACTCATTGTCGGGTAACTTAGAAGTTGCCACCTGGGATCCAGACATGGTTTGTGGTTAATCAAGCGGCCGAGCTGAGACAGGATGGTGGCCCTGCAGAGCTCTATCTCCCAATCCTGAGTAGATGAAAGAAACCCAATAAAAATGGGACATCAACCAAGAAAGGACATGTGCTTCAGGAGCACAGTGAGGTCAGGTTTAGCTTTGTTATGTAACTGTACAAGGAATGCATATGGAAGAACACAGGACATCCCCAGCCATCTGAACAGGAAAATCATGCATTAGGGGACTCTTAAACTCACTTCTTAATGGCAGCATTCTGGGATTTCCAGGCCATCCAGTAAGAGAGGCTTAGAGGCCATGCTGAAGGTAGGACCGATTGAAATCTAGCTCTGAGGAAGGTCCCACCCTTGCTTTCATTAGTGGATAAAATTCATCCACAGGATGTTGGCTGAGAAGCTCAAATAGCCCTTTTAGAAACCCTTTCCATTTGGAAACCTGAAGAACACATGGGGCTTATCTTGGATCGCATGCAGGTGACCATCTGTGCTGGTTTGCTGGTGACAGTCTCGGTCTCTAATTGTCCAGCTCTGACTGTTAATAGTACCTCCTCTCCTTCTCCTAAGTGCTCTGGCTTTTTATTTAAGTGTAAGGGCATTGGAGCCTCCTGATGGTTTACCGGCACTCCACACCCATGGAGTTCATCTCAACAGTGTTTTCCCAGTTGTTAACCGTCCATCCCTTCTGACTTACAGATGACGCATGCTCTCACAATGAGGATGCTACACCCTTATCCAACAGGGGGCCTTCTTTCAAACATTTTTGTTGACTGGTTTGTTCACTTTGTTTTGACTGAGTTATCAATGCTTTTAAAAGGTCCATTGAAGGACTGAAGCGAGCATGAATTATTTCTCTTGTGTCCAGATGTTCAATTACTTTAAACTATCTCACTTTTAGCAAGACTTTAAAAAAATTAAACATATATCAAGGTAATTCCACTTAGGCTTGGTTCTAGCTATGATTTCTCTCTTGAAAATTTAACATAAAAGAAGCAGAAATGTTTTCCCACTGCCCTGTAATTAAACAGGCCTGCGGCAAATCATCCACCATTGTTTGTCGTTAATTCCCGTCTTAGACATCTCATGCAAATGCTGTTTTTTTTAAAACCAACAGTCCAGTTCTGCAATGGGTTTGTTATGATTGAAAGGTCAACTTTGTCTTCCTGGCACTTCTCTTTTGGTTTGATGACAGTCTTCCGTGTGTATATAAGCTAATTTTAAGTCTGAATCCCTACATATGAGAAATGCACACACCTTCTCTGGGTCACAGAAATGGAGTTGAAAGTTTAACCCTTGTCCTTGTGGCTCTCTAGATGACTAGAAGAAAATTAAATTTAGGTTCTTGCTTTCCTGGCAAAGTTTAAAGTATGGTAATGAGCAGATTGGATAGTGATAGAAAATTTGAAAGCCAGAAATTACATTTTTTAAAGGCACAGAATACTTCTTGTTCAGAGTTGCCTCTCGAATAAAGGATCGTGTCTCTAGCCTCTGGAATGGCAATTGTGGTGTTTTTCTTGAAGGTTTGAGTGCAAATTTATGTAGATTGCAGAATACAGCTACTGGTTGTGTGTGTGTGTGTGTGTGTGTGTGTGTGTATGTATGTTTTTCCTAGAAACTTGACAGCCAGTGAAAAGTTCTTAACAAGGTCAGTGTGCCTGGAGGAGAGATATGTGAATAGCAGGCACAATGACTTGAACTGCGACTTTTAAAAAAATATTTTCAGTTCCTGTTCTTTTGTTTGTTTGTTTGTTTGTTTGGTTGGTTGGTTGGTTGGTTGGTTGGTTGGTTGGTTTGGTTTGTTTTTCGAGACAGGATTTCTCTGTATAGCCATGGCTGTCATGGAACTCACTCTGTAGACGAGGCTGTCCTTGAACTCAGAAATCCACCTGTCTCTGCCTCCCAAGTGCTGGGATTAAAGGTGTGTGCCACCACTGCCAGGTTCAGTTCCTGTTCTTAAGGAGAAACAAAAGAAGCCCAGTGAGTCACAGCAGCTCTGCCTATAAAATTGTCAGAATGTGGTCCTGCAGGAGGACTCTTCACCATCACTACATGTGTGGGTCACAGTCTTTGATGATGTAGGTTCACTGTCTTTCTCATCCTCATATCCATCGTGTGCAGAATATCTGGGTGATATCTACAAAGGTAGTAGCAGCCTGCTTTTCCCATGAAGGAGCAGCAGAGGCACTTGGGCAGTAGAGGGGTTCCGTGGCCTGCTTAGAGTTCCCGAGTTCAGATAGTGTGGAAGAGCTTCCTCTATTTGGCCCATCTAGGGATCTACAGAGGCCCAAAATGGCTCTGTTGCTTTGCACACAGCACCAGAAAGGTGGTGGCATCATTCCTATCTGCAAACGGATCTGTCCTACCTGGATGCAATTGAAGGGAAGGTTCCTGTTGACTGGCTGCGGTGGCCTGCTGTTACTGCCTTCATCATGGAGGCTGTTCAAATACTGTATCGAGTGACAGACAGGAGCTGCTCAGAGGGGCTGGCTGTTCCCACAGGGCAGCAGGTTCGGTAGTATCAAAGCCCTTAGCCTTGTATTTCAGCTCACTGCTCCTCCCATTGGTATTGATAACTTGAAAACTTAACAGCAGCCATCTATGGCTTGAGGGGTTTGGAGAGATGCTTTAGCAGCCAAGAGTACTTGCTGCACAGTCATGAGGACTGGGGTTTGAGATACAAACTCCACATACAAAGTTGGGCCTCCTGTGCTTTCCTGTAAGCCCAGGACTGAGGAGGGCAAAGACAGGGAGGTCTGCTGGCTGGTAGCCTAGCCAAAAATCTAGGTTAGGGAGAGACCTGACTGAATGGGAATAAGGTGGAAAGTAGTAGAGGAGGTCATTGAATGCCCTCTTCTGATCTCCAGGCATGCGAGACATGCAAAGTCACATATCCAGCACATAAATACACACAGACAACCAGGATAGTCCAGCCCGAAGCCTGAACACAGGAGACTCTTCCTTTGTGAAGATTTTGTGCTTTTTTTCTTTGTCGTTGGTTGTTAGTTGGTTGTTTTTTTGTTTTTGTTTTGTTTTGTTTTGTTTTGTTTTTGTGGTGCTTCTATTCAAACCTAGGGCCTTGAACATGCTAGGTAAATGTTCTACCATTGAGCTACACCCTTCTACTTCTTGTGCTTTTAAGAACAGGTTATCACTCAGTTGCTCAAGAAGGCTTTGAACTCACTCTGTAGCAAAGGCAAGCCTTGAATTTACCATCTTCCTGCCTCAGTAGCTGGGATTACAAGGCTGTACCCCCCAGTGGGTCCCCCTTTGTGAAAACTTGTACCTAAATACGTAGCCAGGAGCTTGGGGATAGCTGTGCTTCATGACTTCCTTGGGTAAGATCATTGGGTAAGATCATTGCTGTTGCAAGGCCATGGAAACGTCTAGTTATTTGCTGTGTAAACCTACTCCCTGAAGTTGGAGAGATGACTCAACAGTTAAGAGTACTTGTTGCTCTTTCAGGGGACCCAGGTGTCACTCCCAACACCCATGTGGTGGCTCACAACCATCTAACACCAGTTAGAGAGGACCAAGGCCCTTTTCTGACTTTGTGGGCACTGCACTAATGTGGTGTACATACCTGTGTGTACACAAAACACCCATACACACACACAAAAAATAAATCGCCGGGCAGTGGTGGCGCACGCCTTTAATCCCAGCACTTGGGAGGCAGAAGCAGGTGGATTTCTGAGTTCGAGGCTAGCCTGGTCTACAGAGGGAGTTCCATGACAACCAGGGCTACACAGAGGAACCCTGTCTTGAAAAACCAAAATAAATAAATTAAAAAAATAAATAAATCTTTAAATACAAAATAAACCTACTGTCTGTATTCCCCCTGCCAGGACACTGAGTTTTCTATAAGACCTCCACACTGTCTTGGATTTCCAGAAAAATCCTATTAGGAATGGAGGGGGCTCTTCACCCAACCTGGGTGTTGTTCATACCTTAACTTGTGGCACACTTTTTTGTCTTTTAGAGACTTCCGCATTTTTATGTTCAAAATGGCCAAAAAATGCCCTACTGCTGCCAAGACACACAGGTGACTCAAGGTCATAATCTGGCCCAGAGGCCAACCATTGTTCTGCCCACATTCCTGTTCTAAATCAATGTCCAGTCCTGCATGAATGGGCTGTAAATTGGGTCAAGGTATGGCGGGCAAGATGGCTGCTGTTCTCTCCCCCGAGATGTTTTGGGGCTGTAGATTAAAATGTCACACCTTCTCTGTTAGCTATTGGATTCTCTTAAGAGCTCTAAAAGAGCTGGGGCAAATGTTGCTTAGATTCTTTCCCCATCCTTTTGTGTGGACCTTGTGCCTCCTATGTTCACTTTCTGGGAGCGTTGCCAGCTTTCCAAGGACTGGGTAGTGAACAAAATAAATATTTGTAGGTAGTTTAAAAGGAGAACAAGTCTGTCGGATGTAATTCTGCCCATCCAAAGAAAAACATTTTAATTGCCTTTCAGATGTTTTTAAGTAATTAACTTGAGAGACTCAGAAGGGTGATTTAGTAGGTGACTTTTCAGATTTGTGATCAAGAGGAGTGTTTGTGTGTGTGGATGTGGGGTGTGTGTATGTGTGTGTGTGTGTGTGTGTGTGTGTGTGTGTGTGTGTGTGTGTGTGTGTGTGTGTGTGTTGGGGGAGGGGAGGAGTCCAAGAAAGTGAAGGTGAATAAAAAAACAAAACAAAAGGTTTAAAATGCAGGGGTTAAAGTCCAGGTAAGAAAGCTATTGAAGTTGACTGGAGGAGATTACAATACTTCTTTACAGATGCTAATTAGTTCCCTACAGAGTTCGTGTGTAAAGTGTTTATTTCGCAACATTTAGTATATACTTACCTTAAAAAAAACTTTTAAAGAGATTTCTCATAACTTTGGGGGATTCGGCACTTCGCTCCTTATTACTCAGCCGATCTGAGGGGCCTTTTGGCCTCCTGAGATTCAAGAGGGCTGGGCCTGGCTTGCAACAGCAGTTCCTGTCCCTAGTCCTGTGTGAAGTGTTTGCCTTGTCCCTAAGCTGCGAGTCCCGGGAAACCCGGCAGGCTGCGTCCTGGGTCAGCAGAGCCGTCACCTGTTGGGCGGCAGAGGCGGGGACAGCCGCCGCCTCCAAGGCACAGCCCCCAGTCCGGGCGACATCAGGCGGGTGGCGGACGCTCCGGGTCCCGGGCCGAGGGAGGCCAGGCGCTGGAATGCGGTCTTCCCGGGTGAGGGAGACTTTGCACCGGAGTGGAGACTAGTTGGGGTGGGGTTTCGTCGGTCCCCTCCGCCCCACCCCCGGGCCCCCTTCCAAGCGCTTTCTGCGAGCTTTCCGAACTGCGCTCTGAAGTTTCCAGAGGGAGAAGCCTGGCCGGCCGGCAGGGACAATGGAAGAAAGCGAAGGCCAGAAATGTGAGCCGAACCTGCCTCCCTCTGCAGACAGCAGACAGATGCCCCGTAAGTAACAGTCTTCAAAGATGGAGTTACACGCACGCTGCTTAGAACTGAAGAGCCGGCGCCAGGCGCCAGGCAAAGTCTATTTCTTGGTGTGTGTGTGTGTGTGTGTGTGTGTGTGTGTGTGTGTGTGTGTGTGTGTGTGTGTGTGTGTGTGTGTGTGCGTGTGCGTGTGTGTTGGGGGAGGGGGTGGGGTGTACTTTCAAACTGAACCCAGAGCTGTGGTTTCTTGGCTCTACTTTATCTCTTGTGAGATCTTCCTAAAGTCGGTGAAGAGGTGGTGTATGGTGTCAAACTGGTCGAACAGTGAGCAAGCAGTTTGTGCGGGATCTCTAAGCAGTGACAAATGAATCGCCCAGCAGCTATTTGATAATTTCCCGGTGCTTCGGGAGTCTCGGAAAGGCAATTTTGCACCTACCTCCCGGGCGCAGCGGCTCCATTCATTGGTTAGGAGTTTCCACGGGGGCAGTTTCTTGCGGGCTACCAAGTTTTGCAGCGCTTTAGAGTTAAATTGGAGTTTAAGGATGTTTCTATTTTGCAGATCCGAAAGGCTGGGGAGTACTTGAGCATCTAGATGATGGATAGAACTCTGGGGCTTTCTGTTTAAATGTAAAAGTTGGGAGTTCTTAAAACAGTTTTCCTGTATTTTCTCCAGGCAGTTTCTTTTCTACATTGTGTTTATAATAACTTGGCTTTTCCGTTGGGAATTTCCAGAACCTTATATAGTTCCAAATAAATCTTGCCGGGAGGGTAGGTGGCTGCAGACTGATGCCAGCGTCCCTCAGCCCCCCTCACTGCATGCTGTCCGGGCACCTACCACACAATCTCGAACCGCCCCGCCCTACCCGTCCAGGTTCACGGAAGGGCCAGTTAGTAACACAAAGATGTGCAGGGCTGTGCACAGCAGCGCGTGGGAGTGGGGATTATGCACAAGGGAAAAGGTGTGTGTTTTTTAAAATGAAAAAAGGAAGTAGCACATGACTCATCCACACTGAAAATGCAAAGCCAAGCCAGACAGAAGAAAATACAATTAGGAGAGAAAACTCCCCTAGCGAACTGAAAAAGAAGCCTGCCTCCTAAGCGTTCAATGAACCCCTGAGACGGCAGTCCACTTGCCTGAGCGCAGTTTGAGGTTGGGGAACGGCCCCCAACTTGCTCTCTTTTGATAGGACGGTTCCTACTACAGGAATCCAACCTCTGGGCCTGTCCTGAAAGAAACGACCCAGATTGAGAGGGGACAATAAGTTTGAGACCAGTTTAAGAATTAACTCTGAACCAACCGGAGTAAGTCATTGGTGTTTCCCAGGTTGGGATGATCAGATGCCTCTCTTAGCTTACTCATCCATTCCACGAATATTGAACTTGTGTTATATAGCAGTCACTGTTCCAGCCGTTGGACATCCAGCGGTGTGAAGCGCAGACTGAAAAATACTCCCCTTCGTTGGATTGATGTTTTAAGGGCCAAGTTTGGGTGGGGCTGGGTAGAGGCAAACAATGAAGACATAAGCAAAAGACAGAGAGTGTTAGATGTCTGAGATGCTGGATTTAGTAAAGAAAAATCCAGAGTGCCTGAGTTAACTTTGAGTTTCAGAGAAGCAATGAGTAATTTTTAAAGCATATGTATTTCTTACATATTGCATGAGATAGACTTATACTAAAAAATGTGGATTTTGCACCCAAGCTTCAAATTTTACTGGAGATCCTGTGTTTTATCTGGTGATTCTATTCACTAAAAAATAAGGCTAGAGGGGAAAATAAGGCAGGAATAAGGGAGTGGCGGTGAAACCATCAGGATTTATTAGAGAGGAGCAGAGATGAGAATGAACCAAAGCATAGCAGGAGAGGGAAGAGCAGGAACCTGGGGGGAAGATGGAAGAGAAACAGGTTGAAAGGTCAGCCCAGGCCAGATCATGGCGGCCTTGTGGAACTGTGGGAAGGTCTCTAACTTCTACTTCACAGGAGGTGAGGCCGCCGCTAGCAAATTGGACTTGCTTTTTATTTAATTAAATTAATTTGAATTAATTAATTTGGAAGCCTGGGTGGGAGTGAACGTAGAGTCTTGAGTCTGTTAGGCTAGACTCCACTGGGGATCTTAGGAGGCAGTTGGTGGGCTGCGGTGTTGGGTGGGGCTTAGCACAAGTGGACTGGGGGAGGGGCAGAGAGGCCTTTAAAGAGAGTTTCTGAAGCAAGCCAGGCAAGGAAACCCCGTGCTGCTCTAGGCTAGATGGCGATAAGCAGATTGTGATAAGAAGGAAGCAGATTCCTGACGTACACTGAATGCAAAGCCCAAGGAATTTGCTAAGATCTGATGTAGTGTTGAACAGAAAAGGGAGGCCAGAGACAGCTTGAAAATATTTGATCCAGGTGACTGGAAGGGTGAGTTGCATTCACCTACGTGGGAAAGCATTTTAAGACAAGGCGGAAGGGGAGGGGCCAGTTTGGGTGGGGGAGCAGAATTTCCTTAGGGTGTGTAAGGATTGAGAAACGTATCAGGAGTCGATTCAGATATTGGTCAATAGGTTACCAGGGAGACTGGGGACTGAGCTCTCTCTCTTGTGGGCTTCTGTGAAGAAGACAAGTCTGAGAGTTGAACCCAGGCACCCGAGAACCTACAGATTAGCCACTTTGGAAGAGGGAGATGGAAAAATAACAGAAGTAAGGGGAGAGTCCCAGTTAGAGTTTCAAGATCTGATTCTGCCTGGCTCACACGCGCTTCAGTGGGACATGCATGGCTCTCCCAGGATGAGCTGAGGGGGCGGCATCTCTGAGGCCAACATCAGCTGCAGTACCACATGTTCAAATCTGCCAGTCGGCTTTATATCTGCATAGGTGTCTGTTCGCCCCGTTACAGCCTGGGGTTCCTGGGCCAGGACCACGTCCCCCTCATGTGTATTCGTAACATCCCATGAAGTGATAGGCACATGGAGGGACACTTAATCAACCATTCTTAATTAGAGAGAAGGCTAATAATGCTTCCTACCCTAGGGATTTTGGGTTATCTGTCAACTGTATAAGGAAACCTTGGGTAATCATGTAACTCATTGTTCAAACCTAGACACCTTTGGGAATAAAAGAGAACTCTATAAATAATTTCAGTAGGCAACGGTTTGTGAGTCAGAGCTGTTTGGGAAAGGTGGCATATGGTCATCTCAAGAATATCGGAAACTGTGATAATACCATGGCTTAAAGGCGTATGATTTTTTTTCTGCCCCTAGTGTCTTTCAACTGGGATGATTTATATGACTGTGGATATATACAATTATAATAAGGGAGGCATACAAATCATATACTTATGGGGCTAAATCATAAAGAAGCTTATTTTAAAACAACCCTTGGAACTGAAGAGATAGCTCAGTGGTTAAGAGCATGCGCTGCTCTTCCAGCAGGGTCCAGTTCGGTTCCCAGCGTCGACCATCCAGGAAGCTCATAACTGTAACTCCTGTTCCAGGGAATCCGGTTTCCTCCTCTGGACTCTGGGCAACTGTATTCATGTCTCATAGATACAAATGCATACACAGAGTTAAAATTAAAAAAAATCTTTTAATAAGCAAATCTTAAAAATTAAGTACCTGTTTTTTAAAAAGTTATTTAGTGTATATAACATTTTCTTTTCTTTCTTTTTCTGAGAAAGAGCCTTCTTACCATTTAGTCCTGGCTATGTTGGAACTCGCTATAGAGACCAAGCTGGCCTTGAACTCACTGAGATCTGCTTGCCTCTGCCTCCTCAGTGTTGGAACTGGGATTAAATGCTTGTGCTACCAAGACTGGCAATGTGTATGTGTGTGTGTGTGTGTGTGTGTGTGTGTGTGTGTGTGTGTGTGTGTGTGTGTAATTTGATCATTTATTAAAGATGGAAACAAATTTGCATACTGCGATCAATGGGCTTGTTTATTTTTATACAACATCTTGGCTGAATATTTGATACTGCAAGACCCAGGGCTTCTTTAATACTTTTCAGTGTTGGTAGTTTGATTTTATAATCAGGCTGAGAATATCACTCACATAAACACACAACACAAATGTCAGAAATAGGTTTAAAGCCATTTCAGAAATGGCAGAAATTCCATCCCAGTTCCAAGCCAATATTTACTGAATGGTTTTTTAAATGTATTTCAAGTCAGCATCTTGAACAGCACTCTTTTAAAATCAAACATTCTGGCCGGGCAGTGGTGGCGCACGCCTTTAATCCCAGCACTTGGGAGGCAGAGGCAGGTGGATCTCTGAGTTCGAGGCCAGCCTGGTCTACAGAGTGAGTTCCAGGACAGCCAGGGCTACACAGAGAAACCCTGTCTCAAAAAAAAAAAAATCAAACATTCTAAGATAATACATTTCGAAGATACACTAATTCAATACTTACACGCTGAAGGATGACAGTAGGAAGCTATTTCAAGTCCTTGTTTTCCATAATTAAACCATTCCTTTTCTATAAGAGCATAAAGCTTTGCATGCTTGGTGAAAGCACTGCAATTCAAAACATACAGGAATAGAATCTGAGCTTGTACGTTTAAGGCAGTATTTGCTGGCAAGTTGTGGAATGGTGGCAGATGCCATTAAAGCATGCATGGTGTGTGTTCAAAAGCAAGGCTCCTATGAAGCAGCATCCCGGGGGAGCACTGCCAGAAATATCCCAGCCTCCTTATAGCTTGCTTTTTGTTTTGTTTTGTTTTGTTTTTTGGTGTTTTTGTTTGTTTGTTTGTTTTTGATGTTGGCACGCGCTTGAGTCTAGGCACCACTTTCCCTACCATGTCTGTGTCTGGTACCTGTGGAGATAAAGGGGGTGTGAATCTCCCTAGAGCCAGAGTTACAAGCATGTGTGAGCAGTCATGTGGGTGCTGGGAATCAAACCCAGAGCCCTTGTTGGAGAAGCAAATGCTCTTAACCTCCGAGCTATCTCTTCAGCTCCTGATTATTTATAGATAATATCTATATGATTTTGAATTAATTTTTGTTTGTTGCAGGTTTGGAAACCCTTTGCTGTTGCTAATGTTTTCATGGTTTCCACACTTAGTTTTGTGACCCCTGTAGGTACACAGTGCAAGAAGCTGTAAGCATTTGGCAGAGTGACCTTTGAGTAATCACTGGGGAAATTTGTTTGAGACAGGGTCTCATGCAACCCAGGCCGGTTTTGAAACTCATGTAGCTAAGGCTGGACTTGAACTCCTGATCTTCCTGCCTCCTGACAAGGGCTGGGATATGGGTGTTCATCAGCATGCCTGGCTGTTGGTAGAATTTGAATCCGTGTTTTATTCTCTTTGGAGGCCATGAGCTCCTAGTATGATCTTTGGGATGTTGTACCCAACATGAACTCCTCTTCTGGCTCTTAAAGGTTCTTGAAAGCTCTGTGCCTGGGCTCCATCCACCGCTCGGTGGCCCATGGGAGCCTCCCATTCAGTGCTAGCCTAGGGAATGACGGATACTCAGTCTGTGCTCTGAAAAAGCCCAGTCAGTTTCTACCCTCATATCTTGTTTTGCTCTTCAAAGCACTGACCCCGTGCTCAAATTGTACATGAGTTGTCGACTGACTCTCTAATCACCAAGTAGATGCTCCTGTGCAGTCTATCTTGATCAGCACCCCACCCCCCTCCTATCCCTTTCAGTGTTTGGAGCAGGCATTTCGTCAATATTTGTGCAAATGAGCAGTTGACTCAGTCAATTAACTTGATCAACATAACACAGGACCTTCTCCAGATTCCGGGGAAGGCTCTATCTCTTGTATAAAGTCTGTACAAGGAAGAGTTTTTAGCCTTGACTTCACTTTTTAAAGAAATAAATTTGTGTATTTATTTGTGTTTGCCTGTATGTATATCTGTGTACCACATGCCTGCCTGGTGCCCACAGAGGCCAGAAGTGGGCAAGGATCCCCTGGAACTGGAGTTATGGACAGTTGTGAGCTGCAGTGTGAGTGCTGGGAATTGAATCCGTATCCTTTGGAGGAGCAGCCAGTGTTCTCAACTAGTGAGCTATCTCTTTAGTCTTGCTCCCATTATTATTATTATTATTATTATTATTAATTATTGTTATTGATGTGGGAATGTGGGTATACTGTAGTCCATGTGTAGAGGCCACTGGATAACTCCCACCTTTATACAGGTTTTGGGAACTGAACTCACGTTACTAGACTTGCCAGAATTTTACCCTCTGAGCCATCTTGTCAGCCCATGCATGACTTTAGTTTTGAAGGTCCTTGAGAGGGATGCAATGGCCTTGTTCCAGTTGTAATTCTGTGCCAGTTTGTACATAGTGATAGTCTTAGTAACATTGACAAGAGAACTGGAGAACTGAGGGGCCCTGAACCAAGTGTCCAGCTGGGCATGCACCTTGTTCTTGGTAGCTTTGTATTTCCTGGTCATGTAGTGTAGACTGTAATGTTCCTGAACGGCTGGATCTCTTGGGTGACCTTTCTGTCCCATCAGCCCACAGTTGCTTAAAAGGCTTTTGCTGGATCTTTTGCATTCAGCTGGCCAAAGAGTAAAAACAGAAGTCCTGCAAGATTATTTAGAAGGCCCAGAGGCCAGGCCTGAAGGTGTTCCTGTTATTTCTGTCCACAATGCACTGACTGGAATTAGCACAAGGTCCCAATTAGAAGGAGGGGACAGGAAGTGCCCTCTGCCTATGTGAGCAACCTGGGGATGTGTCCATTCCAACACATAGTACAGTGGTTGTCAGGGTAACCCAAAGGCCTCACAACCAGGTAGCAACTTCCTGAAGACAAGGGCTCTTTGGCAAGTTTGGATAGCATCATCTTGCCTAGGTTGGGGGCACACTGGCTGTAACCCCAGCATTTGGAGAGCTGAGACAAGTGGACGGACAGCAAATATGAGTCTGGTCTGGACTACATAGACATTGTCCTCGGCTAACTACTATGAAGAAGTGAGGAGAGCCAGGTGGTGGAGGTGCCTTTAATACTGGCCCTCAGGAGGCAGGGGCAGGTGGTTCACTGAGACCAATTAGCCTGGTCTACAGAGTTGCAGGACAGACAAGGTTACACGGAGAAGCCCTATATCAAAAAAGAAACAAACAAAAAGTGAGGAGAAGCCAGAGATGTGGATTAGTAGGTAAAGTGCTTGATTTGCAAACATAAAGGCCTGATTTTGGATCCCCAGAACACACACGCAAAAAGCTAAATGAGGTGGCCCTTGCCCATAATTTCAGTGCTAGGATGGGGAGAGACAAGAGGGTCTCCAGGTTTTGCTAACCAACCAATCTAACAGAATTGATGAGCTCCCCTTCAAAATAAAAGGTGGGGCATGATAGAGGAAGACACCTAACTTCCATCTCTGATCTCCATACAAGCATGCCAAGACACACATATAAAGGTGTGCATACACCACACACACACACACACAGAGTGTGTGGACTACCTAATATTTACTAGGACATACTGGTTATATGTAAATATCAATATATAAGTATATATAAATATAGATAACCAATAGCCTATATATTATTGATTATTTGAGACAAGATTTTATGCTCTATTACACATGAGTCCCAGCTGTCCTGGAATTCACTATGTAATGCAGGCTAGCTTTGAACTCCTATCTCAGCCTTCAGAGTGTTGCAATTATAGGAGAGAGCCATTGGACTCCCTAATCTTGACCATGGAATAAATTCTCAGAAAAGTATAATTCAATGGTAGAGTGCATGTTTAGCATTTATGTACAAGACTTTGTGCTTATTTTTCAGCCCCCAAAAATAAAATTAAAAGCAAATAAGATAAAAATAAAACAAATTAAATATCCCAGAGAAGTAACTGCACTACTGCTGGTTCCCAGTAGGTCATGAAGTGCCAAATGAAGCCCAGCAGTTGCTGGTCTGCATAGTTTGCTATATGGACGGCTCCTTCGGGATGCTTGGCTTTCTATAACCCTCTGCCTTTTCGTATTTGCCCTCCCCAACCCCTCTCTCCTTCTCTTGTCCAGGATGTGGACACATCGCAGCTGGAGTCCCCTGAGTCTCTGAAGAGTAGATCTTTGGTGTGCCTGCTTTCCTCCTCCTCCTCCCCACATGTGCTCCAGAGAATGCTTAAGGGCTGATTTTCCCTTGGAAGCTCTTGTTTGCTCTTTGCCCTGCTGGAAGTGTGCTCCCTGGAAGAGCTTGGGCGGGGCAGGAAGAGGAAACAGGGCTGCCTTTCAGCCTTGCCTGGGCCTGGTCTTTAGGCTATAACTTCTCTACTTTGTTAGACAAGGATTCCCGGAATAGCAAACAGCCAGACACACCCATATTTACATCTTAGCACCAAAGTTCTTTCCAAACAAGAAACAGAACTGCCCTTCTGTTTGGTGGCTTGAGGTTCTGCGCATGCACTTTTCTTCTTTCATACTGATAATGTGAAACTGGCCCACTTGGGCTTAACACCATAACTGTGGAATTGTGGCAAAATGCACCTTGTCTGTTTCTTTTCTTGTTTACGCATGCCTCTCTCCTTGGGTTTTATACTCAGCTAAAAGGCCGAATTCTCCCCAGGTGACTGCAAGGGTCCAGATGTCATTTCTCCTTCAGGTGTGAGGTTGGCAGCTGTCAAGAGCAGAGGAAAGGGCCTAAGTGACTGTGAAGAGTTTGACGTGGCTTTCAGTGAACAGGATTGGGTTACTGAGGTGCTGGTGCTGGGCTGGGGCAGAGGCAGATGGGACTGATGGAGCGTCTGATGAGGGCAGTAACGGTGATCAGACAAAAATGGGCTCTGTCTGCCAGGTGGCCTGCATCAGTCTCCCTCGTTAACTGTTGTACTGTTTCCGTCCCTTTTCTCTGTGTTACATTCAGCCTTATTAGGCAACTGGAGCCATTATTTTAAAATCCACAAGAACGTGAGAGAAATAGAAAAACAGTGTAAAGGTGACGTGACCTTCCCCATGATAAGCAAGAGGAAAGGGGTGAGTTTAAAGTTCAGGGTGTGGGACGCCTGAAAGGCTACTGCTGACTATAGATTGACAGCGACCCCGAGACCCTACTTCTAGATGGTTGCCCAGTTTACTTCAAGAAAGAACATGGGAGACTCCATAGTCCGCAGGTCTGCTTCAGCTGTCTTGACTTGCTCTCAAAATCATATCCTT
>CM052714.1:61580240-61591926 GCA_028551405.1 Uromys caudimaculatus
ACACACATACACATACACACATGCACGTACACATACACACACGCACATATACACACATGCACACACACATACACACATGCACATACACACATACACACACATGCACACACATGCACACACATACACACACGCACATACACACACACACACACACATGCACGCACAAAAGATGAAGCTGTCTGCCTTCTTGGCACATGTTTATCAGCCTGAGATCTGACCTGTTCTGGGTTTTGTTTTTTGTGGTGCTGCTGTGGCGTATCCTAGGCAAGACGTTGACCTCTAAGCTCTACCCCCAGCCATGTGTTTTGCTCCATGTAATAGACTCTGTGACTCCTGTATTATTAGGGAAGGGGTGCTTTAAAAAGGAAACTGTGATGTGAATTTGAGTATTAGAGATTATTACTTAATAAAGATTATTATTACTAAATAAATAAAATTATACTAATCTTTCAGTATCTTTTTAATCGAAACATTTGTCTTCTGCTCCTTTAAGCTTACTGCGAAGACTAGTGAAAGCTAAGAGTAACTAATTGGGCTGTTTCCTTTCCTTCTTTCATTAGTGTCTGATGGAGATGCTGTACTGAGCAAAGTAATGACAAGTGAGGTATACAAGAGGAATTGTTCTCAGGACACACACTGAGCTTTGGAAGACTAGGACAAGGAAATAAGCCAGAGATGAAAATATTCTCAGTTCTTGGCCAGAGGGAGTCTGCACTTGGAGCTCTGTATGCAGAGGTTTCCAGGCAAAGAGAGGCTAACAGTGTTATGGTATTGGTGCCCTTGCTTTTAGGGAGATGGTTTACACCCAAATTCTGGACACCTGTTGCTGTGGGAGGGGGTCTACATGTGCTTGTAGAGGTCAGGGGACAATTTGCAGGAGTTGGTTTTCTTCTACTATGTGGGTGCTGGCCCTGGAACTCATGTTCTCAGGCTTGGGCGCAAGTGCCTTTACTGACTGAATCTATTCTGCCTTTTCTAGAGAGACGTGAGAACTGGGCGTGATGGTGCATGCCTTTAGCCCCAGTACGTGGGAGGCTGAGGCAGGAGGATCTCTGTGAGTTCAAGGCCAGCCTGGTCAACATAGCAAGCTAAATATAGTGAGGCCCTGTCTCAAAAACAAAACAAAGAAACAAGCAAAAGGCTGTGAAGAGTTGTGTTCTTGATTCCTTGCAGCTTTTCGGTGCTCCTTACTTTCCTCCTTATCTTAAAACAAATAAAACAAAGACAAAAACCAAAGGAAAAGGAGAGACAGATCCTTCTACATTCTGTGAACCGGAAGCATTAACCTTGTTCCCCCAGCTGATTTGTTCTAGGAAGACTGTAACGATCGACTCTGAGAGACCAGCTTGGAAGCTGTCTACCTACCCATGGTTCTTCCCTTGCTGTGTGTGTTTTGGATGAAGTCATTTCAGGGAATAATGTGGCTGAGCCTTCACTTTATAGATACCCAGCTATTACCTCTCATGATATTCCCCTTGCCTGGCCTACGATAATGGAGAAATGGGACTTTCCAGAGGTTCACGGGTGCCAGCAATCTTCTGAGGGTTATGTAGCTAGCTTTCTTCTTGCTGTTGAATGGCATGTGTCAGAACCGTCTTCAGATGATAAATATTTAAACATCTTGTTAGTAATTTAAAACTATAATGAAAAGTATACAAATGGTCAGAATTCCTGGGGTTAACTCTGCAGTAATTACAGGCACAGGACCAACCTACTTACCTGCAAACAACGGGACTCTCCAAGCTTTCTTGTTTGTAACAAACTTAATGACAGAGAAGTAAAAAACAGTTGCTATAGCATCTAATGTACATTTTTTCAAATTTCTTCGGATTGTTGAATTTTTTTCTCATTCTTGCTTAAAAAGAAAAATAAAACAAATCACAAATTCTGTTAAGTTACATTAATTTGTTAGCAACTGCCACAAACCCTCTTGGTGTTCTGCAAATGAGATGCCTGTGAGATCATTAATTGTGAACTGCACTTTTGCTCTTCGTCTTGCAGAACAAGGGAAAAGCAATCTTCATGTAACGTCCCAGGAAGATGCAGCATGCCGCAGGCCCAAGGAACGCCTTTCTAATGGAAACTCCAGGGCTCAGGTTTCCAAGCCTGCCCGAAATATCCCAAGGAGACACACTCTAGGTGGGCCCCGAAGTTCCAAAGAGATCCTGGGAATGCAAACGTCTGAGATGGATAGGAAGAGAGAGGCCTTCCTGGAACATCTAAAACAGAAGTACCCACACCATGCCACAGCAATCATGGGCCACCAGGAGAGGCTGAGGGACCAGGTAGGAACACACTATCAGTTCTCCTGGTCTTGCTCATTCAAAACATATTTTTAAAAATTTCATATATTTATTCATGCGAGTGTACATACAAGTGTCTGTGTGAGTGTATGTAGCACATGTATGGGCATGTAGGGGATGTAAGCTGTCCTTGTCTATCATTCTGCTCTTATTTTGAGGACCAGTCTCTCCCTGAACCTGGAGCTTTCTCGGCTAGACTGACAGGCGGCAAGCCCCAGTCATGTGCTAGTCTGTGCCCCTTTCAGAGTTGAGGTTCCAGGCATGCGCAAGGCTCTGAGCCATCTCTCCAGGCCACGCCCACTCAGTCTTTGTTGTTGCAGTGTTAAAGTTAGACCCAGGGCCTTGCTTATATGCTAGGAAAGCATCCCTACGTAGCTCATTGTCTGGTTGTTTGGTTGGTTGTTGTTTTTATGATTTGTTCATGTCAGGTGGTGGTAGTGGCACACGCCTTTTGAAGGAACTCAGGCCAGCTCGAACGTGGTGAGCATGGCTCTGGCAGACCTTGCCCTTCTCCGTTGTTCCCTCTGCCTTGTTGAGTACTTACTCTTGGGACTTGGCACTCATTAATTCCTCCCACAACCATCAAGGTGCCATGCTTCTCCCCAACTCACAGAGGAAGAAACGGAAGCCCGGGCTTGCAAACCCTTGGCTTATGGTCACAGTCATTGGTAAGCATCGGGCTGAGTTGAAATTGGAACCCGGGCAGTCTAAACAAGCTCTTTTACTCATTAATGATACTTAATGAAGGGTCTAGCCCACTGGAGCATAGCAAACATGGCTCTGGCAGGCCTTCCGCTCCTCCCTCATTCCTTCTGCCTTGCTAAAAAACCTTCGATTACATCCCTAAAGCTAGCCACCGAGGTCTGTTTTCTTTTTTTGGCTACTTCCTCCTCCTGAGGCTACCAAGGTCCAGTTAGCAAAGTCCTGAAGCCTAGCGTTCCACAGCCCCACTTGACTCACCTAATTAACAATTAAAATTAAACACCTCATCCTAACACACGGTTTCCCCTTCTACCTTTATAAACTGCCATTTGGCTATGGGCCGCTTCTGTGTTGCTATCCCGAGGCACTTCTTTGTCACTGGGGACAAAAACCCCTTCCCCCTCTCCTTTGTTCCTCTCCTTTGCCTCTGTCTCTTGCTTTATCTCTTATTCCCAGTCTTTTGTCTCTCTGGGGACTCCTTTGTGCTGAGAAATTGGTCTTGAGGTTCCTCATCTCGTACTTTTCCTTTAACTGTTAGTCCCAGCACTCGGGAGGCAGAGGCAAGTGGATCTCTGAGTTCGAGGCCAGCCTGGTCTACAGAGTAAGAGAGTTCCAGGACATCCAGGACTACACAGGGAAATTCTACCTTGAATCCCCCCCTAAAAAAAAAAAAGATTTATTTATTATTATTATTATTGTAGTAGTAGTAGTAGTAGTAGTAGTAGTAGTAGTAGTAGTAGTAGTAGTAGTAGTAGTAGTAGTAGTAATTATTACTATTTTGCTTTTTGTCTGTGTTCCTCTCACCTATTTGCTTCTGATCTCCAGCTTAGCTACAGAAAAGGTTGAATGTGAGAGCGGGTAGTACTGCCCTCCTAACCAGCAGAGGAAGAGAACAGGGGGCTTGACCCAAGAGGAAGGCAGCTCTCCAGATAATAAGCTTTCATTGTAACCACAAATGCATCAAATGCGGAGGCCACAAAGAATATTGTTTTCTGAGTGAGACATAGTGCAACTGTAATTCATCCTGGAAGCACTCTAGTGCTTGGCACAGAGAATGAGGGAATGAATGAACAAATGAATGCAAATATCCATAAGTACATGTAAGGTGAAATAAAGAGTCTAAAAATAGCCGGGCAGTGGTGGCGCACGCCTTTAATCTCAGCACTTGGGAGGCAGAGACAGGTGGATTTCTGAGTTTGAGGCCAGCCTGGTCTACAGAGTGAGTTCCAGGACAGCCAGGGCTACACAGAGAAACCCTGTCTCGAAATACCAAAAAAAAAAAAAAGAGAGAGAGAGTCTAAAAATAGACTGTGACAAGCCTCTTTTCTTCAGGCGGACGTCAGGCGCTTCGCTGCTGCTCTTTTTTACTTCTTTCTTACAAATCTCAGATACTTTCTTTTAGATCCTTTGCTTTCTGCTGTCTTCAGCCACCTGTTTTTCTCCAGTTATCTTGACAGCCACACAGATAACGCCCAGCTGTGGCACAGGGTGTTATTGTTCCTTGGCTGTGTGCAATTACTCTTTAGCAGACTGAGTGGGTTTAGGGTCACAGGAGATGTGAGGTTTCCTTGGTGGCTCTCATTGGGCTGTTATCAGATTGGCCTTTGAGGTTGGAGACTGTCTTGGGAAGCAGAGAGCGTTCAGCCATTGTGCTAAGTGGGCAGTTGGGGGAGAGCCTACTGGCATGCAGACTGCAGGTACTGAGACAGGCTCAACGTTTTCGGTCTGTAGTCTTACCAGTTCACTGCCAGCGTTCTAAGTCACTCAGGTTTTGATTATCCATAGAAATGGGGTTGGCATCAACTGCTACAGTTTCAATCCGTGTAGTTCATCTTTAGTTCTATTTCTCCCTTGAGTGGGATGGATGATCTCTAAGAATTCTATCAGAATGCCTAAGGTTATGAAATGTGGTTTATTTGGCTTTTTTCCACATTTGTTTTCGTTTCCTTCCACACTGTAAAAAAGACAAGACTGTGAGCTTCAGAACAGAGATGGGAAACCTCACTGGTGTATAGATGGGCAGATGACCCACATCTGTGTGATTAAGGAAGACTCCCTTTTCTTTGAAGCAGGCTTGGCAGCATCGATGTGCATTTGAGCCATACAATATCTGTTTTCTTCTCTTTATGTCACTGTTTTGGGAAATACTGTATCCGATAAAAAGCTACTCTCGTGGAAGTAACTTAAACTCAGTTACAATTACCCAATAAAAAAAAGTTGGGATTCGAACCAAAAGAAGTGCGAACTCAGAATCCTGATTTACTCCGCTATCCTAAGCGATAAAGACCATGGCTTGTATGGTTTGGGTTTAGAGTTGTTTGTTTCGTAGACAGCCCTGGCTAGCCTGGGGCCCCTTATGTAACCAGACTGTCTTGAACTCACAAGAATCCACCCATCTCTCAAGCCACCATGCCAGGCCCAGGACTTGTAAGTTTAAAGTTAATGCTTGTCACCCACAAGGGACCACCACAGTTGACTGGGGTGAAGATAAGGTTAGAAGAGATAAAAGTCTGTGTTGAGTGGGAAGGGAGATTGGTCAGTGGCCTCAGATAACACCAAATAACACCTGAGCTGGAATTGTGAGGTGGCTTAGCAGCTGTTCTCTCCTGAGGCTGAATAGATGCTACATTCCCTTTCTGCCTCTTTTGTATGTTCTGTTGATGGTCTAAAGCTGGGGTGGGGGTGGGGGTAGTTTTGAAGGACACATCTGTGTGCACTCAGCTACTGCTAAGGTTCTGTGAGTCCATCCCAGCCAGGATAGTAAACACCAGAGAAACCTTGATGAGGCTCGGGACATACCTATAGACAGTACCTCATCTGTCTGCATTCCCTGTCTCCCACCCCCATTTGTACTTTGCTTCCACCCTTTGTTCTTCTACATTGTGACTGTAGATTTTGTTTTCCTTTGGAGAAAGCCAAATGACACCATCTGATGCATATCTCCAGACCCCGAGACTCTAAATATCAGCTATTCCTTTGTGGGCTGTGTTCCTGGCTGCCTCCCCAGCATGGTTGACAGGAAGAGAATAGCAAGTCAAAACTGATGCATCTGGCATTGTACATGATAGCTTGGCAGTAGGAGAATCTAGGACCTTCTAATTTTTTGCTACCAAACACCATGAGAAGGACATACCCCTGCTGCAGAATCTTAGTTTAAGTACCGGAATATTCCTACTAGAGAATTTTACCTGTAAGTTTAATTTTTAAAAATTTAATATTTTGTGTGTGTGTGTGTGTGTGTGTGTGTGTGTACACAAGTGTGGAGCTGAGAGATTAAGTCTGTGGAGTCAGTCATTTCCTTCTACCTCTATAAGGATTCTTGCTATAGAATTTAGGTTGTCAGGCTTTCGTGACAAGTGCCTTTACACTATGAGTCACACCCCTGGCCATGTATTTGAGTTTTTAAAACTATGAACACATTTTCTTTCCTCTCAATTACTATACAGCTGAGAGATTACCTTAATGTCCCTCAGAGATTTTGCATAATGCACGGCTGTACTCATTACTGCCTCCCTCTGCCTTTAGGCCTTTCTACAAACTACTTATTTACTGACTTATCTGTATGTGTGTATACACATAAGGGTATGTGAACATTTGAGCACACGTGTGGGGATACCAGGGAAACTTGGAGGAGCCAGTTCTCACCTCCACCTTGTTGAGGCAAGCATCTGAGGAATTCCCTGCCCTGGCCTAGAGTACTGTGATTGTGGATGCTCATCACCATGTCAGGGCTTTTTCTGTTGGCTTCAGGAGTCAACTGACCTTTGACTCCCCTAAACCATCTCTAGGCTCCTTGGGCTTTTCACTTGTGCAGGGCCATCAGACAGGGCGTCCCATTGCCTGGCTGCTGGGGGCTGGGGTGCGGTTGGGTTGCAGGCTTCACTGTATGTTATTGTGGGATTGGGGCTGATGTCATCTTACCCTTCTCAGTTGAAGCTCAATGAGATCGTATCATAGAGCCCATGAATGCCACTTCCTCTCCTTGGCAATTCTCTATTCTGCTTTGTGGCCACCTGCATATTTCGAGGACTTTGTCTGAAATCCTTGTTCCTTTCCAGCACAAATGTTTGAGTGTCTGGGGATTACTTTCCCTTTGTCAGTAAACAATTTTGGCATATTTCTAAAACTTATATTTTTAAATTCTGCCTGCTCCTCTTACTTTCACCTCCTACAATCTGAGGTTACACTTCTATGTCATGACACCTAGCTGAAACTTATACTTTTCCTGCATTAAAAGAAGCAATTCAATGGCCTAAGAGACAGCTCAACATTTAAGAGCACTGACTGGTCTTGCAGAGGACTGGAGTTCAATTCCCAGCACCCACACAACAGCTTACAACTCTTTTCTGGCCTCTGAGTACCAGGCATGCACATTGTCTATATCCAGATGTGTTAGGCAAACACTTATACACATTTAACAACAACAACAAAAATCAATTCAGATTTCATGAGTTAAGTGTTCACGTATTTAGCATTATGGTCAAGACACAAGAAATAATAAATAAGATGTAGCACTGTGTTCAAGACAGTGGAGAAATAGGCATTCGTGTGCAAAGATAGATCCTTTATACCTGTAAGTCTAGCACTAGGGAAGCTGGAGCAGGAGCGCCTTGACTTTGAGTCCTGCCTGGGCTACAAAACAAAAAAAAATAAAATAAGAGCAAAAAAAACTGAAAAACAAATGACTACAAGCTGCCCCATAGAAACAGGAATTCATGGCTTTGGTTCAGCCTGAGTGTTGTCTATTCCTTTAACTGACTTCATTTCCCAGAAGGTCTCTGTGGATTTCATCTTGCAAATTTAAAGACAAAACAAAAAGATTACATATGGCTTCTGCTAAGTAAAGCTTGACAGGCACTTGAGTTTAGGTCCTGACAAGCTGTGCTTGCAATGGCAAGAGGTGGCTACAAGGTGAAATGACTTAGCCACTTAGAGGCCAATGAGAACTGGACTCTGTGCCAGGAAATTAGACTGCACACATGCAGCCTGGAGTTATGAGATACATCAGTCAGGGTTCTACAGAGCAAGAGAAGAAATAGAAAAATGCTCTTTCTTCAGGAGAGCTCAACTTTTGCTCTTTTACCTGCCACTGATTGAATAATGGAGGGTGATCCCGCTTTCCTCACACCCTTATGACTGATGTGAGTCATATCTGAGGAATTCCTTCACAGCAAAATCTTGACTGGGGTTTGATGGAACACCTGGGCAGCACAACATAGCCAAGTGGCAACACAAAATTAATTGCCCCCCCAACACCTTTAAGCAGTAGTAAAATAAGAATGGGTGAATCCTAAAAGAAATCTACATCATCCAATAACAGCCAGAGGATCAAGGCCTGGAGGGGATGAAGGATTTCCAGGGTTGGGCGCCAACATTTCTCTCAAAAAATCAAATGCTATTTTTCTATTGGCGGCACCCAAAGTATGATTTACACTTACAAAATCTATCCTTGTTTCTTTTAGTGGCCTTGGTTTTTTATTTGGAGCTGGTTGCAGAATTTTCTAGAGACAGGTGTTTCCTTAGCCTTACCTTCATCCTTGGGATCTGTTGGCTCTGGAGTTACGAAGGTTGAGCTCTGCATAATGAATGATGTGTTAACCCTGTTCTGTCTGTGCTGTCCATGATAGCTTGCAAAGAGCCCAGAGCTAGATCAATGCCTTCCCTCTGCCCAGTCACTGCTGCTGATGGCTACTTCCTTCTTAGACTCTTCCTGACTGGACTTGCTTCTTAGATTCTCTCTAGCTGGACAGTTCCAGAACCCAAATATCTCTTCACTCAGGATGTCTGCCCTTGGCAATCCAATAAAGACTTTCAAGTTAGAAGTACTCCATTTGGCCTGGCTTAATTTTTTCAAGACTTTCTTATCCCTTTGGGAGTGAATTTATTAAACTATGGTTAATGCTACACAGGTACTCTGGGTCCAAATCTTGAGTCCACCCAGATTTATATTGAGACTCCAACACCTTATTTCTGTGGGAGACCCACCCAACCTAATCACTTTGAGTATACCTATAGGGAAGGTGGGAGTGATGGTCTTTCTTGCTTCACACTGTAGCTGTGAATCTCCAAGTAAGGATTGATTATTTTAACAAGGAAAGTGTTCACTGAAGGTACTGTTTGCTAATTAAGCGACAGTTTCTAAGTCACTTCTTTTTATCAGATACATGTGTTCTTTCATTTTTCATTTAGAGGCTTTATTTCTGAGTGAGCACTTCCCTACTTCGGTTACAACATAGATTTGTTGAAACAAATTCAAGAGTGTTACTTGCTCTCTTGAGTCAATTATAGATGCTGGAGATGTCCCTAAATTTAGAAACAAGCCAGATTATTACTTTAGTTATTTTTCTCCTCATTACCCCTTAATACCTGGTATAAGAACCCACATAAGGGAGAAAAGCTTTATTTTGGTTCATGGTTTGAAGCACTGTCCACATTGCTGGGGGAGATATGCATGCTGGAGCAGCTATGGTGGTAGACCAAGGAAGGAAGAGGAGTAAGAAATTTGGAGGGAGGCTGAAGTCCTTGCCCCAGCCCCCATCAATTACCAACTTCCCCCAGCTACTCCCTACATCCTGAAGATGCCACGGCCTCTCAAAACAGCACCACCTACTGGAGAGTAACTGTTCAAACAAACAAGCCTGTAGTAGATACTTTACATACAAACTATTACATTGTTTTAAATGCCTGAACTTGGTTACTAGTTTAGTAAGATCATGATACTATTCTTAAAGTGTTGGCAGCTCTGTATTTCCCTCCTTTGGGGACTGTAAGAGAAGTCCTTACTGGCTGGCCAACCTTGAATCAAATCTTGGCATCTGTGCCAGCCCTCATGTGTTGTCCTCATGGCTAAGATTGCTGGGGCATGAAACCAGCTCACACTAAATCAGCCGAGGTTCCCACATCCCATAATGATGTCATCCCCAGCATTTACCTCTGCTTGCCTGCCTATGAATGGGTTAATCCTGGCTTTTGCTTCCAACTTATTTTTTGTAATTATCCTCATGTGCCTTTCACATGCTGATTTTTTTTTTTTGAATCTCTTTTCCAAGCTTGACTCGAGTAAGCAAAAGCTGAGATACTGTCATTTCCTAAATAAGCCAAAGGGAAGATTTGGCCCATTATAACCACTCTGCCTGCTGAATCTCTGTTCACAGGCTTCTCTCTAATGGAACGTTGAGGACTAACTGTAATTGAATAGTGCTTCCACTCCACCTGCAGATTCCACCAAATAAAACCGAGATTTGGTTCTCGCTTGGTTTTGTTTGTCTCACATTGTGTTTGTGCTCCCGTTGGGTGAAGCATAAACGTGGGCTTCATCTGGATGTATTTTCAACTCCCAGGAGGATTTCAACCTGAACTGCTGTATTAAACACCCCCCCCCCCCCCCCATTTCTTGGTTCCCTTCGAAGGTAATGTCCCATCTGTTGACTGTGAACTGGGGCAATGCAGCACGCAGATCTGTCAGTGGATGGGATCCAAAGACCTTTCCATTCCTTAACAGAAAGAGCCACTCTTGAGTTTTTGAAGCCAGGGCTTTGCTCTCTGCAGAGGACAGTGTGAGCTTGGCATTGTGTAAAGGTTAACACTTGCTCTCTGGCTTTCGAGGGCAGGTGCTGCTGAGCCTTGTGCCGTTTGCAGTAGGGTCCCGGAGAGTGAAAGCGGGCAGGTCCTGCAGCGCTGCAGAATCCAGCAGTATCCAACACTGTGGTGTTGTGTCTGATCCTATTCAGTCTCACTGAAGTCCTTTATGCTGTGGCGCCTGACAGCCAATTGATAATGGTCTGTAAGCTCTGGTGGATTTGGAGCAGGTCCATGTGAATGTTTCGGTGCCGGGTGTCAGCAGTTTTAAACCCGGAGAATATATAGTGTCTGTGCCACATTTGGAAGTGGAAAGGAGTAAAAGAGTTGAGCATCATAACCAGGAGGGTTTTGGAACAAATTGGGCAGAGATATGTCCAAGAGAGATGGCTTAATGGCTAGGAATATTTGCTGATGTTGCCTAGGACCCCAGATGACTTCCCAGTACCCACATTGTGGCTCATAGCTGTCTTTAGCTCCAATTCCAGAGAACCTGCTGCTACCTTCTGGACTGCAGGCAGTAGGACACCCATGGTACACATAGACTGGCAAGCAAGCAAAACACCCATACACAAAACAAAAAGTAAATTAAAATCTTTTAATCTGAGATAGTGAAAATTGTATACATGCACAAAAGCTTGAATGTCTTTCAGAGAGTCTTCCTCCAAATCCCCAAACAGATGTTCAGTGTTTGTCCGGTTGCTTACATAAGCTTGGGAGACATGCACATGCGTGCTAGGAAAGGGTTAAAATGTCTGCACCTCCTCCCACCTCTACAGCCACAGGCCACACATGCTCACGCAGACGCACACACTCAGGTAAGGAACCTGTTTTGCAAGTTTTCCTGGTTAAAAGTAGGTAGGGGGTTAGTGGGGAGAAGAGCAGGGAAGAAGCCTTAGAAGTTGGAAGTTAAGATTTTTCAAAGTAACTTTACCCGGCAGAGAGAGGCACACATGTGCCACTGTGAGGTTTTGTTTCTTCCTCTTCCACTGATTAAGTGCATTGTTAGACAGGGAGGGGCAGATTAACGAATGCCTATAATTTTGATCATTGTTTTCGGCAAAACAGTTCAGGCTTTGAAAACGAAGCCATCGGGTTCCCCC
>CM052714.1:61592026-61620133 GCA_028551405.1 Uromys caudimaculatus
CAGTTTAACAAGTAGTTACTCAAAAAGTCCTATAGGCTACAAGTAGGCTTTATGCAAATGAGGAGAGTTTCACTGGGAAAAACTGCAAAAGAAAACAGCCGAGCATGGAGGGGGGTTTACCTGACAGCTCGGAGGAAGGATGACCCCACAGACCATTAGATTCGGAAAGTTTCAGAAGATGCACTAGGATTTCTCCTTTCACCCTCGCCTCACCTGCGGAGTCCTTGGTACAGGTAAACGCATGTGCTTTTTTTCTCTGTTTGTTTTTTTGTTTCCAGTTATTGACAAAAGGTTATTTGGAAACACTGCGGTCTGTTGTGGGCATTGTTCACTTGGCAGGAAGAATGGAGTCTACAAGCATAGCTTTTTCACACGGAGCGTTCCAGCTTCTGGGCTGTTTTAGGGGTTTTTTTCTTGTTGTTGTTGAATGAACTGAGAGTTTCCGAATAGAGCTGAAAAACAAGTGATGTGTTATGCATTATGCTGATGGTGCCCTTGGAGAATGCTGCAGGGACGCTACAGAGAGGGACTCACAGGATGACTGAGCATCGAGATACTATATACATTTGTTGACTGTTCCCAGATGCAGTGTGTGTGTGTGTGTGTGTGTGTGTGTGTGTGTGTGTGTGTGTGTGTGTGTGCACGCGCGCGCTCATCTGAATGTAAAACTCTGGTAATTGTGGTTTTTTTTTTTTTTTTTTTTTTTTTTTTTTACAAACAGGGTCCTTTTGTTTTCATGTGTGCCTGCATGTTTTGTTTTGCTTTTTTTCTTCATAAAAAATGTTCACTAGGACTAGAAAACAATTAGCCATGCTGGAGTTATTAGTTTGGGAACTTTTAAGAAACTAGTTGTGAATAGCAGGACGGATGAAAGAAAGAGGAGGGAAATGCTAGTAGTTCGAAAGCTTGCTCTGGACAGAAGCCTGGTCACTTGGTAGTGGAGGCAGGTGGATAGCCCTGTAGCCTTTGGTGGCTACGGACCCCTCAGGTGGCAGCCAAGAGGAGTCATCTCCTGCTGTGAACTGTTCTATGAATAGTTAAGCTCTCCATCTTTAAAAGAACATGGAGAAAACTCTTGTCTCTTTCCAGTAATGCATGGATTTAAGTCTGGGCTCAGGATACCTGGAACCGGGGAACTAGGGACTTTTAAGACAAAGCTCAGAGATAGGCTTTAAGATGTTTTGAATATGTAAGCACAGAATCTGAAATGCTTCCGTCTGAGGATGTGGATTAGCACCGGAATTAGCTTTCAGTTAAATCGTTACCAGTTAGCTCAGAAGGTGACAAAGGAGACTAGTCCTGTTTTCCTCACTCACTGGCTGTGTGACTCTGGTAAATTCATACCCTTGAGCCTCAGTTTTCACTTCCTTACACGGAGGGAGACAGTCCTGGTGTTGTGGGTCAACTCTAAGTGTTGATGCCTCTTGTGTTATGTGTGGGCTGGTTTTGCTCAGGAGGCACGAGGCAGTTCTGTGATTACAAAGAGTTGCATTTTCTCTCTTTTCTATGTTTTTACAACAGCCAAGTAAAGACTTGTAGAGTCTGTGTCTTGGATTTTGTAGATGAGTGATCTATGACTCAGAAAAGTAGAGCATATTAAACTTCTGCAGATTCAGTATTGTTTCTCATGCTAATAAGCATAGAGAAAATTGTTTCATCATTAAAACAACTTCCAAGCAGCAACAAAACATGTTTGTCAAAGGAACAAGTATATATGCACTTGTGTATACGTGTGTGTATAATGTATATATACATATGTAATATATATTACAAAATTAATAGTGCTTGTGCTACTTTTTTTTTGTAGAGAGGTGGCTGAAAACATACAAATGCACTTTTTACTGATAACCTGCTCATCAGAGATCAGGCTACTGAACACACTCACAGTTTGAGATTGCACCCACCTCACACTTTTCTGAATCTGATTCTCTTCAAGAATCATATGTGAATGTCACAGTGATTGTTGAAGTGGAAACCAAGTCTCCCAGAAACTGTAGGTTCCGCATGATGCAGGAGTTCCAGGTAGCAACTCCTGGCTTCCCTTTTATTCTGGCCTTCGGCACCTCCTCCCTTGTCTCCATCCCAGATGTCTGAGCTCATGACTGATCTCCATTTCAGGATCCTCCGGCTATTGTCTCTTGGGTGCTGGAATGACAGGTTTGCATAACATCTGGCTCATGAGTAACAACAGTGTATCTAGTTAGGGGAACCCCTCTGATAGTTCTGGACTTCTCTAAGCACTTTTAAAAGTTCCAGGTTTTCAGAGCTGCCCGGAATCCATGCTGCCTGGACAGACTTCTTAGCATGAGCTTGGGCCGGCTCCCCTAGCTGATCCTAGACTCCCTTTGACGTCTGTGCTGCTGAAGCTCTGAATGCACTCACTGTAGATTACTGCCAGTGGTCATATGAACCCTGCTTCATGGCTGACTTCAGCTTCCAGCCCCCTATTGGGGGGGGGGCGGGGGGGAGGATCCTGAGGGGCTGGTTATCTTATCTCCAGAGACAATCTACAAGCCCCAAACTAAGTCTTTATTCCACAAGAGAGTCATGGCAGAGGTTTAACCCAGGGTAGAAAGTCTGCCTAGCATGAAATCTACCAGCAACAGAGATTCAAAGCTTCAGATACATTTAGAATCACTAGTGAATATTTGTTTTCTTTTTAACTGGCAAACAGTCTCCTTGATCTCCATTACACATAATCGTTGCCATTGAAACTCTGTTGGATAAGTAACTAGTGACTGGGTACTGTGGAGTTTGGAACATGGCCGTCTTTAGTGAAGGTTCAAACTCTGAAAGGGTATGTGCAGGGTTGTACTGGCTGGTTTTGTGTGTCAACTTGACACACGCTGGAATTATCACAGAGAAAGGAGCTTCAAGGGAGGCAATGCCTCCATGAGATCCAGCTGTAAGGCATTTTCTCAATTAGTGATCAAGGGGGGAGAGCCCATTGTGGGTGGTGCCATCCCTGGGCTGGTAGTCTTGGGCTCTATAAGAGAGCAAGCTGAGCAAGCCAGGGGAAGCAAGCCAGTAAGGAACATCCCTCCATGGCCTCTGCATCAGCTCCTGCTTCCTGACCTGCTTGAGTTCCAGTCCTAACTTCCTTTGGTAATGAACAGCGAGTGGAAGTGTAAACTGAATAAACCTTTCCTCCCCAACTTGCTTCTTGGTCATGATGTTTGTGCAGGAATAGAAACCCTGACTAAGACAAGAGTTTAAACAATGTAGGTGTTTGGGTTCAAATCCCGCCTCCATTACTTACCTGTAGCACAAGCTTTCCATTGGAGAGCAACCATAGGCTGTTATAGATAGAACAACTGGACTCTATCTTATGGATTAAACTCAGATCCTCTCGCATGCTAGGCAAGCGCTGTTCTACTCACCCATGTCCCCAACCTAGCTCTAGAGGTTTAAAAGCCTCTTAATAAAGGAGTTAGTGGTCTTTCATATTGTATTATTGCCCTATGAACATTTATTTCTTTAAAAAGGAAGGCACTGGAATGCCCTAGTGTGGGGGGAAAAAAGTTTCAAGAAGTTTGTCTTAGCTGGTTGTGGAGGAGGCGGAAGAGAGTGTTCTCTGTGGGAGGACAAAGCTAATCTAGATGCTCATTACAGTCCAGGCCCTTTCTGTGTTATTTACCACTGAACTTCATTAGAAGCACCCTGGTTTACTCTGTGTGTGTGTGTGTGTGTGTGTGTGTGTGTGTGTGTGTGTGTGTGTGTGTACGCACACACACGTTTACACTACTATGCATGATTTGTTGGCTGTCAATCTTGGGCCTCATTTGTACCAGGCAAGCCGTCTACCCCTGGATAGTACAACCAGTCCCAAGCACCCATGTTCTGAAGCCATTGGAGAGTAATTGACAATTTGTTGTTTTGAGACAGAGTTTCTTGGTGTAGCTCTGGCTGTCCTGGAACTCACTCTGTAGACCAGGCTGACCTCGAACTCAGAAATCCTCCTGTCTCTGCCTCCCCAGTGCCAGGCTTAGGGTCCAGCTTTGTAGTTCAGACAGATTTAAACTCATGATCTTCTTTTCTCATGTGTTGGGATTAGAGGCCCAAACCATCGTGCCTCACTTCTCCAATACCTCTTTATTTCAAAGACAGTCGTCATTCATCCCAAGAGAGCCCTGTCGTGACAGATGATGTGGTCATGGCTTGTCCTCCTGGTAGGTGGCCACTGGCAGCAGAGTTGGAGTAAAGGAAGTAGAGAGAGCTACTTACCCTTGCATCATCAAACTGCGCTCTTAGTGTCAACTGTTTTACAGGATGTGAGCCTTTCAGAGGAGACCAGAGTTGGGACATATTTTTATCATACATAGTAAAGCATAAGGCCTGTGGTTTGGGGGCCATTTCATATTTTAATGTGAATTTTCCCATAGGTCTTTACAAAATCAATCGCCTTTTCATAAACCTCCTCACCTGCATGCTTAACCTGTCACTTTGTATGGAGGAAATATGGATGGATGGGTTTTCATTTGTCTCCTTGGAGAGGTGTAAGATTTAAGGAAGCAGGTCTTTCTTTGTCTCCTCTTCTGCAGATGCTGTCTCCTCTTCCTCCTCTTTTTCTCTTTCTCTTCTCATCCTCCTCTTCTTGATCTTCCTCCTCCTTCTAGGCACGTTTACCTCACTGAGCCCACCTTCAGTCCCAAGGCAGTGCTATGAGATATCCAATCGTTCCCCTCTTACTGTTTATAACCAATGAAATAAATCCTTCTTGGTTTATGACAACTGTGCCTCAGAAAACAACTGGAGACCTTCAGAGCTGTGGACCCTTGTGGGGAAAAAATAAAATCAGGACACCCTTAGTAGTGACAAAGCAGGCATCCTAGACCAGCTTTTTCCCAGGGACAGGAATGTCTGTTTGCTTCAGAAAAGAGAGTACACAGGAGAATGAGTGTCGAGATCCCTGGCTGTGTGACTTGTAAGTACAAATGTAAAATGTTACCATGTAAAGAAATCCTTGCCCTGAGCTCTCCCAGAAAGGAATGAGCAGCTTACTTTATGGGAGCTCTCAGTTCTGTTAGCCCAGAGTCCAGCGGGTGTTAGCATCTAGGGTCTTGCATCATGGCGGGACATTGCATGACTTTGCCATTGTATAGTTATTGTACCTCCCATTCCTGGTTGGTTCTAATTTAAGTAACAGATGTGGTACCCTGCTTCCCACCCTCACTTTCGTTAGGGTTAGCAAATGCAGATAATCACATTGGCCCCATAAAGCTGATGGCAGGCATCCTTAGGAGTACGAACCCCACACCACGCTACCTACCAGATTGTTGAACCTGCCCTGTGTTCTGCATCTGGCTTTGGTCACACAGGATGGAGAAAGCCAAGATCCTAGCAGGGGAATGTCTACACTGGACAGCCATGTAGCACTGTGGATCCTTCAGTGGAGACTTGCTTTGGCCATTCTCAGCAGCGAACCAAGCGTGTGCCTCAGCTGCATCTGGAGTAGCTAGGGAGTTGATGTTTGTGAAATCCACTCATGGTACTCAGGAGGACATCACATTGCATTTTCCACAGTAAACACGGCATAGCTGTCATTTGGCTTTCTGTGGCACAGGAGCAAATTTGTTTTGTAATTGTCTCTGAATTCTGCACAAAGGAAGTTGCGTAGATTCCCTTCTCCAGTGGTGTCAGTATTGAATTCCTTTCTTACCTTAAGTTGTATGACTGTTGAAGAAAGTGATGGTCTCTGAAGGACAATTTTCAGTCTCCTCCTTGTGCAATATGTGTGTGTCCATATGTGTATGAGTATGTGTGCTATGTTGTGTGTTTCCATGAGTGTGTGTCCATTTGTGTGTAAGTGTGTGTGTGCCTGTGTGTGCATGAGCGTGTGTGTGTTGTGGTATGTGTGTATATATGACTATGTGTGTCCATTTGTATATGTGTATGGTGTGTATATGTCCATGTGTGTATGTATGCATGAGTATGTATATTATGTTGTGTGTGTGTATACATGAGAGCGTGCTATGTTGTGAATATATATATGCACGAGTGTGTGCATGTCCATTTGTGTATAAGTGTGTGTGTTTGCATGAATGTGTATTATGGTATGTGTGTGTATGCATGAGAGTGTGTGTCCATTTGTATGTAAGTGTGTGTGGTATGTTTTGTGTGTATATGTGTGTATGAATATGTGTGTTGGGTTTTATGTATGACTGTGTGTGTATGCAAGAGCATAGCATAAACTGACTTAGAACAATTCTGTTTTAACAGCAATTATCAAAGTAGTCCCATAGTATCTTAACCTAGCCTTTTAGAATTGCTGCTTAGATTCCTGCTTCTTTGGTTTTGTTTGTTTCCCTATTGCGAGTACTACTGCAGTGATTCTCCTTGTGTCTGTAAACATACCAGCACATATAAAGGGCAAACTTCTGAAAGTCAAGTCAGGTGGCCAGTGTTGAAAGATACCGCCCAAAGATTAGAAAATACTGGTAAGTATTGTGGATGGGGATGTCACAAGGAATGTTCCGTCACTCGCACATGACCCAGTCATAGTGGTCATGAAGTAATGGAAACCCTAAATGCAGATATGAACAAATGACCAAGTTAGGCTAACCAAACAATGCAGTACATTGTGTAGTCTCAACACACCAAAGAAAGCTTTGGGAGAGATTTGAAGCTCCAGCTCTCTGTTGTTGTTTTGTTGTTGTTGTTTCTCTGCGTAGCCTTGGCTGTCCTAGAACTCACCCTGTAGATCAGGCTGGCCCGGAAGGATCCACCTGCCTCAGCCTCCCAAGCACAGCGATTAAAGGCCTGCACCATCACCACAGGCTTCACCTCTTTTTAATAGGTGTGCGGAATCTGTCCATCCTCGAGTACAGTGAGATTGCTTTGTATGTCCTTTGGCACAAACCAGTGCTGTCCTCACAGTATCTGCGTCTTCTCCTTTCTCCTCAGTAACTGCTCATGAAACTCCTTTTTATCCAGAGACATCATGGTTCTGCAGCTAATGTAAACACACCTCAATACAGTAGTTCATGACTGAGCACACACTTGCCATTAGTCAGTTAACCCAGAAAGGATCATGAGGAACAACTCAGTTTAGAGGAAAAAGAGGAAGGTCACACTGTGATGGCAACATCAAGGGAAAGCCATAATTGAAGCAGTTTCATTAAAGAGAATATAATCACTGTCACCCTGGGAGGAGGTAGGTGACTTCTAAGCCAAATACAGCTTTTGTAAATCATTAGAAAAAAAATTGGCCAAGCTTCCTATATATTGTGGGATAAATATGATATTTTCTTCCTCCAAATATTAAATACCATAGGTTTAAAAAAATATTTTAAAAACATTTATTTTATGGAGGTGGGCTCACATGTGACATGGTGGGCTTGTGGAATTCAGAGACAACTTCTGGGGAGTTGTTTATTATCTTCCACCATGTGGGCTCCAAAGATTGAACTTAGGCCATCAATCTTGGCCACATGGGTCTTTGCCTGGTGAACCACTTTGCCAGCCCACCACAGAGGTTTTATGGCACCCAGACACACAGAAATCAAATTTCTTTATGCATTCCAATTCAATCTAATTCAGTACAACTAAACTTTTCCTGGTATATATCCTGGGATCACTCAAAATAAATGTGAGAGATGGCTCAGCGGTTAAGAGCACTGACTGCTCTTCCAGAGGTCCTGAGTTCAATTCCCAGCAACTACATGGTGGCTCACAACCATCTAATGGGATCTGATGCTGTCTTCTGGTGTGTATCTGAAGACAGCAACAGTGTACTCATTTACATAAAAAAAGTGGAAATATTAATATTGGAATTCCCACCCATATCACTACCTGACAGCAACATCACACAGTTATGTCTATTACAATTATCATCTTTTAAATAAAGAAATATCTGTATGCATGAGTAGATGCAGGTAGAGCTGTCAAGATGACTCAACAGGTAAAGACTGCTGCCCCCAAATCTGCTGACCCGCGTTCACTCCCTGGGACCTATATGGTGGAAGGAGAGAAGATCCTCCAATAATTTGTCCGCTGACCTCCACATGTGCACTGTAGCACTTTGCTGCAAACACACAGCACACATAATTAAACAAATTAGCAAATGTTTAAAAAAGAGGCACGTATAAAAATTGGTACCGAGACTGAGAATAATGAGGGATAGTCTTGATTCTAAAGGAAAAGGAGTAGGGGTTTGAATTCAGCAATTCTAATTGCAGCCGGGGGAGTCACTGGGGTTCCCTAATGTGAGAGCTTTAAGAAGTGATCTGTGGAGGGGGTCAGATTTCAGACGCTGTAATCAGGGAGGATTCACCTCCTGTTTCCTAGGTGCCGGGTTTCCTTTGTCTCTCCTCCTATTTCAGCCACCAGGGCTTGGAGAACTGGAAGGGGCAGGAAGAGACACTGAGTCAGGCCTAGGGATTACCTGTAAGGCATGTCAGAGGCAACCGTGAAGCAACTTTCTTCTCAGCATTATAGCTCAGGAACCTGTTCTCTGTGGACAGACTCCCTGAGTTCCCCAGAAAGTGGTACATAGAACAGGGTTCACAGAGCACAGTGCCCCTGAGCCCACACACATATGTACACATTTCTTATTTTCCCGTAGGATTTCAGAAGTGTTCACTGGAATGGAGAAGACAGATCGGGCAGCTTTTGTAGCCAGACATAAGACCAGGTGGGAGATGGCTGACCTGGGACTGGGGCTCTAGAAAGCCTTTGATCTTTGGGAGTTTCCATAAAATACTACACTTGGGGTTAGGGGCTATATCACAGTGACAGAGCAAGGAGTCTGCATGTACCATCTCCCCCACTGTAAAACAGAAAATAAACTAGAGTCAAAATCAAAATCACCAAATGTACAGAACCAGGTGATTTTCAAATAGAATAAAATTTCTCATACCCAACTCTGTGACACACCATGACACATTGCAGCGTCCACGGTGAGATGTTTTTTCTTCTTATTTATTTATTTATTCTCATATTTTTTCCTTCTTTTGTGGGGTTGCAAGGGCAGAGGGTAGATATGGAGGAACGGGGAGACGAGTGGGATTGGGGGTGCATGGTGTGAAATTCACAAAGAATCAACAAAAAGTTAAAAAAAATTTCTTATACCCCATGAACAACAGCAAAAACAAAACAAAAAAAAATCAAATAAACCACAAACATATAACTATATCATCAAGAAACCTGGGGCTTAACTTCTTTCCAGAAAGTGTGTCAATGTCAAGTGAAAACAAGACTCAGGTTTGGGAGTGGGCACGGAGCTCCACTTTCTATCCCACACCTGTCTTCCTCACCTACCTGACCCCTGTAACCTGACAACTGTGTCACATTTCTCCTGACGGCGTTGTGCTGGCATAGAGGGAATCTCACCTTTGTCGATGGACAGATTTAGTCTAAGTTCTGTTCTACTATTTGGTACTTGGGTGGTCTTGAGCAGGGCACACTCTACATAAACTGTTTACTGCTCTGCAAGATCATCCAGACTCAAGGTGTGAGGAGTACTCAGTCCAGTACCTGGGCATGAGGTGTATGCTCAGTACCCGGCGACAGCTCTACTGGGACATCCTGTGACATTTTATGAGGAATGGTGGCTATTTGCCCAATGTCTCACTTATTCTGAGGTTGTTCAGGTTGGGAGGGGCCCCGAGCAACTACAGGAATCACCTTAGCAACATAAAAAAAGGGTCTTAGACTATAGTTTATGTGTTTAGTCATGTGAGTTGTTTTCTTTTCATTGTTCGTTGTTTCAGAAATAGGATCTCTCTAACTAACCTTGGCTGGCCTTGAATTCACTACGTAGACCAGGCTGGTCTCGAACACTTAGAGATACTCCTGCTTCTGCCTTCTGAGCACTGAATTTTTTTGTTTGTTTTGTTTTGTTTGGGGGGTGGGAATTGTTTGTGTGTTTGATTTTTGACAGGGTTTCTCTCTGGACCTCTGGCATCCTGGAACTTATTCTGTAGACCAGGCTGGCCTGGTACTCAAGCGATCTGGCTTCTGGGTGCCGGAACTAAAGGTGTGGTGTGCCACCACGCCATCTTTATACTAACCACAAGGGCCTTATTCTCACAGTTAATAAATCACATGTTTGCCTTTCATGGGTGCTATCCACCACTGAAATTTTGTTATTTTCACTGTGGGCCGGAATCACTCTAGGAAAGGGGCCTATTGTGTAGAGAATTTCAGGTTGATCCAAATCCCACAAAGGAAATAAAGAGACCTGTATGGGAAGAAGCCAGTCTAGAAAATAACGAAGCGTGGGGTTTTCAGGAGAAAGACTGTCCAGGGCACAGATCCCAAGAAACAAAGCAGTTGTCCGTTGAAAATGTCCGGTGAGCCAGGCGAGGTGGCTGCCATTCCTGAGCAACAGTTAAGACTTTGGAGTTTTCTCTTCCTGTAGCGCAGAGGATTTCAAGCCAGGGGGTGATAATCTTTTTTTAGCTTTTGTCCAAATGTTACCTAATGCCACGTAGGCAGGGGACACTCCCAATTGAGCCTATGTTCCTATCAGTGCACCTCTCCTCAGAGGACACTGTAGAAGTCTGAACCATACTGGAGAGTCCCTAAGGCAGCACTTCACAGAGTTCTGGGGCTCTGTTTGTGATTTGTGTGTCCGGGTCCCATGCCTGGTATTCACAAACACAGTTCTACTTCTGCAGTTAACCCGCAAAGGGAAATGATATTTCTGTTCTGTTTGTCCTACTTCTAAACACATTCAGAAAGTCCGCGGTGGCTACCAAAGTGTTTCTTTTTGACTACAAAACAAGGCACCCAGGGGTGCAAGGTACACAGCATGCAAAGTGTCCAGGAGGCCATGATGCCAAATCAAGATGCACCTATGTTAGGTTCCTGATTCAAGGTTGTTCCAGGGACATGATAATACCCCTGACCCCTGACCTTTGGCTCGTCACCTGCTCTCAACTGAAAAAGAGAAATCAGTAATATATACTTCAGAGAATTTGCTGAAGCTTTTCCTGCAACCTGGCTCAGGCCAATGCACTTAATGTACCCTGGGAAGGTTGGCAAAGAGTCAGAAGTGTAGAGAGTTTTTGTTTGTTTGTTTGTTTTGTTTTGGCATCTAATCCAGGACCTCGAAGGCTAAGCATGTATGTGCTCTATTCCCAGTGGGCTCTGAGCATCATGAAGTCCCACTGACACCTTCAACACTGGGCTTTGGTCATTTTGGACTTGTTTGTGAAAACTACTGGTAAGCTCACGAGGTAGCACTCAACCCCCACACCTTCCAGGCAAGGAAGTGGGCTTTGAACTGATGTGGTCTGGATTTCTCTTGCCGTGAGGACCCAGAGATGGATCTGAAAGTGGATTTCTATGGCTTCAGAGACAAGGACAGTAAGTAGCCAGGTGAGATGGGTGGTGTAGACCATCCCATCGGAAGCTCAGGGTTGGGGTAAGGACGTCCCCGGGTGGTTTTCAGACATTTGGACTTCAGTTGGTTTAACCCTTTAAATGAACGGTTACTGCTGAAGCTCCCAGTTGATGATGCAGTGCCAAAACAGCTGGCAATCAGGCTTTGTCAGGTGGTGATGATGAACACAAAGCTCTGCCTCCAGTCTCAGTGTTCATGAATTGTCTGAGCACATACACCAGGGAGCTGGAAACGGCCCCTTCGCAGGCAACACGCTCCAATTTTCTTTAATGACTGGTCTGTGGGCGGAGCTTATTTGGCCAAGTGAAATGTATGTAAAAGAGACACATTCTTGCTAGGATTTTTGCTGTCCACATCCGTGTATGGTAAAACTCCACCCATAGTGCATTTGCATAGCAGGGAAAAAACTGGTATTTCCTATCAGCGAGTGAGTCACATTCCCATTCCTGAGCCTGTCTGTCTGTCTGTGGGATGTGGCCGGCCAGCTAGTTGGACGAATGGACTAGGCTGCAATCCAGCTGCACTTCGAGGGGGCAGGACCTGTCACTCATGGGCCGGGCCCTTTTCTGTTCAGAGAACTCTAAGGTCTGGCTGATGGCCACAGCTGGACCTGGACATGGAACCTTCAGCCCACTCTCCACGGGAAAGGCCAAGGAGGAAGACAGGCCTTGGGTATCTCTGTTGTGGAGGGCCCCTTGGTGCAGCAGGCAGGAGACAGGTACAGAAGTCATGATTCTAGGGGTTGTCTCCCTTCCCAGGTGTCTCTAAACTGCTGTGTCATGTTTCTGATTCCTGGCTACTTTGTCCTAAATGTGAGCCAGGGAAGGCTGGAGGCCATATGGTTACTTTTAAATTAAGTTATAGTTCTCAGGCCCAAGTTGATTGTTCTCAGTTGTTAAATCTTGTTTAATGATAACCAAATTGTTGTCCTTTAATTGTGAAAAAACATAATCTTTTAATTTTCTGCAAAAAAGTAGGAAGCCTTTCTCTTGATGATAATGGCGTGTTTCTAACTAAAGTGGTCTCACCTCACCCACCTTGCTGGACTCTGAAATCGGACTGTGGGCACCTGGTTTAGAAGTGCGGCTGCTTAGCACGTGGTGGCACAGTCTTGGGTGAGCTAGGCAAAGAGCTCAACCATTGTGCTGCGCCCCAGCCCAAGAGTTTCTTAAAACATACGAAGCTGCAGGCTGCCTCACTGCCACAACGGGAAGACATAGCCTCAGCATGTTCCACCTTGTTCCTGCATGACTTAGAACCCTGTATTGATCTGGGCAGATCCCTGTAGTCCTGAGAAACTGGGCAGGAGAAGCCGCAAGGCTCCACAGTCCTGGGGAAACTGATCAGCTATGTCCTGTGAGGAAAGAGGTTTTTGACACCGTGGAGGCAAGGGAGAAACTTTGTAGAAGCTCGTGTAGAGAAAAAGTAAAACTTCAAACCAAGAAAGCCCTAAAACGGGATTCCTTTGATGTATTTCCGATCTGTTATTTCATGGAGCTGTCTTTGGAATGAATTATGCTTTGTGATGAAATAGGGCGAGTTACCCTGTCTGATACACGGACACAGTAAAAAATAAAATAAAATAAGTTTTCTGAAGGAACAGAATGAACTGTAGTTCCCACAAGCCTGAATAGAAACCATGACCTGGGAAATATGAGGATTTGCTTTGTGGGGTGTGTGTGTGTGTGTGTGTGTGTGTGTGTGTGTGTGTGTGTGTGTGTGTGTGTGTGCACATGGATATGCATTCACAACTATAAGTGTGTGTGCATTAGAACATTCAAATGTTCGGTTTAGACTACACTGCTGCTGCTATCAATGCTGAAGGTCTGTTCCTTGACTAGTGTACGTTCTTTGGACATTTTTTCGGCCAAGATTGTCCTGAGCACAAGGAAGTAGGTCAAAATAGGGAATGTTGGATCTACGAAGAGTAAGGAAATAGCCAGGCAGGTGATCAGGTCAGAGGTGAGGAAGAAGTTACTTACTTATATGGAAAGGAGCAAAAGGCCCAGGGACTTCGAGGGGCTGTAAAATTATCTTCTGCTGATTGAAACTCACACTGACGTCTGGCTGCCATGTGGCCGTGTGGTTGAGAGTTGATGGGTTTCTCTGGGCCCGGGGTTAATTCTTGAAGGACTGGATTAGTTACTGGAGGAGCAGGTCATTGTAAAGCTGGGTCTCGCCTGTCTCCTACATGTATGCACTTGCTCTAATACTTTTCACTATGAGTTGAAGCAGCACACATCCCTCCCTGGCTGGTGTTCTGACTCTTCCATCGTATAGAGCATAAACCAAAACAAACTTTCTTTCTGCTCCATGTGCCGCCTAGTTAATTCTTCACAGTCTCGATCTGATTATCAATTTAGGTCACACATAACTCAGAGAATCTCAAGCCTCAGGAGACTAAAGGTTAACTAGATCAGCCATGACTGATAGAGGGGGTTCCTAAGGCTAGATAGCTCAAGTGTCTTCTCCCGGGTCCCAGAGGAAGCTAGGCATGTAGGATTGGGGGTCCATCTTCCAGGAGACGCGTTATGCTACTGATTTGTGACTTTCTTGAGGGAAGGCAAATGGTTGTGGAGAGGGGGCTTGAACACACACCCTAATGTATGTCTTATATGCCAGTATTCAATAAAATCAGAATTCTGGTTCCTAATTCAGGTCCCACCTCTTACTCTTTTCTGTCCCTTCTGGTAGCCACTGAGACCGAGTGGGGTCATCTGTTAACCAGAGTTCGTACAGCTGTTTTTGTTTTTGTTTTAAATTTAATTATATATACATATGTGTGTGTGTCTGTGTGTGTCTGTGTCTGTTAGACCAACTGCCTAAGGAGGCCAGGGAATCCCCTGGAGCTGGAGTTTCAGGCAGTTAGTTGTGAGCTGCCTCCCAGAAGTGCTAGGAACCAGACTCAAGACTTCCGCCAGAGCAGTACAAACTCTTAGCCACTGAGCCATTTCTCTAGCCCCTGTTCCCTAGTATTTAAAGGTCTCTGATGATGAGTGCCGTCCACTGCGAGTGTTATATATAGACAGAGATTCTAAACTGAGAAAGTGAAGTTACAAGTCAAACTTTATTTTTGCAGATTTTTACAGTGAGTGCTAGGGAGTGGCTTTGGATATGCTGGGCAGGTATTTCCTCCGAGCTACATTCATTCCTTGGTCTTCTGAGGCAAGGTATTACTAGATAGCACAGGCTGGTCTTGACTATGCAGTCTTCCTGCCTCCCAAGTGCTGCGTTGACAGGGGTGCCCCACCATAGCCAGTGAGACAGTACTATACATGATTAGTTAGTGTGGCCTCTAAACCCAAAAAGCAAAGGCTCACACAAAGAGGCGTCCACACATGCTCATGCTCTGGAAGTGACACAGGATCTTTGAAACCCTGACTGGCTTTCAAACTCTGGGGCTAACAGCAATATGGGGTAAAAGAACAACCTGAAAAGATGAATTTGTAAAAGGTTCAATTGAGCCTCTGGCCCCAGGCATCCAGGGTACAGTGCCTGTGCTACCGTGAGGAGCAATTCCTGGCATTCCTTGGCTTAGGTGTTACTGTGTCTGTGGACCTGAAGATATTTATCAGCATGCTGTCATCTGATGCCTTTTCTCAGGACGCTGTTCTGCTTCCCGGCCCAGGCCTCTAGGGCAGCTCTGAAGATGAAGAACTAGCTGGTTGGAGCAGAGACTTACTGGGGCAAAGGATTAACTTGCTTAAAGTGACCAGGAAATTAAGGAAATAGAAAGTTGTAGCTGTGTAGGAGGGCATGTGTCTCCAAACAGGAAGGAGAGTGTCCACAAGTCACATTTGAAATTACTCAGATAGGAATGTCTTCAGAATACCTGTACTTAGGAATCCTTTCTAGAAGGTTCTAGAACAGTCATTCTCAACCTGTGGGTTGCCACCCCTTTGGGAGTTAAACAATGTTTCATGGTGTCACATATCAGATATCCTGCATATCTGATATTTATATTCCGATTTATATAACAGTAGCAAAATCACAGTTATAAAATAGCAACCAAATAATTTTATGGTTGGGGTCGCCACAACATGAGGAACTGAATTAAAGAGTCTCAGCATTAGGAAGGTTGAGAAGCACTGCACCTTCTACTTCAACCACATCTACTCTCCGGGAGTCTGAGCAGGCTTGGATGACAAACTCAGCAGAGGCATGTGCCTCCATGGCCTGCTCCTCCCACAAGGAGCAAGGACAGGTGTGAGGGGGGACCAAGGAAGTCTCCACCTCCTGTCTGGGCCCATTGGGCCCAGCCACCACACACGGTCCTACACACACACACACACACACACACACACACACACACTCCACACACACATACACATTCACACACTTACACACGTACACACTCACACACCACACTCATACACACACATTCACACACACACTCAGACATGCTCCATACACATTCACACACTTACACACATACACGCTCACGCACACGCATACACACTCACATACACACACACTCCACACACTCACACACACTCACACACACTCCACACACACATTCCCATGCCCAGTGCCATCCGCTATGTCTTGGCTCAGTTGCTCCGAAGAGCTCAGATATCGCCACTAGGGATTTCCCCAGGGCGAAACCTCCAGCCCTCTGCTAGCCCTGGTGCAGGCTTCTCTTGTGTTTATTTTCTCACCTTGTAAAGAAAATGTAAGGCATTAGTTTTCAGTTGTGAGGGTGTGCAGAGAAAAGAAAGGTGCTTAGAGTGGAAGAATTCCCACTGTATCATCCTTGGCTTGGATGTTTATTCGCTCGTAAACTTGCTTGCTTGTGCGTGCGTGCATACGTGTGTGTGTGTATGTGCGTGCGCGTGCACGCGCGTGCGCGCGTGTGTGTGCTGACAGCTAGAAACATCAAGTCCAGAGTTGTATCTCTTTGAAGGACTACGAAGGAGACACAGATGAGCGACTGTGCTGCTTCGGGCAAACATTTCATGTTTGTTCCTTAGAACGACTCACAGAGCGATTGAGATGTCCTTGACGTGGGACAGAGACTCTGAAAACTGAATGGTCTCTGTTAACTAGTTACAACCAAGCATGTTACAATCAGCATTCCACGATCCGTTACCCTCCAAAAAGCGTATTCTAAAAGACAGTCTGGAACTATTAAATAGTGTCCTAATAACTTTATCTGGACTGTAAATATCTCTTTGTACACTTGACAAAAATTACTAATCCTGGAGTGTTGTGTTCCTGTTCTGTTTGTGCATTGAAGGTGTCTGTTCTTTACTTCATCGATGGGACACTTAGGACAGGAGGGAAAGGTAATAATGTCACATAGTATTGGAGTCAGAGGGTCGAAGACCTCTTCGTAGAACATAGCTGGTTGCAGAGATGCAGGAGGTGTTTAATGCCAAGGCCACAGATGGTGTTTGCACAAGCCCCCCTGTGCTAGTATGCATGTGTCCTAACACAGATCAATGGTGGCTTAATGCTCTGTCTGGTTTGCCTTCTGAGATGGGCGTGTGGAATTTGGCACCAACTTTAGGCTGTCTGGCAAATATGCATTGTGTGTGTTATTGACCTGACCGACTCTACTGATTTTTGCATTGTTCGTATGGGAAATGGGCCCTGAGTTTTAATTTTGGATTTAATTAGGACTGGTTGAGTACTTTTCTCCCAGGCTTTAACACTGTGGCAGCAGGATCTTCTACAGAAAGCTCTGGAAAGCTGATGCAGCATGGAAAAGACATTCACCTGATCTAACCATGGGAAACATTCTAAATTTAGATACATGAGCTCTTTGCATCAACTGAGCCAAGGCATGATGACAGAATGCTTTGGCCTCCAGGACACAGTTATTAGCATACACAAGAAGAAAGACCCTCTTCTGTGCATGTGAGTGGAGGAAAAGAAACTTCACATATAGCTATCACTATGCTATACTACCCAATTATAAAACATATGTGTGTGTGTGTGTGTATGTATGTATGTATGTGTGACCAATACACCTATGTCCCAGTGAAAGCAGTGTAAGATAGAATGGATTAGACAGAATAGTGGAACTGGGGTCCATGTCATGCAGAAGTATACCGTTGTGCAAAGGATTCAGATATCCTTCCATCTGTCCAGTGGGACCCACACAGGGAGAAAATAGTCTGGGTGGTCAAGCACGGGGTATGGGCTTGTGTTGCCAATCAGGTGGCTAGGCCTTAGTCTATTTAGCAATATTTGCAGGAGTCCCAACTACGGGTTAGGTGAAGTGGGAGACTAAACGCCTGAGAAAAGTACAGTAAGTCACTTCAGTATCACAGATGAGGGACAAGGTCCACTCACCTAAGCAAATGCCCCCAGTAGGAAGATTCTGGTGTCTGTCTTGGGTGTGATTTGGTGCTGCCTCTGAGGTCACCTGCTGCAATCTTGTTCCTCTCTAGCCACACTTGGGATGTGTCCTAGAACCTGTGGATATAAATACACAGAGAAGGTTAGCCTCTACTCATTAGCCTCTCAGTTGTGCTTCTGCAGTTGTGAGGTGGCTACTCTGTTTTGGGACTTCTCAAGGAAGAGTCTACAGAGACGGCTCAGATTTGAAAGTATACAAAATGCTAGACCCTTGCAGGGCAATGCTTGCTAGCGATGTGGCAAATGCTTGCCACAGCAGCCCACTGTGTTTTCATCTGCCTTGGTCTTAACCCCACTACAGGAGGGCCTGGTGTCTTCAGTGTCTCGCGAGACAATGGGTTCTTGGATGTCTAAAGCCTTTCCTTAACTTTCTAATGTCTAGTGAGCTTGCCTCTGGTATGTGTTAGGACACTACCATTGATGCATTTTGGCTGTTGGATTTGAAGGTGTTTTGGTTGTTTTTTTTTCTGTTACCTGGGCCTCACTCATGCGATGGAGCTAAGTTTCCTTTCAATGTGATGGATAGCTTCCAACATTTTTATTATGAAAAACAATGCATGTAAATAAACATACATGTAGCTATTCACAATGGTTTAGGAAGAAAATAGATTTGGTACTGGATATTATAAAATTATATACTGGAATCCATGAGACTGGGTCTGGGGCCCGTGTACATACCAACGTTTGTAGATGCTCTAATCACTGATTTTAAAAGGTGCAGCATTTCCCGAGAGCATCCGCCCACTCATACGCTTTGAATCATGTCTAGATTACTCATAGCACATTATGCAAGGTGTATTCTGTGTAAATAGGATTAATTTGCTGGGAGTTTTTTGTTGTTGTTGCTGTTTTGTTTTGTTTTGTTTTGTTTTGTTTTGTTTTGTTTTGTTTTGTTTTGAGACAGGGTTTCTCTGTGTAGCCCTGGCTGTCCTGGAACTCACTCTGTAGACCAGGCTGGCCTCGAACTCAGAAATCCGCCTGTCTCTGCCTCCCAAGTGCTGGGATTAAAGGTGTGCGCCACCACGGCCCAATTTGCTGTTTTATTGAAGGAATCATGAGACAAAAATAGTTTTTACATGTTCAGTACAGACACAATATTTTCTTTTCTCAATATTTCTGGCATGCCATTGATTAAATTCACGAGTGTGGAACCCACAGATTCAGAACCCGTGGCTGAGAGGGCCTACTGTACTTTGTCACTTATGAACCCCAAATCCATACAGTAGGGGCACTGTCATTTTTTCCTTCTCTGCTCTGAGGCAGCCGAGCGCAGAATACACTGTTTCATATCTAGCCTTTTCATATATTTCTTATATATCTGAAATGTGCAGAGGGACAGGAAGAGTTGTATTTTAAAGGGATCTAGTGAATGCATACCCAGCAGCGAGGGGAGAGGAAAGTGAGCAATGGAGGACAACAGGAGACAGCTCCAGGTTGGGCCCAGTTAACAGTGTAGCGTAAACAGATGCAAGGTGAAGTCTGAGATAGCCCGTTCAACCAGTAAGACCAGCCTCAGCACTGACAGAAGTATGCAAAGAAATACAGCCAACCGTAACGTGCACAGACATTCCGCCACTGAGCAGACGGGGATGGCATGTGTCCTTCTGAGGTTCGGTACAGAGCATAGCTACAGTAGGACCTGTATTGTAAAAACAGCATAGGGACTTGCGGAGAACAGGAAAGGAAATATGTGAAACACATTTTCGGACACAAGGTCTCACTGTGTAGCACTGCCTCTGGAATTCACTGCTGAGTGTTGGGATTAAAAGTATGCACCCCCACACCTAGTCTGAAGCAGTTTTTTTCTTTATTTATGGGTATGCGTGTTTGCCTGTATGAATTTATGTGCACTCCCTGCATATAGGAGCTGAGGCCAGAAGAGTGAGTCGAATTCCCTGAAACTGGAGTGTAAGACAGTGGTGAACTATCATGTGGGTGCTGGGAACCAAATCTGGCTCCTCTACAAGAGCAATAACCGTTGAGGCATTTCTTCAGCCTCTGAAAACAGCTTTTCTGATAACCAACATTCCTTTTCTATTGGTTTGTTTTGTTGTTGTTTTGTTTTGCTTGTTTTTCAAGATAAAGTTTCTCTGTGTAACTGCCCTGGCTGTCCTGGAACTCACTTTGTAGACCAGACTGGCCTCGAACTCACAGAGATCCACCTGCCTCTGCCTCCCGAATAGAATACTGAGATTAAAGGTGTGAGCCACCACCAACATTCCTTTTTCTTTTTGCATCCATCCATCCATCTGTCTGTCTGTCTGGTGTATGGGTACATGTATGTGTGTGTCTATGTGTGTAAGTTGGAGGACAACTTCTGAGAGTTGCTTCTTTCCCTCCACCAGGGATTGAACTCATGTCATTGAGTTTGTCAGCAAGCACCTTTACCCACTAAGCCATCTCACTGGCCCGGCCAATGTTCTTCTTACATCAGTTAGGCTGGAACTTACCACCACACTGGTCTTTCCAGTTTTCAAGGACCTTGGTTATGACCTTCGTCAGTTCCCTGTGCTTGTGGTGTTTCTACATTGAACCAAATGTGATGATTGTATTGATTTTTACACTTGTTTTCAAGCACATGAATGCTTCTTTCAGGTGAAATGACAATCACCTGGATGCTGCCACTGTGTACATCTGGTCCTTTAAAGAGTGTCAAACCTTTTGTAACAACCCTGGGACCATCATCCTCACAATGGCTCACACCGTTAACCCCAGGATGATGGACATGCTCTGCCCCATGAGATATCAGGCCTCTTGCTTGGCTTCCTTTCTCAGCTCTTGTCTCTATTCAAAACGAAGTCTGAAAGCGGACTCTTATTTCCAAATCAACTCCGAGTTAGTAGAGTAGGAAACTGGGTAACCAGCCCAATCTCGCCAATTGTCTGACTGTTTCTGAGAAAAGCATCCCCCTAAATACCCTACATTATCTTCAAACCGCCCAACCTTCTGCCCCCGCCTACCAGTGCTGAGATATCGGCATGGACCACCTCACCCAGTGACGTGGCTAATTGTATTTTGATTTATTAAATTCTCTCAAAATATATTTTGATCATAATCATCCTCTTCCAAAACTGATCTTTTTTTTATTTATTGTTCTTCCAAATACTTTGCCGTTTGTCCATTTTGCTATTGTTTTTGCTACTTTTGATTGTTACCCCTGTACCCCCATGACTCTCTCAGCAGTTAGGTGACAGGAATCAAAGACACCTGATAGGATGCCATCATGGTCATCTTACTAGCTGTAATCAGAGGCAAAAATGTTGGAATGGAAATTTATCAGGTTTGATAATATGGGGCTGAATTCTTCATAACATTGGGCATCTAGAAAAATTAAACGAATTTTCATTAGAAATCACTGAGAGCCAGACATTCATACAGCTGCTAATAAAGGACATTTATGTTCTCGACGAGCTCCAGTTTATCCCCAGACACTGGCATACACAGAACCAGTAAGATGAATGAACGTTCTGCTGGCTGTATGTGGAAAGCCATATCTGATTCCAGAGGAACAGGGTTCTCCCAAGATGCAAAGGCTTTTAGAGAGAAGGGGGTGTTTGAAGTAATCTTAAAAGAATGCTAATAATAACACTAAGTTGGCTGTTTCAAAGAGTCTCTTTATTGTTGTAGTTGATGCCCAGTAAGAGCCATGACACTTTCCGATGAGAAAAGGAGCCAGTTGACGTGTGCATGCTCCCATCTCCTCCAGGCGTGCTTTTGGTTAAAAAGAAACTTGCCTTTCTCTTCGTGCTGCTGCCTGGCCACCTGCCACTTTGCAGTACATGGGTCTGGATTTTTCATAAATGACATTTCCTATTACCTTAGGTTTAATTAAAGAGAGATGTGCTTTCTGGTTACCCTGTAATTGACAGTGTAGCCGACCCTTTAACTCTGAGTTCCTGCCCTGCAGCTCCTATCTCTCACAGTTACTTAACTGTCTGTACACTTAGGCTAGCAGCTGCTTCAGTAGTTGTTACTTATTTATTGCAGTGATGGGGGTCAAACTTGGACTTTTGCATGCTAGGCAGGTGCTTGGCACCTCCCCCACCCCCATCCTGAGGAAATTGTGGGTGAACGGGAGAAGAATGTGGCTAAATCATCACTCCTGGATTCATTTGGCTAGAAAGGTCATACTTCTTATGTTGGATTTTCCCAAACCCAGCACAATAATAATTCCCCATCTACTTGATGGTGCATTTGAAATGAGTCTTTGAAATGGGCATAGAGCTTTGCCTTATTGGCTTTATCTTCTCCCAGCCAATTAACTTGCTGACCTCCTGCCAAGGTTTGTCCATTTAAAAAGGATTGCCTTAAACATTCATTAAGAAAGCATATAGCAAGTGAATGTTTAGGCAGAGGCATGAAGGCTAAGGTTTGGAGCCAGGCACCCATTCGCTCAGGGCTTATCACTTGGAAAACAGGAGTACTGCTGGCTTTGCTCTGAGACCAGGAGTCCTTGGTCTCTCTTATGTGCAGCCCTCGTGATAGAATAGTTTTGATTTTTCACAAGAAAGCTTGGAAGTCGGGTACAGTGGCTCACGCCTATAAATCCAGGCATCGGGAGGCAGAGGCAAGCACATTAGAAGTTCACAGCTAGCTTAGGCGACACAGAGTTCCAGATCACTCAGGACCGCACACTGAGGCTCCGAGTTTTTTTTGTTTTGTTTTGTTTTGTTTTTGTTGTTGTTTTTCGAGACAGGGTTTCTCTGTGTAGCGCTGTCTCTCCTGGAACTCACTCTGTAGACCAGGCTGGCCTCAAACTCAGAAATCCACCTGTCTCTGCCTCCCAAGTGCTGGGATTAAAGGCGTGCGCCACCACTGCCTGGCTGAGGCTCTGTTTTTAAGAAAGAAAGGAGGAAGGAAGGGAAAGAAGGAAGAAGAAAGGGAGGGATGAAAAAGAGAGCTGTGATCTCTCCATACAATGCAGACAATTATTTATCATGCCTTTTCCATTCCTAAAGATGGAGGACCTTGTACTTTGAAAAATAATATGTAGAATCAATCAATATATATTGAGACCAGGCTGGTCACAAGCTCAGAGAGATCTGCCTACCTCTACCTTCTGAGTGCTGGGATTAAAGATGTACATCACCACTTCCCAGCTATGAAACATATTTTAAGCTTCCATATCTGTGCTTGGAAAAGATAGTGAAAGATCTTCAAGATGTATGGTGTAAAGAAACAGTTTTGCTCTTTGAACACAGGGCAGTCACATGAATTCTGACATAGATGCTCACCCAGTTGTCTGGTCCCCAAGACACTGATCTTGTGAGCTACGAGATTAAACACTTGCAGACCGTCCTTCCATTGACATAAAAGCAATCTATGTGTATACATCCCACCAAAAGAAATCACTAAACTGTGCAAATAATGACATCGTATTTTCATCTTTTGCCTAATTAGCAAGTGTGAATAGTAATGTGACGGATTATGCCACTTCACTGGGAAGGGGAGCTTGTGTTTCTCTTTCCATGGTTCTCAAGAGCAATCCTGGCTTGTGCCTCCAAATCCAGTGTAAGGCTGTCAGGCAATATTTCTGTGTATTCCTTACCAGACACCCCATGCCTTTCTGTTTGCTCTGCCGAAAGGAGATGGGTGCGATTGCCAGATTTCTGTGAGAATTACGGGGTTTTCAGATCATCATGGAGAAAATTACTGAGATTCAGTGTCACCAGGAAAAAGCATACTCTTAATTTGCCTGTAATTTTTCCTTTAATGGGTACTTTGGCTCCATTTTCAAAGCACATCCAAAGCTTTCTTTCCCAATTTGGCATCAAAATTATTTCTTTAAATGCCTTTAATTTTAGGATTATTTTCTCCTTTGATTGACATAAAGTGTATCATTCCCGAAGGGAAAATATCAACACGTATTTGAATATGGGACTTAATAATACTGAGTTTGAAATCACCTACCTAGGATTGAAGGTTAGTAGTTGTAAATACTAGGGAAAACCATTCCGTATAACCAGAACGCTATGGGAATTTTGAGATTTTTGGATCATGAGTGCTAATTTCAGTTCTCAGTATAACTTTATTACTTCTCACTAAGAAAATGAAGAATAGGAGTGATCATATTGTACTCATGGGTCCTCTAACGTCTTCCCCTGGGCACAGTTTATCCTAGCTCAGTGTGTTGCTTTGGGCTTCAATATGTTCAAACGAAGGTGATTTCATTCTAGTCTAACCCAGCCTTCTATACCATAAAATAGGCCCTATTGAGAGCTTCGTGTACTCACCCCCATTTTAAGCTGATCATAGGAAACACAGAAAGACCAAGCCCCATGGAGATGCTCATTAGACCTGGACCTCTTGTGGGAGGAGCTTAAGACAAACTAACATTCCCATACCCACAAATGCTACCAGAGTAAAGGGGGCCTCCTGCCTCCTCGCTTCTCTCCACGTGATCAACACCCTTTCTCTGCAGATGGCAATCTGCTTGGCGAATGTAATCAGATGATGACAATTAGCAGGAAAACACTTAGTAATTCCAGTACCCAGACTAGGAGCCAGGAGGGCTCAGAACTAAACTAGGCTGGTCCTGCTTCTGACTCACTGTGTGGCCTTACCTCTTAGATGGTTTTTGACAATGGTCATCATACATACTACAGAAACGTTCATATTGCATGTATAGCTGAGTAATGTCTGAAGTTTCTTTCAACTCTAAAATGTCTCTTCTAAGCAATCAATTATAAAAATAATGTGTTATTGGCTAGAAAGATGGCTCAACAGCTAAGAACACTAGTTAATTTTCCAGAGGACCCAGGTTTGAATCCCATCACCTACCTGCCTCACAGCCATATTTAACTTCAGTTCCAGAGGATCTGATCTTACTCCTAGTCTCTTCAGGCACCAGATATGCAGTCAAAGCACCCATGTATGTACACACACACACACACACACACACACACTCACAAGATTGTGTTCTTACTGCCATGTTCTAAGGAGCTGTACCGGCACCAAACAAGCTATCTTGTCACTGATGAGAATAAAATACTAAGGTCACATTCTACCCAAAATGGATATGGCAATTCTAGATGCATTCCAGCCAAACTAAGTTAGCTGTTAAGAAGTAGCAGGTTTGGGCTAGAGAGATGGTTCAGTAGTTAAGAGTACTCACTGTTCTTCCAAGGTTCTGAGTTCAATTCCCAGCACCCACATGGCAGTGCCTCATGACTGTCTTAGTCCATCTTCTGGTATGCAGATAGATGTCCATGCAGAAAAGTACCCATATCTATATAAATACATAAAGAAATAAATCTTAAAAAGAAGTAGCAGGTTTGAAGTCTGGCTATGTCAGTGCATGCCTTTAATCCCAGCACTTGTTAGGCAGAGACAGAGTGAGTTGTAGGACAGTCAGGCTACACAGAGAAACAAGAAACAAAAGTAGCAGATTTGTTTAAATGATTAGCTCTCAGCTTTTATAGGTTTCCTTCAAGGTGGTGGTGGCACTTATAGAATGTCTGCAGAGGTCCACTGTCACACATACAAGTGATCCCTGCCAAATAAAACATTACAGAGGTCTTTTTTACCCTTATGAGTTACTTGCCTGGAGGCAAAGTTCTTTTTTTTCTAAATGCATATTAGAATAAGTCTTCTTTGAAAAGTCTTAATGAAAAGAAAGAACAAGAGGACAGCACCCACCCCAGTTCTCTGGCCTCTGCAGTCTGAGAAGGAAGACTCCAGACTGTTAGCACCATGTCAAAGGACTCCTACAGCATAAAGGCAATGTCCTGCTCCACAGACACTCAGCTCATCGCTATTTATGGAGAGCAGGCTTTGAGAATAAAAGGCTATTAAGGAATTAATTAATGCTCGAGGAGTTGTTTGAACAACACTACATCTACACATAAGAACTTGGGGTTTTACATATGAAATGTCTCTTCAGTTTGCCCAACTCAGAAAGGAGAAGAGTTTTGTTTAGAGACTGACCAGGTGCCCTGTGGCTCCTGGAGAGACCAGATGCTTTATTAATATTTGCAAAATGTGAGTACAGCAGATCTTTAAATAATGGACATCAGCGTCTTTTAGGAGGTAAAATAGATCTTTACTGTTTTGCCTTCACTGTGAGTTTTCAGTCTTCCTTCATGGGGCACTCAGCCAGATGACATGGCAGAATCTATCCTGTCTTATTCTCTTTTTCAATCCAGTAGTGGTTCCATAGAAGAGGCTCTTTGCTACTCTCAGTGTGTAATTTACTGCTGAAGGAATTGAGACATCTCATGGCCTATCTCAATTTGAGATCAGGAATAAGATTCCCAAACATAGAAATGTACGATCTGGGCAGATACCAGGTGTGGTGAATTTTCTAGCATAGTGTCTGTATTGGTTCTTTTGCACACATGTGACCAAACTATCTGGCAGAAGCTAAAGGGGAAAAAGATTTGTTCTTGTTCACAATTTCAGAGGGATCATGCCAGGGTCGCTTGGTCTCATGCGTTTGTGCAGAACATCATGATGGTAGGAGAGTGTGGAGAAACAGGCTTTTACTTCTTAGTGGACAGGAAGTCCAGAGAAGTGCCAGTCCTGGAAAACAGGGTAAGATCTCAAGGGCATGCCCTTCCAGCTGGGCCTCACATCCTAGATCACCACTCTCAATTTGTACCACCATACTATGTTCTATCAAGGGATTAATTCATTAAATCAGAGCACTTGTAGTCTCTGGAAATGCCTTCCCAGACACATTAGACACTTGTTCCACTGTTAGTAAGCATCTATTAATCCAATCAGGTTGACTTCAGAATGAACCACCACTGTGCCAATGACTTAGAAATGCATCCATCAACTCCAACCCCGTAAACCATGTGCTAATGATTCATAGTCCAAATATTACTAATTACTAACTGTGTACACACATTGGATGAACTGAAAACTGCCTGATGCTTACTTTTATACTGATCCAGTATTGTTGGATAACTTTTGAGAATAATGAACGCTTTTTACTTTTTGTCAGTTAAGTGCTATTGATTTCTTATTTTAACAATTTGAATCTAGTTTTCTAAACTCTATTAGCTTTCTAGTGTATCTTTTATAATCTCTCTTCTACCTTTCTAAAGAATAGGATTTGGAGAACATTTGACAATGTGCCTAAGGCAGGAAAACTGTCTTGCTCCTAAGTTGAAGATTTCATATTGCTTAGATGGAGTTCAAATCTGCAGTGTGAGTATCTAGGAATCTCAGTGTGTACGTAGGTTAGTCTGTATTTGAGGACATAATTCCCTAGTGAATATGGTTCCCAGTGAAGCCATCATTTTGTGGAAATCTATTTTGCAAGTGACAGAAATATGTGATTTATTTTTTAAATGTGAAATGTATATGCATAATGTTTTTGTCTATGTGGTGGCTATTTTGCTTGCCAACTTGGAAACATCTAAAATTAACTAAAAACCCAACTTACTGGGCACACCTGTGATGGATAATTCAATTCATTGAGATAGGAATATTCACCTTAAATCTAGATCATTTCATGTAGTGAAAGTTTTGGTTTCTTTAAAAACATGCAGGTTTGGGATATGGGGCTGCTTCAGAGTGTCCACAGCAGCTGACTATGATTTGCCTCGTGCTCTAGCAGGGGCATGGTTTTTCTAGTGGCAGATAGTTTCTGTGATTGTGTGATGTGTGTAATTCTAGGGCACTTTTCAGAGAATATATAAATTCTAGGACTCCAAGAAGTGAGGTGGTTGTTGGTTATTGGTTGGTTGCTCTTGGTCATTGTTAAGTAGTCAAACAACAAGATGAAATTAGATATCCTGAAACCGAGAAGATCAAACTTGCTCCAAGGAACTCAAAACTCCTAATTAGCAGGAAGTAGTCTAACAACATCATCCCGTCCTCGCTATCCCTTTTTTCCTCTTCCATCTAGTGCTAGGGGGTTGAAAGGAAGGAAAAAGGGTAGAAGAAAAGAACCCACAAAGTAGTAAAAGGCAGGTTACAGATCGACCCTAAATCTGAGTAACACCTCATGACAGCCTATATAAAGGACAAGGAAGAGAGAAGCAGTTTCTCTTTGCCTGCTTGCTCCTACTCTCTCTGGAAAGTCCATTCCTTCACTGGCATTAGAGCTTCTCTCATCTGGATTTCCGTGTGCACTGAAGACCAGCTGGGACACCCAGCCTCATGGAATGAACAACTGCTGGATTCTTAGATCTTCCATTGGTAGACAGCCTTTGTTGGACCAGTTGGACCACACCCTGTAAGCCACTCTAATAAATTCCCCTTTTAATAGATTCATTCTATCAGTTCTATTTCTCTATAGAACCCTGATTGAGTCTATAGTGTCTCAAAAAAAAAAAAAAAATCACTATATATGGAGGAGCACAGCAGTTCTAGTGGCTGGGCTTCCAGCACAAGCCTCTTGATCTCAAATTAGTGAGTTCTCTAAGATCTTTTTTTTTTTTTTTTTT
>CM052714.1:61620633-61753797 GCA_028551405.1 Uromys caudimaculatus
GGTGTGGAGTACTCTTGGTTTTTGTTCTTTATGTTCTTACCCTTGCCTTTTGCCATCTTGTTGACTCTGATGTTAGCTGATCTTACTCTGTCCGGTTGTGGCTTGCCCCTCCTGCAGATCTCTGTGTCAGTACTCCCTGAAGACCAGCTCTCTCTGAGAGGTGTTTGGGTTTGGGGAGCTGTCCCTCAGGGTTCGCTCTGGGGTGCAGAATGGAATCAGAAGGATCTTGTCCCCAGCTGTCCCTTGTTTCCTATGCCCCAAAGGTTCTGTAAAGGTCTCTCTCGATCCAGAAGTGGTGGTTTTGCCTGTGGTCAAAGGTGTGTCAGCACTCCTGGGATTCTCTGTTCACATGGAGCCTTGTGGCCCAGGCTGAGGTCCCCAGGCACCGGTGTAAATCGGAAAGTTCACAGTTCTTCTGTCCCCGGGTTCTCAGGCCCCGGATCCCTGCAGATCCGGGCGGGTCTGGGCGAGAGGTGCTGCTCCCCTCAACCCCACTCACGGCCCTTCCAAGTTCCTGTGAGGTTACTTTTCTACGGCGCTTGTTGGCTACGGACTCCTGGCGTCCCAGGCAGAGGTTTCCCCCTTTCTATGGCGCTCGTTGGCTACCGACTCCTGGTGTCCCAGGCAGAGGTTTTCCTCTCTAAGATCTTAAAAAAATAAATAGTAAAAGGAAATGAGCTGACTGCATTAACTATCCTTTGCTGTTTTACTATTAATTTTATTTTACATATTCACACATGCTTAATCTAATATGAAAGTATAGTCAGTTCTCGTTATTAGAGCAGTTTCATTTTATTCTATATAGTAGTGTACCAATTCCTTTTCTCATTGCTGTGACCAAATACCTGGCAAAAGCAAGTTAGGAAAGAAAGAAAGAAAGACAGAAAGAAAGAAAGGAAGGAAGGAAGGAAGGAAGGAAGGAAGGAAGGAAGGAAGGAAGGAAGGAAGGAAGGAAGAAAAGTTTCGCTTTGGTTCACGGTTTGAGGGTATAGTCTCTATCGTGGTGGGAAAGGCGTGGTGTAGGAGCATGAGTGGTCCATAGTCAGAAAGTAGAGAGAGAAGAACATGAGTGCTCTCTTTGCTCTTTCCTTTTTGTTTACTTTAGGGCTCCTGCGCCATGAGATGGGGCTGTCCACATGTAGATTGTGTCTTCCCTCTTCATCCAACCTCGTTCAGAAACACCATCGCAGACGTGTGGAGAGTAAATTCTAGGGGATTCTAGATTCTGTCAAGCTGACGATATTAATTATCAGATTGAGTTAGAGAATATTGACCTTGAGAGAATACAAACTTTCTCTAATATTAGGTTTCTGCTCACAGTATTCTTGCCGGCTAATTAACACAGAGCACTGCTTTTGTATGTATGTGTGTGTTTCTATTTAAAGACACCTTTTGTAATGAATGCCATCCAGTCCGGTGTACGGAGGTTAGCAACCAACTGCACTGTAATTCACACTTGAATGACGCTAATCCAACATTCATGTTTTCTCTGTAAGCACATCACAGCCTCCTGTGTACTTAAGAACACTAGATAGCCCTTCTACACTCTGCTCAAGGGCAAATTTAAACAGCAAATCATCACAAAGAAACATGAGACACTAAATAGACCACAAAAAGAACGCTTCCTCAGACAGAACCGGGAAGGCGGAGTGCTGTTGAGTTGAACTGCAGTAGAAGAGCCCAGATTGTCTGATGCTCTGTTGAGTTCTGTGGATATTGATGTGGGGGTTGCATATAAAGTTGAGCAAGTAGGAAAACTTAGAACATCTGCACATATTACATCGGATTGTTTTCTGTATCTTCTTTTTTCTTCATTAAGAAGTCTTTGCAGATGAGATCAATGTTCCGAGTTGGATTGACTTCCAACCTCTTTGCAATTTTATTAAAGACAGAAATTTCAAAATATTAATTAATCTCCTTTATGGACAGGCTATGGTAGGGCCCTAACAGTTGCTTCTCCACTTTTATTTTGGTTTTTGTTACTGTTTGTCTTGAGATAGGGTTTCACTATATCGTCCTAGCTGTCCTGGAACTCACTATATAGACCTGGCTGGCATCAAACTCAGTGCTCTCCCTGCCTCTGCCTTTTGAGTACTAAACTTACAGGTATGTGCTACTACACTTCTCTACATTATTAGTTGTTTGTTTTGTTTTGTTTTTTCTGTTTTTAATATTCCTTTTAAAACTGAACTTCCTTATTCCCGCCCCTTGTGGAAGGGACAAGGTTAAGATGGGTTATGGCTGAGGGCCAATTGCTGCCCCAGACTTGGCCACCTCTCTTTCTGCCCAGGGCTACTAAGATTGTGGAAGAAGAGTTTAATTTACTTTGTAAATTCTAATGCTTGATGCTGTTGATTTTGCTGTTATTTAGAGAAGTTGATGGAACTAGGATATAAGAGCATTAGAAACATTAGTTCGATGTCCTTCTGCATGCTGTTAGTATAGTCAGAGTGGGAAGCAGCGAGTGGAAAGGTGATTTGGGTGTGTTTGTCCATCACTGGTTGTATGGATACTGAATGAAACACAGGAGCAAGGTTGGGTGATGGTGAAGCTTTACTGTCCTTTATAAAAGAAAGGAAAAAGACAAAACATTCCATCTTGTTCTGCCCACTGGAGAACATTTGGTATTTTCAAATAAACAAACAAACCCCCAAAGGGACTCCTGAAGAAATCTGGGTTAGAGGTATTTTAAAACTTTTATTTTATTAAGTGGGGGGGCGGGGGGAGGGAGAGGGAGAGGGAGAGAGAGAGACTACATAAATATGGAGATCAGAGGACATCTTGGTGGGAATTGGATCTTCCCACATTGTTTTGAGGCAGAGTCTTTTACTGTTTCTGTTGTCGTGCCCTGTGCTGGCCTGTGAGCATCCTGTTGCTTATGGGGCCCTCCTCCATCTCAGAATAGGAAAGCCAGGATTAGAGCTGCCTGCCACAGTATCAGGGCCTTTGCTTTTACCTGGATTCTGGGGATCAGGTTGTCGAGCTTATGGAGCAAGTGCCTTTACATACTGAGCCAGTCCCCTAACCCCCATAAGTTTAGTTTATTTTTATTTTTTTACTTTATGTTTATGGATGTTTTGCCGACATGCATGTCTATGCACCAAGTGCATGCCTGGTACCCATGGAGGTCCAAAAGGATGTCATATCTCTTAGTTGTAAGAGATTGTAATTGTCTGAATTACAGATAGTTGTGAGCTGCCACGTGGGTGCTGGGAATTGAATCCAGCTCCGGAAGAGCAGTCAGAGCTTGTACCACAGAGCCATGTCTTTAGCCTTGCCCCATCCCTCAAGCTTTTAAACCAACATTAAAATGTTTATACTTTTAGGATGTCATTTCTAGGTTGAATTTTTAAATGATAAAGTCTCACTGTGTTGCTTAGGCTGGCCTCAAACGCACAATATGCCCTAACTTGTGGCCTCTGATCTTCCACCTAGGATGACAAGTATGTGCTGACATGGGTGTTCATGTAGGTAGAAAAGTGTTCGTTTTTTTTTCCCAGCCAGGTCTTAATTGTAACGTGATGGGAAGATGGCAGCTTTTCAGTGATTTATCCATGTCAGTTCTTAGGCTAGATATGTCAGTCCAGATAATGGCATTCTCTAAACTGCTGATCAGCTCTCTCAGATGTCTCTGAAGTGGACCCTACCATGGCTCTGGAATCAGTGGCTTGGTGGCAGTCACCCTGTAAGTGGGATATCTATAGTCCAGGAGATGCTATTCGGCAGAACTCGTGAGAAGGATACAGGCAGCCGCCAGCCAGATCTTTCCATGTCTTCTCTCTGACTTGCCTGAGCAAGCATCAGAGGCAAAAGGCACATCCACAGGACACCAGTAGTACTGATGGTTGTCTAGGGAAGTTTCCTCTTGCATCCGAAAGCAGACCCACTGGCTGCTTGTCCACCCTATGAACACACCTTCTGTTCTGTGAGCCTGGTACTGACTATTCGTCACTGCTCTGAGAAGCTGTCTTGGGTAAGATGCTTTAGACTGTATCGATGCTGCCTCTTGACCTCTGAGTAAAACTAGTGAGGAGAAGCAGGGTTTCCATAAGGCTTTGAGATGGGCTGTAATGATGGAGAATTCTCAGGACAGCAGTGGCGTAAAAGGTGAGGCTGACTACTGACTTCCAGAAAAATCTTCATTTTATTAAATGAATGGAGGTGGGTAGGATTACCCTCAGAAGTCAAACACATGGCACTCTTGTGTTTATGCTCACTTTCGGGGGGGGGGGACTGTAGTTCAAGAAGCAGGAATTTTGAAGTTGCACAGATCTGGTCTTGAATACACTCTGAGCTTGATGACTTAAGAGAAAGCTCTTTAATCCCACTGACCTTTGTCTGTGAAAGGTCCAAAAATAGCACAGAGCTTGTGGTGTTGTGTGGGTGAGAGAGGCATCTGGCAGGTTGCAGACCCACAGTAGACATAGGCTAAGTGAAACTCCCTTTGATTTACTGTCCTTCCCCCATTTGATGGGCGTGCCAGGACTCTGCTCTGGATGCTGTGTTAGGCAATGAGGAAGGAGGGTTGGAAGAGAAGTTTATGGTTTAGTGGGGACTGCAAATAAACAGGTTGTTCAGAGGGACCGGAAGAGGTTCTGTGATAAAGCAAGAAGCTGGTGACATGTGAGCAGTCAGAAGAGCCCCCTAAGCCACACTGTGGAGTCAGAGACCATTTCCACAGAAAAGAAATATTTACACGGAGTTATGACAGACAAGTTCAACAGATGAAGCATACAGACATCTAAACACACAGCAAAACATATTTGAACACTTGAAGGAGAAGCCATGGATCTCTACTGGGAGTGACGAAAGCCCAAGGGACTTGTATTATTTAGTTAACCTCATTGCTGTGACCAAATCTGTGAGCAAACGAAGGAGAGATTTAGTTTGGTTTATTGGTTGAACAGGTATAGTCTGTACTTGCTTGGTCCCAGCACTTGGGCAGAATATGGTGGCAGGGACCTGCAGCAGAGGATATTGCTTACTACATGGTAGACAAGCAGAGAAGAATGTTTGTATTGGGCTTGCTTTAAAAGAATTCTTTATGTCACCAGGCTTTTGCCAATCACATTTAGGATGGGTTTCTAGTGAGTCCTCGCTGGAGTCATGCTCGAGAGCATAGCCAGAAGTGTGTCTCATCAATTTCCCAGGTGATTCTGAGTCTAGCCAGGCAGACAGCGAACACGAACCACTAAGAACCCATGCACAGCTTTAACACGATGGATTGACTTCATGACATGGCATGAAGAGACAGGAACAGAAGTAGGGGGATATAGGACAACTTAGACTTTCCATTGAGACAAGAGTTTTAGAAAATGGACAACATGATCAGATTCATTTTTAGAAAAGCCACTGGCTCAGGTAGAATGGGCTAGAAGTGGGGAATGGTACAGCATGTTGCCGTCATTGCTAAGATGGACCATGAAGGCTTGACTCAGGAAGAAGTCATGAGAAGTGCAGAGTAGAGAGAAGCAGGTGGGCCTTCCGTGCGCCAAGAATCCCAGTTTCTGGAGTCAATAACAGGATTTGATGAGTAAAAGGGGAAAAGAGGTTCTCGACGGCTCTTTTCTTTCCCATGTGGTCCTCAAGGTGGCAAGAGAAGAAGAAGGTTTTGGGTACTATGTTTGAGATGCTATATGACATTCACCGTCATTAGGGCGTTAAACAATATACATTAAGGCTCAGAAGAGACAAGAGCAAGAAGATTAATTTTGATTCTTGTCCACATAGATTGGTTGAAGCTGAGGGAGGAAATGAGAGAGATGATGAGGGGCAGAAGGTGGAGCAGGCCTGGGGCACAGAACAGTCCCTGCACAGTGGCTAAGACCAGGATGTCAGCCTCTCTCTCTCTCTCTCTCTCTCTCTCTCTGTCTGTCTGTCTCTTTCTATCTCTTTGTATGTATGTGTCCGTTTGTCTGTCGGTCTGTACACATGTGACACAGTGTTCATGTTGAAGTCAGAGGATAACTTTTGGAGTCATTCTTTCCTGTCACCCTATGAGATCTGGAGGCTGAACCGAGGTCCTCGGGCACCTCATCACTTTTGATGAGTTTATATTGATCAGCAAGTATATTTGTTACTTTGCTTTTTACTGCAACAAAAGCAACTTAAAGGAGGGATTTGTTTTTGTTCAGTCTGACAGGAAGTCCATTGTGGTGAGGAGAGCATGGTGCAGGGAGGGCGTAGGCGATGGTCACGCTGCACTGGCAGTCAGGGAGCAGGATGTATAGATGCCACAGGCAGCTCACACTGTCCTTTCCATTCTGGGACCCAGCTCACAGAATCGTTCTGCCCACACCTAGAATGAATGCTTTCGTTTCCACTCACGTGATCTAGAAGACTCCTCATAGACATGCCAAGGGGTTTGTAGTAGAATCCAAGGTGATTCTAAATCCTGTCAAGTTGACAGTTAATATAAACCATCACAGCAAGTGAGGAGAGCCAGAAATAGAGGGCTTTCCATATTTTTATTAGATAATAACACACAAAAATGTAATGTAGGTCTTTTACATGCCTTTTAAAAATGAGGAAGGGGACTTAGTAGGGACAAAATATTCTGAGAAATTAAGACATCCTGAGAAGAAATGGTTTCCAGAACTCAAGGCCAAAGAACACCAAAAGTGATGTCAAAGAGCTGAGGGACACACAATGGAACATTACTCTGGAGAATTTTGAAATTGCTCTCTCTCAGGACATAGGGTTGGAGACCCAGACATACTTCATGCATTTCTGACTTTCTTATAGTAGAACAAGAAGACTTCTGTTGTGCTGATGAAGACAGCTATTTGGAATAACACTGTCTTTCAGAGACATAGAAGATGCTTTAATTAAAACTGATGTGGGTTAGCAGAAAGCATGCAGCAATCACAATTAACATTTAGGATGCTTGCCAGTGTGTCCAGCTCTCAGTCTTGCTAGGGTTTCCTACACAATAGCAGGGAGAACAGGTCCTCTGTATCCACAGAGGAGCCTTCTGCTGGTATCCTGTTTAAGTACAGTTCAGGGAGCCTATGCTACAGTTCCTACATCAAGGAAGGCAACCCCAAAATAATCTAAAATGCATACGGAAACCACACTCTGTCTTAGAAAAATATACTCATTATTTTAAAATTGCATTGCTATTTGAGACAGTGTATTTAAAGCAGTTTCTGCAGAGGAAATTGGTTCAGACTTAATGATCTATATCTTATGGAAAGCAAAGAATAGACATTGAATATCAGGTCCAACAACACACACTGTAACTTCTTAGCAAGATAAAGTCAGGCTAGGAGGACCTGCATTACCTGGGGCCCAAATTCCCAGCTCTGCCTCAGCTGTCCAGTTCATGGTATCTCAGCATAAAGAGCCTTAAAAGCTTGCTAATTTATACTGAGTGCTTTGACGGTGGAATTGGAGATTAATAAAGAGGTTGGAAATGGGCTAGTGCTGCATTCATTAGTTCCAGTACTGGAAAGACTGCACACTTTCTTTTTTTAAAAAAATGTTACTTTATTTTTTTACGTGTGTGTGTGTGTATGTGTGTGTGTGTGAGTGTGTGTGTGGGGGTATGTTGATGTGTGTCTGTGTATGTGTATGGGTATGTTGGGGTGTGTGTGTGTGTGTCTGTGTGTCTGTGTGGGTATGTTGGGGTGTGTGTGTGTGTGTCTGTGTGGGTATGTTGGGGTGTGTGTGTGTGTGTCTGTGTGGGTATGTTGGGGTGTGTGTGTGTGTGTGTCTGTGTGGGTATGTTGGTGTATGTGTGTGTGTGTGTGTGAGTGTGTGTGTGTCTGTGTGTGTATGTTGGAGTGTGTGTGTTAATGTGTGTGTCTGTGTGTGTCTGTGTGTATGTTGGTGTGTGTGTGTGAGTGTATGTGTCTGTGTGTATGTTGGTGTGTGTGTGTGAGTGTGTCTGTGTGTATGTTGGTGTGTGTGTATGTGAGTGTGTGTCTGTGTGTGTATGTTGGTGTGTGTGTGTGCGCGCACGCATTCATGCTTTGAGTGAGAGTATGTGCCCCGGAGTATGTGGATGCTTACGGAGGCCAAAGGTGTTTGGAGAGCCTGGAGCCGGAGTGACAGCCCACTGTGAGCTGCTTGAGCTGGGTCCTGGGAACTGAACTCTGGGCCCCCGGAAGAGCAGTAATAGGCTTCTAACTGCTGAGTCATCTCTGCAGCCTGAGGTGCAAGCTTTCTTAATTTCAGGTGGCTCAGGATCCCTTAAATGGAGCTGTGTGCTTCTTAGCATTTTATAGAAAAATTATGCTCTTCTTGTCATTTTGTTTATTTATTTGTTTGTTTGTTTTGTGGTTAGCAAGAGAAACTTTTTTTTTTTCGAGACAGGGTTTCTCTGTGTACTCCTGGCTGTCCTGGAACTCACTCTGTAAACCAGGCTGGCCTCAAACTCAGAAATCCGCCTGTCTCTGCCTCCCAAGTGCTGGGATTAAAGGCGTGCACCACCACTGCCCGGCGCAAGAGAAACTTTTATGTTATGTTGTTTGAAGAAAATGCTTGAGTTTCAGAAGAATGTGTTCTGATCCTGAGGGTCGCTTTCATCATAGTTGATATTATCAGGTTTTATGAAGAGCTATCAATACTCACTTTAAAGTTTTTAGTTTTCAGTATCAAAGAGCTGAAAAATATTGTCATTCTCAAGAAGTAATCCATGTGGACTTTTTTTCATAAATTTCAGTATTTTATCTGAGTAGGTATATTTTTAGTTGAAAATTGCATGTCTGGGAACAGTATAATGTTTTGAATTTGTCAACATTCATGGACATGTTCTCAAATCTTCAAGCAATACAAACTATCTAATTCATATCCTCTAAAACCAAAAACCCCATCTATTTTACCTCCTCCCTTTTAAGGCTCCATACATTTAATTTCTTTTTAAAATTATTTTTGATTATATTATAATTACATTATTTCTTCCTTCCCTTTCCTCCCTCCAAACTCTCCCATGTAGCCTTTCTTGCCCTCTTTTAAATTCATAGCCTTCTTTTCATTAATTATTGTTAGATGCGTACATGCAATTGTGTGTGTGTGTTGCTAAATACATTAATACAACCTCCATGTATATGTTTTTAGGGGTGACCATTTGGCATTGGGTAACAACTCTGTGTCTTCTTCTTAAAGACGGCTATTTCTCCTGCTTTCAGTATATCTTAGTCGTCTGTAGTTCTTTGTGTAGATTGAGGCCTCATGGGCTTTCCTCTGTCCACATTAGCATGTCTGTTGTTGTAGTCTTGTTTAAAACATATGGGACAGCCAAGTTAGTGAGCCTTCACGAGGGTGTCTTCTGAGATTCCTAGTAGACAAAATCATAGAAAATTCCCCATTCCTCTGGTTTTTAACAATCTTTCTGCCCTCCCTTCTGCAATGATCCTTGAGCTTTAGGTGTGGGAGTTGTTTTGTAAATGTATCCTTTGGGACTGGGCTCCACAACTCTGCATTTCCATTGGTTGTGGTTTTCTGTAATGGTCTCCATCTGTTGCAAAGAGAAGCTTCCTTGATGAGGACTACACTTATCTGTGGGAAGACGAACACATATTTAGATTATAGTAAAGGATTGTGCTGCTTTAGTAAAATGGCAATAGCAGGTTCTCCTCCATGATCGGTGCCTTCACTAGCTCTGGGTAGCTGGCTGGTTTCCAGGACCAGACAAGATTTCCTTCTTGTTGAAAAGGTCTTAACTTCAATTAGAGAAATATTGGTTACCTGAAAGATATGCATGCTACTTTTGCACCCTCATGCCATGCTGGTCATTGTTGTGGTTTATAGGAGTCAGAGGTTAGACTAGTAGTTGCTTCCTTCCTTTAGAAGCTTGCGTGTCACCTCTAGTACCATGAAAGCTAGTCAGCAGGGAGGAAGCTTTCAGGTCAGTTCTAGCTCAGAGGCCTTTGTATTCTATGTTTGCAGCAATAGAGACTTACTTTTTACCTCTGGAGGCAGCTAAGGACAGTAACAGTCTGTAATATTTTGAGAGTCTCTTGGATAACCCTGACCAACAACTCAAAAGAGGGCTTTTCATACTTGGTGTTGGTGTTTTTCTTAGTTGGTCTTTAGCTCTTGGAAGGTACATTGTCAGCCAAGATTGAAAATTTTTATTTTATTTTAATTATCTATGCATAGTTACATACTGGTTTACATGTATTACAGATATTTTTTAGGTAGATTGTTAATATTATGATTCCTTGTAAGTTTTTCAGACATTTTTCTTGTTATTTTACCCTCCTCCGATGGTCGTTTTTAACTTCTCTGTTATCTGTAGTTACTCCAGGATATATACTCATATCTAAATATTTGGACCTCGAAGCCTCAAATAAGAGAGGACACACAAAGATTGTCTTTCTGGTCTCAGTCATGCCACTCGACATGATCTTTTCTAGTTCCATTCATTTCCCTGGTTAGACCCTGGAGAAAGATGTGTGAATCTGTCTGGGTGTAGAGGTTGGATGTGGGGTTTCAACTCTTCATGCTCAGTAAGTCCCAACCTTTGAAGCTATCTTCAGCAGTAAATGCCAAATTACCTTGACAAAACACCTTTGGGAGTCATTCTGATGCTACGCTCTCACACCTGGGCGGTCAGCTGCAGTATGTTATGGTCAGCTAAACACTATTATTTATCTCATCCTGTTATACAATGTCCCAAGTGACTAGATTGCATGCCATAATTATGTCCATTTATTCCAGAAAGTATTAATTAAGCTCTTCATTTCTAGAGCACCCTCTAACCAATAGAAATCCTGTGTTAAAGAATCTCTACCTTGTAAGTGTTTACTACTGCAGCTGACTGATTCCCCTGGTTTCACTCCTCTCAGATCTATGACTGTGGCATAACAGGAGCCAAGATGGCTTTTAGCTTATCACATGTGGCTGGTGGCTGGCTAATGTAAAGTATGATGCTAGCCCAAGCTAAGAGTCTTGTGATAGAAAATCAGGATTGAGATAAAGCATGAAGCTTTTTGAACCAACTCATTCAAGCAGCTGGGTAGCCCTTGAAGGTTACCACAAGTCATGCTTTGCAGAGTTGTGTGGATAAATATTCCCTCCATCATTAGTCAGCTGTATCCTTGTTTTGAAATAGGAAATGGTGGAATATTGCTGTCCAGGCACTACTAAAGCAGAGCCCATTCAGATGAATCTGCTATGAGCTGCCTCAGTTAGTGGGGAATGATTGAAAAACAGAGCAAGAATTCATTAATCATAAGTTTTCTCCTTTGGGTGTTATGTATCTTTTTTTTTTTTTTTTTTTTTTTTTGTATATGGTACTCAATCCCTAGGGGAAAAAAGTTTAGGTCCTATGTTGGACTTTGGTAGAGCCATGAGCCCAGTAGCGTCCACCATTTCAAAGACTAACATTAATGGCATCTCACTCATAATTGACTTTAATATGTTACTATAAAACTTACAGTATCGCTCGTGAAGAGATTCCCATGTTACTGATTAATAACCACATGAAAAATTTCTCCTGCAAAGTAAATTGCTTTCATTAAAAAGCCTGTGGATTTTTTTTTTTTGAAGTGAACATCTGAGAAAGATATTGTAAGTCAAAGGTTGATAGATTCTGCATATTAAATATAACTAGCAATTAAAACATTTATTTTATCACAATTAAAAAGAGTAATGAAATTAAAGCACACCATTAAGAATCTGTGATTTATGTGGAAACCTTTATAACTAAATGTAATAAATACAAAGTGGAAAAAAATTACCAATTAACTCTAGGTAACACTTTTTCACTTCTTTTTACAATGGCAGACAGAGAAAAGTACATCCTAAGTGTGCTTTTACTCTAAAAGTGAGAATACTATTGCTAGTGAACAGAATGAAAGTGGTGAAGCCCTGGTGTGCTCTGGCCTGTCTCTGGTTGCAGCCAAAATGCTCTAAGGTCTTCTACTACTCGGTGTCCATGTTTAGTGCTTTTTCTTTTCAGATTATTAGTAAATTCATAGTATTCAGGACTCAGTGAAGGCTTGTCTGTCAAACCAGTGTTTTCTTGAAATAAGATGAACATGTGATCTGTTTAGCCTTCTCTTGAGCATCCAGTGCTGTACCAAACTGCCACAGAAAAGCAAAAGCAAAACGATTGCTGCCTTCTGGGGTTATCTGACATCTTAGGAAGGTGAATGATGTCTGTGAAGAAGAGAAGAATGTTCTAACACAGATAAACATTCACCACTAATTTAAAATCCTCCTATACCAGGAGGGTAGTGCCCTTCTCCAGAAACAACCAAAATATGTCAGTGAAGCATTACATCTACTTTCAAGTCTTCTACTTAAGATGGATACATTTTTTTCTATTTAAGAAAGCAAAATTATCAACTACTTAGAATTTTTTAGGTTTGTATTCAAATAATGTAAACTCAAGATATGTAAAAACCAGTATTTCTTTGGTTAATGTGCTGATAACCTACATGAGTGAGGAATAGAATACCAAATGACAGTATTGGTGGGAAATAGTGTGGTTTCCAAGATTTCTCTTATGTATGTAAAAGAAACTTTTTATAGCCAGTTATGGTAGTAAATATCCATAATTTCTGCATTCATGGGCCCGAGACAGAATCATGAACAGTTTGAAGTTAGCATGGGCTGCATAACAAGGTCTGAACCAGGTCTGGCTACTCTACCTCAAGATATTTAAAAATTAGAACAATTTTAGATTTATAGGTAAAGTGTGAAGAATTCCCTTGTATCCCCACACAATTTGTTGTTTGTGGGGTTTCAACCAGAGAAGACTACTTGAACACGGGTTCAAGCCAATAGAAAGTCTTTATTAGCTGGCTGGAGACTATGCTGAGTATTTGGGACCCCAGTGCAGTCCTCAGCCTTTTTCATGGTGAGGCTTTAAGCACAAAAATCACACCCTGGGGTGACACAACTCAGTTAACAAGAACAGTCAGTTAGAAGCAGAACTGCAGAAGCCAAAGAGCAAGATTAGTACATTTAGGGACTTTCCCAGAACTGTGCACTTTGATGAATTTAGGTCTTTGTTCTCATTTCGGCCCATGTTGCTGCCTTTGTGCTGGGTTTCAAGGCCTTAGTGGTATTTCTATCATGGCATCAGTTGGGCCAAGGTCTTGGGGCCTGTTAAGGTCTGGGGGCCTGTAACATGTTTTCTGTTACATGTGTTAGTCACATCTTACGAATGAATGCCTTTTATATAATCTGTAGTTAGTAAGCCAATGTGGACATGTTCTAGTCATTTAGTCCCTCGTGTTTACCTGTCTCTAGCATAAGCACTCTTCATGATCCTTCTCTGTGTTGTCTTTGGTCACCATTGTGCCATTACATTCCCCTTGGTTGTGATAGTCTCTCAGACATTCATTTCTAATGGCCTTGATAGTTTGGAGACATGCTGGTAAGGTGTACTCTGAGATAGGTCCATGTTTTTCATTTTCATTTTACTTCTTATTCTTCTTAGTCTTTACATACTGTGTGTGTGTGAGCGAGGGCCCAGCCGGCCGCGACACACACAGAAGTGAGGGTCTTTTCTGAGAGGATGACTTTTTGGAAGTTCTCTTCTTGTGTCTGGGGCATCCCCTGCAGGTTGTTTGTGATCAAGCATTTTTACAGGCCGAGTCACCTCATCTACCTGATCTAATGTTTTTATTATGATTAAACCAGGGTTGAGATGTTTGGAGGAGGAAGATTCCAGAAATAAAGATCCATTCCTATCATGTCAAAGGTAAAAACTCAGTATAGTTTGTCACTGTTGAAGATAGCCTGCATGGTCAGGCTGAGGGGAGCATGGGTTCCTTCTAGGAAAGTTACTTACCCTTATCTTTTTGTTGCTTGATTTTTTTTTTTTTTTTTTTTTTTTTTTTTTAATTTCAATATAGTTTCTCTAGCCCTGACTGTTCTAGAACTTACCAGGTTGGCCTTGAACTCACTGACATCCTCTTACCTCTGCCTCCTTGAGTGCTGGGATTAAAGGCATACACTACCACTGCCCCAAGCTTGACAACTTCTTGTTGCTTCCTAAGAACCAGATAAATTGTCCTCCACAATGGCTGTCTCAGTTGACTGTCACAGCAGCAATGAATGGGAGTTCCTGTAAATCAGTTCACATTTGGTTGCCCAGATTTTAGCAAATCTAGTAAATGCCCACTGGTTCCTCCTTGTTTTCAGTTACAAATGAGCCCATGGGAAAGAAACTGTGCTGGGCTCCTTCTGTGCTCATTCTCTGCCCTCCTGCATCCCTTGCTGTCACATCTGATCCCGTGCCCATTTGTAAGGCTGGGTTTATCTTATGTCGTCTTACGCCTTCTCTCTAATCTCACTCCCTTTTCACAGCCAACATATTTTACATACTTTAGAAGACCTTAAACATCATCATTTTCTTAACTTTACAGATTTTTTGTTTCCTTTTAGACCAGCACTCTACTTATCAAAGTCAGACTTCTAGGCAGCTCCAATGGTAGGTGCAGTAACAGATTTAATTTCATGGAACTAGGCAGAAAGTTCCAGGAACACCATTCCCTTAATATCTTCATTCTTTGCTCACGCTGGCTTTCAAGAGTGCAGGAGTCTTCCAGAGACTTCAAATTTAAGGTACAGAAGTTTAGCTTTAAATAATTTTTGTTTTACTCCAGATCCTCTGAGCTTAGACTCCGTTTTTATACTTTCTCCCCAAAGCTTTCTGCTCTTTCCAAGAAAGATGCTCGACAAACAAAAATACCCACACTCTCTCACCTTTGCTCACTGGAGGTAATTGGGAAGGCCACCTGGTCAGCCTGTGTATTTCACGTTAAATCACAAGATGGAGGATTGTAATTAAATTGGACTCAACTGAATAATGTGAAACTCCCCCCATCTGTGCTTATGGATCTGAGTTAAAAGCATCCTGCCCCTGGCCTCTCAGAAGCTTTTCTTAATTCTTTTGAATTAGGATGTTAAGGTCAGGCAGAGCTTTTGTGCACGAAAACCAACCACATTCACATGTAAGGCCAACAATTCATGTTTTTAAGTACAGGAAATAATCACGAGTTACTTGGAGTCTCAATTAAAAGTGTTTTTCTTTTGCTCCTGTTACAGGAAGATTGCCTTTGTATTTTGGACCCCAGCTCATTTGTAAGAAATAGTATGTCCTTTTGCATTTACTTGCATTCTGGACTCTACAACTTCCTACTGTGAATATCAAAATCAATTTTCTTGGAGTCAAAGAAATTAGTTAATAGGATTTTGTATCCTGCCAATAGAAGTGGCTTAAGATTAAAAAAAAAAAAAAAAAATCCTAGCTTTGCTCGTGATTTGAGTGAACTGGATCTCTGACCTCTGATCCATCCCACTCGTACTTATCTGTCTGCAACCCATGAGCGTCCGTAAATTTTACTAGTTGGGGATTAATAAAATAAAACCATAATTAAATTCTATGAACTGTTCTGAACTGAAGTGAAGAAAATAATCTTACTTAATAAGATGAAGAGGATTTGTTTTGCTTATAAAACATTGTATGTTCAATGTTTTTCCAGAGGGCAGCGGGAACCTACAATTTTGGAAGGACATTTTAGGTCAGCCCTAACCTAAAAAGTCTGAAGAACTGAGTTGGAAACGGAGCAAGCTTTTGATGTTTTTTCTATCTTTTCATTGCTGGAGATTGAACCGAGTCCTCACATATTTTAGGTAATTGCTCTACCACTTAGTTCTGTCCCTGTTTTAATATTCTATTCTGAGATTCAGTTTCACCAAGTTGCCCAGGCTAGCCTTGAATTCATTGCCTGTCTCCCAGGCAGATCTGAACTTTAGACCCTCCTGCTTCAGCCTCCAAGTAGATGAGATAACTGGCCAGTACCACCAGGTCTAGCTCTAAATTTTATTTAGACTGAAAAGTACAGTGGTCTTAAAAATTATTCATTAATAACATAGTTAGACATGCTTCTTAGAATACTACTCCAAAAGTTCCTCTAATTACTATTTTTTATGATTGCTTGTTCATTTAAAAATGTCATAATGTGAGTTAGCTTTAAAAAAAAGTCTTTCTTCCTATTTATTATTTTAATTTGAAAATATCAACGTTTATCTTCAAACATTTTCCTGTCTTGTAGGTTTGTAGATTAAGACACCTGATGTTGATGGAAGTAGCCTTCTAGGAAATTTGAGAGCCAGGACTTCTCTGGTTAGGAGATTTGAACCTAATCTTGTGCATATCAGCTAGTGAGGCAGTTAGCTTTCTTATCACTGTAATCAATACCTGAGAAAAGCTACCTAAAGAAGAGAAGGATTTATTTTGGTTCATGGTTTTGGAGGGTTTGGTTTCATGGTTGTTTGGCTCCTTGTGCTTGGGTAAAACAGGTGTGCATTGCAGAGGAACTTCTATACCCCATGTTACAGGAAAGCAAGCAAGGCCAGAAGTAAACTTTCGGTTCAACCCTGAAAAGCCCTTCCCTCATGTCTAAAGTTTCCAGAAACTCCCCCAAATGGCACCATCACTTGGGACCAAGTGTTCAACATGCACCTCTAAGAAGGACATCTTTCCATCTCATCTAAACCATCAGGGGAAGCACTGGAAAAGATTTTAAATAAGAAGGCATGATAAATTTGCATTTTACACAAGTCCAGGGAGAAGGTCTGAGCTCTAGATTATTGCAAGCTGCAGTAAGATATTACTTCTCAAGTGTGTACTGTAAATCAACTAATACTAACTCTTCAAGGTGAACTTATTGTCATCACTGTCTGATTCAGCTACAGGAAGCCATGCAGGCAGCCTTGGGAAGAGCCTGCTATGTGGAGGGCCAGGGGCAGAGAGGCAGAGACTGATTAGCAGGTGTGGAAGGAAAGAGAAAATCTAGATCCTCTTTCTGGAAGCTTCACAGTGAAAGGAAGGAGTTAATTTCAGAAGATGTGAAGACCCTGGGGCGTGGAAAGAGTTGGTGGGCAGATCTGCTTTCAGGACAAGAACTAAGATGAGGTGGAATGGAAAATCTTTTGCACTGTTAGTGATAGAAGCCTGGGGTAAGGATGCTTGTGCAAGGAGAGCAAACTGGAGAAGCATTTACTGCCTGTCCTTGCATTTTACAATAAAGAGCTTCCACTAAGAGTGACAGAAGAGGCGGGTGATGGGCCAGGCTTCGAGAGAACAAAAAAGGTTTCTGAGAGTGTGTGGGAGAAGGGAAAGGATGATACCTGGATCCTATGTGCACCCAATTTACAGGAGGAGCCTTGAGCATGGAAAAGTGCTGTGTAGCAAAACCCTGATTCTCAGCACAGTGCTGGAAGAGAAGGATCCTGGGTTGACAAGGAATGGAGATCTGTCTAGTGAGTGGACCAGGAGAGTCAAGTGAGAAGAGTTGAGGGCTTTGAGTAGTTTGGGGACAACAAATAACAGATAGATGTGTAATCTCAAGGAGAGCAAAAGAAGACTGGATAGGATAGAGCTGAAAGGTTATAATCAGAAGCCAGGATAGCACAGTAGGAAATCTTGGATACTGAACAGCAGGTTGAAGGCTCCCAGAGAGTGAGCAAGGGTAGGCAAGAGTCTTGGAGAGCTGGAGGCCTGAAACTATCTCAAGGGCATTGAATCCTTCAGAAAGTTACGGAAATCCAAAGTCAACAGTGAACAATGGGTCATTGTCAGAATAGGAATAAGGATTAGGGTAAAGGAATGTGCTTCGCTAAGGAGAAAGCTCCTTACCCGTAGTCAGACATTAACAGTAACTCTGTAAATCTGATTTTAATCACAATTTCTTTCAGCAGAGTTTAGGATTTTAGTATATTATCCCTAGAAACATTACCTGTTACCCGTCTCCAGATGAGGCTCTTACAGGTTCTAAAACAAGAACTTTCCTCCCACCCTTTCTTTGCTGAATATCCCCCCCCCCCCCCAACAGTAATTCCAACATTTTTTTAAAAAGAGCTTTCTCAATGAATAAATCACTGTGAAGGGTTTTCAGTTGGGCGTCATTAAGATAAATCTAGCAGGGCTGGCCAATTATCCTCTTGTTTCAGAGAAAGTTTTCCATCTGTCTCCTGTAATTGGGTTGTTCTAGATGTGGTCACTATAATTTGGATCTTGGATGGTTTCCAAAGGCCATGAGTTGGAGACCTGGTCTCAATCTGTAATGCTGTCGGGAGGGAATGGACCCTCCAAGAAGTTGAGCCAAGAGGAAGGATGTTAGGACAACTGTCCGAATGACAATGGAGCTTCCTATTCTTTCTTCTTGGCCACAACAAGATAAGTCTCTCATTCCACCACTCATTCCTCACAAACCCTACTAACCCTAGGCAGTGTGGTCAGTGACTATGGACTAAGGTCTCTAAAACTGTGAGTCAAGCCGGGCAGTGGTGGCACACGACTTTCATCCCAGCACTCGGGAGGCAGAGGCAGGTGGATTTCTGAGTTCGAGGCCAGCCTGGTCTACAGAGTGAGTTCCAGGACAGCCAGGGCTACACAGAGAAACCCTGTCTCGAAACCCCCACATCCCCCCAAAAAACCCCTGTGAGTCAAATATACTGATTTATTCCCAAAACTTTATCTCAGTAATAAAAATCTGACCTATAGTGTAGGAATCATTCTTCCTTGTGGACCACAACGATGGGGAAGGAAGTACAACCCACTATGGTAGTCTTGCAGAAACGAGCAGGTACTTTTCCTCCTGGAGAACATCCCAATGGGACATTACTACCTTCTTTTCCTTAGACAACAGGTGGCAATCATTTATAATGGTCCTCTGACTTCTAGATGTATGGTCATACTTTTGAAGCAGTTTGTGGGGGTTGATAGATTATGTGTTCCGCCCGTGAAATGAGCCAATCGAAACCAGATTAGATTATATTAAAGGCAGGTTGATTGGGAAGCTGCTCTCCTGCGAGTTCATCAACCCTAAGAATTGAAGCCAGGGGAGTCACCATGGGGAGGGGTGGGGAAGAGGAGAAAGAGAGAAAGGGCATGCACAGAGAGAGAAGGGGGGGAAGGAGGGAGGGAGAGAGAGTGCAAAATGTCTGGATTAGTAGGGAAGAGCCTCTGGGGAAAAAGGCAGCCCATCCCCTCGGCTGGAAAGTTCAAGGTAGGGAGGGGGTATGCCAGGTAGGTACTGAGGGATTCTGGGAGAAACTAGAGGCCAGGTCTGCTTTGATATGTAAAATATGCACCTTGGTCCCTTGCCCCTGGGTCCTAAACCAAACTGGGGACACTAACATATAGTATTGTACTTAAAGGTTTACATCAGAACTGGTTTTGATCAGACCTCCTGATTAATATATCCCACCTCAGGGTTTAACAATGAGCCCGTTTCAGTTTGTTTTTGTACCCCATATAGGGAGGGAGGGGAATTTCCACTGGATGCGTTTCTCTTGAACACTTTATAAATTTGTTATTTAAGTAGAAGGGATTTTTAAAAAAAATCTACTGTTTGAAAGAGACACCTTCCAGTGTGCGAAGAAAGCCTCGGGGTTTTCTAATCAGCAAAGGCTTGCCATATCATTACAGGAAACATAGTTAAGCCACTAAAATGTAGTCTAGATGGTGTAAAATTGGTCTGAATTATTATGATGGAATGAAAAATAAAGTTGATGTCATTGGAATGGGGGCTAAATTGTCTTTACCTTTTGCTGAGGAAGTTGTTCAGCTGGTCAAAAACTTTAAACGATGCCAATGACCTGAGACTTAGTATCCCCTCCCCCACTGCTTTCTTCTTTTCTCACACTCTACCCATCTGGTTCCCTGGTCTCTGGTCCCTTGAGCCTTCCTGAAGATGTGCATGGTTCTAGATCTAAAAAAAACCCTACTCACTCAGAAGAATGGTGGATCTCACATAACTGTAATAGGGCAGGGAGGAGGTGGGCATGCCTACACTCCACCTACGGTTAAATGTTTCCTCATACCACTTAAAAAACCTGTTGCAAGAGTGAGAGGTAGACCTGGAGGAGTTAGGATGAAGAGTGGGAGGCTAATGTGACCAAAATATTGTATGCATGATGAAATTCTCAAAAGAATTTAAAATATTATGTTTTTAAAAGTCTGACCTTAGATTTACCACAGAATTCCATTTATAGACAGTGTGGGAACTCCAGAAATGGGGAGCCCATTGTACCGCTGTTTGCATTAGGCAAACCTACTAAGATGCGGCTGAGGTAGAAATGCTGAGAGTCCCGAACACTGGATATTGTAGCCCAAGGGATGGAAGGAGGAGAGGGACTTCATAAATGTTGCATTCTCTTTTCTGTAAACTAGTGTTGTGGCGTTTTCATCTCACTATATTTCAAAGTTAGATTCCCTTCTTTGGAGCCCAGCAGAGGAGATACAGTGTAGACGTTTCCACTTACCTTATTCTAGTTACCCGCTCATCTCTATTTCAGACCTTCCTTTCTGCAGACTATCACAATGGCCTCTTTATTGGCCTGAAGGCCTCTCTTCTCTCTTTCATACCTGTCAGCCTGTCCCTCCCATTGCTCTGAGGATGGCTCTGAATCTGAGTTCTAAACATCCTGACTTGCGTATTGGAGTGCATCTCCAAAGGTCCTTAGGCCAGTGTCCCAAGCCCACCCCCCACCCCCACCATTTTCCCTCACCTCTGCCATCATCCATTTACATGAGACATCTCTCTCTCTTGACTTGCACAGGCCACTCTTGAATTTTGTCCCCCTTCACCGCTGATCCCCCTGCCAGGGGCACGCCCCGGCTTCCTCTCTGTCTTGCTACATACCTAACTCTGGCTTCACTAAGATGTCAGTCTCAAGGCTACCTTTGTCACTGTATCTTCCCTGATAGCTAACTATTCTCCTGGCTTAACAGGAATTCTTTGGTCTCGAATAACGCTTTCTCTCTTGCATTATTCTATATTTTGTTGGATATCAATTATTTTTTACAGTGCTGGGGTTGAACTCAGGGCCCTGTACATATTTGGCAAGCTCTCTTCCGTGTAGCCCCAATCATGCCTACATCTCTTTTATTTGGTTTGGAAGGAAGGCATGGCCTTATGAATCGTAAAATTCTTTGAAATCGGGGTTCAACCATCATTATTTTGCTCCCTAAAGTTTTTGTTATCCAAGACATTGTCTGCTGACAGCATGTCCTGGAGCTTCCTGAAGGAGGGAGGTTCCCTTCCCTTTTTGAAGGGTCCTGCTGACATAAATGACAACAGGAGTGTTAACAGGCAGAAACCAAGGTAATGTCCCCATGGGCATGAAAGTCTTTGAAAAATACTTAACTCAATAGCCTCTTCTTAGGGAAGTGGGGGTGGAGAAGGGTTGTGGGTGATTTCAAGAGTTAATAAAGGATATTTTTAGGAAGTTGAATGAGCCTCCAAAGAATAGCTAGACAATAGTGTGTGAATGGGCTCAAATTAGGTTGGCCTGAAAAACAATTAAAAGTCTGTCTGGGTGTGGCATGTTCCTTAGTCTTTGTTTCTGTGTGGTGAAGTTAATCCTGACTGATTTAAGAAATTTTATGGAAGGAAGTAAAGGCCATTGTGTTCATTTTGGAGGAGCCTCAAATATGGGAACTTCAGAGAGAGAGAGAGAGAGAGAGAGAGAGAGAGAGAGAGAGAGAGAGAGAGAGAGAGAGATCCCTGCTGAGGTCAGAAACAGAAGGTCAGAAAAAAATCTCTGGTTCTGAGGATGACTCAAAAGGCTGTCTTTTGTTCAAAGTACTCAGCATGCTGAAGTTTGGGGGCTCTGAGCTCCCATATTAGAAACCCATGCTCCTGGCCCCCATACTAGACTAGCTGAACTGGAATTCAACCTCAACAAAGCTCTTAGGTGATTATGGTTCATAGGAATCCAAAGCTTATGTGCACCTAGCACAGGACCTCCCCGTGTGTAGCAAGAACTCTGAATGTCTACTGGATGACTAATGAATGACTTACATTGAGATTGTTCTCTGAGTGAGAACATTAGCTCATCATCCATCCCAGAAATGCGTGGCCCAGAGGAGATCGTTTTTCTGTACGACCCTTTTCAGTTTTAGAAAACTGTAGCCCCCTTTGTGCCTTTGGTATCCCTGATTTGTTCATTTCACGTCGCCTTTGATTATCCATTGCTATTTTCATGCAAGTACTTTTGATGAACAAGAATAGAGAGAAACCGTGTTAGTTGTTTCTACTTATGGATTATGAATATAACCCCCGACTGTCTCATCTAAGAGTAAGCACGTGTGCCTCATTTGATCATCTGCTTAGCTGTGGTGTTTGGGACTAAGTGGCAAAGAAGATGTAAAGGTTAAGAGGATGTTCTCTGTCACGGCATCAGAAGCTGAGTATTCCAGCTCACACATCTTTGCTAACAACCACAGAAGGAGATGACAGTGTAGCACGCTTGGAGTTTCAAAACAGGAGAGAACTTGACAGCGAAATCTTCTTAGCTGTCTGGGAACGCAACAGGAGCCAGAGAAGCATGAAATGTGAGGAGGCGTGCCTGCCTCAGCCTGGATGATAGAGGAAAGTGCCGGCCTGTGCTGCATTGTGGGAATTCTTGGGGTCCCTTTGCTTGTAAGAGTAATTGGGACAGTGACATTTTGTGTGCATAGGCCAGGGACACAAAGGGTCTGCGAGGCATAGGGTAGTTTTTCACATTATGAAGATCTGAACTGTCCCTGTGAGACCAGGACTTCAGACTGCGTGGCCAGGCATTTTGGAGATAGAAAATTCTGTTATTAATACCATTATATAGATGCCTGTATGTATGTGTGTGTGTGTATGTATGTATATATGTATGTATGTACGTATGTATACACACACACACACACACACACACACGTGAAAAGCCAAAAGAAGAAGCTTACTAATGCATTCATATTGTGACAAGGGACAAAGAAACCTAGTGTACCTTCAATATATTTTTATGTAAATAAAAACCATGCTAAATACCACTGAATTTCCCAAGGATCCAGGCAGCACAGAATATGAGTGCTTGCAGGTTGGTTAAAGAACCTGATATGTTCACTTTATTTTAAGATAAGCACATCTCTGATCACACCACTGTTCGTGTATAACTACATGCAAGACACTGATATCTGTGGGTTTTTATCTGTTTGCTTTGAGATAGAGTCTTACTATGGAGTTGTGACTGGTGGGGAACTTAAGTATACAGCCCAGACTGGCCTCAAATTTAAGAGGCTCCAGGCTGTTTCACAGATGCTAAGACATTAGTGTATACCACAAAACTAGCTTGTCTTCTTATATCTTGTGATGTGCTGCTTGAACCTGAGAAATTACATACCAAAACATATATTAGTGTATATAAATTTCCATCTTTTATTTTTCCTTTGTATATGTATGTATTTGGAGGCAGGGTGTCATTAGCTACAAATTCAGACAGAGCTGAGAATGACCTTAAACTCCTGATCCTGCAGTACACTTCCTGAATGCTAGGATTACAACTGTGTGCTGCTGCTACATACCTGTGTTTTTATTTATATAACAGATTATCATAATAGTTTTTTAAAATTTACATGTGAGGCTTTTTTTTTTAATTAACTATGTCTCAGGGCATAGGGAGGCATTGGGGCTGGAGGTTTGAGAATGCTCTGCTTAGACAGCCTCATTAGTCCTCGTCAAAAGCTGCTGGTAAAGACTTCACGAATATATGAATTAGGAAGAATCAACTTCCAGGGGGCAGGGAGCTTGGGGGAAGCTTGGTGCTGGCGACTGTAGAGAAAAGTCAGGGTAGTATGTAGTACTCGGTCTTGGGGCTCAACACACTAATGGGAACATTCTTCTTGCCACTTTCTACCGTGTGCCCTTTATAACTGCCCTGATTCTTGCCTCTACCATCCTGTCAAAGTGAGAATGGATATTACAGATAGTGCTTTTAAAGCATATGGCGTGGCGATGCAGAAATTGCTAGAAATCATGACTAATATAATAGCCTTATGCTGTGTGGCTCTTTGGAAATGGAAAATAAAGACACCGTTTCCTTGGCTGCCACAGGCGTTGCCGGAGTCCCCCACGATTTCTTAGGTCTTGAATGCAGGTTCTCAGATTCAGGTATCTATTTTTCGAGTTGACTTGTTTGTGGCTGGGGGGACATGCAGGGGAGAAAATGAAATCCTGGGTAAATGTGTGCTGTGATCACGGGCGTGTTCTTGCCACAGTGCACATGTGGAGGCTAGAGGGGACCTTTGAGAAGTCGATTATCTTTTTCCACCATGCAGGGGATCAACCTCAGGTTATTACTTTTGTGGCAAGCACCTGTGCCCACTGAGCCATCTTGTTGGCCCATATCCACGTAGGGTTTTTGTTTTGTTTTGGTAGTGGTGCTGGAGATCAAACTCCGAGCCTTAAGCATACTAGCTAGTATTCTCCCACTGTGCTACACCTCAGCCCCCATGTTTATAGGATTGGGGTGGCATTCACAGGAAGCTGTGGATGGGATTCCTCTCATAAGCAACTTGTTAGCATCCCCTGACATCTTGCTTTGCCTGTACAAGACCCGTCCACCAAATGACACTGGCATCCTAAAGCCCCTTAGGTGGGTCTTTGTCTTTCCCAGGCCAACTGAGGAGCCCTTAAACGGTTTTTTGTGTTTTTTTGTTTTTTTTTTTTGTTTTTTTACCTCAATCGCCACTTTTCTACTTACTAACAGCTATAGTCGTATGAAGGAAAAAAACGGGAAAAGCTCTTTCTCCTAGCGTTCTCTACATACTGTAATCATTCCCATGCACGAACCCTGCAGCCACAGTGTGGTAGTCAATGGTTTCTGTATCAAATGCCTGAGATAATCAACTTACAAGAAAAGTGAATTTTGGCTTGCAGTTTTGTGGATTCAGTTGAATGGCAGTGGAACTGTGAAAGAATCTAAGTTTATGGGCCCAGCTGGACTGGACTGCACTGTGTAAACCAGGCTGGCCTCAAACTCACAAAGATCCACTTCCTTCGCCTCCTAAGTGCTGAAATTAAAGGCATTGTATCACCAGAGCCAGCCAGATGTATGCTGAATGGTTGTCTTAGCTGCTGCTTCTACGGGACTTCCTCCACCATTTGATTTTTTTTTTTTAAGCATTCCAGTTTGCCTTTGCTTTATTGTTCCCCATGTTACACTCAACCCCAATGGTACAGAAAAGACTTAGAACTCCCCTTCATTTTGTTTTTGCACGGGGGGGGGGGGGGTTGCTGCAGACCCACTTGGGGCTATATTTGCCTCGAAGCTCCTCCCAACAGCTCTCCCTCAGAGCTTGGAGGCAGGCTTTTGGAAGAAAAGAATTTCCTGTATTGCAGAGCCTGGTGTGATGAGGAAAGCTCCTGGCAGAGTAAAGTTCCATGGCTTCAGGGGGCAGGGGCGGGGGACAGGTGTGTAGCTTGGTGTTGCTGGAACTTGTCTTCATAAAGACTGGGAAGGGAGCTAAGGCGCAGTAGAAGAGGCTGGAGAAGCAGGAAGTCAAGGTCCTTGTGGCTAGGCTAGGAAGAAGAGATGGCAGGAATGTTGGAAGTGTAGAGCCCTAGAATGCTGTGGAGGTATTTGTATTCGGAGGGAAAAAAGGAAGTGTCTGAACTGTCATATGGAGATGGATGGGAAGTTAGCTAGATTTTAGATATTACAAGCCCCAAAGAAAAAAGACAACAGTCTGTAAAGTTCCTAGAGCAATGACTGGCACACATTCACTACTATGTAGATGTTTTAAACAAAATTAAATGAGCCCTGTAAACAGAAGCAGTTAGCACAGGGAGGAGAGCGTAACCTTGGAAAGGCATCTTACCGGGATGATTACAGCATCTGCTTGGATGAGAGGTGATGTCAGTGCAGGAGAAGGTGTGGTGAGGTGAAATGGGGCCATGGTCCTGCCCGTACATGTCATCTTTGTGGAGCCCAAGGCTTATCCGTTAGGCAGCTGGAAATACGATTTTTGGGCTTAGCAGAGAGTTTGGCATCTTTAGCATTTAGATAAGAATGTAAGAGTCATCCACCAAAGAAAATAAAGCAAGAAAAGAAAAATGATCAAAGATAGGAACTAGTAGAGACAGGGCTATCAGAAGTTCAAAATCATCCTTAGTTACAGAGCAAGCTTGAGGCCAGCCTTGGCTACATGTGACCCTGTGTAAAGGAATTATCCTTAATATAAATAGAAAGAATGGATTCATATTTCTTTACCTTATGCTATTCCCCAATAACCACACAGAATAAAATAAGATTTATTCAGAACTGTACCTCAATAGCTGAACAGTTAAGCGATCTAGCTTTGCCTCCCATCCTAATCTGGTTACCTCCTAGCCTCATCCCATGATACTTCCATATCATTATTATTCTGGTTCTTAGGTCCCCTGCGTGTTTCCAACCCTCCCACTCTCCCTCTCTCTCTCCTCTGCTGTCAGCTATCCCACCCTACTCTCTCTTCTGCCCTGCCATTGGGTGATCAGCATTTATTGACAAAGCAGAAAATAAATGGTAAGAACTGTTTATACAAACTTGAGACAGGAGATTTTTGGTATAAACGTTACAATGCCGTGTCCAGATTGAGACAAGATATGAGGACAGAGAAATCAGCATTTGAATAACCCGGGGTAAACTTTATAGAGCATCCAAAACATTACGCCTACAACCCTGTCTCAACAAACTACACCAACCAGTCAACCAACCAAACATGGGAGACATGAGATCCACCCTCTGGTACCAGTAGTCTGTCTAGGAATGTTAGAATGAAAACTGAAGAGACAGATTTACGTTTAGTTGATTTTTTTTTTTTGTACCTTCTTAACATTTTTTCCTATCCTAGTGGGCAATATTATATTTTATTATTAAAAAATATATAATTCTTATCATTCTTTAGTTACCACCAAACTGTCCATGAAAAAATATATATGCTAACAAGGTGCATACTACTAGTACGCCTACCACAACCAGTCATGAAGTCACTCATGGTTAAGGATGACTGTGTGTCCTGATTACTAGTAACTACAGATTTGGGTGCCCTTGTTTCATTATTAAACAAGCCACAGTTAGTGGTATTTGGGACTTGGGAAATCCTTAGGAGATGAAGCCAAATGTTATTTCATCCAAAACCTAGACAACACATTAAGATCCCAAATACCCGCTTGTTGCCTTTGATATCTCAGAACACTAATAAACTTAACTCTCTAAAACCTGAGGGCTATCAGCATGTAACACTGCCTCTCTGGCCTCTTGACATAGCTAAGTGACAGCTTTTTAATGGGAGCCATGCATTGGAGCCGCAGAAGGCATCAGGGAAGCTCTGAGCACATGTCATACCTGCATGAGAAATTGGGCTTGCAGTGCCAACATCTTCCAAGTGACAAATATAACTGGGCTTTAGTCCCTAACCCTGAAGCCAAGTGTCCCCTTTCACTTCCTGTCCTGTCGGTATTCTGTGAAGGGACATCTTGTCTTCCAGCATTTGGAATGAGAGATTTCTGTCTTTGCCAATTTAAGTGTCTAGTGTCTGTCCGCTGTTCCCCTTGTCATATGCTTCAAGGATCCCCGTCCCAGGATCCCTTGCATGTCCTACGTTCTTCCTACCCATTGTTTGCTTAAACAGCAAAAGTCTGACAGTCAACTATGATGCCTAAAAGCTCGTGTCCCTGGTTTTTTCAGGTTTTTGACTTTAACTATTTAATTACCAGCTATGAAGTTTCATTATTAATTGCATTCTTAAAGACCTTTGTTTATTTATTGCTCCACTGTAGGTCTTAAGTCCTGATCATGGGTATATTTCCTTGATAATACTGCATCAGCTTTTAGGGTTTTAAGTTCTTCACATGTTTCCTGGTCGAAACTTTGTCAGCTTGAACATAATTTATTTTTATACTTTTCTACAGCTCTAGGTAGAGTGGCCTCCTCCTCCTCCTCCTCCTCCTCCTCCTCCTCCTTCTCTTCCTCCTTCTTCTTCTCCTCTTCCTCCTCCTCCTCCTTCTCCTCCTCCTCCTCCTCCTCCTCCTTCTTCTCCTCCTCTTCTCCTTCCTCATTTTCTTTTATTTTTTTGAGACAAGTTTCTACCATGAAGGCAGACTCACAATGTAGTCTATGGTGGCCTTCAGCTCCCAGCATTCTGCTGCCTTTTATTGCTAGGATTACAGATGTGACTAGGCTCCTTCTTGAGGAACTTTTTGTTACAAAGCTTGTGTTAATAAACAGGGAAGGGCCGAGGGTGGGTGTTATTAATTACTGAAAGATATGGCTGCTGGTGGTGTTATTTCTCATCAAGCCTCCCACTGACAGAGCTGGCAGAGTGCTAAAGTAATGCAGGGACATGGGAGCCGCCCTCACATGAAGGCTCTCCTCTTTCTGTTGAGACAGTAGAACATCTCTGCCGGCACCCTGGAGCTGGCATGCCTCTTACTTCGGAGCAAACTCCTGCGCAGTGGCTAACACTAAAATGTGTTCCTGAGGAGAACTGCAACCTTAAGTCACTGGCTGAGTCATGATGCTATTGCCTGAGCTGTAGAAGGCTTGTAATTTCTGGAGCCACATTTATCTGGCGCTTACAATGGTAAGAGGAAAGTATAGCCCAAGAGCTTAGGGTACAATAAATTGATTTTTTCTTACCTGTCCCTGCATATAAAAGTTGTTTGGCTTCCACAGTCTTTATTGCTAAGCAGTGTAAGGAGCTTTTCTTTTTCTTTTGACTCTGAGCTCTGCTTCCCCATCATTTTCCCAGCCTGATCCCTTCTCGGCCTCTTCTGCTAACCGATAGCACATGTGTTTCTGAACAGAACCTGGAAGAGGAATGTGGACGGCCATCATATGGAAATGCCATTCCAAATTCCATATGCTGTGAGATAATACACTGGCTAGACCATCAGAAGTCACCCCAGAAAGCGGAATTTGGATTGGATGAGAATCAAAGAAACCGTGAGGCTACTAGAATGGACTGCAGTTAAGCAGTGATAGGTAGTCTGGACAATTGGATGGCGGCCAGGTTCACAATCACAACCCCTGTCCTTTAAGAATGAGGTACCATTGATTGGAGAAGGGGACACGCCATCCTCTTTCTTAGGGTATAATCTAAACATAAGCCCCAAGCTTTGTCTTTTGTTTTCTAAAAGGGACAAAGATATGCTGAGTCCAGCCAGGAAACCTTGCGTTTATCTGCCATGAACAAGTCACCCTTCTTCCTTCCCCCATGTCCTTTTCACTTAGAAAAGAAGGTCCTGAAATAGATCCTTCACTGCATCTGGTAAATGTCAGCTGATGTCCATGAACTCTTCACTTCTTTGTCCCCTACATCTGACACAATGTCCTGCATGAGGTACATTTTAGATGAATTCAAATAGTGTCAAGAAAACGTGGGGAACGTTAGTGAGTAGAGCAAATGATGAATGCAGCAAATTCTAGTTTTAAGAAAAAGTACCATGGTATGAGCGTGGGCACGTCAGAAGTGTATTTCATGGAACTGGGGACCATTGCCAAGTCTATACACGCTTCTGGAACCTGGCAAACAATAATCGTGCGATGTAGCTGTGAGAACCACAGTTCTCTGTTCCACACTGAAGTCTCCGTGAAGATTTATTTGTCATGAAGATAACTTTGTTAACCTATATTTAGCCATCACCTTTGACGGCAGCCCACTGTACATTGTACACACTATGTTCTGGATGCTCCAGAACAGATTTGACCAACACCGGTAGAGATTTATGAAGTCATTCGACACTTGAGTACAGGTGACCGAGGCCTGAAGCATGGTTTCCGAGGTAGTGTGACATCCTGATTCAGAGTGAGTGACCGTGGTTCCTTCTTTGCCTGCAAGAAGAAGACAATGCTCATCTCTAAACTGTGGGCTTAAGGTGTCTAAGGGAGACGAAGCATTTCCATGAACCCAATACCTTTACCTGTTTACACTTCTGCCTGCTTTCTTTGTATTTATTAGCACAGCACTGCCAGCCATGTAGACAGATTTTATAGAATGCCACGTGCTGTCCTTAATTCTCCTAGTCCAGAGAACAATTTTTATTTGTACATGTAAACAATGATATTTTAAAAATCAAAAACCGAAAAAAGGTACATGGCAGAGAGCTCATGTCTATCCTGGAGTGGGTCCCATGGTGCTATACAGCATCTGCCTGACTCCGGAAGCATATATATGCATGCATCTCATTTGCAATGGTCTATAGTTCTGTAGAATACCCTTTTGAAACCACCGCACTCATGCCTTGGCACTTTTTCCTAAAGCTACAATTTGTTGCATTCAATATTTCTTCTACGGATTCACATGCCCCAAGTTTTCATGACACCATTGGAATTTATCCAAAATGTATGCCGTGCTGGACATTGTGTCAGATACAGGGGACAAAGAAGTGAAAGGGGCCATGGACATCAACTGATGTTTACCAGGCGCAGTGATGGACTTCTTTCAGGACCTCCTTTTCTGAGCAAAAAGGACTTTCATGTTTGTTATTCCTGTTATCTCTTATATCACTTCTCTGTTCTCCTTGACCCTCCTGGGTTCTTCTAAATTGGGTATTAGCCGAGAAAAGTCTTTTAGGAAATGTGTGTTAGTTCAGCTTTCCCTACGGTATTCCTGAGATCAAAATACCTCGGGTAGTTATTTTACTAAGAGTCAAAGTTTATTCCAGCTCAGAGTTTTAGAAGGCACAGTCCGATGATCTAGGGACATTCTTCTCCCCATTATTTGGGTATGTGGGGTGGCAGCACATCACAGCAGAGTGAGATAATCAAGCAAACCTATTTACATCATGGACCATGGATAAAAGAGGAAGAGAGAGTTGGGCACAAGTCCCCAGGGACCAAAAGACCTGCCACTAAAACCCACCTCTCAAAGCCTCCACCGCTTCCCAGCGGCATCATCCTGAGGACTTGTGGGGATCATTCAACATCAAAACTGTAGTAGCCTACTAATTGTGACTGTTTCATAACGGCATATACCAAGAATAGCAGCTGCTGGGATCCAGTACGCTCTTAACCATGAACCAGGCACTTCTTATCTGTCTAACTCATTTAATCCACACAGAGACCTACCATGGTGTGTATTCTCATCTCAACAATCACATGAGGAATCTGCAGCTTCAAGAATGATGCCTCTGAGGCCCTTGGCTAGTGATGAGTGGCTCAGCCACAAGGACTAATTAATATCAATAAACAGGGAAATAGAGGAGCTGATGATAGGAGAGCCTGGTGGAGAACCTAGAGATTTTTCTTTTCATATCAAACTAAGGTGACCATTCCTCAGTTTTCAGGAGGTGAAAATTATGTGTCACAAAGTTTTATTTCTCCTCCCTGGTTGCCTTGTTTTGGAGGGAGATCAACAGAAGCCTATAGAGTTCTACGTTCAGGGACCTCACTCAAAAAGCTAGCTCCTCCAAAACTCATTGCCTTTTCATGAAGCTGTGGGGGGAAGGGAAGTTTTGGGGAAAATAGATGAGTCTAGACAGTATAACAGTGATGAAAGTGACCAAAACCCAGAAAGACAAAACTACACATTCTCTTCTACATACAGACCCTAGCTTGCAATGGCTTCAACTGGTATTAACTAGAGGATACCTTTATGTAATGTGGGTAAAGCATATCCCAACGGAGGGTAAAAATAGGTGCTAAGGAAGGACATATTTTAGACTAAAGGATACTAGAAAGGGGGAAAGAGGCAGGAGAAGAGGTTATAGGGAGGGTCAGGAGGACAGGGGAGTGCCGGAGATAGCAGAACCTATTCAAACATGCAGTGTTCAAAAAAAAGCTCCGGTGGTATCTAATACCTTGCATGCTAATTTTAAAAAATTAAATAAAAAAGTAAACTCCTTTGATAGAACAGGGTACATAGAACTGAATTTGCCAAATATTGAAATATCAGTTACTATTAATTTAAATATGTAAATCTGAAGCAAGAATTCCCCTGGTGTCAAAAGCTTTTATCTTCCCCACTGTCAGGAATGGCTGATGTGGGCCCCTGGGTCATCAGTAATTTTCCTAAATCCAGAGCCTAGCACTCTGTCCTGTGCTTGATGCAGTCTGGGGTCAGATATATGTTAAGTCGTGACCTGTGCCTTTGACAAATGGCAGAACGATTATCACTGATGGATGGGTGGACAGTTAGGAGGGAACTTTTTTCTTTTTTCTTTGTTTTCACCACTCTGATAATGTTTAAGCCGCTCCGGGCAGTGAGTGGATCAGTCTGAGCATCACCTCTTACCTTGCATAAAGGCCTCCTCTAGTTAATACCAGTTGAAGTCAGCAGATGCTTAGGAATCTGCTGTGAACTGTCTGATGGTTGCTAGGGATACAGTGATACAGAGAAGATGCTGGGAGTAATGGCTATTCTGCTCTCTGAGAGAGGCACTGATGCTGACCAGAGTCTCCTTAGCCTGTGGTCCCACCTCTGTGGACCTCTTTCTAACTTAGTACCTGTCACTCATACCCCAGGGATGGGTCCCCCCTTCTCAGTATTGGGTGCTGGATTTCATGTTTCTTCTAAGGGTTTCAGTGTCTCTTGAACTAGACAAATCTAGGAACTTAGCAAGGGCACCTGAACTTCATCTAGAAAGGGGAGCAAAAGAAAGAGCAGGAGCAGGCTTGCCATTTTTGTTTTGTTTTGTTTATAAGACTCACAAATCCACGGTGCCAGGAAGATGGCTCAGCCAGCAAAGACTTGCCATGTGAGCACAAGGACCTGAGTTTGGATGCCCAGTATTCATGTAAAGGTCAGGTACCATGTCACTCCTGTGTAATCCCAGTGTATTGGGGCAGGGGGGCTGAGAACAGTGGAACCCTGGAGGTCACTGGCCAACCAGGCTACACAAATCAGTATGTTCCAGGTTCAGTAAGAGACCCTAGCTCAAACAATAAGGTGGAGAGAAACTGACAAAGGCAACCAGTGTTCACCTCTGGCCTCCACAAGCACTTGTCCACGCCCTCACACATATACATGTGTACATGTATATAGCAAACGACACACACACTTCCACACAATGACTCCGGCTGCCCTAGACCTCACACTGTGGCCCAGGCTGTCCTCAAACTCAGAGTTCCGACTGACTCCACCTTCCAAGTGCTGGGATTAAAAACTTGCGCTACTATGCCCGGCATCCCTAAGACTTCTTAAGATGCTGTCTGCAAGGTGGACTCTGCTTGAGTTTACACCTGATTCTCTTCCTTGTGCTGTACTGAGCGCATGCAGACATAAGGAAAAGCAGCTGCTGTCCGCACCACAGTGTATTCAAGGGCTTCCTTCCTCCTCCTCCAGCAAGGATGCTGCTCCTTCAGAGCAGCAAATTGTTCACTCAAGATGCCGGTTCATTCCCTGAGGCTCAAGGTCCAAATGGAAGGAAAGGAGTCCAGCTGAGTGTCATTCAGGAAAATAGATATAAATAGAAATGGCTGGAAGGCTGAATGTATTTTTCTCCTGTGGGAAAATTAATAGGGAACTATATAACTCATATGTTTTTTAAAAACACAGGTCTTGTTTTGTTGATTTCAATTCCTAGACTCAAGTAACCCCCCACCTCCACCCCTTTAGTAGTTAGGACTCCCTGTGCATACCACCTTGTTCAGTTCACAGGTTTAAACTAAAGGGGTGTGTGGTTGGGCTGGAGAGATAGCTCAGAGGTTAAGAGCACTCACTGCTTTTACAAAGGACCTGGGTTCAATTCCCAGTACCACATGGCGGCTCACAACTGTCTGTAACTCCAGTTCTCAGGGATGGGGTACCTTCACAAACATACGCGCAGGCAGAACCCAATGTAAATACAAATAAATAATAAATTATTACAAAAGATTATTTAAAACCTATCCTTCTATAGTGTCAAAACTGATGAAAGATACTTAGCTTGCATAGCCATGAAGGGAAGACTCCCTCATTGTCTCTCCTACTTAACATCTTGGTGAAAATCTGCACGAGGGTAAGATGTGCTGTGTAGACTTACTGGTGTTTCAGGGGATCTGGAAAGTAGACTTTGCAATGTCTCTTTGAAGTCCTGGTTGTCAACAGAGGTAAAATGAAGTAGTATTTTTATGTGTCCGGGAACATTGACATAACACCTGACAAATGCTCTTACTGGCAGCTTGGGGAAGAGTGGCCGATGATTAAATGTTCTTACTTCAGAATGAGCAGCGCGGCTGTGATCAGAAGAGCCCATTAGGTTGAACATGAGGTCCATCAACATCCCAATTAGGGGGAAAGCAAGTGCGGCTGTGAAAGCATCCGTGGGCTGTGTTGTTAAAGCTGTCTGGGTTTAGAGCCAAATGGGGCTTTTCGGAATGCGGCAGTTTTGGAGCTCTGGTGTATTTTTGTGTGGGTTGCTCTCCTACAGAGGAGGATGCTTTCAGATAATGACTGGTTTTGCTTCTTTGGAATGCCACCTGAGTAAATGTGTTGATTTGGACAGGTTATAGATTGCATTAAGCCTGCAAAGCTGCCTTGTGAGAAGTGATGTTTGGGATGGATTCTATTCGTAGATCCCCTGACAAAGCCAACCTTGCTACTGACCACTATTAGGGTATAGGTCATACACCACAGAGAGAGGTTGGCTCCAAGTTTGTAGCTACTGGCTCTGGTTTTGATGATGTCCTTCCCGAGAGCTTTATTTAGTTCTAAGGAGACGACCTAATCCTCAACAAGAGGGCTTCAAAGATTATTTTTACCGAAGTTGAAAATACAAGTTCTGGAGATAGAGAGATGGCTCAGTGGTTTAGAGCACGTGTTGCTCTTGCAAAGGAACTGAGTTCAATTCCCTACACACACATGGTGGGTCACAGTGATCCTTAAGTCCAGATACCGGGCATCCAAAGCCCTCTTCTGACTTCTACACGTATCAGACGTGGTATCCATACAAGTTACACACACGCACACATGCACACACATACTTGTTTGTACATGTACAAGCACACACACATTTAAATAGATCTAAAAAGTGGGTTATTGCCTTTTTAAAGCTTTCATTCAATTGTTGCTAAGTGTGTGTGTTTATAAAATAAATAGAACCAATGTCATAGGTTCATTAGTCCTTGATAACATTTCTGTCTCTGATTGAGGCATCTTGACAACATGATAGAGACTTAGGAGTGGTTACGACAGTGTCTCAGAAGAACCATTCGCCTGGGCAAAGCTGTGTAGTTCATCTGGGAAGACACTTTTGTATACACCGTTGTGTATGCACATACTCAGTCAGGTGTGCTGTGAGAAGCCTTCCCACGGCTCCAGTTAGTCCCATCTTTGGTGACGGAGGACATAAAACTTAATAAAACTTCCTGCTATCCCAATATAAAGCCACTGTTTGTCTAAGAGCCATGTTTTGGGTGGTTTTCTGCCTTATGTTGGTTCTGAAGTCTTCAGCGGGATTCACAGTTCCCAGGGGCATCAAAAAGGCTAAGCCAGAGGACGGAAGGGATGTGGGGAAGGTTTTGTATCCTGGGAGATATCTAGGAAGATCAAGAAATAGTATAGAGTAACTACTCCAGGACCACTCACCCCTGCTCCAGCCACTGACTCTCAGTGCACATATAGAAAATCAGTGGTAGAGAGGGTGCTCTGTGAGGGTTGGAGGGACTTTTTTCAAAGGTGAAAATAAGCTTGTCTCCTAGGAGTATCACGGCAAATGAAAATTCTTCCTGCTGTTCCCAGACGTCCTGCTGTAGAGGCAGACAGAGAAACTGCATGCTTTCCTTTCTGTTTTCTGGAGGACGCTGAGTGCTGGGGACCCTGCACAAAAGGAGGCACAGTTCTCACTAATCGTGCACATGGTCATTGTCTGTCATACTAATGTAGGAGTCTTCTCTCACACCTGAGAAGACTGTCCAGGAGGACTTGACTTGGCCCATTCATCTGCCAGGAAACTTACCAGTGGGCTTCTTGATGTTTCCACCTGTGGTATCCGCCAGTGGAAAGGTTGTCATTTGTTCAGTTGCCAGAATAGTCAAGTATATTACAAGCTGGCTGGAGAGATTCTTCAGAGATTAAGAGCACTGCCTGCTTTGACAGAGGACCTGGGTTCAATTCCCAGCACTGACATGGCAGCTATCATCACCTGTAACTCTACTTCCGGAGGACCTGATTTCCTCCTTCTGCACTGAACACATATACTACACATACATACAGGCTACAACATCACACATAAACTAAAAATAAGCCTGTTTAAAAATCATGAGCAGTGAAATTTGTATCAGTTTACACCTAACAAATTTTGTTAGCTATGATAACTTTAACTTTAAATCACTTAATTGGAAAGTGGACTGATGTTTATCTTAATGTTATGTAATAATGGGGCATCAAAGGATACCTGGTATAATGAAGGTCATATGGAATATAATTACTTGTTTAGACAAAAACTCTTTCTGCCTACCTAAAGGACTTGGTTAGAGACCAGCCTGAAATACTTTTCATTAGAACATAGATACATGTATAGGGTGTGGGAAGCATCAAGGTTCTGTGCTCTGCTTCAGGTGATGTGTGTCCCCCTCAGAGACTCACACAATCTGAGCTGCTCATCAATTACCCATTCACGTGGATGGAATCAACTCTACAAGACCAGTGACAGCAGAAGCTTATGTCTATGTGGTGTGTGTAGTGTAATGTGTGTGTGTGTGTGTGTGTGTGTGTGTGTGTGTGTGTGTGTGTGTGTGTGTGTGTGTATGCACGCGCCTGCGTGTTTGTGTATGTGTGCGGTTGTGTGGTGTGTGCTGAGGTGAAGTACTAACTATCTCTCCCAGTTTGGCACTGTGGTTATTTAGTTGTGTGGTGTTGTTCAAGACACTTCAGGAACTGTTAGGACGTGTATTGTAGCCTTGTTGGAGAAAGTACATCACTAGACGTGGGGTTTTAGAGTTTATAACTCTACTTCGGGTTGCTCTTTTTGCTTCCTGCCTGCAGAGGCATGTAGGGACCAGGCAGGAGCATCCTGCCCAGGCTACCTGCTGTACTTTCCCTGCCATTATGGACCCACCCACCCCCCTTGTAACCATAAGCAGAAATAAACTTTTCTACAGGTTGACTTAGTCTTGGTATCTTAATCACTGTAGCAAAGGCAACTAATACAGGCACTGCAGAGGATGTGGGTCACAGGAGGTGAGTCTTTTTGTTTGAAACTGGGAAGGTCCTGGGCAAACCTGGGTGAGTTGTCACTTTGTGTGGGACCTGCCCATACGCTTCAGTATTAATGTCAGTATGTTAGGTTGTCCACCTTCTGATTGCCCCCAGACACATTGACTTGTTACCCAGTTCTCTCGTCCATGATTCATCCACACTGTGGGCTTTTGACAAGCTCCTGCTAGGAACAAACACAAAGACACAAGGAAGGCTATAGAAAATATCATAGTTCACTGCCGCAGGCTGACACCTTGGGGGTTTAGGACTTGATAAAATGCTTCGGGGTTAGATGATTTGACACTTTCAACCCTGTGACCGTCCTGGGGCCCCCACCCCTTTCTTCAAAGAGGTGTCTTATTTTTATCAGCAGAAGAAAGTCCTTCCAGCTACAATTTTAAAATAATAATAATAATATATTCATTTCCAAGCCAAAGATTGGATGTCTGCATCCCTTCCCGTTCCAGCATTCTGTAGCCTTCTGTTGAGAATCACTAATTTGCCAAAGGCTGTGAAGGGATTGAATTTAAAGAAAACTGCCTGCCCAAGTGGATCCTGGGATAGACTAGGATGCTCACTGTGTGGTCCTTTTATTTTTAGTCAACGTGTTGGAAAAGTCAGCTTGTGTTTATCTGAGCATCGAAGGGGCCAGCGAGATTGTGTAGTCTGGAAAGTGGTGGAATTATAAATCATTACACATCTGCTGATTAGGGAAATTCATATGCCAGAAACACCACCACATGTAAACTGACCTATAGATTTTCACTAGTTCATTGCCCCAAAGTATATACACTGGAGGAAGAGAACAACTAAGAAAGGTTGTCTCAGAAATAGAAATGGACTAAGCTGCTCTTCTTTTGCCAGATGTGTTTTTATGTTAGATTTCTAGCTTATCCTTACATGCCCACCTCCTTTCTAAGTTCATGCAGCTTTTGTTGTGTTCATTGTACATCATAGTGAAGACTATTTTCTTGTTTAACACACTCAAATTGTGGTACCTTCCAGCTGCTAGTACTAACCAAATTTTGAAGGTTACCACCCCACCCCACCCTGAGATTTCACTTATTATTTAGTCTTCTTTTTTGTTTGTTTGTTTGTTTGTTTGTTTGTTTGTTTGTTTTGAGACAGGGTCTCTCTACATAGACCTGGAACTCAATATGCAAACCAGGTTGGCCTCAAACTTACAGAGATTCACCTGCTTCTGCCTTCCAAGTACTAGGGTTAAAGGCGTGTGGCAGTACACACAGCTTGACTTTTATTTTCAACAGAATGCTGCTTTCCTCAGGACAGCGCTCCCTGTCCCCTGATGCATGGATGTCTGACTGGGGCTGGAAACTCTATTAGAAGACATGGCAGACCCATCACCTTCTTTGAATAACAATGACCACTCCCTGAGAGAGGAAAATGATGTTGCGTCTGTATCTCAGTTCAACTCCATGAACATTACAAGGCTTGATGTAGCAGCATCTTTAGGCAGCACAGCTGATGTCACTAACAACAATGAGAAAATGGAGGAAGTAACTTCCAGTAGTTTCCACCTTTAATTATGAGAAAGGGGCAAAACACAAGAAGTCGCAATCAGATTGATGGTTTCACAGTGATTTGGTATCTTGGACCAAACAAAGCATGCATATATTTTCCAGGGGAAAAAAATAAAATTTCATATATATATATATATATATTTATATTCATATTTATATTTATATACACAAACACACACACACACACACACACACATATGGATTGTTGCCCCTAATATTTCCTACCTTTTTTTTGTGATACAGTATTACATTTTGCGTTTAAGCCACCTGCAGTCTCAGCTATTTGGGTAATGTCTTCTTGGCAGAGGCAACTCAAGTTTGTTACTATTAAAATCTAGCCATCTCAAGGATCATTTTATTTTTACATATTTATATTTTTTGCAGTTCAAGGTCTCTGCTCGTGTGCTCGTGTGTGTGTGTGTGTGTGTGTGTGTGTGTGTGTGTGTGTGTGTGTGTGTGTTAAATGCTCTACCACTGAGATCTGCACTAGGGCCTTGAGGTTTATTTTAATGAAATGTTTGGCTCAAAAAATGTCTTATTAGAGCTTGGGTTTTGCTATTCTTGTAAACAATCATTTTATTTATTTTTATACTTTTTATGGAAAATACGATTTTTCATATAATATATTCTGATTGCGGCTTCCTCTCCTCCATCTCTTACCAGATACTCCCCTTCCCCACCGTCTAGCTCCATGTCTTCTTTCATTCTTTCCCTCCTTGGAAAGCAAGTAGACAAATAAAACAAACAAACCAGAATACAAAGGAAAGCAAAAGACAGAAAAGAGGCACATGAGCAGCTTCTTTTGTGAGCAGTTATCGATTAGAGCATGGTGGAATCTGGAGATGGGATGCAGGCCTTGCTTACTTAGGCTGTGAAAGTACTGACAGGCCCTGCCACAAAGCTAGTGTTTCACAGTATTGTTTCTGAGTGAACTTCCTTTATTCAGTGGGCTCACGTGTTGCCACGCTGGGGACCTTAGCTTTTCCTAGGAATGGTCGAAGTTAAAAAGAAATGCTTTCTACTGAAAACTTTATAAATCCATGCTTTGCGATAAGAGCTTCTAGGCCACGCTTAGTTTTATTGTTATATTAAAATTAGATGTAGCTAAAGTCATAATATCTTCCCCCATGAAGAAAGGAGTCTCAGGGGAGAGGGTACGAGGAAGAGAGGGGATGAGAGTGAAGAGTCGTCATGGAAGATGGATTGACAGTGGTTCTGCTGAAGAAATAGGAAGCTCCATTGTGAACATTGCAACTCTGAATTATATTTTAAAAGATACATGTTTGATCACCAGGCAGTTAGTATATAGATGCCCTGGTGGACTCTAGTGTATGATATGATCTCTAGTTTTTAGTGTATAGATTGAAGATCTCTGGGCTTTCTCTGTTCCTGTCATTCTCCATGGTCCTAGACAAAGAGCGTGAATTCATACCTGTGAACTAATAATTTAGTGGTTGTTTGAAAATATAACCACATAAATAAATTCAAGGGAAGATATATATTGGATATTATCATTTGCCAACTTGGCCAGGTCTTTGTATTTAGGTATTTGATCAAATACCTATCTATAGAGTCCCCCTGTGTAGCTCATGCTGGCCTTGAACACGCAGACCATCTTTGTTGGGGTTGTCCATGTGTGCCACCTGGGATGGTTCGTAAAGGTATTTTCTAGATGATTGATACTTAGATTTTGAGCAAAACAGATTACTCTCCAACCTTCATACCTGTGAATGGGCCTTATCCAGTCAGTTGCTGGAGATTCCCTCCTAAGGAAGCTTGAATTCTGCCCCTAGATTGTCTTTGGACTTGATATGTAGCATCCCTCTTTTGGGGGGGGGGGGTCCTCTCTCTGTCTGATGATTCTGTTTCTCTAGAACATGTGGTTAGTACATCATCAAGTCGATGTGGGTACCAGGTGAGTATGATGTGTGATGAAGTGAATACTTTCAATCTTGTCTCTCTTTTCTAGAAAAAGATATTTCTTTTTTTCTTTTCTTCTTCTTTTTTTTTAAGTATGTCTTCATTATATAGTAAAAAAAAAAAAAAATTAAATGTGCATTTGCAACCCTGAAAAAGGTAGCTTTCTATTCTATGGCTCAGTCTACAAATCCCAGCTCTCATGTACCATCAGAATGCAAGAGAAACAATGTTAGGGGCAGACGGAATGTTAACAGACGTGATAAAAGATTGTCATGTATGGTTTTCTTTACATACTTTATTCCGTGTGTGTGTGTGTGTGTGTGTGTGTGTGCGTACACATGCCACATGTATGTGGAGATCCAAGGATAACTTTCAGGAACGGGTTCACCCCTTCCTCCTTGTTGACACAATGGACTCTTTTGTTTCTGCTGAACTGTGCACTCCTTGCTAGCTGGTCCCCAAGCTTTTGAGTGATTGCCTCGTCTTTTCCCATCTCAAGGTAGGGGTGCTGGGATTGTAGACAGATGGGACCTCCGCTGGCTTTTTTTAAATGTGTTCTTTCTTGGAGCAAGCTCTGGTTATCATGCTTACTACAGAGTGTGATTATCTGTTGACTGTCTCCCTATCCCTGCTCGCTTTTTCTAATGGAGATCTTGTTTTAGAGTTGGGGAACATAAGAAATAAAGTAAGTTTGTATACACTACTTAAGGAAATGTCCAAAAGAACCTAAGGCCACATAATGATGCCCTGAACAAGGAATAGAAAAAAATTCAGGAGCTGGAGTGCACCTTAGTGGAAGGCATGAGAACTGCACAGGTCGTTCTGAAGAAATGACTGAGTCTTAAGACTTTGAACAAAGTTCTAGCAACGGGACCGAAAAGCGACCTTGCCTGATGGTGTGTGTCCAAAGCATAGTTTCAACAAGCCAACATTAACATCATGAGCCTTTGCCAAAGCACTTTAAGTCTCTTGGCATTTGCTGAAATTAATTTCCCTGCAAGAAAATTCACATATCCAACTTCGTTAACTGAACATTTGAGTAGCGTGTTTCTAGGAGATAACTAAAGCCCAGATTAATGATACAACAGGGTGACAGAATAAAAAGGTGGCATAATCACGCCTATCAAACCCTAAAGTATTTGCAATTACTCTGTAGCTTGTAACTGGTTGTTTCATCAGGTAAAAAACAGCGATTCCCAGCAGGTCCTGTGGCTGGAATCAGGGCGCTTGAATCTCATACAGAACACTACTTGGCACCTATTACACTCCAAGAAGGTTATGTTTTTAATTCCACACTACCGAAAAGGCAAAGAAATCTGTAATTACACTTCATGCATGGAGATCTGAAAGGAAAAATAAATTGCTACCTATTTACCCTGCGGCCACGAATCAGCCCTTTACTGACTAATCACACATAGAAATCATATGCTTGACATTGATTGCTTTCGTTTTGGTCTGTTGTGAACAATTAAGAATTTAGATCATGGACTGGCTGGACTGTTTTTAAAGGGTGACCCAACATCTTTTTTTTTTAACTTTTCAGTATCCTGGCTTGAGCATTCCATTCTTGTTTGGCTAAAGTGTTGTTTTCAGGTGGCCTGTATTAAACCGTAAATACTACATCCAGACAGTCTTATCATTACCATAGCATCTGATCATCATATCTGCCTGATTGTGACAAAGGCAGAGTCCTTTTTACTGTGGTGTAGAAACACAGCAGTTGTGCTGGGCTACTGTTGTGTCAACCTGACACAAGCTAGAGTCAAGTGAAGGGGGGGGACTTCAATAAGAAAATTCCTCCATAACATCTGGCTGTGAGGCATTGTTTTTAATTGGTGATTGATGATAAAGGGCCCAGTCTATTGTGGGTGGCGCCATCCCTGCGCTGGTGGTCCTAGGTTCTATAAGAAAGCAGATTGAGCAAGCCATGATGAGCAAGCCAGTAAGCAGCACTCCTCCATGGCCTCTGCAACAGCTCCTGCCTCCAGATTCCTGCCCTCACTGCTTTTGATGGTGAACTGTTCTATAGAACTGTGAGTGAAATTACCCTGTCCTCTCCAACTTGCTTTTTGGTCATGGTGTTTCATTGCAGCAATAGAAAACCTAATTAAGACAGCAATGTTCGGTGCTGATCACCAGGTACTGAACCACTGCGACTGCGGTTTCTACCAGTCCTAGCACCAGCACTGGATATCTGCTTTCTTATTCTTATCAGTTAACTAGGAATCCCTGTAGTAGTAAAGAGAGTGTCTAGTCTAGTAGAAGAAAATAAAAATAGAGGTACTCTTATCATTCCACTTTTCCATTTTCCCTAAATGTACAAAAGAATTGCAAGAGGGCATGGAAGAGATGTCTCTATCCTGTGCTCAGAGGAGTGTTATTCAAGAGCGTTAAGTGGTAGAAGCCACATCCAAGCCCATGGGTGTGCAAATGGATGGGCATGTATGAAAGGCAGAGCTTGGCATACACTACAATGCAGATAAGCCAGGAGGGCAGTGGGCTAAGTGAAATAAGCCAATCGAGGAGAAGACAATGTATTACTCCATTTACAGGCAATAACAGATGCTAGGAGACTAGGAGTAAAGGACTGCTGCCAGGCACTGAGGAAGGCAGAATGAGGAGCTGTTTGACAGAGAAGTGTGGTTCAACTTTGGGAGATGAAAGTTCCGGCTATAGATGGTGGCCATTATTACATATATAACAACATGACTGTCCCAAATGACATCAAAATGAATTGAAAAATGGTTGACATGATAAATTTTATAGTTTGTATATTTTACTTCTATTTTTAAAAATGGTATAGAAGAATAAGGAACTGCATCATGGAAATACAGCGCTACTTAATTAGCAGCCCGGCCCAAGCTGTGTTTCTGTGATGTCATCTAGTCTCAAGTATGGAGTGATCTTTGGCTAGACTCAAGTGGTCTATGAGGGTACCTGGGTGCCGGGAAGAGAAAGGTAATCCATGGAGCAGGGTTTTAGACACCAGCAATGAAGCAGACCCTGCACAAACTAGGCCAAGTGAATGTTCTGTAGACAGACACCAGAAGGGCCAGAGCTGTCCTCAAATAGCCTTTGGTTGGATGTCCCTCAAGTACTCAAGGTGAGTGGATGTCTTTTATGCCTCACAGAAGAACGAACTGTCCTGGGTGTTGCCTAACAGTTGGCTCCTCAGAACTCTGAGGACAGTAGACACCATCTGCTTACAGTGCGGAGGAGTTAGGAGCAGACTCAGGATGAGGAGACCATAACCCTTCCATCCCAACCATTTAGGTTTCCAAGGGACTGTACCTGCTTTTATTTGAGAAAGTGTGCCTGCCTTTACCCCCTGCTGGTCCAAGGGTGCCTTACTGAACAATGGACTAAAAAGTTAGTTAGATATTCATTTAGCATTACTTATGCATACATGTTCTTCTGCATCCTGAAGCACATCGGATGCTGGGTCTCACCTTCTACTTTGTTTGAGACAGAGTTTCTTGGGGTTTCCTACTGCATTTGACAGACTAGCCAGCTCGTCAGCTCCTAGGGATTCTCCTGCCCCTGCCCCTCATCTCACTGTAAGAACACTGGGATTGCTCTAACATGCCCAACTTTATGTGGGCTCTGGAGATTCATACTTAGGTCCTTGTGTGTACACAGCAAGCCTTTTCCCGACTGAGCCATCTCCCCGGGTCTCTATTCTCCCTTTGGCAGAGAGTATGATGGGAACCCACCGTAAACCTGGAATACTACCTGCCCACATACACTATTTATTACAGTTCATCTAAATGACCCCTGCTCTCAGGTAACAGTCCTTTATTTGTGAAGCACACATTGTAAACAGCCCAATCACCCCTCTGGCTTTTGGCCACTAGCATCCCATCTGCTTTATAATGTCACCGTGACAAACAGTTGGGCTAGAAAGGAAAAAGGTATCGATCGGTCTTTCTCTTTGGAAGAGAAATTAGTGTGGCATTAAGATTGCCCTTAACACAGGTGGAATTCAAAGAAAATGGCAATGTCGTGATGCTGCGTGGGAGTATGATTCAAGTTTAAGTTCAAAGAGTTTTCATATATGAGTGCCTAAATCTTGGTATACTCTAGTTAGTACTGAAATCATGCACAAAGGTTTTTAAGTATCAAAGGGGTAATAATAGTTATCGCAATAAAAATTGGTAGCTAGTGTTATTTTAATCTAAGAACTGGCTGCAAATATAGAGAAGAAATAGGCATAAAAGTTGAGCCCAGGGTGGGAGTTTTATTAAGGATGCTTAGATGTTTATCTCCTGGATACCTCATTAGTGGTTTTGTGATCCTGCTCCTCTTGTTATCCCCCTACGGTCTCACGGACACTGTCTCTTTGAAAGACAGTGTTGCTACTTGCTGTGTGCTGGTCATGTCAAGTCTTGCAGACCTATGCTCCTCTCAGCTAAATTCTTGGCTAGGAGCCCAAGCTTGTCATGTTTTTACACCACTGTTTCTACTTGCTTCTTCTTGGACGAGCCTTGCTGTCTTAGGTTGATTACAAAGCCGACTTTTCAGAAACTCGATGTGCGGAACTTGAGTCTGAAGAGGTCTAAGCAGGTGGCTGTCAGGGCATTGGTTGGGTTCTGCCATTTTCAACTTGAAAACATCGTTTCCAGTTAGGAACAATCCCAAGGTCACCTGGAAATAAACACTAAGTTTAAACTGAAGCTCGGGATTCTGACTTGTCTTCAGTTAGTCCTTCCTCGTTGTAGGTACCAGGGGCAAGTTCCTCGGTGGCTGTGTTTTGTGCTCAAGTTTTTCTCTGTCCTTGCAGGTATGGAGCTTGGCTCTGAGGAGAGCTGAGACAGACTGTGACAGTCAGCTCTCTCAGGAATGGGAGTTATATTTAAGTTCAGACTCAAATAGAAATAAGAAGAGAAAGATATATGCGTACAGGCTCTGCATGAGCATGTATGCCTGTAACAGAGAAGGTAACTTAGTCCAGAAAGAACACAGCTCTCAAGCAAGATCTCAACTAGTTCACAAGCGTGTATAGCCCTGGTCTCCTTGCTTCTGCCTTTCATCACTGTATAGATTGGGATCTCTTCTACCGCTCACCCAAGCCTCAGGAAAAGCAACCAGTTGACCTTGCACTTCATGGATGGATGTGTCTGGTCTAGCTGTGGTATTGAGGAACATTGTGCTCCAGGTGCAGGCTATAGAAAACAGAGAGATTATGAGTTGAAAAGCTTTAAGCAGGTGTTCCTCAAGGTCATATACTTTGCACAAGAGTGCATACAGATGAATAGACATGTCTGTATCAGAGGGACCAGGAGGGGTAGAAAATGTCGAAATTGAATTGACCTGTTTCTGCCATGAACTCCGATTCAGTGCTTTATATCCTTTCTACCCAAGGCCATTTTCATATATAACTTTGTGTTCTTTGGCTTACATTCTACTGTGCTAGCCTGGAGTTCTCTTTGCTCAAATCCAGAGTTCATAGGATGATTTGAGGTTATGGGAAGTGGAAGACACAGTGGTTGTCACTTGAACACTCTGGCTGACTGTGTTATAGACTTCTACTTTAGCCAAGACCACCGGGGCTGGGCCTTCTGACATCAATTAGCAATCAAGAAAAGGCCCCATAGACATGTCCATAGACTGTTCTTACGGAGCAAGCACACAAATAGTCGCCTGCCTGCACTGGGAATGTTCTCTTCATTCCATTTTGGCTTTGCTCCCACTGAGTTATTACTTCTTATTGTTTTCAATCTATAGCATAAAATACTTGGTTTTGATTTACTTTCTCAATAATCAGCTGTGTCTTAGTCCGTGCTCTATTGCTGTGAAGAGACACTGTGACCAAGGCAACTCTTACAAAAGAAAGCATTTAATTAGGGCTTACTATTTGTCATGACAAGAACAAGCAAGTGGCAAGCCTTCAGTAGACAGCCTGTAGAGAAGACGTGTTTCTGTGTGAGGTAACATGTCTGCGATTGCTAATCTTTGTTGTCAACGTGACGCACCTGGGAAGAGGAAACCTTGATTGAGGAATTACTCCATAAGAACAGGCTTACCCCCATCTATACCACTCCTGGGCATATGCCCAGAAGATGCTCCAACATGTAATAAAGATACATGCTCCACTATGTTCATAGCAGTCATATTTATAATAGCCAGAAGCTGGAAACAACCCAGATGTCCCTCATCAGAGGAATGGATACAGAAAATGTGGTACATTTACACAATGGAGTACTACTTAGCTATTAAAAACGATGACTTCATGAAATTCGCAGGCAAGTGGATGGAACTTGAAAATATCATCCTGAGCGAGGTAACTCAGTCACAAAAGAACGAACATGGTATGTACTCACTGATAAGTGGATATTAGCCCAAAAGTTCGGAATACCCACTGGACCACCAACCAAAGAATACACATCGAGGGACCCATGGTTTGAACCACATATGTGGCAGAGGAGGACCTTGTTGGCCATCAGGGGGAGGAGAGGCCCTTGGGCCTGAGGGTGTTAGAGGCCCCAGTATAGGGGAATGCCAAGGTGGGAAGACAGGAGTGGGTGGGGGAATACCCTCATAGAGGCAGGGGGAGGGGGAGGGGATAGGGGGGTTTCCAAAGTGGAGACCTAGAAAGGGGGAAACATTTGAAATGTAAATAAAGTATCAAAAAATAAAAATTAAAAAAAAAAAAGGCTTCCCACAGAGCTATTCTACCGTCCCCCATTAGAATGAATGAGGCTTTGCTGTTTCATTCATTGACTGAAAGAACCTTTTTGATGAACTTAAGAGAACAATTCACTGAGTGACATAGACACGCATAGTGATGCCTGTCAACTCTTTGAGAACTGTAGTTTTCTTTTTCCCCTATCTATGAAGCCCACATCTATGCATTTAACTAACTTGGGGCTCATTAAAAATATTTAGAAAGAAAAATTTGTCCATGTTGAAAATATGCAACCCTCCACTGTCATTATTCCTGAAATGATATAGTCTAGTAACTATTTACTTGGTATTTACTGCGTTAGTTACTATAAAGCTCTAGACAGAATTTATGTATGTGTGTAGGAGGGTGCTCCTGCTTATTTGCAGCTATAGCATTTCTTATAAGGGGCTTGAGCAGCTGCAGTTTTAGTTCCTACAGGTGTGTAGTCATGAAAATAACCCTCCATTTATAGTGAATGATAATGGATGTGTATTTCCTGTTATATTTAGTGTGTAGGGAAATATGAGTTATTAGCACATATTTAAGTAAAAACAATATTTTTCCTTGAGCATAACTGTGTATACATCCCCTTTGCCCCAGAACCAAAGGTGGAAAGTAAATTCCCTTCAGTGTCTGCATCTCTCCACAACTTACCCTTTATAGACCTAGAGGCAGTAAGTAATACCCATGGGAAATTGCATTTAAAAGGCTAGGATGTAGTAAACCAAAAGTTGTGTGTTGAGTCTGGATGTTGTTATCAGTTAAGTAAGACTATGAGTAAATATCTCATCAGGCTTAATGACCTTTAGATAAAATCGTATCTATATGCCTGTATTACTCCAGCCTCTTGATATTGACACTGTAAAGTTTAGTGACTGTGGATGAAGAGGCTGTCCTAAGGAGTAGGAAGAGGCTTAGCAAGGGTGAGGAAAGTTGATGGAAAGGAGGGCTTTGGGAGGTTGTCTACACTCTACACGAAAGGGGGAAAGGACAAAGGAAGTTCTGCTTGGGATTTACTGATGCAAACCTTACCTAAGAGTTAACAGGTGTGCTCTGTGCAACATGAAGCAGGGACTTAAGAAGCCGGTTTTTAAGTCTATTTTCACCTTTCAGAAGACATGGCAAGAAGTCGCCAGGCAGATAGTTTGCAGGTTTCAGAAAAAATTTTTAGACAAAGCAAAGGGACCCCTTCCAGGGACTTCTGATGTAATCTTTCATTTATGGAAGACTAGTGAGTGGGCTTCCTGAACATGTGAGCAAGCTGTAAAGCTGAGTGCTGTCAGGCTCCTGGTGTCCTTATGCCTTACAGAATCAAGCACCCTTGGGGTTTTCATTTCTAGGGCTGAGGTTTGAACCTGGGATCTCTCGCGTGCTAAGCAAACGCTCATGGTACATGTGTAGAACACCCTCCCGACGAGCAGCATTTTAAAGGAGAAAACAAAAGCAGCAGCCCCGGTGCTGTCTTATCCCAAATTCAATGTTAGAAATGCAGGGGTTGGGTGACTATGTTATTGTGAGGTATATCAGTGTTTCCTGGGCTCTCCGGAGGCGCTGAGTCAGCAGTATTCACCAGTTGAACTTATGAACATGGCTCTTAGGTGTTTTAAGAGGAAGCCATCAATGCAGAGATTGGATAGAAAGAGACACGGGGATCCAGCGGTACAGATGGTACTTTAATGAAATTCCAGTTCAGGAAGCAAGACAAGGCTGTTCTAATTAAGGTAGAGAAGGTAGAGGGAAAGCCAGCCACCTGAACGAAGAGCTGACAGGAGAACAGGAAAGCTGCCACGAGGCAGAGGAGGCACAGGGAGTCAAGTGGGACTACCAAGCGTGGAACGTCTGCAGCTCCAACTGGAAGAGAGGAGAGCCGTCAGCACACATACCTCAGCAACACACCGCAGGGACATCCACTCTCCTTGGTGGGATGAGGAGGAAGTTCTTTGGTTTTTAGATGGTATCGATGAGTCACATTGTTTGTTTTTAACCCCCCCAAAGCAGCATTTCTAGTTTTAAAGGGGTCTGATAATGCTGAGTGGGAGCAGGAGGTGTAAATGAGATGATTTAAGAGTTGGCAGAAGGCTGTTTTAAAGGAGAACTTGTATTAGAATCCATAGACACCCATGGATTGTCTAGCAGGATGCTGATGCTGGTTTTGAACGGCGGCCTCATAGAGCACAAGTTGTAAAGAGGACATAGAAAAGACAAGTAAGCCATGAGGATGGACCATGAATGAAGGATGGCTTCCAAAGTGCACATCAAAACACCTTATGGGCTGGAAGAAAATTCGATGGTAGTGAAGGAAGAGTAGCAGATATCCAGTGAACAGCATGGGATTAATCTTGAGATATCTTGCAAGCTGGCAGGTGGCAGACGCTGGTCTGAGGAAGCTCAAATCCTCCTTGGCTAACGCAGCCTTGGAGTGATGGAATGTCAACCATAGATTGAGAGGAAGTTAAAAACGCCCTCTAGTTTGATTTGAGGACCCCTTGTCAGACTTTGGAGGGGTGATTACATTTCACAGTGCAACTCCCTGACAAGCCACGACATTGGAGCACATTGGAAGCATGTTTGATTAGGGATTTGTGGTCATGGTGGAGTGGGTAAAAAGGAGAAGGTTATATCAGTAAATGTTCTGAAGTAACCAGTACTAGACAACAGCTTTGTTCGGAATGTCTAATGATCAGCAAGTTGTGTAACAATAGATGCCTAGGTTGGCGACATGGGAGGGACAGGGTTTACAATAGTCAAATAACTGTAGTCATTTAGAAATGTGATTGAAAACAAAGTAGAAAATGATCTCAAGAGCAGATAGGACAGCAAGACAATAATTACTCTTCTTTGTGAGGATAATAATAAAAAATATATAATTAGGAGATACACATTTTGGGTTTATCTGATACTGGCACCATCTTTACCCCTACCGCCCACCAGATGTAGTACTGAGTGAGTTTGTTAGACTATCGATTGGTCCTTTGGGCACTGGCTCAGGTTCTTACATGTAGATCTTGTCAGTATAAAGGTCAAGTAAGAAACCACACTGTACTAAGTTCCTATTTTAGCTTGAGGAAAGTTAAGAGTCTACTGTTAGCTCCACAAGTGGAGAAGGAATGGCAGCCAGTGAGAAGACCATGAGATGGTTTCAAGGTTGTGGAAAACAAGGCTTCCGGGCCAAGCAAAACTTGAACTCAGTGTGGAAAAATGTTGAGCGATAAGTTATTATTGTTAATAATAAATGCATATTGGCCACAGCTGTTCTGTATTTCTTTTGATGACAAATGAAGAGGCCCGAAGCTTAACGGAATGAGGAATAGATTGCAAAGACGATAGTGTAACTGATACTAAATACTGAGGTATGTCAGGGGTCTGGTATGTGTCTCCCTCCAAGAATCTTTGAAATGATAACCAGTTGTGTGTACAGAGGAAACACATATTCTACATTTATCAAAGGACTGTAGTTGCCCTCAAACAGAATATGAGGAGAAACCCTCTTGGCCCTTTCAACCATACACCAAAATATGGGATCCTGGGGGATGACGTGGATGTAAAGCGCCTGTCACACAAACAGGAGGGACTGAGTTCTAATCCACAGCACCCACATAAAAGCAGGATGCAATGTTAACCCTCAGTTACCTCAATGGCCAGCCCAGCTGAATCAGTGAGATCCAGGGAAAGACTTTGAAAGCATAGGGTAAAGATTGCTGGAGAAAGCTACCCAGGGTCAACCCCTGGTCTCTGAGTGCACACAATAGGCAAGCATACCGGCACATACATGTCCACACTCATGTAAACATAGACATAATACTACATACACAGATTTGTTTGAGGGATTGTAAGACAGTTTTAATGGGCATTTCCTCTTTCACCACAACTGTATGTTCAGTTCTGTTTTAATTACTGTTTTGTTCCTGAATAGTGGTGTTTATGGGTTTTCCTTCCATGGTTTTTCTTAATTAGCAGTTTCCTTGATGCCTTTAAACCTTGTAAGTGGACCTTGTGTATCCTTTTCTCCGTTGTAACTTCAAAACCCCAAATCAGAGGTTTAATATTTGGGGAATGAATGATGGATGTTCTAAACTGTGGGTTTAGAAGAATGTCATTTTAGTGAGATCATGGAAGCCACAATGTCACTAAAATGTATTTCCCAACCTTTGTTAGCTAAGTCTTGCTAACTGTTGGAAGTCTGTGTTATTTGAACCAAGAAACTTCCTCTCTAACCATGGTCTTTTAAGATGCACATAGTATCCATACAACAGCTTGAATGTGAAGGGTTATGATAGCTTCATGATAGGGAAAAAAACGTCCATGAGGTGCTGAGTTTAGTTAATAGAATGTGGACTATCTGAGCAGCATAATACGCACCACCATGCTGGTGAATCCTGAAATGCTGCTGGATAAAGCAGTCCAGTCCCAGACAACTACCCCTTGTGATTTCATATACACAGCATGCCCAGAGCAGGCAAATCCATAGAGACACGATGGCGATCAGGTTTGCCAATAGCTGCGGAAGTGAAGAGGGGGGAGGAGCGACAGTCAGTGGGGATGGGGTTTCACTGTGGTATGATAAGCACGTTTTAAAGGAGACTGCCAACATGGCATAGCCTTGGGGGACAAGCTGAAAATCACTGGACTGTGGGCTGTAAATGGCTCTACTCTTGAAGCATAAGCAAGAAAAAGAAAAAGAAAAGTATGGAGTTTGAGCACTACAAACTCATTCCTGCTGCGGCTAGATTGATGGTTCAGGGGTTAGGAGCAGTTGCTGCTCTTACAGAAGATCTGAGTTTGGGTCCCAGCACACAGGTTGGGTTGCTTATAATGGCCTGAAATTCCAGCTCCAGGAATTGGATGCCCTCTGCTGACCTCTGTGGGCACTGCACTCACATACCAACACTATTCACAGACACGTATACATAATTAAAAATAATAGTAAAATCGTTTAGAAATTCTACTTGCCATTTTTTGCCTTTAGAAGATACTCTTTCCCTTGCACAGCTCATTTTTTTTTAAGATTGACTTATTTATTTTATGTGTCTGAGTACTCTATCTGTATGTACACCTGCATGCCAGAAGAGGGTATCAGATCACATTATAGATGGTTGTGAGGCACCATGTGGTTGCTGGGAATTTTTGAACTCAGGACCTCCCAGAGAGCAGCCAGTGCTCTTAACCACTGAGCCATCTCTCCAGCCTGCACAACTCAGGTCTCTCCAGGCTCTTGGGTGCATGTTTCTGGATCTTGCCCTTCATAGTGTGAACCTGAGAACTGTGAGCTCCACTATGGTGTCTGGTTGATTTAGTCCAGACTTGGCCCATGCTAGGAGGACCACAGATGCGTACTGAGTCATTTCTATTTAGAGATAACTGTCCAGATGATTTTGTTTCTATAAAGGGTGGATACTATCTATTATGCTTATTAGAGATGCCTGCTTAGAAACAGAGCCTTTAAATTACAATAAGAATTGAATTTAAAAATTATTCAAGTTAAGTTTTCAGGGAGCATCAAGATCACACAGTGGAGGCAAGGGAACAGTTGTTTTACCAAATGGTCTTAGGAAAGCTGGGATCCACATGTAAAGGAGAAAGGTTTATCTTTGCTGAATAGCATCTGCAGACATTAACTCAAAGTGTAGATTGGTGACTTAGCATAAGACTACAATTGCCAAAGTTCTAGGAGAGAAGAATGCTTCGTGGTATTGATCTGGGTGTGTTTTAACGGATGCCCTACCAAAGCACAGATAACAAAACAAAGTGGATACATTAGAGTTTATCATAACTTGTAACTCTTTTGCCTCAAGAGTCACAGTCATTAGAGTAAGAAAGCTGCCTGCACAGTGGAAAAGTATTGCCAAATCATTTCTCTCTAAAGAGAATGCTGTTTCAAACATACAAAGAACTTGAAGCCCTGCAATAATAAATTTAAAAGTTCAATTGAGAATTGGTAAAGGGCCAATTGGTAGAGAACAGAAATTTCTCTATCAAAAATTTTCAAATGGCCATTAAGCACATGAATGGCTGGATACCACCCCAGTGATACAGACATTACACTGAAGATGGAAGAATGACAAGAATATTGTCGGTCACTATGGCTGGTGGGTCATACGCTGCAGCTGTGATAGAAAGCTCAATGTAATTCCTGGAAGGGACTCAAAAGAAATCAAAGCAGAGGCTTAAAAAGCTGTCTATACACATAGCCCAATCAATCACTACAGCTACCAGGCAGAAGAACCCAAGTGTGCACTAATAAATGAAGAAACAAAATGTTATGTGCATACAATAGCATATTAGTCAGCATTGAATAAGCTGTCTATACACATAGCCCAATCAATCACTACAGCTACCAGGCAGAAGCAACCCAAGTGTGCACTAATAAATGAAGAAACAAAATGTTATGTGCATACAATAGCATATTAGTCAGCATTGAATAAGACAGTTTTAACACATGGTACAACATGAAGGAATCTTGAAGACACTGTGTCAAGTGAAATAAGCCAATCAAGAGGGAATTAATACTAAAGAATTTCATTTACATGAGGTTCCTAAAGTATTCAAATAATTCATCAACCTGGGAAGTTGGATGCAGGTTACTAGGGGTAGTGGGAGCAGAGATGGGGGATATTTAGTGGGTACCATGTTTAGGTTTTGCAGGATGAGAAGTTCTTCGGGAAAAGAATAGTTGGTGTTTGTTCATCAGAGTAAAGGTCCCAAGGCCTTGGAATTGTGCACTTAGAGAGGTTAAAGTGGTCGGTTTTATGTGACACTGAATTTTCATTTTTGAAAAAGATTTATTTATTTATATGTGTGTGCAAAAGCCAGGAGGTATCTGGAGTGCTCCTCTTCCATTCTTGGCCATTCCTTTGAGGCAGGGTCTCTCCCTGAACCTGGGGCTCCAGTGTTCTCAGGCATGCTGGAAGCCAAAAAGCACCAGTTACAACTTATATAACCAACCTCTCTGGACCTTTGTTTCCTCTCCTGATGACACCAGTCAGAGACTGGTTACAATTTAGTATGAGGACAAATGTAGAAGTTGGTTAAGTAACATAAGCACACTGAAAAAATTTAAGATCACAGTCGCTCCCAAACTTCCTGAGAATTATTTAGTGTTTTCTGCAGTTTAATTGCATTTAGGAGTCATGATCACTGAGAAACCCCATTCAGCATAAGCAACTTCAGTATCCCTAAAATCCCGAATTGAAATCTTTCTCCCTGATTTCCTCCAATTCTGTCTTTAATGGTTAGAGGTGTGGTTCTCAACCTGTGAACTACAACCCCTTTGAGACTATCAGAAAACACAGATCTTTCCATTACGATTCATAACAGTAGCAAAATTACAGTTATGACATAGCAACAAAAATAATTTGATGGTTGGGGGTCACCACATGTAGAACTGAATTAAAAGGCATTAGAAAGGTTGAGAACCTCTGACGTAGGGAATGTTCATGGCTACAGTTAGTTCCAAGGTATACCGAGAGGCTAGGCTCTGTGGTGGTACACTGGAGGAAGGTATATCTAACTGTGTAACTCCATGCCATTTGGGATCAAGGAGGGGACAGCTGGAGGAACTATCTGATGTGGTCCTGTCCCTTAGATTGTGTGAATGTGATGCTGCAGAGGTTTCTATGCTCCTGGTGGGCATTGCTAAAGCTCTCTTTCCCTCTCCATCTCTTAACTTCCAGCCCTTCTTCTTCCACCAAGCAACCACCAAGTATTCATCACAGAGCTGAAGTAAGACAAGGCTCCCCTGAACCAAGCAAAGTAAATTATTGTGATCCTTGCTGCTGGGAGGGTTGTGAGCACACGTGCGTGTGTGCGCGCGTGTGTGTGTTGCATTGTGCAGAGATGACTCTGTGCCTCCCAGTCCTACGACGTGCAGACTCTTTCTGACTGTTCTGATTGCTTCTTTCTGCTCCTTCCTCCCCAGGAATATTGAATCATATTCAATAAGCTGTCAAGTTTGGGGGGATTAAAGCTCTTCTTATCCCTATCTGACTCCTGTCAAAGTAGTCATCGCTATAGAAAAGGAAAACTAAGACATGCATTCTCCCAGGATGAAGTAGGACTCGGTGTCCCAGCTTGTAAGGGAATTTTTCTAAAAATGTCTTCTCGGAAGCATTCTCCAGGTGTCTGTAATAGGATTCCCTTTCCCTCACCTCTACATGTCAGCAAGATCTGTATAGGCTAGCGTCCAGAATCCAAAAACTTCTAGGTTTAAAATGCTCCAAAATTTGAAACTTTTTGTATGTTTGGCATGAAACCACACCTGGAGAATTTCACACCTGATCTCATAGTGCAACACACTCTAAGAGAAAGACAAATCTGATTAAAAACAAAAACAAGCAAACAAAAAACCATTACTTGCAGATTTCAAATAGCAGGTATAGAGGAAGCTAAGTAGATTTTGTGTTCCATCTTTGGTTCTTGTCCAAAGTAGTCTCGTGTGTATGTCAGTATTTTTAAATATCCAAATAATTTCCGAGGCCTGGAATTTCAGAAAAGAGTGCTCAGCCTGCACTAAGGCCAATCTTTGTGTGGCTGTCCAGGAGGCCAATCAGGGGAATCATCACGGTAAAATGGTTCATTCTAATCCATTCAACAAAAGGAAACTCCATGAGCTTTCTCAGCTCTGCCTGTAACTGAGATCTCCTGCTCTTCTTAAGACATTTAATTACTTTCACTTCTATGTAAGCACAGCGTTCAAGGAATGGTGGATCCAGGGCCCACCAAGGATCCCAAAATCTGTGATGTGCATGTCTCTTATATAAGATGACACACAACTTTTCCAGATGCCTTTGTACGTCTTTCTGCACACTTTAAATCATCTCTGGATCAGTAAGGACACTAATAAAATGCAGATGCTGTCAGCAATTGTTATATTAGATTGTTTAGAAAATATGGTAAGAATACAATCTGTAGTGCCATCATTTTTTTCTTTGCAAGTATCTTCCATCTGCAGATGATTGACCATATGCAGAACACCTCTCCTTTCTGAGGATGCTTTTCTGGGAAAGTTTCATAAAATCAAGTCGGGGAGAAAGTGTATCTCTTTTTATACTGTCTGTCATGTCCTAAGACTCCTTTGCTGCTTATTTTCATGAATTGAGCTTGTAGTACAATTTCCTCAGTGTGGCTCACAGGCTCAGGTATGCAAATGACTTTTAGTTGATCCGTGATTTCCCACTGGCTTTGCTGGCTGCAAGCTGGTGGCCTCAGACAAGCATTTAATCTTGCCTAATTCCATCTTCATAAATGTGAGGGCTGACGTGAATGATCTCAAAGTTCCTTTAGCGTCAACATTGTAGGACTGAATGAAAAAAAAAATAGTTACATAGACTGGTACTATCTTTATTGGTTCCTAAAGTGTCATCCATTATACAAACTGTTTGAAAGGAGAACTGATCTTGGACAAATAACTATAGTAGAGCCAAGTCTACCACATTGCCCTTGCTAGCATGAAATTATTCTTGAAGGCAGAATATTGTGACCTTTGCAGCCGGCAGCTTGATTTGGAGAAGTACAGTCCTCTGTAGACTGTAGTAACTGATGAGCCTTATGTATAGATACAGACGGGGTCATGGCTAGATATTACAGCCATGTTGGGAGGTAGCTCTTGGTTCAAAGGTAGGAAAGCAAACGAACAAATGCTTGACTTTAAACCTAAGCATTACCATAATTGCAGAGATTTGCCTCACATACCTGACCAATTTAGTAGATGACAACAGAAAAAATAGCAACTGACAGCAAACCCAGATTCATTTTTTAATTAAAGTTTTTAAATTGAATGTGACACACGTGGAAAAACATCTTCATACATGTAAGCTCTCTGCATCCACTTCCAAAGTAAAGTTTTTACCCCAGGTCTCAGTCCTTTATAAACTTATAAGCTACCTTTGAATAGCTTCTCCCCAAATGGCGTGTGCATATTCGAGGAGATAGATGTATGCACATTGATGTAAACTGTGTGTACTCACTCTGTGCTCTGCTTCTGATTTGTCAAATTATTCCCTATCAACTCCTACAAACATAGTTCTTAATGGCTGCATTTTGTGTGTGTGTGTGTGTTGGTGCACACACATAAATATATAAATGCAACCCCAATGAGACCATTTAGTGTGACTGACTACCAGTTAGAGAACTCATTCCTTGAGGAAACTGTTGGTAATTAGTTGCCTATAGTTCTTTGTCTAGGGCTGGGACCCTGTAAAATTTCCCTCTTCCACATTGTTCCATCAGGTCATGTTTAGGCAGCTGTGTTATTGAAATATCGTGGGCGAAGCTTCCTTGTGTTTTCTAGGAGACACAATCTCACAGCTGACTCGCTGGCCCTCTGGATCTTACAATCTTTCCTCTCCTGTGATATTCCCTGAGCCTTTGGTGCAGGAGTTCGGCTGTATGGATACCCACTGAGCTGGCGTCCCGCAGTAATCCCCTGATCTCTGTATTATGACCTTCTGTGGTTCTCTGTAATGTCTCAGTTTGCTGTAAAGAGAGGCTGCTTTGATGACTGGGGGAGGGGGAGAACCTGCCCATACCTGTGGGCATAAGGATCAGTTCTAGAATGTAGTTCCATAACTTTATTAATTCTTTGAGAATTTTATGCATTGTATCTTGGTCATATTCACCCCTCCCCCAACTCCTCCCAGACCCACCTCCCCATCCCATACCCGCCCAACTTTGTGTCTTCTTCTGATGCTTCGCACCATTAAGGAAAGCTAGTCGTTCCTCCTGCAGCAGCTGTCAACACCAACGTTGAGTTGAGTTGTGGACCAAGCTGGGGAGCAGCGCCATACTTCTGCTCATTTCACTGTTTGGAGCGCTTTATGGATTCACTTCTGTTTCCATTTTCTCCACTCACATCTGAACTATTGGCAGTGATATTATCACCAAAGAAGAATTCGCTTTTCCCATTCTATTGAGTGTGTGCAAAACTAAAAATAAATATGATTTAAAAATACCATCTAAAGGATATTTTAAATGTCTTCTCTAGAATTCTCATTTCTGTGGTAATATTCTATAAATAAGCCCCCGTCGAGCCTATTCACTTGCATATTTGTAGGCAATCAACCAGAAAACTGTTAGCATTTGCTTGTGCTGTATCTTGCCGTTCATGGCTCATTACAGAGTTTGGGTTTCCCGATCTGGCTGATTTCATAGAAAGGGCTGAGGCCTGGTGGCAGTTAGAGACCTATTCATTCTCTGAAGTAAATCTTGCTGCTGAGCTGAAAGTTGAAGTTTTAGTGTAGGTTCCAAGAGTCAGTTCTGACCTTATAGCTGGAGAATGTGGAAAATAAATTCTCCTTTTAGCTAATACTGTGAAAAGTAGAGGGATCATCCCTGAGCTATTGGCTATTTTCCAACAGAAGATGAGCTTTTAATAACAGAAATGTATCTTTTCATTTTGCTCAGACCTGTACTTAAACAGAGTCTGAGACTGGCCCTACTGTGAAGTCTCCTTATTTGTACATGTAAGGCTGCAAAGGCAAGGCTTTACTATTTATATAGAGAGAAAATCAGTGAGATTCCTCTCCACCTTCCATATGTTTAATGGGAGGGGTTGGTCTTAGCTTCTAATTTCAAACTGAGTTTGAAGTCGAGAGCTGGTACATTATAGATCCAACCTATCTCAGAGTGACCTGTGCAGTCTTGCCCCAAGAATCTAACCTCGGATACTGAGGTGGTGAATCTGCCCTAAACTGATGGGGCCGTTGACCTGTCGCTTTTCACTTAACAAACAGCATAGGTGGTTGTCCCAGACTCCAGCCAGGGAAGCAATGTGGCGTCATTACACAAAGGTGTGTACCTGGGGCTGTCGGGATGGCCCAGTGGTTAAGAGCATCTGCTGCTGTTTCAGAGGACCTGCGTTCAGATCTCAGAAGCCACAGTAGGTGGCTCACAACCACCTATGACTCCAGCTACAGAGCATCTGATACCCTCTTCTGTCCCCTACAGGGACCTGTACTCACACGACATATCCACATGCAGACACATGCATACACACAATTAGAATTAAATCTTTTGAAAAGTTTATTTACTTTCATTTTATATGCATTGGTGTTTTACCTGTGTATCTGCGTGAAGGTGTCAAAAACCCTGGATCCGGAGTTATAGACAGCAGTGAGCTGCCATGTGAGTGTTGGAAATTAAATGCAGGTTGACTGGATGAGCAGGCAGTGCTCTTAACCTCTGAGCCATTTCTCCAACCCCCAAATAAATCCTTTTAGAAAGATGTATACCATACATTCTGTTATCTTAGTTCAAATATTAAAAAAATTCAATCCAACTAACTTGCAATAGCAAGTTGACCAGCGCTTAATATTGAAAATAAATACCTTTCTCCCACCCTATAATGCATGGCTATGAGGAGCAGTGGCAGATGGCACATAAGGACAGATGTAGATTTGGCTTGTCTTTCCCTCAGGACAGAGTAAAGAACCGACCACTTGAAGGCAACATGGTAACATTTGTCTCTGTAGAGTGCTCTTCATGACAAGAAAAGGATGGAGGGACAGCAAGTCAGCCAAAGGACAGAGTCTGTACCTAGTGTTTACAGTAAGGGCATGGGTAAATACCTCAAGGAAGCATGAAGAGATGGGAAAATACCAGAGGGACCACAAGCTAACTGAAATGTGCCCAAGATCTTTATTCAAACTTGATTGAGTCCAGGATCATTCCTTTCTAGAAAGAGGTGATAGGAAAAGGCTTCGTGCTGTCTACGTGTGAGAGTGAGGAATCACCCCCGCATTCAAAGGATATTATGGGAACACTTTGTCTTTCCAGGCCTTCCTATTTACTTAGATTCTTTGTAGAGAAACTGGGACTGGGTGTGTTCTCATCTGTGCACTTTTCCACTGTTGTTTTCCTTACTTCTATTGATTGTGTACAGTGTGCTTTTTAGTGGAGGCAAAATACACATAACATGAAATTTACCATCTTAACTATATAAAGTATATGTTTCAGTGGTGTTAGGAATGTCCACACTATGTGTGTGTGTGTGCATGTGTGCATATGCGACTTGTGTGCACCAGGGCTAGAAATTGTCAGGATGTCCTCTTCCGTTACTTTCTACTATTTTGTTTTGTTTTTGTAGTTTTGTTGTTGTTTGCAGTTGTTGTTTTTAAAGACAGAGTTTCTCTGGGTAGCCCTGCTTGTCCTGGAACTCCTTCTGTAGCCTGGGCTGACCTTGAACTCACAGACATCTGCCTGCCTCTGCCTCCTGAATGCTGGGATGAAAGGTGTGTGCCACTACCACCCAGATTTCCACCTTATTTTTAAAGACGAGTTCCCTCATCGAATCCCAAGTTCACCAGTTTAGCTATACTGTTTGCTCCCCATCTCTGAAGTTCCGTGATCATGCCTGGCTTTCTGCTTGGGATCTACGGATCTGAACTCAGATCCTTCTGCTTACCCAGTAAGCACTTTACCTGCTGAGCCATCTCCTCAGCCCTAAAACCCTGAACAACTTGGGCTCTGTGTCCATTTAGCCATAGCCCTGCCCCAAGCCTGTCAATCAACATTTAATTTTCTATCACTCTGTGCTTGACTACTTCAGACAGTGTATGTAAGTAAAATAGTAAGGTATTGCATTTTGTATGTGTGACTGTTTATTTCACTTAGCACAATGCCCTTGAGATTCATCTGTTCTGTGGAATGTATGAGAACTCATTCCCTTTTAAGGTACAGTTATACTGCACTGTATTTTGTATTAGTTACTTTTGCCTTGCTGTAACAGAATATGTGACAAATAAGTTCAAGGAAGGGTTTATTTTGGGCTCGGAGTTTAAGTTCATAGACACTTGGCCCCGTGTGCTTGGACAGAGTAGTGTGGTTGCAGGAGCATGTGGTGGAGACCTGCTTCCAGGTCACTCCCTTCATAACTGATCTGGAAGCAGAGGTCACAGCAGGAAGGGGCCAGGGATAACACCCCCCCTCCCCACCCAACCCCTACCTTGACCGACTTCCTAAGCCCTACTTCTCAGCCATTCTGCAACCACTCAAAATGATGCCGCTAGCTGGTGACCAGGCATCCAGACTATGAGCTCATGGGGGGGCATTTCAGATGCAAGCCACATCTTATGAATACACACCTTTTTGTTTACTGATCTTTCAGTGGGCATTTGGGCTTTTTCATCTCTAGTCAATAATACATGAGCATTCTGTCTTTGTCCATTAGACAACAAACTTGACAGAATATGAATACAGAGTTGGCTCAGTGAGGGTGAGGGTGCATAGTAGGACCGTAGATGATCGCTTTAGAAATATATTGCAGCGATCGATTGGCCATCCCCACACCGGACCAGCGGGCTTGTTTCCTTGAGCACAGTGTGTGATCTTTCTCACCAGTGCTTCTTAAAGGCTTCCCTAGAAGACACTCAGAGGCTGAGAATGAGACTGGAAGGGGCTATTTACATCTCCCACATCCCTTTCTCTGCTGTGCAGCACATTTTGGGAGTGGGCGGCAGAGACAAAAACTTGTTGGATTTGTTTTTTAATGCATGTGCTGGCACACACCACTTGTAGCTGTGGTTGCGTAGGTAAAGCATTTACTTAAGACTTTTCCATAGTGTGTGTGTGTGTGTGTGTGTGTGTGTGTGTGTGTGTGTGTGTGTGTGTGTGTGTGTGTGTGACCACAGGCTTATATAACCACTTTTACTTTTTAAATTATTTTATTTTCATATTTAGGGATTACTCTGTTGGCTTTAGAGAAGAGAATGAAAAAATAAAGCTGAGAATAGTAATTAAAACAATGAGATGCGCACATTAGAAAGTCTAACACTTTCCATGTCAGGTTTTTGGGGTTTTTTAGAACTATTTTGAGAGGGTCCTTTTAAGCTTTATTGAAGTATGTAATCGATGAGTGGAAACTGTATGCAGTACATCTTAAGCATGAAGCGTGACATTTGATGTGTGACTGCAGCATGAAACGATCGGCAAAGCCAAGCTAATTAACCAGGTCTTCACTTCCGCCACCGGCATGCTGTGAGCTTTGACCTGAATAAACGAGATGGCATCCGTATCCAAATGCTATTGAAAACCATTTCTTACCTTAGGAAAATGGCTGAGGATTACTGCACAGTCACTGCTGACCTACTGAACATACAATGTCATCAGTTTTATGCTAAAGGACCGCCAGGAAACTTGCTTCTAAACTACAAAGCACCCTAGTTGACTTCAGTATCATACAATAGACTTAGCCTGTTTTATCACCGCATTCAATGGTGAAACTTCAGCTGAAGATTCATTAGAAATGACCATGAAAGCACCGAGTAAGCCTAGCATATAATCAATTAGTAAATGAAAGATATAATTTCATTGAAACTTGCTTGACCACTGTGTATTTTCAGGAGCAGCCTTGATGTGAAACCTGATTCATGCGCATAGCTCTGGGTCCACAGTCCTCACCTGGAGGGGTGGTGGTTTTAACACAGCCTACCCAGCATGTGTAGCAAGTAGGCCCATGCACTGCCTCTGCTTCTACAGCCTCAGCAGGCATTCTGCTCCTTTTACCTTAGTTCTGGCATAAGAAACCTTTACATTTTGGGTAGGAAATTGTTGTCTTTGCTGAGAGGGACTTTAACGAGAAGTTTGGACAAAGAAGAAACACCGTACACGTTAGGAGAGCCCATTGCCTATGTGTCTCCTGGAAACCTTGTGGCTAATGGGAACCAGAAAATCCACTTTCTGAGTGGATCACAGGAAGAAGCAGGCTAGATTCTCACACTCATTCTCCAAGTGATGATTTCAGTAAAATGCCACGCCGACGTGGGAAAATAAATGTGGAGGTCCCAGCAAAGAGTGGCTGGTGCTCTCTGAGCTTGTCACCAGTCCTGTAGTAGCCTTGTGTGCTCAGAAAGAGCTGAAATCTATCAGCACTGCATGGATTGTAATACATGCATAGTAATGTAGCGATCCTGTTAACATATGACCTTTGTCTTTGTGGGAAAAATCTGAAGGCCAGATGTGGGCAACATAAAATACAGACAACCTCCACCCCCAGCTGTCATTTTCTCCTAGCCTGTGGACTCTGAAAAGATGTCTCAGTAGAGCTGGGGGAGTGAGAGTGGCACAGGTATATGCTGAGCTGAGAACTAACTGGGTGACCCCTCGTTTATTTCATGCCATTCAGATGGCAAGTTGGAGTAAACTACGGTCCCGTCATGTAGATGAGAAGACCTCCAGGCTCAGTCAGGCTGAAGTATTTGGCAGGCAGTGTTTTTACAACAGTGTGTTTCCAAGCAAGCGCTGTTTGCAAAATACCTCTTGTGCCAGACCACCTTGATACCCACCAAGTCACATAGAGAGAAGAAATCTTAGTGTGTGCACATTTCTGGTCAGAAGCATGACAAATGTTGGGGGGTGTGATGCCAACAACCAAAAGCCAGTCAGGAAAACAAGTCTCAGGCTGGGCATTCATGAAGAGAGTACCTTGGAGAACCAAGATGCTGAGTGGAAAGGAAAGGAATCTATCGCCTTAAGTGGACGTGGCTGATGGGTCCATGCAATCATGGTCTTCGGGAAAGAAATTCAAAGTAGAAAGAAATGTTTATGTACCCAGAATGCCCATGTCTCAGACTGCAAAGAAGCAGACCTTTGGGGGATGCTGTTGAGAGGAGAAGTACTTGATGTGGGGAGAATCTCCAGTAGGGAGTGAAAGCCAAGGTAAAAGGAACGAGAGTTTAAAGCATATGTGGTGTGTGGCTCATCTTCACCCCTGGGAAAGCTGGTATAAACTGCTTTGTTTTCTTCTCTACACCCCCAAATAATTTTTTAAAGAAAGAAAAGATAATACTTTCAAGGTAGCTTATTACCTTTTGACGTTAGGTCCCAAACCCTCCAAAACTAAAAGTAATATGGTTCTATGCTCCAGACGACCTGGCTGCCAGGCACTGCTAGCAACAGCAGTGAAGGACAGTGCCCTTCAGTGTCATACAATTCCACAAGCAGCTTGGGGGAGGGGGAAGAGGTAAGATTTACAGTGAACTAACCAAGATGGTAGATTGCTGTGACTTTTATTGTTAGATAATTTTCAGTGTTCTTCCCCTACTGCGATAATATTATAAGTGACCTATTTTTCCTGTTTGAGTTTTAAAAACTCTTTTGTTGCCTGATCTTTTTTTTTTTTTTTTTTTTTTTTTAATGTGTCTTCATGATCAGTTCAAACTAGCTAAGCCATAAAAATAATTTTATAACATTTTCCCTTTAGAGGAGACAACTCTGGAAAAGACACAATAAACTCCTTTACCTGTTAGTAGTTGACCTTGAAATAGAATGTATTTCCCCTGGAGTCTAAAAGTCTAAAGAGTTGTTCTTGTTAGCATAATTATAGAACCAAAGACATTTGCATTAAACAGACTAGCCACCATTATCCTCCTCCTACCTGCACCAGGTGTATGCAAAGCAGGGTGGCTGAGAAGTGGGGTGATGGGGCAGGGGGACAACAGGTAATATCCTGATCAAGAGGTCTATCTTTATGGGTGATCATACCTAATAGGCCGTTGCTCTCAACACTCAGTTTTGGGGAAGAGTGACTACATTGCTTTTAAATTGATTTTTGGCATCTAACATTTTAAAACTTCCACCAGGTCTCCTTTCTTCCCCCCTCTTCCTTGCTCTGGATTTCTCTTCTTCCTTCCTTCCTTCCTTCCTTCCTTCCTTCCTTCCTTCCTTCCTTCCTTCCTTCCTTCCTTCCTTCCTTCCCTCCCTCCCTCCCTCCCTCCCTACCCCCTTCCTTCCTTCCTTCCTTCCTTCCTTCCTTCCTTCCTTCCTTCCTTCCTTCCTTCCTTCCTTCCTTCCTTTCATTTCCAAAGATCCTAGAAATGGTCACAGATGCTGGTCTTTGTGACCACATGCTTTCTAGCCCACCCAAAGTTGGCAAGTGTGTGCAGTATGAGTGTGTGCTAGGAAGTGGGCAGCTTGATCTCCTACTCACTGTAGAGTGACGATGTTCACCTCATGGGGAAGTGAGGCTTGGGAGGCAGGGGAAGCACTGGCCTTCCGTCCCTCTGGGGCTAGGGAAAAGCTCAGGACGATGAAGTTAGGTATCATTGCGCTTTGTCTGTTCTAGACTCCTTCTCCTATTTCTTGCTAATGCTCCTTCAGAAGATTCTAGCACTCTACTTATTAACAGTGGCATTTACTTATCCAGGATGCTGTTCCATTTTATGTCTGTCACATACTTGTATGGTACTGGTGGTCTAACCTGGAATCTCCCAAATCTACATTTCCCGTCCAGAAGATCCTCAGCTTTTTTTTTTTTTTTAAAGATTTATTTATTATTATATGTAAGTACACTGTAGCTGTCTTCAGACACACCAGAAGAGGGCGTCAGATCTCATTATGGATGGTTGTAAGCCACCATGTGGTTGCTGGGATTTTAACTCAGGACCTTTGGAAGAGCAGTCGATGCTCTTAACCGCTGAGCCATCTCTCCAGCCCCCTCAGCTTTCAATTATAGAGTCTATAGTGCCACATGCAGGTTGCTGAGATATCAGGAGCAAGGGACCTCCCAGTCCTTGTGACTTTATGCGCCATGGTCCACTCATGGGCCATTGCTGTGTCTGCTCACAGGTCTGACCCTCCCCTGTGATGGATGTATATACATCAGAGTTGACACATGGTCTAAGTCTGTAACACAATAGGGAACTGACCAGGGTCACTAGCCCCTTCCAAGTACCCTCATGGAGGAAGGCTTGCCCATGTGGGTTATACTCCCATATCCCTGAATGGCCGTGCTGGCCTTGAGCCTTGCATCCAATCTGCCACACTCTTGGCTCTCCTGGAGTGGGAAGTGAGAGACTATCAATACATTTTGTATACATGAATGTACTCATCTACCCAGTATATACGATGGTACATAGAGTGCCACCATTTTTAAAAAAAAAAAAATTCTATCTACTAATTGAATGCTCTGTTCAATTCTATCCATTGTCTTGGATTTCAAAGCTCTTTGTATCTCAAAGCCAAGTCGACATAGAACATTCTTCATCAGACTAGGAATGGGTGTAGTCAAGGTTCTCCTTACTCAACGATCTTGCTTTGAAAAGAGGAATTACTGTTCCCAGAGACACAGGAGCTGTGCTGTGCTTTATCTGGTAATATGGACAACACTTTATTAGCTTAGTGAGAAGGCTAGGAGGTCATCATGCTTCTTTATATATTAGCAGAGAGGCCTGGCACCAAAAGGAAAGCGATTGCCTGCCGGACACCTCCTCCAAGAGTTAAATCACCATGGAGCAAGTACTGTGAGCGACTTCCTCAACTTGGTCCTAAGCTCCCAAGTCTGGGAGTACAAACCCAAGTGGGGAATGTGGCTTCATAGCAATTTGGTGATTGATGGGCAGTAGCTGCTCAGGTTCTTGAGGGGCTCCCTAGAGCAGTGCTTGAGGGATGACAAGAATATTACTCCCCCAAACCCTGAAAGAACTGTATCTTCCTCCATATCTGCCTCAAACCTGAATAACCTCCTGAGACTTCTATAAAGTAGGGATCTGCTGTGCAGAATGGGTTCAGAGCACCCAGACAACTCATTTGGATATGATTCCATTTGCCCTCTGAACCTAGGCTCCCCTAACTCTCATTGCCTCTCAAAACTGTGAACCATTTCTCTCTCTTTCCTATAACTTCCAGAATCCTGCTTGTCTATTGTTGCAGGCCTGGCAGATGTTCCAGATGAGCACGCCTGTAGAATAACCATGTTCAAATCTGTTTCCGTTTAGGTTTGTTCTATGATTCTATGATTTTCTATGTCCACAAAACTCTGTAGTAATTATTTCTGTTTTCTCTTTCCCTACCGAGTGTGTTTGGTAATCTTAAAAGATTTTGAATGTCTTTTGATTGGACAGTGTCTAGTTCATCGCTGGTGAGCTGTTGCTGACCCCCCACCTCCCAACCTGAGATCCATATTGAAAAACTCAGCTAGCTTAACCTTGGAATCCTGCTGATGGCCTTCCTCTTCCCTCCCCTTCCTTTCTCCCCCCTCCTTTCCCCTCCCCTCTTATCCTCTTCTTTTGCTAGCTACTCCTAGGCTTTCACAGTCAAGCCAGAAGCTCCCTGCATACTTAGAGTCTATGTTTTCAACCTTCTGCTCTGATATTTGCAAGCAATTAGCAAAGTATGTTTAGAGTTGAATTGTTATGGAGGCACATTCCACTGTGATTCCCTGTAATTAGAAGGATAAGCTCTCAGCTTCTTCAAGAACTCTGAGAACTCTGAGAATCCAGTCTTCCGATGGAGAAGGATTGAACCCTATATTTTATTATGAATAAAGACAGTGACTGGAGTTGACTTAGCTAGCACAATACACCAACTCCATGCTGTTTCAGTGTAACACTTTGTAGTTTTTTGTTGTTGTTTCATGCTCAGACTATCATCCTAAAATGTAATGTTAAAAATAATCTGTGGCCTGGGACATTAGCTCAGTTGGTAAAGTGCTTGTCAGGCAAGTATGAAACGTGAATTCTATCCCCAGAACCCATATTTAATAAAGCAGGGTAAGGTGTTCACACTTGTAATCCCAGAACTGGGGCGACAGAATTAGACAGATCCCTGGGGACTGAGGGTTAGCCACTCTAGCCAGATTGATAAACTGGAGGCCAATGAGAGAGCCACTGAGGGGCTCCTAAGGAATGATTCTTTAGATTGACTATTCCCCTAATCCCATACCAACACATGAGAACCAGTATAAACACATATGCATACACACATACGCACACACACACATCCACAAAATAATTTGTGGTGTTCAGATGTCGTTCAGTGTAGACCACCTGCCTACCACGTACAGAGCTCTGGCTTCCAGGCAAAATAACAACAGCAGCTTGTAACCATGGCCTCAGTTGTGTGCTGTTTATAACGACAATGATGCTCGGTTGTACGGTTGAATGCCAGACTATCTTTTGATGTAAGAAACTGTCACTTTTACTTGAAGGCTATTAGCAGTGACATGGAACTCTCTAGAATAATATTTTTAGAAGAAGATCTTTTTCTCCCAGTCAAACTTAATAGATTTCACAGAGCAACTTTTCCACAAAATCGTTTGGCTGGCTCCAAAGTTTGATAGGTCAGAAAATAGAGAGGGAGGCTGAGTCCCGCTTGGAGTTCTCTAGGTGTCCAGGTGATGCAGGCTGGTGAAAGTGGACAGATTGGCTGAGCAGAGTCCATGAAACATGGCATTGGGGGAGCAGCCTTATGGGCAGGCGCTATCTGGGTCTCAGACACCAAGTCTTGGGGCTGGTGTCTGAGCTGGGTATGTGGCTTCCAGCATCTGCCAATATGACTGTCACTGGTTCGTCACCTTAATAAATTTGGGCTCCTGGAATAAGTAGACTTTATGGCCTAAACTCTATTGTTTCATTGTCCTGGGAAGTAAAATAAACCCCAGGCCAATGTGTCAGCCTCGCTTTGCAGAGAACTTCCCCGTATCCAGGAGCATCGGGGGTTGATCTTCAAGTTTTATTAGGGCACTAACTCCCATCATATAAGCTTCATCCACACAAGCTTGTCACTTTTGAAAGGCCCCTCCTCTAAATGCATTCACACTGGGGACTAGGGGTTCAACCCAGGAATTTGAAAAGACATAAACATTTACACCATGAGCTTTAACTCCGAAACTGGGGCCAGATATTGCAGTGGGCTATGGGGCTGGGGTCCCTAGAGTCGGTCTTCATCTCAGCCATTTCAGGAACTCTTTCTCGTGTATCCGCCAAATAGTGGCTTTTCATACAGTTGATGTCACATGTGCCTCTTGCTGACCCTATGAAGAAGGTACAATGATTTTATCTGCCATTTTACGAAGCAAGGCCTGATGCTTTAATGGCCCTGCTGTAAAGTGAAATGACACGTTTAGTGTGGAAAGACTCATGGCTTAGGCCTTGGGCTCATGTCCTATGTTCAGACCCATCTTAGGTTTCTATTGCTGTCATAAAACATCATGACCAAAAACAGCACAGGAAGGAAAGGGTTTATTTCTCCTTAACAACTTTCAGGTAACAACTTTCCATCATGGAGGTAAGTTTGGACAGGAACTGAAGGCAGGAACCTGAAGCAGAAGGTGAAGGAACACTACTTACTGATTTGCGCTTCATTGCTTGCTCAGTCTGCTTTCATATACAACCCAGGACCTCCTGCCCAGGAATGGCACAGTCCACCATGAGCTGGGTCATTCCACATCAATCATGAATCAAGTCAGTGCCCCACAGACTTGCCTACAGGCCAATTCTCTGGAGATGTTTGCTCAATTAAAATTCCGGCTTCCCGACACATTTGTGTGGAGTTAACGAAAGCCAACCAGCACTTGAGTCCTCCTAGACACAGGAGCATGGAGCTTGGTAGAGAAAAGATCTAACTCGGGCTTCTTCTTCCCTTGATGATGACTTTATAAATTCAGATTCCTGGAACACCCAGGTATTTTAGGAGATGAGCAATAGTGCAAAGCTGAAATCTGCCACAAAGATTTCATCCAACTCTTCAATATCTGAGCAATTCTGGGACCAGAGAGATGCCTGAGTCACATTAAGCTCAGGTTTTTGACTCTTATCCCAGTGGTCTGTGGATCCCATGTCTTCCTATCCCTCAGTCCCATTTGAGCAATATGGCATATTGTATGAGAACCATAACAAGAATTTGTACAGCAAACCTGAGGTGAAGACCAGACTTTGAGCTAGTTGACCCTGTCTGAGGTACTAATACTCCTGTCTGACCTGCTAAGCATCTGCAAGGCTCTAGAGTTTGGACCTGTTTCCAAAGAGAAGAAAGGAGAAGTCAAAATATCTTTCTTCCCTATTAGAGGCCACCATAACTAGACCTCCAGTATGAGAGGCAGTTTCTGAAGCAGTCTTCTGGGACAATGGCTGGGGCTGCCATCCCTGCTGCAATGCTTGCTTCCTGAGAAATAGCCGCTATTCAGCCAGAGCTGGAATGCATTCCAAAGCCTTTGAAGTAATGAAAGGGATTTGGAAGCTCTTCCCCATTCCTGCCCCCTTCAGGGGTTCTGAGTATTTTTATCTAAGCTGCACATTCTGTGAGAGGAGGGGTTTGGTCAAAATTGAAGAGAAGCCCTGCCAAACAGAAATTCCATCACGTGGGCATTTCCCTCCTTTTGAGAAGGTACAGGAGCGGCTGAGACAGTAAAAGACAGGGTGCTGGGGATAGATCAGAGCACTCGTGGAGTGTCCGTGGGGAGGTTCCTGTGAGTGTCTGGCTGGGTACAGGTCTCTGGAACTTGTAGTCAGGTCCCTCGGTCACACGTCTGAAATTCTATTATCTACTAGGTAGCTAATTATCAAGAAATAGGCCTCCAGGTCAAGCAGGCCACACTAACCAGGAGGTCTGAGGCCCAGTGCCCCCTTCCAGCTCTGCTGTCATTCATTCTGTAAGTGACGCGGCATCAGGGAAGATGCCTCGCCTTTGTGATGTTCACAGTGTAGAGGCAGGCAGGGAGGATGCAAACACACTCATGGCATCGATTATGTCGCCTGCCATCTTTGTGTTGCTGTCACGAAATGCCCAAGACAAGCTACTCTGTGAAGAGAGAGGGTTGATTTAGCTTGGTTTGGAGGATCAAGGGAATGGTGAATGCTGGGTAGGCCTCAGACCAGATGGTAGTAAGACTGACTTACCATCCCCAGCCCCTTCAATTCTCTTCTAAATATAGTCTGATTCTTCCAGGTAGAGGAAGTGGACATTGTGAGACAGTGCTGGAAGTGTGTGGCAGGTGAATAGGACAACACCGAGACACTTCTAAGGTCTGTCCGCTGAGAACAATGACCACGTACACGCGCAGTGGCCATCATGAAAATCTGCTTGCCATTAGCCCATGTTATATGTTCACTTTACAGTGTCATCTTCTACCCCCATCCAAGGTACAGCAAGTTCATAGAAATCATTTTATTACCTTTCAAACCCACTGCTTTGGAAGCCAGCGATGTATTGTTTCGGGATAAATTTTTTTTCTGGGGTAATGTGACGCAACACGCACACACACACACACACACACACACACACACACACACACACACACACCCCTACGTCTCCTCACCTCACAAAGGAAACCCATGACAAACCAAAGTAACAGTTGTATCAAAGTCCCAGTTGGTAAACCAGTGAGTTTTTATTGGGGTGACTAACAGGAGTTGGGGTGAGGGGTTGCTTACAAGAGCAGGGATGACTCAAAAGCAGCTGCATCCCAGAATGCCCTCCCTGGCACAGGTGAGGACTCAGGCAAGGTGCAACCCTGGGGTTCTCTGCACAGCTTGCAGACAAGAGATTGCTGTCCAAGAGATCTCGGAGGTGCCTACTCCTATAAAGCTCAGGAAGGGCCTTCAAGGATCTTTAGGTTCCATCTCTGCCAGAGCATGACCTTTTTTTCTACCCCACGAGTCTCATGAGCCTCCTCTTTCAATCCAGAGGAGGCTGCCATGCGGCAGGTGTATTTGGGATTCATTTGGTTTGGCCTGGTTCTGAGGGTCCACACCCCCTCCCCCCACCTCTTACAACAGGAGCTAAGACAGGCATCACTCTCGTGTTCTTGCTGAGCTGGGTGCTGTGCTTTGATGTTTTCATATGTGATCTCACCTCATATAACATGCTGTAACGTAAACATCCGCGTCTTCTGGTGAGGAAGCCTCACTCGGGAGATGCCCTTTGTAATCTGTGCAGTACTTCGTGTGGAAACCAAAGCTTTGGTTTAGTTCTGTCTCTTTCTGAAAACAATAGTTTCAACCACTGTCCCATGTTGACTGGAGGATTACATCCCTTCCTGGAATTTCTCAGGAAAGGAGAAATTCTTAGGACCATAGTTTATAGGGACATATGTTCTGAACCCTTCATTTTGTTAGAAGCTAGAACCACCACCCCACCCCACCCCTGCTTGCCCTTTAGAGCCAAACAACTTTGACGTCAGTTATAAGTATTAGCCTGACTTATTGAATGTCACGGGGAAATGATTTTGTTCTACTTTCACTGTTTTAAACATTTACAGTAATTTTATTATATAATTGGATTCCTCAGTGGAGTACTCTATTTTTTAAACATCAAAGAACCTGAAATGGCTTTGATGACTCATTGATGGCCTGTGTATCTTCAAGGTAGAATGGTTTCTACGGTGATTCCCCAAGGTTTGCTTGTGTTAGGCTCTTTCGTTTTGTGTCATGGTGACAAAACCGACTTAGCAGTGGCAACTCTGCAGAATGGATTAGACTTGCAGAAATCCTTGCTCCATTCTGTGTCATCAGTGTTCATTTTACAAGTGGCCAGCTGACTGCAGTGTCCTCACAGAGCGGTCATAGGCACCCAGAGTCAGTGTGAGCAAGGGACTCTGAGTGTATTGGAAAGGACGAAGATTGACGCAGAGCCACCAGTGGAAAGGGTGTCGGGTTTCCTCCAAAGTCTGGGGTGTCAGCTGTGTCCTTCCATCATCCTGGGATACTGTTGAACTTGCTCAGGACACCCCCTCGTGGTGTGATGGTCCATATTCAAGGAGAGAAACCAATAGCAAGCAATGGAGTGGTGAAAAAACTACACAGTTGGTTCTGATCTTAGTGCCTTCCCAACCTTCAGAGCTCCCAGCAAGTGAAATCTGTAACTATTACTATCATAATCAATGCTAAGGATGGGGGGGGGGGAGAAACAGCCAGAAAAGCAAGTGCAATGTTTAATGACAATCCTATGGGATTTAAAAATCAGTGTCTTTTTTTTTTTTTTTTAATTACAAGAGTAATTGTGTAATCTATGAAGAGTAAAGATAGGCATGCAGATTCAAAACCAAAAGCATGTGTCATTTTTTTCTGACATGACTTTATCTACTTAATTTTATGTGTGAACTTCTTGTTTTCTTTAGAGACATGGCTTTGCTGTGAGACTAAGCTTTGATCAAACTTGTGATCTCCTGCCTCAACCTCAGAGTGCTGGGATCATGGCTGTATGTCACCATGCCTAGCTTGTGAGAGTGTCTTTGTTAGCATCTGTTTTCACTGGCCCCGGTATGACACGCCACATGTTGGGAGGACACTATGCAGACTCCCTTGGGTTGCGGTTGTTATTTCCATAGGGTTAATCATTGTAAACAGACTGGCTGGATTTTGAGGCTTTTCATATTTATCATCTGTTACTAAAGCATATTTCAACAATATAATTTGATTAAAAGAATTATCTATTTTAATTCTATGTGTATGGGTATTTCACCTGTGTATATCTGTCACCACAGGTGTACAGTGACTGAGGAAGCCAGAAGGGGATGTCAGATCCCCTGGGACTGAAGTTTTAGACAGTTAATAGCTGTCATTTACATGCTCGAAGAGCCATCAATGCCCTTAACTGCTGAGCCATCTCTCCAGCCCATTGGCAATACAATTTTTTTTAAAGATACGTTTTTATTTTTTATTCTTGTAATGGTATGTATGTGCCATTTGTATGTGCTTGCCCACAAAGGCCAGATCCCCTGGAACTAGAGTTATAGGAGGTTGTAAGCTGCCTAATGTGGGTACTGGGAATGAACTCAAGCCTGACAAAGCAGTAAACACTTTTTGCTTCTGAACTATCTCTCCAGCCTCAGACAGTAAAAATGTTAAAGGCATCAACACCTGACATTTGAATTAGTCTATGACAGGAATTGAATATAAAGTTTTATATGCCTCAGCTTTATCTAATCAGTCAGTGGTTCTCAACCTGTGGGTCACAAGACCTTTGGGGGGTCAAACAGCTCTTTCACAAGGTCACCAAAGACCTTCAGAAATTCAGATATTTACATTATGAGTCCTAACAGTTGCAAAATTACAGTCATGAAGTAGCAATGGGAATAATTTTATAGTTGTGGTCACCACGACATGAGGAACTGTATTAAAGGGTCACAACATTAGGAAGGTTGAGAACCACTGCTCTAAGCCTTTATAAATACTGTGCCTGTCTATTGCTTTCCCTAGTTTACACATGGAGAAAGTCGTGTTGCGAGGAAATTGAGTAGCTGTTATGTATCTTAAAAAGCAGTTTCAGGACATCAGTGGAAACAGTTCCCATTCTTTGAAATTTAAACTCAGTGGAGAGTAACAGTGAAATTTTCCACTGTAAATTCAAGAACATGTATGGGAGCCATAGAGAGGAGGAGGGAAAATCTATTCCTGTGTTCTATGCTCAGTGAGGTGAAAGCCCCTCAGGCTCTGAGCCACCCTGTGAGGGTCATAGGGCAAAGTCAGTGCTCATGGAGGACTCACCCGACATGGTTTCCCGCCAACATAACCCCTGTTTATAAATGCATCTTATTTAACCAATTTGCTAAGTCATTAAAAAGTTGATTTTATGTAAAGTCCTATCAGAAAATCTTTAATTTTTAAAGAAACTGAGAACTTAACCTTTAAGTTAAAAGTTAATCTTTTGAATTCTAGCCATCTACTATTTCTCGCTGATACACCTGGACACCCTGTGTGTTGTTTCTGCCCTGTTCACAATTTGGGATTGTTACTGAAAACTGGGAAATGGGTAGAGCTAAAGAAGAAAATCCCAATCACGCATCGCCTGCCTGTGCTGTGGGCAGCACTCTGTGTTGTTCTTCTGGGAAAAGATCTTGGGATTCCGAATCCTTCAGTACAATGGAAACACCTACTGATTATTATTGCTGTTTCATTCTGATAGCTGTTCAATTTTTAATTTGTCATGTTTGAAAGAAATATTATCCTCCTGATTAATTTTTATGGCATTATTGGTTTCTTTTTTTTTTTGTTGTTGTTGTTGTTTTTTACCATTCCAGTTATTTCCTTAAGTGATGAGTAGGTCTTTGTGAGCTTGCCACCGAGCCTGGTGACTTGAGTTTAATCCTGGAACCCACGTAGTAAACGTAGAGAACTGGCTCCTGAAAGTTTTCCTTTGACCTCTACACACAGCTGTGGCATGTGTGTTTGTCCCCAGCCCCCTAAATAAATAGATTAATTAATTAATTAATTAATTAATAAAGAAATTTCCTTCTCACCTCTCTCAGTCTTTGGGAACAAGTTTATTTCCTAGTCAGAGCCATGCATCATCTCTAAGTGCTGCCTGCTTGGTTTGAGTGTCATATAGGAGAGACCTGACTACATCTCCGCTTTTTTTTTTTTTTTTTTCTTGTTGGCTTTTAGCTTTTTCCTACCCACTGGTAAGTAAAGAGTTCTCTGTGAGTTTTCTTTGTGACCTTGAAAACAACTCCCATAGTGATTTCAGAGGCTAAATGATTGTTTGTGGCAGCATCTCAGGATGCCTTAACAGCTCAGGCTCGTCTCCAACTTGAAGCCTCCAGAATGCTAGGGTTGCTGGGAGCACCGCCATGCCCAGCTGCTGGCCCCAAGTTCTTCCTCCTTTGGATCCATGGACCTTATAGAAAGAACTCCTTCCTGGTCTTCCCTTGATCTACTGGTGGGAGACTTTTAGGTATTTTGACTCCTTGGCTCTGCTCACTTAGCAAAGCCAAGCTAACAATGAACCAAGAGAGTGATGTTGGCTCCAGACTGTGGCGCCCGCCCCCATCCTTTTGACTCACAGTGATGCTTTCTTGACAACTGTTGTACCCATTTAACGTCCCCCAACTGTTTCTTTCACTGTTGTAGGTCCTCCTGATTTGGGAGCTTCCTGACCTTGGTCTCACTTACCCCGCTTCCGTCGCAGGTTGACTGAAATCTCCTCTGTGCCACGAGATCTTGCTCCTTTGCCTTGTAACCGGAAGCGTGATTTTCTGTAGCCTTTTGCTTCCTGCCTAAGCTCGGCAGCTCTTTGAATCTATCATCCTATTTCCTTCTTACACGTTTATTTACCACGCACCTCCAGGGCTTTATTATTTGTGATCTGCTTCAAGCTATTTCTTTCCTAGTTGATGAAGCCTGTAAATTTTTCGCAGAGATTCAGAGGGCCCTACAGCTACCCTCTCAGTTCTGAGGAGAATATATTTACCGGAAAGGGGGGCTTTTATGAGGTCAGGCTAGCAGATAGTTCTTCAAAGAGTGTCACTCATTGTTCCTTGTGGAGGTCCTAAAAAGTTCTTTTACTGGTTGTAACCCCTAAGAGCATTCTGGGTAGAATATTTTAACACAGTTAATGTCTGGAGACTTGACTGGGCTTTTAAGCACAGCCTTCCATATTCCAAGGCTCTTTTTCTTCTTACGGTCTATAGCTGATGTGTATGACCCTAAGTGGCAGAGAGTTACTCAGACATACATGTACATGTACATACAGTATGTATGAAATGGTAACATGGGTCATAAACATTACGTAATCTTATTACAAAGATACATGTTTAGTGGTTTTGTTTGTTGTTAGTTTTGGCTTTTTCAGACAGGGTTTCAGGTGGCTAGAGAGATGGCTCAGCAGTTAAGAACACAGGCTGCTCTTCCAGAAGACCTGGGTTCAATTCCCAGTACCCACACGGCAGCTCACAACTGTCTGTGACTTCAGTTCCAGACACCCTCACACAGGCATCCATGCAGGCAAAATCCCAGTGCACATCAAACTTCAAAAAAAGAAGGAAGGAAGAAAGAAAAGACAAGAGTTTCTCTGTGTAGCCCTGGCTGTCCTGGAACTTGCTTTGTAGACCAGGCTATCCTCAAACTCAGACATCTACCTGCCTCTGCCTCCCAAGTGCTGGGATAAAGGTGTGGACCAGCACCTCCTGTCTATGTTTAGTTATTATACTCAATCTTGGCCAACATAATTTCTAAGAAGCTATTTATTAAATTTTTGAGACCAGGTCTTTCTATAGCCTAGCTTCGAACCCATGATCCTCCTGCCCCACCTTTCCAAACGATAGGATTATAGGCATTTATCAGCACACCAGGTTACAATTGATTTCAGAGACCCTATATGTTGATAATCTGCATGGACATATCTGAATGTATGACCAATCCTACGTGAAGTGAGAAGACTGCATTTGCCTGAGGTATAAGAAGTGTTCATTCTTGTGTTAGGATTATACAGAGTTTCATTTTCAAAACACAAAAATATTTTCTACCAGAGATCATTTTTTAAAGATTTGAATTTTAAAAAATGTTTTCAGTGTGTGTGTGTGTGTGTGTGTGTGTGTGTGTGTGTGTGTGTGTGTGTGTGTGTACATGGCTTAAGAATATGTGCACATGTGAATGCAGGTACCCACATGATCCAGAGGAGCTTACTGATCTCTGACGCTGGCTGGAGTCACAGGTGGGTTGTGCTATGTCTTATATTGGTTCTGGGTCTTGAACTCAGTCCTTTGTGAGAGTAGCCCTGCTCTTCCAAGCTGTCTCTCTAGTGCCTCTACCTAGTTTGTTTGTTTGTAAGAAGGAGTTCAAAAGTAGATCAGTAGCATCAAAGGAAATTAAGTGAATTAAGTAAGCACTGGCACACTCAGCCCAGTTACCCGCAGGCTGCTAAGGGCCACTGGGCTCACATCTTAGCTCTCCTGCCTCAGATTAAACAAATGCTGCTCATTCTTCCTGCCTACATTCATAGTGTCTGCAGCGTCCTGGGTGGCAGTGTGCAGATGCAGACAGAAGCCGCTACACACAGTATTATGTTAGACAGACAGTCGAGGGAAGTTGTGGGCCCCAGGGCCAGTGTGAATCTTCATGATAGCCTCCATCCCTCCCTCCACACTGCCAGACTGCTTTCTGACTCAGCAAGGTGTTTCATTGGATGGGCAGGCTCTGTCAAGTCCTCCGTACCCTTGGGACAGTGGGTCAGTGTGACACATTCTCAGGTAACGCAAGATGGAGTGAACCACACCTGTGTCAGGACACTTGAGACCTCTGGTAGTCAGGACTTGCTCTCCACGTTGTTTTGAAAACTAAACAGATGGGCTTGGCTCCATCTCTTCTTTCCCTCAGGAGGGGTAACTTTGCTACATCATGATTGTGAAGGGCTTGGTGTACCCTCTGGGCAAACCTACCCCGTTTCTTTTCCTGTTTTCACTCCATTTCTCTTTCTGTCTCCTGGTCACAGGCTTTGCAGTGCATGCTGGTATCTCTCCAGACAGAACTAGACATTCAAAGGTACTTGATGAAAATCGAGTCATCTCAGCGAGTTAGTACACTGACTTCCCTTTTTCTGCACCGAGCTGCACCTCGTTTGTGTCTTTTCCATTCAAAAGCTTGTGGTGTTCTGATCTCTGTGGCCAACCTAACCAGATTGCCTGCATTTTCCCATTCACTCCAAGCGTGGATTCAAAATGGCCACGACTGAATGCTTGCAGCGTTGGGAAGCATGCACACTGTTTGCGGTGGTGAGAGTGAATATTATTAAAACGAGCACTAACTGCATGCTTGTCTCAAATTCCTACTGAATTTTCCATAAATGGGTTTGGAGACTGAGTGGTAACTACCTAAGGTTGGGTTCTCTGCATGGTCCTCTGAAAGACGATCTTCCCTAATGAGACCCCTCACAACCAGCTTATGAGCCAGAGTCCTCTTAGAAACAAACTAGTGTCTTGTACTCCTAAAAATTTTGGGTTCACATGGCTGGCTTGAGTCAGATCTAGCACCTTGATAGTGAATCCAGATCCTTTGGCCGGGCCTTGTTTCCGTATAGCAATGATGGAATCAGCTGTGTTCTTCTGCAGCTTCCAGAGCCCATGTGCTGTTCTGAACGCTGTCCCCTGAGAGTGTAGGTATCCTGTGGCCCCCATTTTGCAAACAAGGAGACTGAGGCACAGAGCGATTCCATAGCTTTCCTGACTCCACAGTGCTGAAGTTTGCCTCCAGGCTGTCTAACCTCAGCAATCTATCATTGACTTCATGATACTTGTTTGCCGTTAAACTGGAGGCCCTCTACTTCACACTGCCTTAGTTTAGATTGCTCAGGCTCCAAGAGTTGGGAAGTATCCCCACTTGTTCGGCTCAGGGTTAGGTAACTATGCCAACTAAAGCTGTGGCACACAGCCACCCACATCCTTTTTGTCCCCCAGACATGGGATTATTTATTTCCTCATTGTCTCCTGAATATGCAAACGTCAGAACCACAGCCCTTCCCTGTGAGGCCCCAGATGCAAAGGCTCCGGAAGAGCCTTGCTGTCTAGCTGTCTGCCTTTCTATAGAGGTGCCCCAGCCCTCTTGGTCAGTGTCAATGACAATGTTGAACTCTTCACCTTCCCTTTTTAGATAACGGCCCTTTTGATCTTCTGTTTAGAACAAGCTCAAATAGACAGTTCCTGCTCCAATAGACTTAAAAGTTAAATTTGGGGCCAGGCCACCTGGCACAGACCTTTAATCCCAGCACTCTAGAGAGGAGGAGGCAGGTGGATTTCTATGAGTTTGAGGCCAGCCAGATCTTAGAGCTACACAGTAAGACCCTGTCCTGAAAAACATTAAATTTGAGCTTCAGATACCAAAAACCACATTGTCATAGCCTGCAGCCACCCAACTCTGACAGGTGTTTAGCCTTAATTTCTTTCCATGAGTTCTTAGCTATTTTCATATTTCTGTAGTGAATTGTATAATTCGTGCAAACCAGAGCAGACGTCTCAGACATGTCTTGTACCCTGAACAGAAACACAGAGGGGAAGGGTGCCTACTGTCTGTGGTGAGCTCATCCCTGCTGCTCTACACACTGCCCTGAACCGGGTTTCAAATTTGCAGAACTTAGATTTGATACTGTGGTCTGGGAATTTTTTTCCCTCTCAGTTATAAACAGTGCAGAATCTGGGATCCTGTTCAACACTTTTTTAAGGAAGTCGTGGGTACAAGAAGAACCCAGAGCCTTGCTAATTCTGGATGGTGTCTTTTTCTTTCTTTTTAACTTATGCTTAAAGGGAAGAAATCCTCTGTTCTCTTTTTCTTGCCTCTTTGTTTGTTTGTTTGTTTGTTTGTTTCATTTTTGATAGGGTCTCATTCTGTATCCCAGGTTGACCTGAAGTTTACAAGGTAGACCAGGCTAGCCTCAAACTCAAAGAGATCCATGCACTTGTCTGTCTCCTGAGGGTTAAGATTAAAGATGTGTGTACCATACTCTTTTCTTTCTTTTTAGCTTGTCAACAAATAATTGGGTATCTGAGGTCTCAGTCAAACTTTTTTTTTTCCTTTTCTGTTTTGTTACATTATAGATAAGGTACAACTATAGTAGTGATTTTTGGAGATTCCACCCTGGAGTGGCAAGAGGTTAAGGTTAGAAATTGAAGGCACTTGTTCTTACCTTCAGTGACTACCTCAGGTCTGCTGTGACAGGAAGTTCTCCATTTTGAAATTGGAAGTAACCATTCTCCAGACTAGCTAGGCAACTGCACATTAAGCCATGGTATATTCTTCTAATCATTGTGGGAACCCATGAGTCATGGGCTGCCCCTTATGTTAGGAAGCTGAGTGTTGAGATTTGGTCTGTTCCTATATATTATAATGCTAAGTGCAAGGCCCTAAGGCCCAGTTGCCCCATAGAAGAGAGAGTCCATACATAGACCCAAGAGATGCTATATGACCCTGCCCCCAAGTTATTTCTGATTGGTGAATAAAGATGCCTACAGCTATAGATGACTATAGCTGGTCAGAATTGGGAGAGGTGGGGCTTGGTGTTCCCGGGCTTGGGGTTGGGGAGACCATGAGGAGAGAGAGAAGGTGGGAGAGGAGGGAAGCATGGCCATGAGGACTGGCCAATCAGAGGTAAGAGCAGCCCAGATGGAACATGGCAAATTATAATTTGGGGTTGTTGATGGGAAAATAGATTCTATCAGCTTAGAGGGTAAATAGCTGCCCAGCTCTAGTGCTGATAAAGGCTTATTATAAAGATCGTGTGTCTTTTATCAACTGTGGGGTAGAAACCCCAGATTGAGATTAAAATTTTTCAGCAACATATTGGCGCCCCACACTGGGCCTTGGAGGCCAGTACTTATCATTACAATACATATCAGAAGATCAAACCTCAACAGCTGAGCTGTCCAGAAACTCTGAAAGAGCAGAACAAGAAAATGGTAGCTCAAAGCTTCCTGGAGTTTCTAGTTCGCAAATGCTGTCCTCTTGAGTTTTAAGACACTCTCCTTACCCTAACCATATCAAGTAAATAGTCCGATTATCTTAATTGTTTATTTTTTCAGTTTGGGGAATGGAACCCAAGAACGTATCCATGCTCCTAAGTAGATACTCCACCAATGAGATCACCCCCAGCTCCTCTGATTATATCATTGAGCTGAGAACTGATGTTCAGAATGGTTTCAAGTGTTTGACTAGTACATAGCATTGTTGGAATTAGTCTGTCTTCCAAAAAACAGTGTGAGCAAAACACAAAGCTCTCATGTTCTTAATTTTGTCTTCTGTCTGTTTCTCCAAACCCTGGTATTTAATAACGTAATGGGCCAGGCAGTGAGGACACACGCCTTTAATCCCAGTACTCTGGAGGAAGAGGCAGGTGGATCTCTGTGAGTTTGAGGCCAGCCTGGTCTACAAAGTCCAGCATAAGCAAGGATACAAAGGGAAACCCTGTCTCAGAAAAACCAAAAAGCTAAACCAAACCAAATCAAAAAACATGACAATGTTAGAAACAAACAGAACAGGATTCCTATTGAAAAGGGAGTTGAAACTCTCATAAAGTGTTTTTGATCTTTTAATTTTTTCCTTTTTGTTTGTTTAGATGTTTTTTGTTTGTTTGTTTGGGGGAGTTTTGTTTTCGTTGAAACTCTCTGCAGTGAAATTGAGCTGTGGTAGTAATGATGGCGGTGTATGAAGAGTGCGTACAAGGGTGGCATTGGATGTGGGTGGGTATGCAGTGTAAGCTCATGAGCAACAGCAAAAACTCTGAGATATTAGGAGAGGGTGTGGCCACAAGTGCTAATGGCCTGGTGGCCTCCAACATCTCCCTGAGGCCATTTCCACCTAGGAGCTGTAAGGACAAGGTCAGAGTTTCCAAGATTCTGTCTGTGCCTTCCCCTGAAGTTGGACTTTTGATACTGGGGGGGAAACCTGATTGGTTCCCCAATACAATTCATCTTTAGGGATTCCACCCCCAGCCTAGGGCCTCACATCCTCCCCAAGGCATTAGAGGGGGTGGGGGTGGAGGTATGTGTGTGGGACCCTAATGGCTTTTGCTAGGAGGCTTCTGAGGTGAGTCTTCAACACAGATTGTATTCTATTCAGAATTTCAAAGCCTGCAAGCAGGTCCGTCTCCTTTCATCCCTAGAGTAAGAACAGCCCTCACAGACACCTTTTATCCCACAGCTTTTCAAGTGCAGTCTTGCCTCTGAATTCCAGTAGCATCTGCAGCTGAGAATTCCAGCCGAGGCCAGTGGGGACGGTGGAGCCACGTGGCTTGTTCAAGCCCTTGCCTGTTTGTTATGCATGTACTGCTTGTTTCAGTTTGGGGAGGGCAGGGATGCAGCAATTGATTACAGGCAGAGGAAGCGCGTTCACAAATGTCAGACCTGTGGCTGGCGGGAAATCTCCAGTAATTCCCTTCCTAACATGCTGTGTTTTAGAAGATTCTTCTCATATGATAAGGAAAAACCTACTCATGCTTCATGAGGCCAAAAAAAAATTTTGTTTTTTTTTTTTTAAAGTCTAAAAGAAACATTGTTGTTTCCCGTTTTCCTGTAACAGACAGGGTTGGACATCAAAAGACTAAGCCAACACACAAAAGATGCTCTGTGGAGGTCATGCATTCCTGGTATTCTTTATAGACATATGTCCCCTGCTGCAGCATGCACATTTGAAGATGGCAGTGTCATATATGTCAAAGCATTGGGCACCTCTGTTTAAAGGACAGGACATACCTCTTTATACCAGAGCTGTCCTTGTCATCCGTCTGCTGTATCTGTAAGTAGGGACTTGCATGGCCAGAGCAGAAGGCGCCACCCTTGCGCACGACCATAGGCGGCTTGTTGGACAGATGTCTGTGGTGGCTCTGGGCAGGCTGTCTATGGGCAGTGAGCAGTTGGCACGTCAGCCCTCACATCCTTCTGACCTGACAATGAAGTAGTGCACACGGGGCGGGGAGCCTGAAAGAGAAGATGCCATTGCACTCCGGTCCACTCTGAATCACCGGCTTTCCCTGCAGACCAAACACGGATGTTTTCACAGGTGAAAAATGTGAATGATGTCTGGGCGCTCTCAGCGGAAGAGGGAGGAAAGGATTGATATACGAGCCTTGAAGAAACAGGGTACGGGCACCGTTTATCAGGGAAAAGTCATCAAAATAAATCCTAGAGAAGAACTAGTAACCGTCATCCAAACAAGAGAGCAGAAATACTGACTTTTCAGAGCTCTAGGAAAGGTAGTTGAAGAACCTCAGGAAAGTTGCAAGTTGGCATTCAAACAAGGGCTTGAACTTAAACTCCATTTTCTATCTATGGGGCTGGAAGTGCTACGTTGCTGGAAACCTGTTCCTGTTGTATGTCCTGACTCCCAACATGAAACACCCAGGAAGACACTAAGTGCTCCATCTTGGGTGGGTTTGTACCTTGTTCCTGATTGACAGCAGGGTTCTTTAGTGTCTTTGCCCATCTTTTTTTCTAAAAAACCAAAAGCTGGTTTATTAGCCCCCGCCATCATCTCTCTGGGCCTCTAGAGTTCAGACCATCGAATAGTCACAAGACCGGTCTAGCCTGTACTTCTTTCTTACATTTATAATGCAGTTCACGTGTCCACTGACATGCCTAGTGTGCTCCCTTCCCCAACCATCATCATAAGCATGGTGCTGAGAAACCCAAGGGGTCCAGGCTCTGATTTTTTTTCTAAGAGTTACCGAGGCTGTGAAAAAAAAAAAAAAAAAAAAAAAAAAACAAGACGCCATAAGAAACTCTAGGTTGGCTGCTCCCAAAAGTCACCTGGCCTTGGATGATGGAACTCAGCTGAGAGTGGTAGATGCCTGGCCTGGAGGACAAGGACCTGGGTGAAAGTCTGCGAGGACAAAAGCCCAGGAGAAGTCTGGTGTGTGCTTTACCGAGCTCTTTGTCTTCCTTCCTGTCTCCACTTACAAACCAAAGACTGCTGATGTGAAGAAAGGGGCGGAATGGGTGATCGCTGAACATCCCTGGGCCATGGAAAGTGCTCTGTAAACTGAGACCTTTCCTAGTAACTAAATTTTCTTCAGAGATGAAGTGTTGCTGGAGTGAAGATGGGAGGGAAGAACTAGAACCAGTGCCTGACTCATTACTCGATAATACTGAGTTTGTTCCGAGCAGTTAGCTCTCTTCAGTTCAAGTGAGACTTTTGACTTGGGTGATTTGAAAGTTTCTCAAGCACAAGGTGTCCTGATTCAGTGAAGGAGGAAATTAACAAGGTCCAGGAATAAGTCCTTCTGAAAACGTTTGAGTTGTGTTTCTGAGTGCTTTGTGGCAGACGGGGCATTCATTAGGATGAAGGAAAAGTTCATTAAGGCAATGTTGACTTTTCCTTTCAAAACAGACTGTGATCTGAATACTTTGGCCAACCAGACATTCCACTGTTCCTGGCAATTAGCATATCAGAGAAAGCTTCGTTTTTGGTTTGTTTTGCTGGACCTCAGCATTTCTGTTTAGAGTTTAAAAGGTCTGAAAATGAGAAAGAAAAAGCAGTCATTGATGACTATTCTTTGATTTCCTTTCCTCTTTGGCCATAGTGTTTAAATGCAGCAACATCACACACACACACACACACACACACACACACACACACACACACACACAGAACAAACCTGAAACCCTAGCAAAGCCTTCAGTTTGTGGTGGATGTTGGAGCCACATGCGTATGTACAGAGCAGGTACTGTAGAGTCAGTAGCATGTAGGATGTCTTGGTAAGCTATTTTTCCTTCTGGATGACAGTATCCTTTCTTCTTTGTGTGATGTATTGTGTGATGTGTTTGAGTAATGTGTTGACTCCCCTGTTTCCCCCTTGTAGAAAAAGGAATTTTTAATAGGAACACCTAAGCCAACTGTGACCCAGTGAAGGTTATATGTTGCCCAATTCTTGGTAGAAAGTGACCCAGAGCCAGCATCTCTAAGTCCTGGTTAAGTAACTCAACAATGAGAAGCAGATTTGTAACCTACATACTGGGCTTGGGGTCCGTCATCTGCTAGGTCAGTGTTCCTGGCCTAGGCTCTGTTTCCGCAGTAGTAAGCACTGTTATGAAGCTACAGGAATGGCTAAATGACATTAGCACATATGAGCCATCCATTGGGACCAGAGCAACAGGAACTTGAGCTGGTTCCCTTCAGTTCAACTTCTCCTGTCATCAGGAAGAGATGATGTCTGGAAATTAAGTCTGAGAGTTGTAGATACAGACTGGGGAGAAAGCCATATGAATCCCCACACCATCACTGCTCAGTGAGACAAAGTCCTCTTTAAGGAAGAGCACACTTTAGGAAGGGTGAGTGGATTGGTTGACACGACTACACACACCACCCTGTTCTTGATTGTGTTTGCAGGACTGAGGCATTTGGTGAACTGGTGAACTCTCTAAAAAGTCGTAATGGAAATGCAGGGAGATCAGTGTCCTTGGTCACCATGGAACAGCAAGGAAAATCCACTCAAGGAAAATGCTTGAGTGGCCCAGAGAGTGTTCCCATCATCCCCTGCTTCTTCTACAACTGGGGCTAGCCCTCAGTTCCACAGCAGAGGCAGCAGAGCTAGACCGTGCAGGGCCCAGAAAAGTCTTCATCTTCAACAAAATGAGGCCAAAATCTGAAATCATGCGAGTGGTCTGCCTCCCTTGTAGGGAATATTAAATCCAACACCCCCTCCCCATGTGTTTACACATACATGTTGTGAGTGCATACACACGTGTTTATATATATACATGTGGAGGCCAGGAGTCAACATCGGGGGTTTTCTTCCGTTGTTATTGACCTTGGTTTTTGTTGAGGAAGGGTCTCTCACAGAACCTGAAGTTTGCCAGCTAGTTGCCCGGGAAACCACTGGCTCCTCCTCCTGCCCCTACACCCCATATGCTAAGATGATGGGCATGGACTACTGTGCCAGCTTTTACATGAGTGATGGGGAGCTGCTAGGCTTGAGCTGAGAATACATTCCTAGCTGAGTCATCTCCCCAGGCCCTATTCCTTTCCTATAGTATGATGTGTGTGTGTGTGTGTGTGTGTGTGTGTGTGTGTGTGTGTGTGTGTGTGTGTGTGTGTGTGTGTATATCATGAATAGTAAGGGGTGTGAGTTTAGTTCTGGAGTTTAAACCCAGGTCATACACTCTACCTTTGAGCCATAGGCAAGATCTCGTTGACTGTTGTTTTTCATTGCCTCAGACTTTTGGAAACTAAACAGCATCCCTCTATATTATATTCCCCCATCCCCCACCCCAGTCACTTGATGCTGTTTGCTTGGTTTCCAGAGAGTTAATTCTCTGTTATGAATCTGAGTACCTCAGCATCATGACAGGAAGGAGGGACTACTAAAATTGATTTTACAGTGATCACTTGCTAATGAGACATAGAATCTTCTGGAAACAGTGGAAAAACAAAACTGGAACTAAGGGCAGAACTAGCTGTAAGCCCCATCCCCTGACCTACCCACCTCCAGCAGTGGCTGGAAACTAAAAGCCCCCAAACTGCTGGCCCAGGCAATGGGGCAGTGCCTCTCATCTGTGAACCGCCACCACAAGCCTGTGTGGTCTCTTCTCTGGGTCCTCTTTCTCATCACTTCCCTGGTCTGCTTCATAAACACACAGTACATTCCCTGACCCACGGTGGTTTCTGAGAAAAAGAATGTGATTGGTTTCATCCTGCTTAGGTGGCGATTGGTTGGTCCAATTAGGAGAAAGGCTCACAGCAACCTGACATCTTCCAACTAAAGTTCTGCTCTCCCAAGCCACTTTCATTTTAATATTGCAGTGTTGAGGGTGAGTCCTGGAATCCCGGCTGTGCTTGGCAAGCATCCAGCCACAGATCTGTCCTTAAGACCCCCATTTCTTTCTTCTTCTTTTTTTTTCACAAGAACTTGATAATTTATTTGCAGTAGTTTTTTTATTTGTTTGTTTTTAATTTTGGATACTTTATTTACATTTCAAATGTTTTCCCCTTTCCAGGTCTCCCCTTTGGAAACCCCCTATCCCTATCCCATCTCTCCTCCCCCTGCCTCTGTGAGGGTGCTCCCCCACCCACCCACCCACCCACTTCCCTCTTCCCTCCCTATCATTCCCCTACACTGGGGCATCTAACGCCCTCAGGCCAAACAGCCTCTCCTCCCACTGATGGTCAACAAGGCCTCCTCTGCCACATATGTAGCCAGCACCATGGGTCCCTCCGTGTGTATTCTTTGGTTGGTGGTCCAGTCTCCAGGAGCTCTGGGGGTTCTGGCCAGGTGACATTGTTGCTCCCTCCATGGGGCTGCAAACCCCCTCAGCTCCTTCAGTCCCTTCTCCAACTCCTCCATCTGGGACCCCACGCTCAGTCCAACGGTTGGCTGTGAATTGAATCTTGAACGCCCCTATTCTTATGCATGATAGTCTTCTTTCCTGCCCTCACACTGGCATGCCCACGTGGCTCTTCTTGTTTATGTGTTAGATTCTGTTTTGTTGTTTGTTTTGGACACAGTCCTAGGCTGGCCTCACACTTGAATTGGCTATAAAACTGAAGATGACTTTGAACTTCTAAGTCTCCTACCTCTACCTCTCGAGCGCTATGGGGTGTTGCCATGTCCAGTTCATGTCGTGTTAGGGAGTGAGCCCACAGCTTTGTGCGTGCTAGGCAAACCCTATCCCCAGCTTATGTGCTGGGTGCAGGCTATGTAGCCCAAGTGCATCCTTTTTCAATCTAGCAGATCATGAGCTATCTAATACCAGTGCCAACCATTTCCATGGTCTTTTCTGTGAGCTGAAATGTCTCAGCAGCAAGTTAGCATCCGAGGGGAAGGTGCAGTGTTTGAGGAAATTGCTAATGTGCAGGGAGAGTTTTCAACAAGAAATGGAATGACATAAAAATCAAGAGAAGTACACATTTAGAACCAAATAGTTTATATATAGGAAGTCAGAAAAGATATCAGTCCTTTCATCTCTATTTTTATATTTACTTACTACTGTGATGACCCTGAACAAGAAATAGAGATTTGATGGTTCATTTTCTTCAAGGATTATTGCCTATTGCAATAGAAAATAGCAGCTCATCACACGCACTGTGCCAGCCATAGGCTGCTGGGATGTCTAGAGCAGAGACGACAAATGCTGCCATAAGGCTCGAAGGAATATTGTTGCTTGCTATTTTGCCAGGCTAAATGAATCCTTCCTCTTCACCTCCCTACCTCTCTGGGTAGAACACATCTAGCTTCAGATGCTGCTTAGCAGAACTGAGGGGCTCTGTCTGGTGACCACAGTCATTTCTCCACGTCTTGGTGAGGGAGGTGAGTGGGATTTAGGGCTATTTTCCTAGTCAGATAATGTGTTTGGTTTGATCCCAGATGGAAAGAAAAACAGTCTCGAAGAGTATCACTTCACCATAAGAGAAGCCAACTTCATAAAAAGTAAATTGGGAAGTAATCTGCTTTGGAAGCTTGCATATGAAAACAAACCTAAAGGGGCGATTTGCCTGTTAATGGCGTTGTTTCTGGCTGGAATCTTGGTTCACAATCTCATTGGCTTGTAATGGCTGAGTTTCATTTGGATATGCAGGCATCTCTGGAAGGCACATCCCTGTGGGTCACAGGAGGGGAAGAAGTGACTTTGTGTTTGCGACTGTGGGAGGGTCCTGTGAGGTGCAGCCGTCTGGGTAATGCAATAGGAGACGATGCCATCTCTATAAGAATCCCCTAGTGGTATTGTTATGAAATATAAATGTGGCGACAGCAGGCAGTGTCTGGGAGGCCCATGCCAAGTGTCCCCTTGAGAAATCGCATCATGTGACAGGCCTGAATTAAGGGAAGTTTATTGTGGGGGAAGGGAAGGGAGTGGGGACCTGGAAAAAGGGATGAGGCAGAGAAACGGGGAACAGAGAAGGACAGAAAGAGAGAAAAAGACAGAGGCCAGCCAGGGAGAGAGAGAGAGAGAGAGAGAGAGAGAGAGAGAGAGAGAGAGAGAGAGAGAAAGAGAAGAGAGAGGGAGAGAGGGAGAAGGGAGGCTGGAGTAGCAGTATATACTGCCTGTCACTGCTGCACCTGGCCTGTGGCAGGTGGTGACGAAAGCCTATGTCCCTGGGAGGAGCCTAGCAGAATCGTCTGTTAACCAATAGGTATCACATACAATTGTGGTTCACTCAAGGATCAGTAACTAAATCATTAAAATAGGAAAGGCAAAATAATTTTCAGTATTTCTTGATCTTAAAAAAAAAATCCAGATATTCCCAGAGAAGTATAAAATAAATACAGATCACTGGACAGCAGAGCTCCCCGTGAGTGTGCAGATCACTGGACAGCAGTGCTCCCCGTGAGTGTGCAGATCACTGGACAGCAGTGCTCCCCGTGAGTGTGCAGATCACTGGACAGCAGGGATCCCCGTGAGTGAACAGATCACTGGACAGCAGAGCTCCCGTGAGTGAACAGATCACTCCCCAGGAAGCCTTAGTGCCTTGAGTTAATGCCTGATGGACTGGCATTCTCAAGGCAGTATGAAGGAAATCAAGGAATGCCACGAACCAACCAGCTCTTACCCTGCCACTACCCCGCCCCCAGCTCCTTCGGCTGCCTGATGGTTCTAGATCAGTTTGCCTCCCACGAGGTGGCTGGAGTCATGTGGCATGGGTCAGCATTGGCTCAGGGGAGACCGGAAGGTTAAGACCATGTGTCCATTGTTTATGGTTCACCATGTCCCCTGCTTCTCCTCTCTGCCCTGCAGCCTGTATTATCATCTCCAGTCTCTATCCAGCAGCCACTGTGATCTAGAAAAGCATCTTTATCCTGCTGCCATCCACCCCTTTCCCTGTCTGAATAGTCAGTGGCACTCCATTACTTTTCGGTCAGGTGAGAATTCTTACTGTGATTCCTTCTGCTCTCTCCCCCCATAAATGTCCAGCCCTATAACTTCTTTCTGACTTTGCACAAGCCGGTCCATACAACCAGAATGCATTTCTTGCTTTTTTTCCCCTTTATACTCTGGCTTGGACACTCTCTCCAATTTCTTTCTTCCTAGATATCAACATGTTTCTGACTCATACATGCCGACTTCTACCACCAATCTTGGACGTCAAACTTCCCCTGTTTGCACCCTACTCCCTCAGTCCCTACACAGACAGGATTCATCTGTGTAGTCCTGGCTGTCCTGGAACTCATTCTGTAGACCAGGGTGGCCCCACTCTGATATTCACGGTGTCTACCTCGCAAGTGCTTGAATTAAAGGTGTGCGCTACCACACCCAGCCTTCTCCCTTCTCTTTAATGTATGTCTCCTTATGGATTATAGACACCATGAGGAAGAAAGCTATGTCTTCAGGTTGCATTCTTTCCTTAGTCCCAAGCATGGTGCCTGGACCATAGATGTGGGGTTCTTATGGATATTCATTGAACTGTGAATGAATATACCACACAATTCATATTTATACTTTTATCATGATTTCCTTGGGTTATTTATGGCTCTCCATACACATCACCAATTAATTCAGGAGCTGTCTGAGGTCTCCCAGTGCTGAACATTCTGATTTCTGGACAATACTCACCCCATCATTTATATTCAGAGAGTAGTATCTATTAACAGGTAATGGACGTTTGACGTGCTTACTCCCTAGCAGAGCAGTCTAAACGGGTACTTCACAGTGAAATTATATTAGGCGGTGTGTAGGTGGGGTTATTACTTGTCTGCAGATTAGCAAGGGAGAACTAGACAACTTACTGAGTGTCCTCTGCCTCAGAACAGAAACAATCAATGGTGATATTAACATCTCCCTCACTGTATAGCTTACTGAATTATAAACACATTTTTGTTTGTTTTATTCATTGTTTTGATCTGCTTATTTGTTGGTTTGGTTTGGTTTGGGGGCAGGATTTCTCTGTGTTGCCCTGGCTGTCCTGGAATGTACTCTGTAGACCAGGCTGGCCTTGAATTCATACATCTGCCTGCTTCTGCCTTCTGAGTGCTAAGCCACCATGTTTGGGAAAGTTTAATTTAAGTGTATGAGTGTGTGTGTGCATGTATGTCTGTGCATGTACCTTTTGCACGACTAAGACCTCTAGAAGCCAGAAGAGGGTGTCCCCTAGAACTGGAGGTACAGGGGCTGCTGTGTGTGTCCTGAGAATTGGACCTGGATCCATCGTCAGCTCCTGCCTCCTGATTTGTGCCTTGTTTGAGCTCCTGCCTGACTTCGTTTCATGGTGAACAGTGACATGGCTAGTTTTATGTAGTAGCCAGTGGATATTAACCCTTGAGCCAGCTTCTGATATCAGTTCTTTATAGAAAACTGTGAAGACCAGCAGTTTACTCTAGTGTGAGCCTAATATCCACATTGGCCACACAGAAAGGTGCACAGTCCCAGCTATTATACCTCAACTGTGAGAATCTGCTTGGCAAAGGTAATGATTCTCCACCAGTCTTTCCTATAGTGCAGGCTTGTCCCCTCCTATGCCATTTATAAAGTAGTGATTTAAATCTAGCGATTACAACTCGTAATGGGACCCTCAAGGACATGTTTTTCCAGGGATGTGCACTACTGACTCCCAGAGCAATGCTTATGGTGGTTTTCTTCCTGCCCACAGCTGACATTGGAAATATTATGGCAATAATAGATGAATATTAATAAATAATAATGCTTTCTTATAGTAATAACACTTTCTTTTAAAATATCTTTTACAGACAAAAAGCCCCAAGCTGTCCCACAGTCCTCAACCTCCCAATTTGGGGGATCCAGTTGAGCATTTATCAGAGACATCTGGTGACTCTTTGGAAGCCATGTCTGAGGGAGAAGTACCAAGTCCTTTTGCTAGAGGCAGTCGGACTCGGGCGAGCCTTCCCGTGGTGAGATCGACCAATCAAACAAAGGAAAGATCCCTGGGTAAGCTTCAAAAGGCAGTTTCACATGCCTCCGTCTTACTGCAAGTACATGTTTTTATGCTTCTGGGCATTTGCTCTTGGGCTCAGATGTCAGTTTGATCTTACTCTGCAAATGCTGACCCTAGAAGACTTGCCTGGTTTAATATTGTGTTAGTTTTCCGTCACTGACAATTACCCTAGATATTGTTGCATAAGGCAGATTTATTTTGGTTCACTGTTTTAAAGATTTTTAGTCCATGTTTGGCTGGCTCTGTTGGCTCCCCTTTGGGCCTGTGAGAAGGCAGTAATTATGGAGGAGCAAAATGGCTCACCTCACAGCAGGAAGGATGCCTTCATTCCCTAATCTACTGTTTTATTCCTGTGAGGGGTACAGACATGGTGGTGGAGTGTGTGATAGAACAGAGCTATGGTTGGGATGCAGACAGGGAAAGGAAGGGCCAAGGGTCTCCAGTGATCTTTCTTTCATGTGGCCCCACTGTCCCAGGGTGCCATCACCTCCTACGATTGGTGCAGGCTGGCAGATAAGCCCTTTACCTGTAGGCCTTTGTGAGGACTTTAAGATCCAAAGAAAAGTGATTATCAATCAAGTTATGCAGGCAGTTTTATGTCAACCTGACACAAGCTAGAGTCATAGAGGAGGGAGTCTCAATTGAGAAAATGCCCCCCATTAAATCAGGTTACGGCAAGCCTGTGGGACATTTTCTTAGTTATTGATGCAGGAGGACTCGCACCATGGGTGGTACCATCCCTGGGCTGGTGGTTCTGGGTTCTATAATGAAGCTGGAAGCAGGCTGATAAAGTCATGTGGAGCGAGCCAGTAAACAGCACCCTTCTCTGGCCTCTGCATCAGCTCTTGCCCCCAGGTTCCTCTCCTGTGTGAGTTCCTGCCCTGACATCATTCCCTGATGAACAGTGATGTGGACATGTTAGCCGATTAAACCCTGTCTGCCCCAGCTTGCTTTGGTCATGGTATTTCATCACAGCAGTAATAACCCTAAGACACTTGTGTTAACACTTGCCGAAGTCCAGGCTATTTCTGGGACTGGACTCACTCTGAATTGTCTAGGATTTTCAACTGTAGCCATCACATTGGGAGTGCTTTCCAGTTTCCCGGACAAGGGAATAACCAAGGGGTGAACTAGAAGAGAGTCTATCCTCACCCCGCAGACCACACCCCAGTCCCAGAAGGCACAATGGTGGGGGCGTGAGCCCTGAGAGGGGGCTTTTCTTAGCCTCTCTGGATGTGTCAGGCTCCTCTCTCCTCCTCGTTTGAGAACGTAAGTGAGGGGCTTCTCGGGTGTGGGGCATGGCTTCCTTCTAACCAGTTTTACCAAGAAGTAAAAGATCTCTTTTTGCCTTTGCCCGGGCTACTCAACCCCTGAATTACAAGTTCACTTTTTATCTTCTGTTGCCTTTCTCACCCCCGTAACAAAATGTGCAGGTTATAGGGTGTATATCTCCTTGCCCACTGTGCTGCTGTTTCATGTACTGCCCTCCAACATTTTAAGGGTTTCACTTAATGCTTGTGTTTGCAGACAGCTGGAGTTGGGGGAAGAGGGGGCAGTAAGGGGTCAATGAAGAAGACAACTGAATTCTACCACATAAAACCTAGCAAACTGTTGTTGGAAGAATAAGGAGAAGATAGGTATGAGTTGGTGCCTTGATTTTGCAGATAATATCCAGAGCAGACTGGGTTCAGACGCCATTCCGGCTGTTCAGACAAACCCTAACCCAAACAAAACAATGCCTGTGTTCTTAAGACATTACCCTAGCTACCGTAAAAGGCACATTGTTGCTTATGTTATCAATACTATTACTATTTTAAAGTTTTGACGCAGTTATGTTTATAGCTATTTGCTACTGTTTTTGTTGTTCGTGTGTTTATGTGTGTGAAGGATATACATGTGAGCGTGAGTGCCCATGTACCACGGCATGCAGGAGGAGGTCAGAAGATAACCTGTCTACCTTGTTTTAGAGGCAGAGTCTTGTTTGTGCTGGACTGAGTATTGCTGGGTTGAGTATTCCAGGCTAGCTGGCCCCAGTGCTGTGGGCAAGCTCTCATTTCACTGTAAGAGTGCTAGGATTGGGGTTGGAGAGATAGCTCAGTGGTTAAGAGCATTGGTGGCTCTTCCAAAGGCCCTGAGTTCAATTTCCAGCAACCACATGGTGGGCTTACAACTATCTGTAATGGGACCCGACTCCCTCTTCTGGCGTGTCTAAAGACAGCTACAATGTACTCATTTATATTTATTAACGTCTTTTTTAAAAGTTCTTTTAAAAGATATTTTTTAAAAAGAGTGCTGGGATTATAGATACTTGCCACTGCATGGGGTTTTATGTGAGTTCTAAGAATCAAACCCGGGCCATCAGACTTGACTGGCAAGTACTTTTTTCAACCTGTTGAACCATCTCTCTAGCCCGTCATTTGCTTTTAACTGGACACATACAAGGTTCAGTATGGAGTATGCTAATGAAAATGGTGTATGTATGTAAAAGGTACGTTATAATCAAGTAAGAACACCTACCATTTTGTTATTTCATTTCTTCTGTCTTAAATCTTAAACTATGATCTAAGAATTGTGTGTACTTTGGGGGTGCACTGTGGTATTTTGTCACAGTAAACAGTGGGGTCCTGATTGTGTTGGGGCGATTAACATTTCTATTGTCTTCTTATCAGCATTCCTGTTATTTATAAAACATAATCATTATTGTAAAATATGGACTGTTTATGACTTTGCGCTGTGAGACTCTGGCGAGCCTTAACTTACTGGAAACCCTCTAGTGAACACATGTAGTCAGGGATTGGTGCAAAATGCAAGAGGAATTTATTGATTCAGCATGCTGAAGTCACTGTGCATACCAAGACGGGAGAGCGACGACTCCAAGCCTGTTCAGGGACCTTATATACAGACTGTAGAGCAGCAGCCATTAGGCACAATGTGATTGGCAGAACAGTGTGACTTTTAAACTGATTGGTCTTTAGGGAATGAGGTAGCAGGGGCTTAATCGGCCCCTCCCTTCCAGCCTAAATGAACCTGTTTCTTCCAGGTGGGGAGGGGTGCCCATGTGCTCGGAGGGGGGAGGGGACCCTGGTGGAATATCTCAAAGTTCCTGAGCTGACTTTTCAGTGCCCCATGCTGGTGAGAGGCTCTGTTGATGTCTCCACTGCTCCAGTCTTAGTGCAAGCAGCAGCAGGCACTCAGTATCATTGTTAACACTGAATTTCAAGATGTGTGTGATTATGCACACAAGAAATCCAGTACTTGTGAGGCTAAGTTGAGAAGATCTTGAGTGAGAGGTGAGAGTGGGTTGCAGAGCAAATTTGAGACCAGCTTGGACTGCGTTGGACCTTGCTGTCCTAGAACTAATTAGTTCTATAGACCAGGCTGGCCTTGAACTCACAAAGATCCACCTTCCTCTGCCTCCTGAGTGTTGGTATTAAAAGCATATGCCATGTAATAACTCAGGGTCCTTGTTTTTGCAGATAGAAAAAGAAGGCCACAGGTAATGCTTTGTGTGTGTGTGTGAGTGTGTGTGTGTGTGTGTGTGTGTGTGTGTGTGTGTGTGTGTGTGTGTATTTCTATGGTCTGGCAGTTAAATCACAGAATCAAGGAGTATGTGCCCTAGATCTCATTAGCTGCATCTTACAAGGATATCTCTAGGACCCCAGGGGCTGGCATGCCACTTGGGAGAACACTGTTCAGGAAAGTGTGAAGACAGACAGAGCCTTCCTATTGTCACTAGGCTTCTGCTTCCACCTGGATTAAAGAGCATTGTGCTTTCTTAGCCACAGTCATCCCTGAGGCAAGAGCCAGGCTGGCAGTGGAATTTCTCCTTTGTGTTTTGCAGGAAATGGGATGTGTGTGTCTGGGGGGCTGGGGGAGGTGGTGGCTGGACTCTGTGAAGATTGCCCCTGCTTTGCCAAATAAAGTAAAGATAAGAAGCTCCTGTGTGCCTTCCCCCCCATCCCTGGGAACCTGAGCCTGCTGGATAATGGACCCTTTGTCTTCAAGGGAGGAATTTCCTCTGGCTGTCAAGGCAGCTGGCCTTGCAGGTGGATACCTGCCCAGAATGGGAACCCCTCCTCCCTTAGAGACAGAAGAGGCTGCAAAGCCTTGCCCAAGGGATTACTGAGGGGACATTTCTGGTTGCCTGTGCTCCTGTAAACTGCTCAGTCTCGATCTAAAGCCAGTCTCTCTGCAAAGTGCCTATAAACGCATAGTCACAGCAAGTTAGAGATTTATTCAAGAGGTTCAATTCCATTACCTCAATAAGGGACATTTAACTTGTGTATTTTCCAACTTCTGGAGAGAAACAAAGGGACACGGGGAGAGGAGAGGACAGGAGATGAGAGGCATAAGAAATTTGTCAAAAGGGAAGCTACCTGTGGCCACAGAAAATGAGGGCTTTGGGCCAGCAATGTTAATGCTGCCCTTGACTACCCTCTTGTGGCCAACGTGGGAATTTCCTCTGGGATGCACCTGGTGCCCAGGGCACAATAGACTGGGGTTGATGAGCCCCTTGAATGAAGGGGAACTGTGAGTCACCAGGAGCCTGCAAACACAATCTCCTTTCCAGGTCCTTCCTCAGCCTTGCCTTGATTAAGGAAATCCCCTTGTGTCTGGTCTTATTTAACACAAAGACACCCAGAAGAACAGTCCCCAGAGTCCCAGTAAGCAGCAGCAACCCCTGGTGCCACAGAGGACTAGTGTAGCTGTAATACCCACCCTTCCCCCAGCCACAGTCATGGCCTTGTAAACCCCCGTTGGCGCTGTTTGGAAGCTCTGTGTGTCTTCGGGTATCTTTGTTGTCATTTTGGTTAGAATGGAGAATTTTAATGAATCCTCTGAACATATTGTGAGCTAGATCAGCCGTTCTCAACCTTTGGGTAGCACCCATAGGAAAACACATATTTCTGAGGGTCCTAGGAACTCAGACACCTCTTGGCAGCAACAATTACAATTATGAAGTAGGAACAAGAATAATTTATGTTTGGGGTCACCACAACATGAGGAACTGTATTAAAGGGTTGCAGCATTAGGAAGGCTGAGAGCCACTGCTACGCATGTATCAGCTTGTCCATTACCTTGATATATATAACTTTGATCATCTGTTCATCATAGACCACCCCTTCCCCCTCTTAATAAAAAACTTTAGACTGGGAATGGTGGCCCAACTGACAGCCGTGACCTGCTGTGTCATTACAACCAACAGCACCTAGCTACTGCTAGAGCTCACACTGTTGGTGTTATGCACGCTTTGGGGTTAGACAGGCAATGATGAGAAAACACCATTGTACATAATAGAAAGTATTTTCTCTGCCCCAAAGATCTTCTGTAGTCTGCTCGTCCGTTTAACCTTCATTCCCCACCAGCTCCTGACCACAAGTGAGCTTTCCTTTCACTGCTGTTAGACTTTGGTTTTTTTCTTTTTTCTTTTTCTTTTCAGGGTTTCAGAGTGTTTATTATCACTGGGGAGGGTGGCGTGGGTGAGACTGTATCCCCTCTCCGTCAGGGCGAGGTTAAAACAGTAACTGGGAAGGGGCGTGGCTAAGCCTCTAGGTGTCTCATTAACATGGGGATGTTGAGGCTACGTGGCCACACCTCTACCTGTGGTGGGGCTTGGGGGCATGACCTTTTTTACGAGACCAAATGTCACAGGCCCATGGAGATATAGGCATGTGCCAGGAGCTGTTTTCTAGGAGCTTGGCAAATGTCTGCTGTCCCTTATAGGCTGTCCTCTGCTGGGGACAGCCTTTTGGGCCTGCAGGGTTCAAACCTTAGCTCTACCAGAAACCAGACTGCCTAACATGGTCCTGCATATCCCCCCAAATTACTTTTTAAAAAGAGAGTGGTCACTGGGGTCACTGTGTCATTTGTAGTGAAAATTTTGAGTGGGGTGGCAATATCAAAAGAAAACACTGCACAGGTTGGAGGGGTAGCACAACTAAGCCGGAGGGGTGAGGAGGGCTAAGGGTGGGGGGTTGGGAAGGCAAGGGATCATTGAAGTAATTAATTGTTCCATGGATGGTACAGTTTGAGGGTAATAACATCAGTTTAAAACAACATTTGATTAATCTAGATAGACATCATGGTTTCCTTGCTATCCTGTAGCTCCCCCCAAGTTCAGTAGCCATTTGGCTTTGGCAAGAGAGTTCATCTGTAGCTGGAAGATCTCATGTCTGTCCTCTGTGGGGCTCAGCACAGGTCTCTGGATCTCAGTGTGCCTTGGGAGTCTTCAGCTTGGAGGACAGCAGCTTTGTAGTCACAAGCAGGTCCCAGGAGATGGCGTTGTCTCTGCTGGATCTGTGGCAGCAAGCTTCTGTGGGGATAAGCGGTCCTTGAGCAACCTGGAGTTCTGATGTGGGTCTTTGTGGGTGGATTGCCAGCTAGGGGTACACTTGTAGCTGGGTTTTGTCCCATGTTGTTGGCACCTGTCGTTGGATCAAATGGCGTGGTGTGGAGTGAAGTTCCACACGTCTGCCCCGAGTGCTCTTGGCCCCTGAGTGAGGTGGGACATGCAGGAAGTGACTGCACGCCTCTCCCACAGGCCTCCGGGCTAGTCAGGCTGCGTGAGAAACCTCTGTGGAGAGACAGCTCATGGGTGGGAGAGGGTCGGCCATTCCTGGGGATTCGTTGCAGCCAGCTCTTTGGGGTTCTTAGTCTCTGGGCATCGCAGACGGCGTTGGATGCTGCAGAAGACCTGGGAATGAAATGGGACCACAGGCTAGATCGAGCCTGGGCCAAAAGGGGGGAAAGGAGCGTGGCTGGGGTCCCCGCTGGGACTGGATGGGCGGCTTGTGCGCAGGCTTGCTGCTTTGGCTTGGGTGGAAGTCTGCTGCAGCATCTCGGCAGGAGACTACACGCTCCTCATTAGGTGAAAGCTGGTTCCCTTGCTTCCCACGGCGGATCAAGATGAGACAGTCCAGGGTTTCAGAGCATTTATTATCATTGTGGAGAGTGGCATGGGTGAGACTGTACCCCCAGACTTTGGTTTTTCTAGGACATCCCACAGTCAGAATGAGGCACTTTGGTCCTTTCAGATTGACAGTGTAGTAATACACATTTAACTTTCTTCCGTGTCTCTTTGCTGCTGATATTTAAGTTCCCTTTAGTACTAAATAATATCCCCTCACCTAGATCCGTCAGGTTATCCATTCACCCTCTGTGGTGGTTTGAATACGCTTGGCCCAGGGAACGGCACTATTAGGAGGTGTGGCCTTATTGGAATAAGTGTGTCACTGTGGGCTTTGGCTTTAAGACCCTTCTCTTAGCTGCCAGGAAGCCAATCTTCTCTAGCTGCCTTCGGAACAAGAAGTGGAACTCTCAGCTGCTCCAGCCCCAAGTCTGCCATACTCCCACCTTGATGATAATGCGTTGAACCTCTAAACCTGCAAGCCAGCCCCAATTAAATGTTGTCATTTATAAGAGTTGCCTTGGTTGTGGTGTCTGTTCAGAGCAGCAAAACCCTTAAGACACCCTCTGATAGACATCTTGGTTGATTTCATGTTTGGATAGTTATGAATAAAGCTGCTGAGAACATCTATGTGTAGGTTTCTTTGAATAAATTCCAGATAGCACGATTATAGATCATATGAGGAGGCTTTTAAGTTTGGCTTCATTGTGGATCCCTTTAAGGGTAACTCTTACAAGGTTTATTTTTATGTCTGTGTGTACACACACATGCAACTGAGTGCAGATGCCTACAGAGGCCAGAAGAGCATGTCAGATCCCTGCGGATGAAGCTGTAGGTCACTGTGAGTCACCCAGTGTGGTTACTGGGAACCACATTCAGGCCCTTTGCAAAAGCAGGATGCTCTCTTAACTGCTGCGCCATCTCTTCAGCTCTCACCATGGGTTTTTGAATTAACTTTGAGTTTCAAAAACATTAGATGAAGGTATTGTTTACTGTGGTTGCTGAGGTATTTGTAGAGACCTTGGCCTCTGCACTAGAGGCTGCAGTACCAGGAGCTCTGTGATTTTACAGCAAATGCCTCCTCAGATGTCACACAGGGATGTGAGATGTCATTGATGCCTGCTCCTGGCCACAGAGCCTGGAATGGGACCAGGTCCTGTTTACCTTTTGGTAGCTGTGACAAAACACCATGACCAAAGGCAACTCATCTAAGGAAGAGTTTACTTTGGCTTGTGGTTCCTGAGGGAGAATCTATAACACCAGAGAGACATGGCAGCAGTTGGCCAGAGAAGGAAATGGAGAGATTACATCTCAGTGGCACAGAAGGAGCAGAGTGTAAACTGGAAATGCAGTGAGACTATAAACTGTCCCCAGTGATATACTTTGTCCAGCAAGGCTCCATGTCACAGTGCTAAAGGATCCATAACTTCCCCCAAACAGCTGGAGACCACCTATTGGGGACACAGTGTTCAAATATAGGAGCCCCTGGGCATTGGGAATGGGCAAACTTCAACAAGCTGAGTGGGGAAGCTTGTTCTGCCTTACATTCTATATGGAGCACAGTTTGTCTCTGTAGTCCTTCTCAGGCTGTGCTATGTGGAGGCTTGGCATCCTGATGGTGGACTCTGAACTGGCCAGACCTCAAACTCACTCCCTCCCGGAGAAGAGGAAGCCTTTACACATTGGCCTGGAGATAAACCGACTGGATTTATAATTATTCTGTGTGAATAACCTGTTGTGTCTGTGCGTTTCTAGAGTGAAAGGAACGCTGGGGAGCTAAGCATGGTTTATTCTCCAAGGGACTCCTACCTAGCACATGTATTTGGAGAGGAATTGAAAGCAGTGGGGCATACTGTGTATGTTCACATAGCCATAAATATAAGCCGTTATCTGTATTTGCTAGTTCTGAATTCTTTGATATAACCAGCTACAGACCAGAATTGTTACAGGACTGTGAATATAGCTCAGTAGTGCAGTGCATGTCCAACATGTCTAAGTTCATTCCCAGCCCTAAAATAAAAGTCTTTGAAAGAAACAAGTTGGATCTATGCCACATGTGCAGAGACTTTCTTTTCCTTGTCACTGTTCTCTAAACATACAATAATTACTTAAGTAAATTTTAGGTTGTGTTAGGTATTTGTACCAGTCTAGAGACGTTTGGAAGTCGGGGAATGAGTATGCATTATATGCAAATATCATCAGTTTCTATTCAAGGGACCTGAGCATCTCCATTAGACTGTGATGTCTCATGAGATCTTGGCTCTAGTCTCCTGTGGGTGTTGAGGGACCACTCATGGCATGAAAGGTATGAACTTCTCATTTGAGAGAACCAGTGCCAGTCAGACGTTAGCCAAGAAAGGCCCTTCCTCATGCTGAGGGCTGGCAAAACATCAGCAACAAGAAAAAATGTACTCAGCTGTACTTATTTATTGTACAGCCAAGTTCCAATGACCTCAGCTTATCAGTCATTCCTTCAGTCAGGTGCTCCAGCCTAGATCTAAGGAAACACTTGCTGAAGTTCTCAACAGAACGTCATGCCATTTCTCCTTCACTCTCTTTTCAGTGAAAAGTAGAAAGGATTAAAAGAAAGCTAGTCCCCTCCCCCAAATGTGTAAACCACTGTCCAATAGAGTTTGGTTTTTGAAATAACTTCCATGAAAAATCACCCCACTCATATTAGGTCTGCAGTCTTAATGATGGAGTGGTAACCATTTAATCATGGTGCCTGACTGGAATGCAGCCTATGTAGGGTTGGTGTCTGGCTGCTCCTTTGTTGGCCTTCGGGGAAAGAGTAGCCACAAGATGTTCCCACCCCTCTGTGTGCCCTCAGGAATTTGCAAATGAAACTCGTGAAAACCGGACCAGCAGCAGTAGCTTCTTCTGGGTGCAGCCAGATTTCGGAAGGTTGACCATACTCCAGAAGGACAGTTTTACAGAGCAGCCCTGGATAAGCCCAGCAGAGGGCCTGCATATCTGTAAACATAGACTGAAAAAGCAAAAACAATTAAAACAGTCTAGAAGGGTTTAGGCCACATGAAGGACCAAATTCATCAAGTGGGGGTGGATTGCTGAGTTTCTAATGCAAGGCATTGACTTTAATGGTGAATGCTCCCTGTGGTGATTTAAAGAAAAGAGGCCCAGGGAGTCAGATCCTGCTTCTCAGTACAAGACTGGGTAGGAGGTAGGAGTGAGAGAACACCCATCTCCAAAAGGGGAATTATTCAGTGTGTTTGGTGACTGAAAGGACTCAGGGCGTGCGTGCGTGCGTGCGTGCTTACGTGCGTCCGTACTTACGTGCGTGCGTGCGTGCGTTAGTACCACACCACCCTGCAGCCTTCAAGCTTCAGGGGATTGTCCTCTGCCTCCCATCTCCTCGTGAAAGTAGTGGAATTATAGATACATGCTACTACCCGCAGCCTTTACATAGGTGTGGGGATTTGAATTCAGAGCCCATATATGTTTGGCAAGTGATTTGCCCGTTCAGCCATCACCCAGATCCTAATACATAAAGCATTTTTGACATTTGTTTTCCCAAGTGCTGTTAGTGATTGCAGTTAGAGTCATATTGGGCTCAGTGGTTAAGAGCACATATTACCTGCCCTGTTCAGAAGTCTGGAATCAGTTCCCAGCATGGATGGGCAGCTGTGTTCTTGTTTGCATACCTTCATACAGAAACATATGAACGCATTTAATTTAAAATAAAGTATAAAAGAAATGTGATGTTATAAAAAACAGAGTATTTAAAAGAGTCTTTTGTAGCAGATGATTAGGTTTGGGTGTATCCTTGATCTGCTTAGGGCACTGATAAAGCAAGAGTGTTTCCTAAAGAGTCAGGTTCAGTGCCTGGCCTGATTGGCTTGGTGGGTGGCTATGGTGAGGGAGTGAGTTGCACACTCTTATCTTCTCAATGTGAGCCTACTCTTGTTGCTGAGGCTGGAATGGGTCGTCCCAGCACTCTGAGTGGTGGGTGGCACAGTGCCTGAGCATGGTCTCAGATTTCTTTAGTTTACCTGGCCGCTGTCCCCATCCATCACTGGGCTGGTGTGGTTGGGGTACTAGGTATCCATTTTTGTAGCACTGACGATCTGGTGTGGCCAGGTATTGGGACACTGCTGACAGCTCCTAATATTACCCGGACGACTTTAGGGTCACACCTCCCCGGGATGGCAGGAAGCTTCTGCTTTGGCAGATTCTGCTGTAGCCCAGTTCTACAGTAAAAATCCAATTTATTGTTTCTGTAAGCCATTTGATAAGTCTGTATTGGCCTTAACTAGCAACCGACTTAGTTGTTTGCACTTGCATGCTGATGGATTTTTCTCTATTTACATATTGTGTTGCTATAATAGCTTTGTTCCAGGAAATGCGAAAGTACTGTTAGGTGCGGACTGCCTCCCTCTAGAGGCTGGTCCGTGAACTGCAAGTGGGTTGAGTAGCAGTCTTGAGCTTTCTCAAGAGATATTACAGTTTCATGGAATGAGAGGACGCTAAATAAAATATACCGTGAAATAAAATAATTAAAAGAAAGTAAAACTCTACACACAGCCGAAGACACATTAAATATATTGAACTGCACACCAAGAAAATAAGAAAGAGAAGTTATAAAGTCAATTTGATTGATAAAACAAGCTGCATTAGGTTAACAAAAACGGTGGCTCTTACTCATCCCTAAATGGGACGACTTTATCAAAACCTCCCTGAAGAGCTCAGAGATCTATGCAGAAGAAGAGGCAGAAAGATTGTAAGAGACAGAGATGGTGGGTGACTCCAAGAAAACCACATCTTCCAGACACAGAGCAGATGCACATATGAACTCAGAAACTTGCAGGACACACAAGACTATGTGAGCGCAATTCAGACAAAATCCCAGCACAGAGGAGGGGTAGACACAAAGTGCTAACCCAACCGTGAATGTGTTTGTAATTGATACCTGCTGGAAGAGGGAAGACTGGCTTTCTCCAACGGAGTGCCACCGAGTGAATCAACCACACTCCAGGGCAGGCCCCATGCCCAGGAGCAGTTAGTTGGTCAACACAAAATGGGCTTTGGTTTTTTCCGTGCACTCTTTGATTTGTTTGTTTTGGAGAAAGAGACAGAGAGACAGAGAAAAAGGGGGGGGAGAGAACATAAAGTTGGGTGAATAGATAGGCTGGGGGGAGTTGGAAGGGAAAGGAATATGATCAAAATATATTCTATGAAAAAAAATTGAATGAAAAAGAAAAAAATGTTCCTTTTAGTTTTCTTACATTTGCAAAATAAATGTCCTGGGAGGTTTTTGTTTTGTTTTGTTGTTTTAATAAACTGAGTCAACTTTTAAATAAAATGTGGAATTGGGGCTGGTAGAGAACCTCCAATAGGACTATTTCAGAACTTCCATGTACAATGCTTCATGCTCACCCCTGTCTGCACCTTGTGAATTAGTATGTTCACATATGAGGTGAATGAAACATGGAAAATTCCTACAAATAGATTCACTGCACCCAATTCAACTCTAGGAATAAACATGCTGACAAGAGAAAGTGCAGCCACGTGATGCATTTGCTCCTTTACAAGTAGGCCAGGCATGGTGGTGTACGCCATTAACCCCAGCACTTGGGAGGTAGAGGAGGAAGGATCTCTACAAATTCAAGGCCAGGCTGGTCTACTCTTTGAGTTCCAGGCCAGGCATAGCTACACAGGGAGTCTTGTCTCAAAGAAAATACAGTTAGATTTTAGAAATCTTATGCTGGTAAAACTCTTGGGTTGAAACTCTAGAGTTGATTTTTTTGGATTTGAAAGTAATTATTAAGTTCTATGCCTTTTATGGTTTTACTTTGAAATATCCCCACATAAACTTCAAGGTTTGAGCATGTGATCCTTGGCTATTAATACTAATTGGGAAGTTTGGAGAATCTCTGGGAGATGGAGCCCGGTAGAAGAAGAGGGTCCCTGAGGGCAGGGCCTGAAGCGTCATAGGCCTACTCCACCCGTCACTCTCTGCCTCCTCGGGGTGATTCAGCGTGATCCTGCCTCCTGGGTGTGACTCGCTTTTGTATGTTATTTATACTTCTAGATCCAAAATAAATTTGATTTGACTTAATCAAAGACAATAAAATTCTAAGAACCATTTAAATAAGTATTTCTACAAGTAGCATTTGAATGTAATATGTGTGCCAGGAAATTAAGATAAGGATAATTGCTGTAACTTTAAATGGGATGAAAGCAGACAAAAGGAGAAATGTGAGTTAAGTTATTTTAACTTAAGTGAGTTGAGTGGATTTTATTATTTCAGAAAAGGTCTATACCAGCTCGCTAGGTTGAAAACCTTTTAAATTATTATGATAAGCAATACTTTAATGTTCTTAGCATCCCTTTATACAGTATTTGTATTTCAATGATATCTTTACAAGGTCTTTACATTAAAAATTGAAAATACAATAACATGATATTATATCACACTGGCCAAAGGGTGTAGCAAAGGATCTATAGGTTTCTGTGGCTCTTATTTGATACATAAAAGGAGTAATGCCTCAAATGATTGGTCCTGGGATATCAGTAGGAATTTCTGTATCAGAGTAAGGCACTTCAGTTGGTGAAGAATATTTGGGAGACTGGCCCCTGTAGAATTTCTGGATCTCAAAAGAACGTGGAAGACAGAATCTTTCCTGTAGTGACAAAATCCCAATGTTTGATTTTGTTGAGACAGGGTCTCATGTATCTCAGGCTGACCTTGAACTTACTAGGTAATGAAGAATAACATTGAACTCCATATCCTGAGATTACAGATGTATGCCACCATACATTTGACTGTTTTGGTTTTTTTTAATGTGTATAGGTGTTTCTCCTGCATGTATGTGCACCACATATGTGCAGTATCATAGGAGGCCAGAAGAGGGCGCTGGATCTAATGGGACGAGAGTTACATAGAGTTTTGAACCCACGTGTAGGTGCTGGGAATTGAAACCAGATCCTCTGGAAAACCAGCCAGTGCTCTTGACCACTGAGCCATCTCTACAGCCCCTTGACTGTGTTCCAACAATACCAATGACCAGCTCAGTTCTCTTCATCAGTGGCATTAGAAGTATCTAGTTTAAGATGTATTAAAGTGTGGTGGTGCATGCCTTCAGTCTCAGCACTGAGATCACCTGGCAGCCTCCCAAATGCCACTGCCAGCATCAAGGAGAATCTGTTTGGGTGATACAGAGAGGCTTGTGCCCCAGCATTATTTCTAGTATTGCACAGAAGAAATAGTCTTTAAGCTAGTGTGAAAATATGAGTGGAGGCAGAGGCAGGCGGCTCTCTGTGAGTTCAAGGCCAGCCAGTTCTGTAGGGAGAGTTCCAGGGCTACATAGAGAAACCGTGTCTCCAAAAAAAGACAATAAAATACGTTACATTGGCAGCAGCTCTGCATTGGTTTTGTTAGAATAAGAAGTAACGTTGAACTCCTCCCAGAGGGCCAGTCAGTTCTTTGGTTCCTTTCCCTGGGAAATTTTGGTGAATTCCATTCACCATTTATTATCTTTGTGAATGCAAGATTAATTATGCCTACTTTTTTCCATTAAAGAATCAATTTAGATAGTAGTTGCCAAATTCACACCTACACCTGATTATATACGTAATGCAATCTGGCCACTCTATCCTCCCAGCACCGTACCAGTCCCTGGCTCAGATCCATGACCTTTGGTTTTGTGACCCCTTTAATTTAACCAGAGCCAGGCCTGTGTACATGACCATTGGGCTGGGACTCTACCCTGGGCCCTGGTGCCATTGATAGCACATGCATTTTCCCCTTTAATGAAAAGTTCCTTGTCAAACTAATCTGTTTTCTAAAAGCTGGCTTTCCAGTGGGACCTTTTATGTTCTGACTTTGTAAGAGTTTCCACACGTATTTTCACACTAGCTTAAAAACTGTTTATTCTGTGCAATACTAGAAATAACTCTGGGGCGCGTGCCCGTCTTACGTCATGGACCCGAGCAGATCCTCCCTGATGCTCTGATCCTGGCAGTGGTGTCCGGCAGGCTGCCAGGTGACATCAGGAAACAGCTTTTTGGCAGGTTCTCATATTTCAGGGGGTGTGCTAAGAACACAGGAAGGCACACGCTCTGCATGGCTACAGGGCCCTCATGTGTCTCCGTAGGCAAAGGAGCTGGTGAAGGCCTCTGGTCTACTTTCCGTTCAGATTTCTCCAGTGAGCATGGTGAGGTGGAACTGAGGTGAAGCAGGCCTTGGGTTTGGAGCCAAGGCCCTTTCCAGAGATTTTAGAGGGTGAGATTTCCATCCAGCTCTGCTGCTTTTGAACACAACAGCAGGTGGGGCCCATCCCATGACCCTTTCACTTTCTTGAGACTCTTGGGAGCTGTTGCAGGTGGAATTAGATCCTTGCTTACTTAAATCTTATTCCCCCAGAACTTCAGAATGTGATTGTGTTTGGAGTCGAGATCTAAGTTAGAATGAGGTTAGAAAGATGGTTCCTATACCAACGTGGCTGGCATCTTCATAAGAAGAGCAAAAATGATGAAGCTATCCTGTTTTCTAGCTGTCTCCATCCGATCCAAGGAAAAAGGGAAGAAACCCACGCTGACAGCATATTGGTCTTGAATTTTGAGAAGATATATTTCGGCAGTTCAAGCCCCACAGTTTGCCATCCTGAGCAAAAGATAACGGGAGCCCAGGGTAGCATCTCCTGCCTGCCTTCTCTCCACAACAGCCCACAGAGTTGCCATAAACAAAGTGTGTCCTTCTTCCAGATGCTAAGATTGTGTTTCTCAAGAGTCCCCTTTGCTTGCAGCCCAACTTCTTCTATGCCTGTGCACTGCTTTGGCCTGGCAGTTTAATACAGCCCAGAGTAAAACTGAAACCCTGGTTAGCTACAGACTCTCTTCCACCCCCACTCTTCGTATGGCAGCTCCCAGGCTCCATCCTCAAGTTCAGCAAACAAACCTTGGCCCCCACACGACTCAGCCATGTCCCACCAGGGCGAACTCCTGTCTACATCCTGTCGGGGCTTGAGTTCCCAATAGTTTGAACACGTCATTAAAAATTATATCCCCTACAATGTCTTCATTTTTCAGACTTTGCTAAGGTGTTAATTGGCTTTAAGACATCTCTAGCTAAATGTCTTCCAGTAATATAAAGTCATAGTAAAAATACATTTTTTCCGCTGTGACCCTCCCAAGTTTTGCCTACTCTCAATGCCCCCTACCCCCCAATTTGTGTCTTTTATATTAAGAGTCTGCCTGCTTTCTGGCACCATGAAAGGTGCCATTGTGAGTTATTTAAAAAATATATATGAAATCTGGTTCTTGTATTTAAAGAATCTGGCATAACTGAAGACACATGTAAGGACTGACTTTAAAATATACACCCAGCAAAGACTTCGCAGATGAAGTTCCGCTTAGACTCAGTCATGCAGGCCTCCCTGCTGCTCTGGTCCTCAGCCTGTGGCAAGCTGTCCCTGATAGGCTCTGCTGAGTCTTCCATTAACAGCAGACCTTTCACTCTTGTCAGACCTGTGGTCATCAGACTCTACCATTTTCCCTTCCCCACCCAACCCTGCTTTAAGTATCTTACTCAGGGCAGCCCACTCTGGGGTTACAGCCCTCACTCCCCAGGCAGGCAACTTGTTAAATCAGATTTCTGACTCTGCCTCCTCAATTTCTTTTTCTTCCCTTCCTCCTTTCCTTTCTTTCTTCCTTTTTTCTTCTTTCCTTCCTTCAATCAATCCTTCCTTCCTTCCTTCCTTTTTAAAGATAGAGTCTTGCTGCAAGCCTCAGATGGCCTTAAACTCACAATCCTCCTGCTTCAGCCTCCCAAGTCATGCCGTTAGAAGGTCGTACCACTGGAACTGGCTCTCCTTAGTTCCCGAGTAGGGCTCTGGTTGAGATTTGAGTATTTGTTTATTGTTTGATCTTGGGTCCCAGAACAGCTCTAAGGCACTAGCTAGTGTGCCTTGTTTTAAAAAAACAAACAAACAAACAAAAAAACCAAACAAGCAAACAAAACTTATCTGTTCAATGTAAGCCCACATGAGGGCCTCTTAGTCCCTGCAGAGGATGAGAAATTGTTCTTCTACTTGGCTAAGACAATACTGAGGACTCCTGTGGAAGAGTACAGAGGCTAGCTCGGATCCTGGCCTTCATCTGTAGTAACTCTGCACACACAACTAGCACAGCCCTCGTGAGGTAGAGGGCTCTGTACCCTGCTAAGAGTTTGGAAGACATCCTGCTGGGCTGTCTCTCCATCTCTCTCTTCTGAACCTATTTTTGATCCATGCTTGATCTCTGAACCATCTTTTCGTGCCACCTTCAGCTTCCTGGTAGATGGACTTAGAAGTGTGCTCAGCATCTGCTGTACACGTTCTTTGGACCCCAGCTGTCTGACTCTCTCATATGATCACATTTGATCTCTGGCTTCCACGAACATCACAAAACCACACATGACACATACACCCCCTCCCCCCCCACACACAACACATATCTCTAGTCCCTGTGATATGCATGTAACTCTACAAAGGTAGGTACAAGAAATCATGCATTAAGAAACTCATATTAATTATTTGGCACTCAGAGGGGTTGATACCTTTGGCAACAATCAGGAAAGAGCCATAACCATCTGATTTTTCTGGAACTTATGTTTGATCAAGTGAGTATGTATAAAATATGTATGATGGTACGATTCTATGAAAGTCATACAAGCTAAAGGTTACAGAAACTGCTAAAGAGATGGACAGAGAGAGGAAGGGGAAAGTAGCATCTGAAACATGACCTGGACCACATGAAGATGCAAGCCACACAGAGCTCTGGAGAGAAAACTCCAGGTAGAGGGAGGACAGTGCAAGGCTCCTGAGAAAGAGCATGCCTGAGCACTCAAGAAACAGCATAAGGTCTTGCCATAAGGAGCAGAGAAGTGGGGGGTGCCATAGTAGGAGAGGTGGTGGAATGGATGACAGACAGGAAAGACTGATTACACTGACCACCGTGCGGGTGGGTATGCCCACAAGCAGTGAGCAGTGGCTTCCCCTCTGGCTCCAAAGATGTGCTGGCCACAGGTTTAGAATAGGCTAAAGAGAGCATAGACACAGATTAGAGGAGCAGTGAGTCTTAGAATCATCTAGAGCCGTGGTTCTCAGCCTTCCTAATGCTGAGATATTTTATTACAGTTCCTCATCCTTTAAACATAAAATTATTCTGTTGCTACTTCATAACTGTAATTTTGCTACTGTTATGAATGGTAATGTAAATATCTGATATGTAAAATATTTGATAGGCAGTCCCAAGGAAGTCATGACCCACAGGTTGAAAACCATTGGTCTTAGAGAAATTAGGGTGTTAGCTGTAAAAATGGGGGGAGTAGTTTGAGTTATAAGTATGTTTTGATATTTATTCCTGCTATGTAAGACTTTGTGCTGGAACATAGCATAAGTGTAAAAGCTCTAACCTAGAACATGCATGCAGATGGGACTCTAGCGACTGACATTTGCTTACTACTGTCTCTGCTGGCAATATCTAATATGTTGACCAGGAAAACTAAGATTGCAATCCAGGTGCCCTATCTCCAGTGCCCATCTCATATACATGTGTGTGTGTGTGTGTGTGTGTGTGTGTGTGTGTGTGTGTGTGTGTGTGTGTATTATGTGCATTGGTGTTGCATGCATGCTTATTGAGGGTGTCATATCCATGGAACAGGCATTATAGATAGTTGTGATCTGCCATGTGGGTCCTGGGAATTGAACTCAGGTCCTCTGGAAGTGCAGCCAGTGCTCTTAACTGCTGAGCCATCTCTCCAGCCCAGCCCATCTCTTAATTTTATGCAATATTCTTAGTGTGTCTATGTATGTGTATGGGGCATGTGTATGCCATGGAGTTTGGAGGGCAACTGTTAATTTCTTATTCTACCCTCTTATGGGTTCCAGGGATTGAACTCTGGTTGTCATGCTTAGAGGACAAGCACCTTTGCATGCTGAAGCCATCTGGCCGGCATAAGCTCCACTTTTAGTGACTGTATAAAAAGCACAAAAGAGAAAGAAATAAATTCTAGTTTGGTTGACTTAGGAAGTTTTAATGAAAAGTATTAGTATGTCTGTGTCTTTCAGGAATCTATAGAATCTGACAGTTTGAAAGGGAATAGCTGCCTTAAATAATACATGAATAACCACCTGCTGGTCACATGAATGCTCCAAAGCTGAGCTAGAGACACACCAGGACATGTCTGTCGACAGGAATTACTCAACCCTCTTCTCTATCATTCTCCCTTGTGGCTGCAGCTTGCCCCTCTACATCCCCAACAGAGACTACAAAGTGTAAGGGAAGCAGACACTGTAATGAATGTTACAGACAGTTGGTCCAAGTTCCAGGATTTCCCTGGTGTGTAATTTTTAGGCACCTCCTCCTATCTCTGAGCTTCTCCTATAAACACGACATGAAATAGTCGTAAAGACCAATCGAGACTCTATTGTGATGGCCTTAATCTAGGGCAGGTATACAGTGAGCAGTTTGTCTATTAGTAGATGGTGACTTGATCATCGAAATCAATCAGAAGGACTCAGTGCCCATTGTAATCTCCCTTCTAAGCTAGGACATCATAACTTCACATCAGAACAGTTAGCCAGGTCAGTTCCCGTTCAAGATTTACTCATTCTTCACTCACTCCTTTTGCCTTCAGAGTTGAACAGGGTACTTTCCTGCCTTCACAATCCATTCTCTACCATTGGCTTTCACACGGAATTTTATTTACTAAGTTTTTAAAGCTGTTTTGTAATGATTCACATCATATCTTTTCTGGTTTCTCAGTCTTAACTCTCATCGGCAGCACAGCTCTAAATTCTGGAAGTTTCTTTGTGTGCGCCACTTGTTCCATCCATGATATTTCGTCTCTCATTGACTGTCAGTTTCCATCTCTAAACGCTAATGTCCACTTGATGTTCTGTTGGTTTCTGGACTTCCCCCATCTTTCAAATGCATCATTGTGAAAAGTATGACCCAGATATTCCAGCAAGGTGAGAGTTCATGCTAAGTTGAATATAGATGTTGCTTCAGAAAATACAGAATTAGCTCTCAGAGAAGGGTGATTTTAAGGTTTTTGTTGTTGCTGTTTGCAATGTAGTACCTTTGATTATTACAAACACGTAGAAATACAAGATGAAATAGAATAAGTAAAAGTTAAAACACATCAAGTTTGAAAGGAAGGAAAGAAAAATCTCCAGCTTCTAGAAGTAAAAAAGAACGGCAAGGTGAGATCCACCATGGCTACCAGTATTTCAGAAATGAAGACCGGCTTCCTGGCCAGGATTCTCACACTTACACAGCAATAGAAGATGAAGAGAAAGATGGACTACAGTAGCTGATCGTGTAATCAAATGAGAAGGGCGTAATGGTGGATTGTGCATGCACAGAGTGCAGGGAGACAGCCAAGAAATTGGCCTTGAACCAGGACATTGGGACACAAAAAGAGTTTGTCTGCGAGGAATAAAAGCTCTAGATATTCTGTGCTCTGCATGGCTTCATGGACTGACCCAACTGGGGCGGCTGGAGAGGAAGACCGGATAGCCACTGTGGACAGACAGGCTGGGAACAGATAGGCTGTGCTCACTCTGTGGAGGGCTCCAGCTATGCCCCAGAACCTCAGTGCATTTATGTTATACATCTGAATGGGGGAGGCAGGTTTATTGTGTGCAGCTGAACAAGGGAGCAGCTTTAGCTGATTTCAGTAGGAGAGCAGCCTCTCACTGTAGTCATCACAGAGGAGGAAACTGTGGTTGATAATTTCTACATTGTTCACCATTTCACCAAGGGAAGACCGTGCCATAGCTCTGAGCCTCATCATCACACTCCCCAGCAGCTCCCTGGGGAGCCTTAACCACTTCTGTCTGAGGCACTGAGGTCTTGGAGATGACTCTGCTCATTTCAATAATCCGAGTCAGTCAGGACTTCATCTGTTCCCCATATAGATAGGAGATGATGCAGAAGATGAAGCCTCAATTCACGCTATCCACACTGTGAGGATTCCTTGCCGTTATTAGTCAGGCTACACTAGGTAATGCTGCAGTAACAACCTCTAAACTTCAGTGGCACTTACCATGACTAATGTTTATTTCTTGCTTAAGTTGTACCTGCAGGGCATATTGGTTAGAGTTCTTGGCTGTCATAGCCACTCAGAGTTGTGTGCTGATGACAGTTCCATCTCAGTACACCAGTGACATGAAGTTAAGGAATCATAATAACACTTGCCTAGCTTTTAAACCTTCTGCGGGAGTGACACTTGTGCTTAACGAAGTCACGAGGTCACACATAACTTCAGAGAGAAGTTATGCCCTCATCTATTTGTGAACAACACTAGTGACAGCTACACTAGCCCTATAAATCAACATAAATATTATCAAGACTATTTAACTGGAGAGAAAAATATATTCAAAAAGAATAAAAATCTAAGGACATCTTATAATCGAAGGAGAAAGAGAAAGAAAACGAAGGGACAACTGCAAGATACAATAAAATATAGAATAGGTAAGACATTTATGTTTAGTAGGAATTTCAGATGGGGTTGGAAAAACTTGGAGAAGAACAGTAATGGAAGAGAATGCAGATGAGGAGTCTTTTAGAGGAATACAAAGTCACAAACAAGACTAAAAAAAATATCCACTATAGGCTCACTAAGGACAAACCACAGAACATCAGAGAAAAAGAGAGAAATTGTAGGCACCCACAAAGAAAGGATACGAAGCCAGAAAGCCATGTGTCAATGCTGTCAAAATTCAGAGGAAACAATCACTATCACGTAGTGTTTGTTTGTTTGTTTGTTTGTTTGTTCTGAATGGGTAAGCATGAGATGTTTCAAGGTAAACAAGATTTGAATATTTACATCCATAGATTCATTGAAAGAGCTAGTAACATGTACTCCACTGGAAATCCTTAATGAAAAATCAGCAACCTGGAAATCCTTAATGAAAAATCAGCAACCCAAACACATAATGCTTAAAACCAATAACAGAGTAAAAACAGATGGAGTTAGGTACAGAAGGCTGGTCCAATATTAAATCAAATTATGTAATCCTCCATCTCAGCCGGTAAACAAGGAAAATTGTGTGGTTTTATGAATGGTTATGTAAAAATCCAATACCACTTTATGACATATAAAACAAAAACAAAAAAAACAAAACAAACAAAAAAAAAAGCAAAGCAAAACTTGAGCATATGTTCAGGCCCTTAGTTTGATCTTCAGTACTGAAAGCATGCAAGTGAGCAAACAAACATTAGCAACGAGAAGTTCCCAGCACAGCAGGGATAGAGGTGAGCCCCAGAAAGAACTTATGTAAGATCCTGCAGCCAGTGGTTGCAATGACGTTTCTGTGAGGGGCCACACTCTTACTCCTCAGTGCAATTTCGGACACGCTAGTCAGTGCAATGGACAGGATAAAGCAATCAAGGCGTGCATCTTGGGAAGGAAGAAATAAAACTGTCTCTGGTTTCAGAAAACATTGCCTACCAGAAAATCCCCAAGAATGTAAAATAGCCAGAGCCAAACCAACCCCCCAACTCCCAAGAAGTTTCAAGGAAGTTCATCAGGGTCCTTGGACAGAAGAGCAGGCCCAGAATCAACGGGACCGCTGTACTACCAGCAGACGAATGGGTTTCCAAATGGAAAACACTGCTGTTGATAAGCTCTCCAAGGAAAAGAAAATGTGGAAGGACAAACACTCCACAGGCGTACAGGATCTGTAAGCTCAAAATGATGCTAGCAAAAGAAATCAAACCTGGTAATTGACGAAACATATTTTATTCATGAATCGGAAGACTCAGCAAAATAAAGCTGTCAGTTCTTCTTGAACATTAGCCTTACAGGCTTAAAACAGTTCCTATTAAAACAGCCAGGTTCTCTGTAAATATAAACAAGCCTGAGACTGCTGTCACAAACAACGAAGAGAAAAGAGTTGTCAGATTGTGAGGCTTTCTGCAGAGCTGCAGTGATCAGGACTAGGGAGTGGGATTTGTGCAGGGACAATGCAAGGAAACAAAACAGAGAACCTGGCAACATATATACATGCACACACACACACACACACACACACACACACACACACACACACACACACACACACAGGGCAGGGGGAAGCTCATCTAATTTTTGACAAAGCTGCAAAGGTAATTCAATGAAGATGATAGAGAGCCTTTCCAACCAATGGCAGAGGAGCAATGGTGTATCCATAGCCTAAAGGAAAAATGCCTCAACTTAGATCTCTTTCATTTTATGTAAGCTAACTTTTAAAAAGGTCATGGACTTAAAATTAAAAATAATAAAATTCTAGATAGGAAAGTAGTAGATAGGGGCTGGAGAGACGTCATGAAATGCTGAGGACTAACTATAATTCTGATCCTGGCACCAACATAATAAGCCAGGCATCCTATGCATGTCTGTAAATCCAGCATTGTCAGGAGCAGAGACAGGAGGAACACTGGGGCTTGTGATCTTCAAGCCTGGCTGGGATAAAGCCTGCTCTGAGGTCAGAGAGAGTCTGCCTCAAAGGAATAGGCAGAGAAGGACAGAGGAGGACACACGATGCTCTCATCTGGCCTCTAAGCCCGTGCACAGAAGCGTGATGCTCTCTTCTGGGCCCTGGGCCCATGCACAGGGACATGCATTCACACAGAATGCTCTGACACTCGCACAGACATATAAATTAATGTCTGAAAAAGAAAAGCAGTGGATGTTATTCAGAACTTATGTTGACTGTTAGTGCACCTAGACTGTACTTTGGATCTGACCTGGCCTGTCCCCAGAGATCTATGTATTAAATGCTTAGCCCTGAACCTATAATGCTATTTGCAGATCATGGAACTTTACAGAGTTAGTGCCTATTCATTGACGATGTGCTCTTGGAGGGGACTGTGGAACCCCAGTCTTGCTCTTGCTTCTGTCTGTGAGGTAAAGGGGCTCCGGCCCCCCCACACTCCCACTGTGATGTGTTCTGCCTCACCATAAACCCAAAAGACATGACCTACTGACCTATAGCTACCCACAGGCAAGTAGATACCTCCAACACAGAGAGATAAAATTAAACTTAACCTTGTTAAGCTATTTACCTCAGGCGTATTATTATACTGACAGAACACTAATACACTGTTACTGTCGTTGTTTTACAATTTCTTAGATGTGTCACCAATATGAACTTTAAAAGGAAAACCTGATGAGTTAAATCCAACTTTTTAAAAAGATTGAGAAAACAAGCTGCAGACCAAGAGAGAATGTTTTTTGTTAATCACATATGTAACAGTGGACCAGCTCTTATACTGCATAAAAAACTCTCAAAACTCAGTAATAGCATATGCCTAAAATACAGCACGCGAGAGGCTGAGGCGGGAGTATTGTCCTGAGTCTGAGGTCTGTCTGGGATATACCATGGGTTCCAGGCTGGTTTGCTTTATAGATAAGATCCTATCTCAAAACAAACAGACAAAACAGATAGCTGAACAAAAATCTCCCACCACCAACAAAGCACTCTTAGTATTTGAAAAAAAAAATCCAATTAGAAATTGAACAAAATATAGAGATGTTTTACTACTGACTATGTATATATGATATGTAAGCACGTGATGGGCAGCTTGTTTGGCTTTTAAAATACAAATTAAGATCCAATGTGATATTATCACTATTGACTAGTTAAATTAAATAAATTGAAAAACCACTGATGCCGGCAAATTCTGGTAAGGATTCAGAGACATAGGACTACTCACCCATTGCTGACAGGAACGCAGGCTAACACAGCAAGTCTGGTAAATAATTTTAGAATCTCTCTTAAAGTTAAAAGTAGACCCATCCATTGTAATTCTTAGCATTTACCTCAGAAAAATGAAAACTTGTGTTCACCCAGAATCTTGTACATGTGTGTGTAGACCATCTTCTCTTGAAGTCGCCGAAAGACAGAAGCTATCCATGAGCACAGCACCCCAAAACAAAGCTCACATACATGTTCTTGTTAGCGTAAGCACTAAACATCCGTCATGAAGCTGTGTGTCCCAGGCCCCCAGCTTTCGGGTGTGTGTGTAACCTGGGAAAGTGGTGGACATCCACACACAATTTTAGTGTGTGCCGAATGAAGCTATGAACATGAAATCACATTTCAGAACATCTTATTCTGTATTCAGTGGGAAATGGAGGGTGTGGTTTTTTGAAGATCAGAGAAAACCGCCAACTTATTGATTTCCCATTTGTAAACCTTGTTTCTGTTTCTTCTGATGTTAAGAGAATCCTGGGACCTGAATATGCCAAAGTACATGCTTAGCTTCCTCACGTATCTTTTAGCGTGGATTAAGGAACTATAACCATTGCCAGCATTGGAAAGAGCCAGCTCCTTGTTTTTACCTGCAGCATTGTACAACCAAACCTCTATTTCCACACTCATAAAAGAGTGCCAGCCTCGTCCACTGAGCCTAAGATGACTCTAGAGCATGCACTAGAAAACTCTATTTAAGATGTGCTGCTTTTAGAAGCTAGAGTTTTAAATCAAGTGTTTTGTTGAATGGCCTCCCATTTCTGGATGTATCCAGATTTCACCACTGTCAGGAAGCACTGAAGTGAGTCCAGATAGCATTAAACACAGAGAAGCTGTGCACTTAGTGCAACCGAGTGCTGCCAGGCCTCTGGGGGCAGCCTGAAGACAGAGCTTGCCCAGTTCTTACACAGCAACAAAAGCACCTGTTGCCGGGCGGGCTCACAGCCTACTATAAAAACATCGGGAACATTCTGATCCTGTCTCTGCCATGCGGGCTAGAAATTAGTCAAAGAGCCCGGGTAACTCTCATCCTTACTAATCTTCAGTCTCCTGATCCGTGAAATCCTGACGTAAGAAAGTCTGAGAGGAATTTTGGCATGATAGAAATGACAAAGAGTCACACGGTCTCCCAGCAATATTTTATTGCTACTGATGATAACACAGGAGCCCGCTTATCATTTTGTGTCATGATAAAATGATAGTAAATGTTCTCTGGTCATAATGAACCCGAAGAAAAGTATTGGTAAGAAAAGAGTCACCAAATCCGAGACAGGTGCCTCACACTCTGAAATACTCTTTTTTTGTCAGTCTTTTCTAAAGAATCACCTATGGGACCTGAAGTGTGCCCAACAGGCTCCTGTGTTTGAACACTTGGTCTCCAGCTAGTGGTACTCTTTGGGGGAATTTACAGAACCTTTGGGACTTGCAGCCAAGGTGATGGCTGTAGGCCATTAAGAGCTGGATGCTGGGGGTTTAGATCTCACTTCTGCTTACTGTCTACCTCTGTTTCCTGTGCAGAACCATCTTGTCACTCCAAACCACTTCCTGTTCATCTCTCTGTTTCCAGTGTGGAACTGTCCTGTCACTCACAACCACTTCCCATTTAACTCTCTATTTCCTGTGTGACCTGTCCTGTCATTCCAACCAGTACCAACGTCCTACCTGCTGTGGTTTTCCCACAACAAGGGACCGTACTCTCTAAACCGTGAGCCAAAGTAAATCTCTAACTTAAGTTGCTTCTGTCAAGTATTTTGTTACAGCAATAAAAAAAAAATATATTTGAGCTGGGTTGCTTTTAGAAGTTAGAGTTCTAGTTCAAGTGTTTTGTTGAATGGCCTCCTATCCCTGGATGTATCCAGATTTCAACACTGTCAGGGAGCACTGAAGTGAGTCCAGATAGCATAACTATCTCAATACCTAAACTCAGGGCTGATATGGTCATTGATGTTGGTTAGTCTTTATTGTGGACTTGGCATAGCCTATACTCGCCTGGGGAAAGGAAGCCTCCACTGAAGCATGTCTGGGCATCCTCTTCATTGCTAATTGATGTGAGCAAGCCCAGCTCATCATAGGCAGTACCATCCATGGGCAGGCTGTCCTTGGCTTTATAAGAGAACAAACCTGTAAGCAGTGCTCCACCATGGTTCCTGCTTCAGCTCCTGCCATGGGTTCCCTCAATGATGGATGGTGAGCTGGAAGTGGAAGCCAGATAAACCCTCTCCTCCTCTGGTTGCCATTGGTCGGGTGCTTATTACAGCCACGGAAAGCACAGTAGAACATTGAGAGTGTGGGGATTACAGGTGTGTACCACCATGCTTGGCTTATTATTTCTTTCCTGCGTCAACTTCAAGGAGCCATAAAGTCTAGAGTTAACAGCACAGAGTCCGGGGTCAGGCTACGAGGCATCGTATTGCCACCGTATCATCTACCTCTGTGTATTGCTGCCCAGCTGCTGTCTAGCTAGTCTTGCCTTGGTTCCTCATCTATAAAGCAATGTGTAGGCAGAGCTTACTTCACAGTGCTAGTGTGAGGATTAAATTGGTTAACTTATACTGCAGTGTAGTGTCTGAACTACAATAACTGTTTCAGGAATGGGGTAGTGTCATTATTGAGCCTCACACAGAGCCATGGTAGGTGGTATTAAACTGCACCCAGAACCTGAATAGTTGGCCTTCTCTCCACTCACCTTGCTAGGACTACTTAGTAGTAATCTTCTAGCTCATGACCTTGCTTTTGCTCTTGGTACCAGCAGTCCTCAGAAAGAGGCCAAGGTGCTTATTCAAACGCCCAGGTCACTTCACACTGATCTTCTGTTCAAAACATGGCAGGGACCATTATCAGAACATTACAGGGAAGTCTGAGCACAAACCCATATTCTAGAAGGCTTTGTCATCTGACAACCCTGCCTCATCCTTCAGCCAAAGCCCTTGATGTCTAAATTCTCTTTAACAGCCCCGTTAATTGCTAGCAATCAGGGTCTTTGAACTTTGTTTCCTTGGTCTGAGGTAGTCTTGGGACACTGGCAAGAAGAACAATATTTGCTTTGTCTGATCTTCATTTGTGTCATTTTATCTGAAGACGGTCTCTGTGTACTCTGGGAAATCCCCTTTCAGTTAACAGAACACTGGTGACTACCGGGCACAGCATCTCAACATTTGTTTATTAACCCGATGGCCGACTCTCTGACTAGTAGGAGGAGTCCACAAACCTGTTTTATTCACTGATGTTTTACAAGATAGGGTGCTCACTTGACAAACTGTGTTGTATAAATGATTGAGTTTGAGTGGATAGCAGAACAGTTTCTATTGGATTTCATATGCCCTGTCTTAATCTGAGGAAGTAAGAGTCACAGGAGGACATTTATTTTCTTGCCCCTATAATCCCCAAGGGCCAATTTCCACACCCACCCATCCCAACCCCATTTTGCTTTTATACCTGTATCACGTGTTACCCAATCTGTTTGATTAGTGAAGCTCTGTATGATACCTGACTTTATGTATTCTGATTGAGTGATTAATTGATTGATAATTGATTAACTCTAGACTTTTCTTCCTGACCACTTTGTTCCCAGAAATAACGACTCTGAGCCTAATTATTTTTAATAAATGTTTAGGCCAATAGCCTTTGCTCTGTTCCCCAACTAACTCATAGCTTCATAATCCAGTTTATCCTATTCTAAGTATGCCATGTGGCTGGCTACCTTTTTCTCGTGTGCTTCCTGAGGTGTTTCATGAGTCCATCTCCTCATAATTCCTTGGCAAATCCCTGGCTCACCTAACTCTTTCCCAGAATTCCCTCTCTCCCTGACAGATGTCCCACCTTCTAATCCTGCCTTAGCTCATTGGCCATAGGCTTTTTTTATTGACAGGTGATACTATTAAGAGATTTTTTCTATAATTGATTGATTGGTTGATTTCTAAATAGAGGCTCACTATGTAGCCCAGGCTCGTCTGGAACTCACTATGTGGAGCAGGCTAGCCTCAGACTTACAGTTACCCTCCTTTTGAGGGTATGTATGTCACCATGCTTGATTTATGTAACATACCATGTAAAAACATCCTTTCTTTTTCTGTTTATGGGTGTTTGTGTGTATGTCTGTGCACTTTGTGTGTACAGCTCCTGTGGAGGCCAAAGGAAGGTGCTGGGCTCCCTGGAACCAGAGGTACGCAGTTGTGAGCCACCATGTGGGTGCTGGGAACTGAACCTGGGTTCCCTAGAAGAGCAGCCAGTGCTGCAAATTGCTGAGTCACATTTCCAGCATGAAAACAGGCAACGGTACAGATAAATATGAGGATAATACATTTAATTTAAAAAAAAAAACGGAATGAGAATATGTCTTGTATGATTCTATTTATGTAAAGCTAGGAAATGAGGCCTAATCCACAGTGACAGCAAGCAGATAATGTTTGTTCAGGAGGTTGTGTGTGTGTGTGTGTGTGTGTGTGTGTGCACGTGCATGTATGACAGAAGCACTGGGAAGGGCCTGGGGACATTTGGGGGAAGTGCTGATGACCAGTATTTGGTGATGGCTTTATGGATTGACGAATAGATTAGAGCTCCCCAAATTGAAGCCAGATGTGGTAGCACACACCTGTAGTCTCAACACTAAGGAAGCTAAGGCAGGAGGATTGTGGGTTCAAGTCCAGGCTAGGCTATATATTGAGACCTCCCTCAAAACGAGCAACAAAATAAACTTGTCAAATTGTACTCCTTAGGTATATTCTATTTATTATATATAATTATTTTGTTCAATAAAGCTGTTTGGAATGGGGAAAAAAATGATAACTTGCCCGAAGTCACACTATTTCTGGTGTGACTTCCATTCCTCGCATTACCCACTAGATGATTAATGATGCTTAGGTTTTGAACATTAATGGCTTCCCATTGGCGATAACATGTATTTACGTATCCTTGGCAGTGGGGGAGGGGAGGTGCTCATCTGTTTTCTAAATTTGGTTCCTTGAGTTCAAATCAGAACCAAGTAGACAGAAGTAATTGGTGATGTCTGTGAGGCGGCAGTAAGATGCCTGCTGCACAGAACAACCAGATGTGCACATGGAGAGAATTAAATGTCGTCACCAAGGTCACTGAGAGCAGCGCTCCGGCACCGACCTCAGACACGGGACAGCCTGCCTTCTGTCTCTCAGCACAGTGTTCTTTCTTTCTTTCTCCTTTTTTTTATTCTGTGCTTGAGATCAAACCCCAGGCCACCCATGCACTGGTAGAAACTGTACCACAAAGCCTCCACACACCCAGCCCTCCTCCTCCCATTCTTTTCTGGCAAATTATAACTTTTCCTCCCCAGTAGTTTCTAAAATATCTGTTTCTCACAGATTTCTGTGCATATCTTCTTTTTTTCCTCTCATGTGAGGGAGGCCTTCTAGATGCTTCCTGGCCCATAGGACTCATGGTTAACCTCTCCCCCTATTGTCCTTGGAAAGGAGGCACCAGCTACTCAAGGCCAGATCAACAGAACTGGGCAGTAAAAAAGACATGTAGTAAACTGCGCGTGTCAGAATGTGGCTGGGATCTCAGCTCTTCTAAGAGGCCTCACTTTACTCAATCACATGTTTCTTATAAATCAATTGTTTTACCATTAAGTGTCAACCTTAAAAAAAAAAATCTTTGCTGTGTGGCACTGAACATCTGCTTAAAGCTCATTGTCACAAAGACATTCGGATGAGTTAGTCCGATTCTCAGGTGGACCGAGAGAAGCAGGTGCACCCTCGATAAAAACAGAGTGCTTCTGAGATACTTGAGGCCAATCTTTAAGTTTTATTTTTGAGATTGTAATGTAAATACATTACTGCTCACTCCCCTTTCTTCCCCCCAAACTCTCACATATACCCCTCGTTTTTAATTAAGTAGCTCTTCATGCACCCAATGCATCTATCTGTCTCTCTAATGCACTTGTATTCCTAGGTCCTGTGGCCCGTCCACTTATTACTGGGATCTAAGTGTACATTTTGATGCTAAGAGCTATTAAAGGGATACCCTTGGTGTACTTTTTTATGATATTAATATTACTCTTAGCTTATTTATTATGAGAAGTTGTGTGTGTGCATATTTTTGTATGTGTTTATTTGTTTGTATGTATTTACAAATCTGTACCACTTTGTACATTCATACATACATACATACATACATACATATATACATATATACAATTGTTCCTCCATATCTGTAGGCTCTGCGTCTATGGTTTCACCCAAGCATAGGTCAAGTATATTTAGGGAAAAAATGAAGTTTGTATTGTGAATGAAAATGGAAAGAAAAAATAGGACCTAACTGCTCTGAGGTGTGGTGGTGGAGAAGGGTTATTGTAGAGATGAGAGAGCAGAGCCAGAAGCAGCTGAAGGGTCCAAGCAGAACATGGCCGGAGACTGAGGTGGGCCATGTGTAGGGATTAGGGACAAGGAGAGAGGAGAACCAGGAGCAGTGGTCAAGGGGACAAGAGGCCAAGCAGGCACGAAACTGCTGTGTTGAACAGGGGAGAACAGCTGGAAGAAAGGTATGCCAGCCAGAAGGACCCTATATCAGAAAGGGACTGAAGGCTGCCAGGAGAACCCTGTGGCCAGAGTCTGCTTTGCTATGTTAATAGGGTTCTCAGCCATTTGTCCCAGGCTTGAAACCCAATATATTGAACAAATGCTACAGACTTTTCTTGTCATTATTCCCTGAGCAATATAAGGACGTTTGTAGTGTTTACATTGTCTTAGGTATCACAAGGAGTCTCAGGATGTTTTAAAGTGTACTGGAGGGTGTACAGGTTATTGGAAATTACTTCAACATTACACAGAAGAGATGTGAGCACCCATGGATTTCATTATCCGTAGGATTCCTGAGAGTGATCCCATATGGGAAGTAGACACGCGCGCGCGCGCGAGTGTGTGTGTGTGTGTGTGTGTGTCTGTTTCTTAAACTGGAGTACCTGATCCCTCTATATTTGTAAACATTCCTAAGTGATCCGAGGTAAGCCTGTTCTGGCAGACAGAAAGCCGTGTGAGAGTAGATCTCCTGTGTGACGGTTTTTCGTTATTATCTCTGCTTATATAGAAATGATCACTAGCATGTGTCTTGGGATCTAGCAGTGGACATTGGAACGTTTAGTTTTTTCTTTTCCTTCAACTTTGAAGACTAGATACCATCAGCAGCAAGTTAGTAAAGTAAGTGGATACTTGAATCTCCGAAGTATCATGCTTTATAAAACAAGAGCAGGCACCACCAAAGAGACATTAGTCATGCCTGCATAGGAAAATCTGTAGCTGTATGACCAAAAATAGTTTGTGTCTGTAAAATTGTGAAACAAAGACTCTTTGCAATTGTTCTGGTTACTATAAGTTTTCAGTTTGATTGACACAGTGTCACAAAAAAAGTCTGCTAGAAATTCAAGTAACCTAAAAATATCTTGTTTGTTGTCTATGCAATTCAGTCCTATGTCCTCTGATTTGCTTGTTAGTCTTCAGGAATCATTTGTGACTGTTTTGTGTATGGGTTCCGTGTGACTCACAAAACATGGCCTCTGCCCCAGACTTCATGGCTTCTCCCTTCTAGTTCTATATGTGATCTGACCTAGTTCTTTGGTGCGAAGAGCCAATGCTATGACAGAGGTCCCTCTAGCCTGTATATTTCCCCTGAGATTCGGATTAGTATTGGATATCATTTACTTGACTTTCAAACTTAACAGATCCGAAATGAATGTGATTTCCTCCACCACAATCTGTGCCCTTCAGTATGGAGTCTTCCTTAAGTTGGGCAGATGGCTTTGTCTTCTGCCAGTTGCTCATGCCAAACCTTTGCCATTATTGAATAATGGGAAAATTCTTTTGGTCTCATGTTGTCTGGACAAAGTCTACTTTCAAGATATAGTCGATCAGCAGCTATCAGTGTCTGTTTGTTTGTTTGTTTGGTGTTTTGGGTTTTGTTTTGTTTTTTATTTTTGTTATTTTTGTTGTTGGAGGGGGGTTTGAGTTTTTGAGACGGTGTTTCTTAATGTAGCTCTCACTTTGACGACCAGGTTGGCCTCTAACTCACAGAGATCGACCTGCCTCCTGCCTCCCGAGGGCTGGGATCAAAAGTGTGTGTCACTGAGCTCAGCTAGGTTGACGTCACATCCAGACTCTCCTTGTTGTCAGTATTGCCTAAACAATATAGTATCACAACTGCTTCTGTAGCATTGATATTGTGCTATGTATTAAAAGTAATCTAGAGATGACTTGAAGTATCCAGGAGGATATGCATAGGTTATATGCAAATATTGCACTATTTTTGTATAAGGGATTTGATTGTCTCTATATTTTGGCATCCAGTGGGGGATCCTGGAACTGATTCCCTCTCTCCCTCTCTCTCTCTCTCTCTCTCTCTCTCTCTCTCTCTCTCTCTCTCTCTCTCTCTCTCAAAGATTTATTTAGTTATTATATGTAAGTACACTGTAGCTGTCTTCAGACACACCAGAAGAGAGCATCAGATCTCATTGCAGCTGGGATTTGAACTCAGGGCCTCCGAAAGAGCAGTCAGTGCTCTTAACCGCTGAGCCATCTCTCCAGCCTGGAACTAATTCTCTTGATACTTAGGACCGCTGGGCAGCCAGAAGTCTAAGCACTTTTCACTAACTCTGACCCTCCTCCCTGGTTTCACCCACTAACCTCTCTGTAGATTTTTGCCTTAGCTTCCTGTGGTTTCTTAGTATTAATCCTCACCCCCCACCTGACCCCCTGCCAAAAAGCCAGCCTTTACCAAAGCAGTTCTAGCAAGCAGGCCATCTTGTCTCACATCCCAGGCTCTAGCTGATCCTAGCACTTGTTGCTTTCCTGGCCTCACCTGAGTCTCCTCTTCATGTCTTCTCTGCCTCCAAACATTGTTCTCCCATGTTCCTGGTACTCATCGGGCAAGCCTCTGCTTCAGGAAACTTTATGTTCCTTTCGCCTGAACTGTTATCCCTCCGGATATCTGCAAGATGGCTACCACATTTTTCCCAAACATTTCTGTCTCTGCAGGACTTCAATTCCCTGAGTAAAACAGCAATCCACCCCAACCCCTGCCTGCCTTTCTCCTCCCCCCACAGCCCCACCCATTAGACATTCCCCTTATTATTTAGCATACTCCACACTCACTTCTTTATGAGTTTATCTGTTGTGTGGCAATCCACATTAACTAGTTTCTTATGAGCCCTGAGAACCCTGTGCAGCATCTGTGGGCACTCAGTATCCCTAAAATGAATTCCACCCATCCGTGAGCACACACACTTGGGGGTAATGGTGGCAGTGCCACTGTGTAAATCTGTGGCAGCTCCAAGTTTCATCCGCTGTTCTCTATTGCTAAAGAACTTATTTGAGGATGGCTAAACTCATAGCTCATCCGACTTCGCTTTGGTTGTTTTCAGTCATGTCAGCACACGGTGGAGTTGAGTTACCCTGTTCTGTGGAACATGGACATGGGCTATTATTCTCCAGTGTGCTCTGTTTGTTAAGTAAGTAGAGAGTTTCTACAGGAACAGAATGTCTATTGTAGATGATAAGGCTGGGGCATGCACAGAGCCTGAAAGAGGTAATCCTGTCAGTCCTGTTTTGCTGGAGCCTAGGGTGGGCAGTCAACTTGTTGAATGCATGTTATGGTCAGGACAGCACAATACAATGACTTTGTCTGATAAATTCCTTAGGTAGCAAAGCAGCTAGAGGTACCCTCAGGCCTTATTGATCTTTTCTAGTGCTTTTATTAAAGTATGAATATGCACAAAGGTTATTTAGCAGCGACTCGTATTACCAAACTTAGTGATTTATGGTAAATCTGGAAGCAAAGGTTATGTTTTCCAGGGAGTGATAGGTAGGACTTGGGGACAGCAATTCTAGCAACGTGGTCTCTGTCTCAGGTCCCTCCCTGCCCACCGCCTCCAGAGCTGCTTCACTGGAGCCCACGTGATTCAGCTGCCTGCAGACACTCATTCTTTATTGTGATCCTGTGGTCGACATCAGAAGCTTCTCTTAAAAGGCATTGTGAGACTTCAAAGGGAGATGAGGAGGAGAAATAGTCATGTGTGAGTCTCTTAAATGCCTCTTTAGAAAGTAACAAAGGAGGAGTAAAATGTTATATGTGTGTGTGTGTGTGTGTGTGTGTGTGTATGTGTATGCACACACATACACACACACACACACACACACACATATGATAAAAATCCTTTGGTGGCAAGATGGGGAGGCGGGTCTTGTGAAATCAGATTGGAAGTGAGATTTGTTGAGCTCAGCCATGGAGGTTTATGTCACAAGACCAAGTTCCATTGGGGTGACCTTTCCTTAGAGTCCCCTTGTGCTAGAAGCTAGTCAGTTGGGAGTGACAATGTCTTTCTTACCCTCCTTCAACTGGACCACACTAGAAGCAACTCCTTCCCTTCTCTCAGGCGCTTAAGCAAAACATAGCATACACAGATTTGCCGTTCAAAATGTAGGTAGATTCGCCTTCCAGTCTCCTGTCTCTTCCTGATTGGGACAGCCCACATGAGCTACAAGCACTTCATCAACCTTTGTTCTTCCTTCTCCTTGTGCTACCTACCCCATTCTCACACATTCACAAACAGGAGCTCGGGTGCCCATTCCAGGCCTCTGCAAACCCTTAGCCAAGTGGCAGCACTCCTGAACTACTCCTTTCCTCTGGCCAGGACACAGAGGACATTCCAGTTCTCCTGCTGGGCCAGGGTGTGGAGAGGGACAGAGACAGAAGGCTCTGATGAGGCTGCCAGCAGATCCACTCCCTCTGGTGGCTTGAAGACACAGGAGGAGCCATGCTGAGAGCAACGGGCAGGACCCAGGGTTGGGGAGTGGGTGGAGAGCCAGGAACAGAATGGATTACCCTAGGGGCCAGAGCCCTTTCACTGCCCACTTTAGGGTAGAATCTGGCTATGGGTCTGGCTGGGAGTGCCAGACAGCTGTGAACTTTTATAATAGCCCTAGAAAAGACGAAGGAAAGCCCAGAGGAGTCAGGAACTAAGCAAATGACAGAATGATTACCTGAGAAGAGTCATGGGGGGAAATTAGATATAAAACAGTAAAAAAGTCAGTGATATGAAAAGTGGTGCCCTATTTGCAGTTCACCAAGATTCACCTTTACTTCTAGCACATAGTCCAAACCTAATTAGATCAGTCGTGAAGGCACTGGGGTACCCACCTCCATCAGGAACAGTTAATGAATGCCCGGCTGGTGGTGTAAACCCACAGCTATATGTCGGCCGGAAGGTAAGACCTTGCTATTCTTAGCTCTGGCTGAAATTTATGAGCACCCAAGTCCTAGTGTATAACACACCAGTCTGCCCCGGACAGGATACAGGGATTTGCATACCTTTTGCCAACATAGTTTTAAAGGTTTAAATCTGGCTAACAAGCTCTAAGACAAAAATATATTACTTTCTCATGCTTGGATAAATATAACCTTCATAATGTCCAGGTACGAGCACAAGGCCGGGTTTGATTTTCTGAATTGTTGGTTTTGTGCTAGCTCATCTGATTGGAAGACTGACCCCTGACATCTCAGCCTGGAGCGACGATGCCTTTGTTACCTGCCCCTCTCAGGTTCTGCCTTCAGTCCCTGTCTACTGTGCATGGTAGTTGGGAAGAACAACATGTCACATTGCTCCTCAGCACCAAGAGTTTCTTTGCTCATGTTGGCATGAGCCCCTTTCAGATATCTATCACACAGTATGACTCTTACAATTCCATCATGATTGACACACATAACTACACCCCTCTCTTGGGCCAAGTTGCAAAGCCTTAGGAAGCTGATCTTTCCTAAGAGTGTGGCCATTGGATGGGTTATCTTTTCCCAGCTCATGGACACTATGGCAACTCTGTGTGGGTTTATTGGTTGTTGTTTGTTTTTATGGTTGTTGTTTGTCTCCTTTAAGAGCTTCAAAATGGCTGCCAAAAAGATAGGGATTTCCCCAAACAGCCTATCTCCTTTCTCTCCCTCTGGAAACTATTTTGAGTCTGGCCTTCAAGCTCCTGAAAGGAGCCGAGAAAGAGTTGCCCAAGAGAGGGACAGATGCTTAGGGTAAACCACTTCTTCTTGGGTGCCCATCTTTCCAACTTTATTGTTCATCTAGTACAACTAACAGATCCGCAGAACCAAAAAGCAAGGGTACACTGAGGGTGTTCCTGGGTATCTGTCAGTGGCAGCATATGACCAGTGTTGACCTGATATTGGGGACCTGCCCTTTAGGGACCTGTGATAACAACATGAGCTACCTCAAGGCTTAAGAGTGGCAAAGGCCAGCAACTCAAAGATGGATTGTGACTGCTGCCCCAAGTCCTTCCTTAAGTGATAGAAAGGACATGCTTTTGATGAGATTCATAGACAATGAGAGCCAGAATTGCTGGGATAGGAGACCAGGGCTGGGAGATGGAAATTGAAATGCTGCTCTGACAAAGGGGCCAATGTGTCAAGCCCCAACGCATACAATGCTTTGGGGTCCAAGCAACCCATATTTGTGCCTTTTCAAAATAAGCTTGAGGGCTGGAGAGATGGCTCAGTGGTTAAGAGCACCGACTGCTCTTCCAGAGGTCCTGAATTCAAATCCCAGCACCCACATGGTGGCTCACAACCATCCGGAATGGGATCCGGTGCCATCTTCTGATGTGTCTGAAGACAGAGTGTAGTCATGTAAACAAAATAACTAAATCTTAAAATAAAGTAAGCTTGAGCTTACATGGTGACACTTAGGTGTAGTTTTAACGACAGGAAGTCTGAGGCAGGAGGGTCACGTGAGCCCAGAAGTTTAATATTTTTAATTCAAAAAGTAAGAAGTGGTTGGGGCTGGAGAGATGACTCAGTTTTTAAGAGTACTTTCTATTTTTGCAGAGGACCTAGGTTTAGTTCCCAGCACCCATATGTTCACTGACAACTAGTTGCCTATAATTCCAGTTCCAGGGGATCTGGTGCCCTCTTCAGGTCCCTGCGAGCATATGGTGAACATAAATTCACGTAGCACACACATACACAAGAATAAAAATAAATATAAATAAAGAAATGACAGTAGCTAACTATAATCACAGTGCATCATATATTTAGGTTATATTGTCAAAACTAAACATAAGTAATAAAAACTCAATGAGCTTGGAAAAGTAGGATGTCAGTTCTGTGGCATAGACTCCCAAGGTGCTGATCTGATGACTGATGTCCACTGGTAGTGTTCGTTGTCCAAGAGGGTTTTATTTCTTATGCCGTTAGTTTGACTTGTGATGTATTGAGGCCCCCTTTACCCCAAACTTTCTCTGGATGTTCTCAGTGAGTCCAATTTTTTGTTCATGGGTTGATACCCGTGCATCTCTACTTCAACTCCAGGAGCTAGCAAGCTATACATTCCCAGGAAGAACTCTTTTTCCAAGAGTAGAAAATAAAATAATTCTAAGTAACTCGATTTATGACACTATCTATTGGCAGTTTTTTTTTAAAATGTCCATATAGTAATATAAAAACAACTAGTATCGCATAGTAGAAACTTTTTTAGATATATTCTCATCCATTGCCATGATTATTTGTTTTCACTGTGTAAAATCTTGTTTTACAAAGGAGATTTTAGATAGTTTCAGTTTCTCACTAGTGGCCACAATTTTGCTTGTATTAATTATTTTTCTCACCATTATGACCAAATATCTGACAGAAATGGCTTATGGGAGGTTGGATTTCTTTAGCTCATAGTTCGGTGGCCTCATGGCTTAATCACAGAAGAGCCATGATTGTGGAAAAGCTGTAAAACAAGACAGAACGCAATGAAGCTTCAGGTAAAACAGGCACAGTCTTTTCCAAGCCATGGCGCCTGTGGTCTGATTTCCCTAAATAGCACCATCAACTAGAGACCACTGTTCAATACATGAGCCTGGGGTGGGGGGTGGGGGGTGCGGGAGGCATCTCCTATCAGTGCCTACATTTGCTGGTCAGTGAGAGTGAAGACAGCACAACACACACTTCTCCTAAGGAAGCTTTTATACCCTTTGTTAAAAATTATAGCCAGAGTCGGATATGAAGCATGCATCAGAACTGCCTAATACATTTGTTGTTGTTATTGTTTTTGCTATTTCCTATTATTTATTTATTTATTTATTTATTTATTTATTTATTTATTTATTTATTTATTTATTTATTATTGCTGTGCTTGGAGCCCTGGCCCTGGCCTTGCTAAACCAGTGTTCTGCACCAAGCTAGAGCCCAGGCTAAGCTACACTAATTACATCCCTGTGAGGTCAGTTTCCTTTGTCGCTCCGTCCCTCCCTCCCTCCCTCCTTTCTTCTTTCATTCCCTTCCCTTCAGCATTTCTTGGATCATTATTTTCTTTTTTCAAAAGATTCTAATTCCTTTGTGACAGGTCCTCTTTGCTTGCTGTTATGGAATTTCGGTTCCTTCTGTTTTATTTGTAGCCAAAGAAAGCTTCCAGATTCCCTAGCTGCACCCAGGACTTAGTTTCTTGGTCAGATTTAGATGACCTGTGGAGAATCGCTTTTAAAAGAGCCTCGTCATCATTATTATCAACAGTAACTTCATAATCTCTCAATATCATTATTGTTACTATTATCAACACTTTTGGGTTTGGTTTGGTTTGGTTTGGTTTGAAACAGGGTCTTGCTATGTAGTTCTGTTGTCTGGCCTGGAACTCACTGTGTAGACCAGCTTGTGCACGAATTAACAGAAATCTACCTGCCTGTACCCTCTGGGTGCTAGAATTAAAGGCATGTGCCATCATTCCCAGATGGGATTTTAAATTTTTTTAAAAATTATTTTATGTAAATAAGTGTTTTGCCTACATGTATGTCTGTGTACCTTGAGCTTACCTGCGGTTCTGAAGGCCAGAAGAGGATGTCAGATCCCCTGGAACTAGAGTTACAGATGGTTGTAAGCTGCCACGTGGGTGCTTGGAATCAAACCTGGTTCCTCTTGAAGAGCAACTGGTTCTCATAACGGTTGAGCCATCTCTTGAGTCCCATCTTGACCATCTCTTTAAAAGACTCTCCTCTAAGTGTCTTCGATTGGAAAACTACAGGAAACAACACTATAGTCAACATTGCCAAAACTAAACAGATCTGTTTAATCATTGGAGAGATGGCACAGCATGGTAGATAAGGCATTAATTGAGTAAGTCACTCAAGAACTTCTCTATGAAATGAGAACACTATAACGATGAAATGAGTTAATATTTGGGAAGGGATTAGATCAATGCCTAGAACTTACAAGTGCTATATGAGGTTGTATCAGGTATTATGAAGAAATAGTTGTTTCTATAATCGAGGCCACTTAATCAACAAACATTTAAAAAGAGATAGCATGGTGTATAAGCACACATCCTTTCATTTCCCGGAGCTAACCAGTCTCTAGAGGCTGGAGGTACCATGCTGATTTTGGTGCATCTGCTGTGTTTGTGAATGCTCACCAGCAAAAGTATACAAACTGTGTGTTCAGTGTAGCATTCTACCACGCGGGACTGTGCTCATCCCCTGTTCCCATATAGCTTTATGTTCTTCAGATATACCTCTGGGGAAAGGCATGATTCTCCTTCATTCTAAACAGCTGTTTCATATTCCATTATATGAATATGCCACCAAGAACAAACACATGCAAATGGAGCTACAGTGGCTTTCCTGGAGCAGAGCCTGTTCATGAGGTTTTGCCTGTGATGGATAGACAGCAGAGACAAAGGCAAGTACAGGACATACATCCTAACCCTCTCCAAAGGAGTGGGTGGATTTCCTCGTTCAATGGGCATTTTTCTCAGACCCTCACCATGACTTGAAGCCATTACATTCTCTGGCTTTCCCTGTTGATGGAGACAGAATAGTAATGTGAGTGTTTTCATTTCAAACTGCAGATTCAATTATAGAGACTATTCTAGCCTTTCTTGGCCTGAGTAGTTTCTTCTTCACTGACTTGTGAAAAAGTCATTGTCATTTGGAATCTATCACTTCCCATTTTCTATTTTGCTATTTTCTCATTGATTTATAAATATCCTCTTATAGGGTGTGGTTGGTTTTCTTTGCTTACAGTCTCATCAATAGTATCAAATACTTGCTTTAATATGGGATAATAAAATGATGTCTTCCTCTGTATTTTATGTTTCTTTTAAACGCCCCTTATGTCAATATACTAGACTATACCCTCCCGTGTTACTGGCCTTTAAAAGTTTGATAGTTTTTCCTCATATATAGATCTCGAGCCTAACAGGAATTTACTCTACTTATGGCATAAGAAAGGGATATATTTTACTTTTGCCGCATGGAAAACCAATTTTTCTGGGACTATTTATTGAATCGGCATTCCTCCATGAATTTTAGAACCACTCCTCTCATATTTCATAAAACCTGCCTCTCCCTGGGCCCTGCTTCGTTCCATAATCTTATTTGTTCTGTGCCAAAGACCACAGTGTTTCAGTAGTGTTGATAGAGGGTGGAGTGAGCCCCCCTCCCCGCTTATCCATGTTACTCAGAATTGCCAGTGTTGTTAAAAATGGCGTGTTCTATTTAACGGTATTCTCTATTTTTCTAGCATCCGGGTTGCTGTATGTTTTGAACTGTCCTAACATCTGCATTGTGTCATGAACTCAGGACTGAGCTGCTGTCTTCCTCATTCTCCTTAGGACTCCTGCCAATGTTCCACTTCCTTTGGTGCCCCTCTCAGCACTGGGTGCCTGTTGTTTCTTTTTCTTGTGTTAACCATGCTAGTTAGCTCTTCCAATCTAGAAACCACACATATAAA
>CM052714.1:61753897-61782970 GCA_028551405.1 Uromys caudimaculatus
GGAATTCCACCTCCCACCCACCCGCCCACCCACTCCCATATTCCTACCTTGACATTCCCTTTATGGGGGCCTCTCCTCCCCCTGATGGCCAACAAGGCCCTCCTCTGCCACATATGCGGTCCGAACCATGGGTCCTTCAATGTGTATTCTTTGGTTGGTGGTCCAGCCTCCAGGAGGACCGGGGGAGTCAGGCAGTATGCTTTTGTTCTTAAAAAGGTGCTAACTTCAAAAGTTTGTCACTGGGTGATGATGGCGCACATCTTTAATCTCTGCACTTGGGAGGCAGAGGCAAGTGGATCTCTGTGAGTTTGAGGTCAATCTGGTCTACAGAGTGAGTTCCACAACAGCCAGGACTTCACAAAGAAACTGTCTCAGAAAAAAAAAGTTTGTACAACTTCCCTATCAAGGTAATTACCTTGTATAAATTTGGTTCGTTTCCATTTTGTTTTATGCTCTATCATCTGACACGTAACGAAATATATCTTGCCCAATGTTATATGCTGTCAGACACTTATTGAAACATCAGTGTCCCACTGAGTAGATTGATTTATTGAGTTCATTCATCAAATCAATCCCCTGTGGTTAGATATTACCTCATCCATATTGATCTGATAACTTGAGCTCCCTGGTAAGGACATCTCTGTGCCTAAATGTGCAGAGTTGGAATAATTAATTGAAGCTGCATATTTTGGGAGTTTAAAATATATATTTGCAAAAAGCCTTTCTAGCAAAAGTATAAGAATATCTTTCCAATTTTTCAGTGTACCGCTGACTTTATTGCAAATCCCTTTGCCAATTTTATAGATGTTAAAAACGATCATTCTGTTTTCATTTTAATAATTTTCATGAGCTGAAAACACATTTTTCCCTTCAGAAATTACTACAAGAGCTCTTCATATATTCAAGCTATTGGCCTTTTGCCACTGGTGATGCATATCATGATTCGTGCTTTGCATAATCTTAAAGTAGATTTGGAGGACCTGGGGATCTTAAATCCATTGGAATTGTTGCATCACCTGCCCGTGGAGCATGCCCTCTAGGACTAATGTGTTGTTGGTCCAGAAGGCAACCGTGTATCATAGGAACACAACCACTGTACAGGGAGAATGGAATTCATTTAAAGTAAATATATTTGCGCATCTATGAGGTACTTCATACTATATTGCGTATTACCATCTGGTGAGAGAAACTGGCTTGTTCACTAGCAACTGTGGTGCAAAAGTAAGAGCCATCCATGCCTGCAATCTCAATAAAACACAATATAAGCATGTTTGTGAATTCCTCAAAGCATGATGAAGTTCTGTGGTGGTGTGGTTAGGGGCTGGAATGGTTAATCCTGACTGTCAGATTCCTTAGATTGAAGAGTGCCCGGGAGATTAGTAAAGCCTGTATATGGTTGTGTCTGTGAGGGTATTTTCAAAGAGGATTGATGAGTGTGGGAAACACTATTCTGTACATAGGGGTCTGGTTGGAGGAAAAGAGGAAGAAAGACATAGCCTGCTATAACGCATTCTCTCTGCTTCCTGACTGCCATGGGGTAAGCTGCTTGGCTCTGCCATGCTTTCTTTGCTACAGTGAACTGAAACCTCAGAAGCAATGAACCCAAATAGAACTATCTCTTCTTAAGTTGTTTTTCTCGGGTATTTTTATCACCATAGCAACAAGTCTGATTTGATTAACACAGGGAAAGAAGCTTGTTCAAAGGAGACGTGTGTGTATGTGCGTGTGTGCAATTGGGTGTGTGTGTGTGTGTGTGTGTGTGTGTAAGTATGGGGGCAAGGAGGACATTGTAAGTTGGTGGCTCATTAAACTGAATGTGTATGACAGTGTCCAGCATCCTCACAGTGCCTGGAAAAGCAGACTTCAGGCTAAGTCAAGTACACTAAGTCACACTGTGAATAACCTTAGCTACTTTATTACAGTATATGAGGTGTCCCATGTTCTGAGTGTCCCACAGTACCGAGGTTTGGAAGATGGTAAAGATCTACCTATAGTGATCCAGGAATGACTTGTCAAGTGCACTTTGTTCTATTGTGATTAAGATTCTTGGGTAAAATCTATAGTGCATTTGCAAAACCATTGAGGTGGGAGCAATCTCAATTGTTTTAGACTCACTCTTAAAGGAGGATTCCAAAGGTTCTGAGGTTTGCCTCAGACCCCTGCTGTGGCTTTCTGAGCTCCCTAGTTCCCAGTAAGCTCCCAGCCCACACTTGGGGTGTGGAATTCCCTTCCATGTGTCTGCATTCCCTTCAGTGGGGTTAAAGATGGCATCTTCTTCCCTAACTACCCTCATTATGCTTCCACTTGAAGCTACATGGTTATTTGAAAAATGTAAAGCCAGCTCAGATCACTTGATGACAAGACACAAGAGAGACAAGATGGAGTGAAGACTTTCAGAAGCAGTAGACCCAAATACTGGGATATGCATGGTCTGTGGAATGGAAATGAATTTGTATCTTAGTTATTAGCTATAACTATAGGGAAAGCTACTTGGATCTGATGAGCTTCTATTAGTATTTCCATACCATGAAATGGAGTCACAGTAACACTTGAACAAGGCTGCTATCTGATGGGATGGAATTTTTATAATTTGACAAGGATGCTGATTGATGAGATGGAATCCCTGCCTCGTTTCTGACATGCAGCAGATAGCCCATAAATGTGTTCTCATTGTTCTATTCTTCATGCAAAGTGGGATTATGGCCCAAAGACATCCTCATGAACCTGGAGCAGCCAGCACTGACTTGCTGAAACCATGTGGGTTTAGTTTATCACTGTGCCAATAAAATGCCGTCATCTATTAAGAGAATTCCTTCTGAGTTTAAGAATCTCTGAATACCTTTCTGGAATCAAGTGTGAAAATGCCACTCCCCTCTGTTTGCAAAGGCATCCATCCCATGCTCACTGGACTGTCACGTTCTATAACTGGATGTGTGGACCCAGCTGGCAGCTGCACCAGCCAGACCTGAGGTAACTAGAGTTTAGGCCCAATTTGTTTCCACTCCAGAGTCTTTAAATTCTATTTCAAGCACATGCACGTATAGAATGCAGATGTCGGGATGAAAACCAGGCCCTTTGGAGTGGCAAGTCTGTGATATTGAACCCTGAAAGGCAGTTCTATATAAACCTCACCTGAGGATTGTTTCAGGCCCAGCCTTCAGGAATGGCTGTAGACTTTTCTTATGGTTTAAGCTAACCCATGGGGCAGTCTCCATAATTCGCATTTGGAGCAAAACATTCCACAGTCTGTGATCAAATAGGCTTGAAAGATTTTCTCTGTACTCTAAGGAATTTGTGACCTCATAGGAACAGAGGAGAACTCTTTTCCTGAGGATCTGACATGGGATGGGCAGCAAGGAGTAACAGAACTACTCATGCCTAATACACAAAGATGACATGGGACAGGTTTATATTAATTTACAAGCAAGATGCTATGAGACGAAGTATGTCATCTAGAAGAACATAGAACTCAGATAGTTCCTAACCTAAAGTTCCCTTTAGATGACTAATAAATATGTATTAATTCAATCAGTATATATTTATTAAGAACCTGCAATAGAGGCTGGATGGCTCAGCTGTTGTATGTGTAGTGTACCAGAAGCAGAGACAGGGAATCCCCAGAGCAAGCTGGCTTCCAAGACTAGTCACATCGGTGCACTCTGGGTTTGATTGTGAGGCCCTTCCTTAGTGAATAGCAATCGAGGATGACTCCCCGAATCAGCCTTGGACCTCCACATGCATATACATACACATACAAATCTATGCATACATACACATGCACACACCACACACATGAAAGATGGGGGGAAAGACCTATGATACAATAGGCACTTTGATAGATATAAAGGCCAAGGACAAAAAACTTTAAAAGTTCCCTAGTCTTGGGGCTGCTGTAAGGGCTCAGTGGTTAAGAGAGCTTGCTGTTTTTTCAGGGGGCCCAAGATTGGTTCCCACTACCCCCATATGGCTGCTTATGGCCACCGGCATCTCCAATTCTAGGTAATCTGCCTCCTTGTTTTGACTTCCATGGGTTACTGCATGCACATTGTGCTCATAAACCCACCGTGGCACACATATGTACTCATAAAAATGTAAGATAAATGTTTTAGAAAAATCTCTATGCTCATGAAACTTATTCTAGTAAAAGGCCATGAGTAAATACCTTTCTGAAACCAAGTGAGAGACTATCACTCCCCTCTCTTTGCAAAGGTATGGTTCCCATTCTCTCTAGACCGTCCCGATCTATAACAGGACATGTGTATCATACCCAGCTGGCAGCTGCACTAGCCAGCCTGATGTCAAGAATTAGGGAATGAATTTGTCGCATGTGGAGAGAAATGTTAAGGAACAGAAAGAACACGAGGATAGGATATAAGGTAATAGGGAAGATGGGTGTTGAAATTCTAAGGGAGGCATCCAGGGAAACCCTTACCAAGAAGCTGGCTCTAATAGGGACCCAACTGGTGCCATGAACGAGTGTAAACCTAAATGGGAAATACCTTCCACCACATTGGTGTAAGTGCTGCTCTGTTGTCCTTTGGTTCCCAGTTGAAACTGAGAAAGATAACATCTCTCGGATGCTTGGTCCTTCCTCTGGGACTTTTCCCCACCCCTGGGAACCCTCAGGGCCTATCGTCATCCAGGTGTCAATGGCAAGCTTGAGTGTGTTGGACATTTCATAGGCCCTTTGAGTCTGCAGTATCATGAACCTTGGTTGCAGGGAGGGAAAAGACAATCTTCTCTTCCCTTTTCTTTAGTTTGGTATTTCTGAAATTGCCTTTTGTTTTTCCTACTCTTTTTTACTCAACATTCTGTTTTCTAGGAAGGAAGATGCCTGATAAAAATCTCACATGCTCTCTTCCTTCATGTTAAAAGCTTTCCTAAAGTACCTGAATTGTTCGGAAGTCTGTTAGTGTCAAAGAGACATTTGATACAGACATTCCTACCTGATGGCGGACGCTCACACACAGTTCCTGGCTTGGCTCTTTCTCAGAATCTGAGGGTCTCTTCCTCTGGGCCACTCAGCTTCCTAGGAAAGTTGCCCTGGTTCTTACAGTAGAGTATGATGTGCCTAGAATTCCTTTAAGGCTGATCAGCCAGAATCCAGTCTTAGCTAAGCTCTTGGTCTTGTTCAAGGAACACAGTGAGGAGTTCCTTGGTTGAGTGTGGGGGGAAGGGAAAGATAAATCCATCTCTTGCCATTGGGGAGAAATTAAGTTGAGTGAAGCCTCATCCTTTCATGCCCATCCTCAGAAGGAGCCTGGTACCTATTGGTTTCTTTGCTCCAACTCACAATATAATGAGTTCTTCCCTTGAAGATTTCAGTGTTAGCTTCTCTCATCCACATCTTATCTACTCTCCCTTTTTAAACTCTTCGATGTGTGTATTTTCTTACGTCCTTACTATTTCAGCGGAGCTTCTGAAGGGTAAGCTTCTTAGGGGAGATGCCAGTTGTAACTGGAAGGCATCTGTTTCTTTTTCAGTCTTTTCCTTTTTTTTTTTTTTTTTGTTTTTTTCGAGACAGGGTTTCTCTGTGTAGCTCTGGCTGTCCTGGAACTCACTCTGTAGACCAGGCTGGCCTCGAACTCAGAAATCCACCTGCCTCTGCCTCCCAAGTGCTGGGATTAAAGTCGTGCACCACCACCGCCCGACTCAGTCTTTTCTTACGAACACTCACCCTTGTGTTAGCCTACTTCCCCTAGCTTCTCACAAAGACATAAACTCTAGAATCCAGATAAAGTCTCCTCATCTTTAATTTAATGTTTTAGTTATCCATGCCCAAATAGCAGATGAAGGCAAGTGTGGTTATTTTGTTTTGTTTTGTTTTGTTTTGTTTTGTTTTTTCTGTTGCTATGATAAAATACCCAACCACCAACAAAAACAAACTAGGAGAAAGGGGGTTTATTTTGTCTGACAGTTCCAGAATGATAGGAGTCCAACATGGTCAGAGCAAACATGACAACAGGCAGGAAGACATGATAGCGAGAGTAGAAAGCTGAGTGATCACATTGCATCCACATCAAACAAAGAGAACAACAAATGGGGCTAGGCTATAAAGTCTCCAGTCCTGCCCCCAGTGATGTCCTCGTTCCAGCAAGGGTCCACCTCCTAAAGGTCTCATGACTTAACCAGACAGTGCCACTGGCAGGGGAACAAGCGTTCAAACATATGAGCCTGGAGACATTTGATATTCAAACCACAGAGGCAAGAATGGTAGCTTGAGACTAACACCATCATTTACTGGCTTCGAACTCTGCAATTGCAGCTTGGTGGGGACATGTCCGTTCCGTCACAGAGCTGGGGAGTCCATGACCCAGATGTTCATGCAGTGTTCATAGCTGTACAAGGATACATTGCTGGAGCGCTCAGACAGGGCTCCCATTCTTCTACATTAGACCTCTTTCTGGGCCTAGGTTGGAGTCCTATGAGGGAACATCAAACCTTGTTCATCAAGAAACAACTCCAGTGTGCCAGCAAGGGTCACGTCTTCATTTCTCAGCACACTGCCTAATGTTTCATTGGCCAGAATGAGACATATGACCCCTCGGAACTCAGTGGACATTCAGTGATGGTATTTGTGTCCCCCACTTTTTCTTAGTATGTCAAGGTGCCAGACTCTTGAGGGGGGGTTAATATGATATAGACATCCAATAGCTATACCAGAAATGTGTTACCATTTCCACTTGATATGTTCCTAAATGAACCACTACGATGAGCACTGGATCTTATACATTGCTATAATGATTATGTTCCCAGTTAATGAAATACATGCTAAAAATAGCCCTGCAGTGTCAGAGTCCTAAGCATACCTTTTCTGAGGCCATTGCATATTGTCTTTTGCTATAGGTAACGAGGTTAACTCTTTGTCCTTTTGATTCTAAAAAAAGAAGGAAATGGTCTGTTTAGCCCTGCCCAGATTCCAACGAGTGAACCTGGGTGCTTATGTGATAACCAGGTAGTGCATTCTGTAGAGTAAGCATACCCCATTACTTCTTGCTCTTCACGTTTGTCCCAGACATCTATAACTGCAGTGTGGTAGAAGTGGCTTTAGCCTATGCCTCACGTCTCGTGGTTCTTGCTCTGTCGTCTGATAATCGTGTTCCTTTGCATGCAGGTGTTCTCTACCTCCAGTATGGAGACGAAACCAAACAGCTGCGGATGCCGAATGAAATCACAAGCGCAGACACGATCCGCGCTCTCTTCGTAAGTGCCTTCCCACAGCAGCTCACCATGAAGATGCTGGAGTCACCCAGCGTTGCCATCTACATCAAGGATGAGAGCAGAAATGTCTATTATGAGTTAAACGATGTGAGGTAAGTAGTTACCTTTGGGGGTGTTGTTTTAGAGTGTGATTGCCTCCACCTATTTTATTTTGAGGGTCTTTGACCATTGTATTTGATGTCTAGAGTTTGTGCTCAGTCTGAATTTCTCCTCCTCTTGATGGCAAGAACCTAGTCATTACATTTGGCAGGACTGCTGCACACAGATGGGAATTCACCCTCTGGTGCCTAGAGTTTAGTACAAAGATGAGAACACCCTTCTTCCGGGTAGACCTTTGAATGTGTTACTAGCTCTGCCTATGTCATAGCTGAAAAGGATATAAATGGTCCAGCAGTGCATTTTATCTAATAAGCAAGAAAAGTAAAGCCCAGAGAGGTGGCCAAGCAGTGCCAAGAGCTAAAGGCATAATTAAAACTGAATTTTTCTTTTTTTTCTTTTTTTGGTTTTTCAAGACAGGGTTTCTCTGTGTAGCCCTGGCTGCCCTAGAACTCACTCTGTAGACCAGGCTGGCCTCGAACTCAGAAATCCGCCTGCCTCTGCCTCCCAAGTGCTGGGATTAAAGGTGTGCACCACCACTGCCCGGCAAACCTGAATTTTTCAAACTCTTCTATAAAAGAGTCTTTCTCCCATGACCAAGCCTGTTTTAGGTAATGATCCTATTGGCTCTTCACCTAAGCTTTATATGTTTAAAATGGAACAGCAGACTCAGTATACACAGAGGATGCTGAGAAACAGCCTCACATTCCATTACTAAAACACTCATCCTTTACCCAAAGATGTCACATGCCTCATGGGCTTTCTCCAGGAAGCCCAGTTGGATAGAGTCACAGGAAATGCTAGCAGCAAGGGGACCAAAGTCTTGTCATTAACTGCAGTGGTGTTGTCTATACAACCAAGGGACCCTTCTGATCTGTCCCAGACAAACAACCAGAGAAACAGAATCTAAATCTGTACAAACAAGCAGTTGCTGGTATAGTCCCTAAATATTTTAGAAGTCAAATGATTATATGATGTCTAATCTAACCCTTCCTTTTATGGAATCAGGAACTCAGGTGTCTCAAAGTTAAGGGTCTTGTTCAAGAGCACACAGACAATTAAATAATTAAAACACACACACACACACACACACACCCCAACCCTGACTGTTTACATGCTTAGCCCAAACCACGAAGGGCAGGATCCAGACTCGCTGGTCCCTGCCCTGGGGAAGGCAGGCTCTGCTGTTTCTTCATTGTGGAAAGAGCAAATAGTACTTTGTAAAACAGTGCCTGCCGAACAGGAACACAAGTGGATCCATGGCTAACAGTGACCCAGATGACGTTCTGAGACATGAGCCAAAGTGTATGAGTAATTTAGAGCTTTCAGAATTTGACACATGCCCCAAGCTACAGGTGCGACATCTGTTGTGCAACTTCCTGCTTTTGGAAAACAGGTTTAAATATTGATGATCACTGAAAAGTCATGCTTATTTTTTAGATAAATTATTGATCATGCTGTCACCATTTTTTTTTTTTTTAATTTATAAAACATAAACTTAAACCGGAGGTAATCGCATTATATTTGAAGCACATACTTGCGATAATAGAAAGCCATGTGGTACTTTAACATGAGCCACTTCAAGGCAATTGTCTTACATGTCTACATTTCCATGGAGAGGCATCGAGGAACAGCAATAGTGACTAAGGGTGAAAATTAAGCAAAAACACATGATTACAGACTGTCAGGAGGCAATTGGGAGCGGCTGGGCTGCGGCACTCCCAGCCTGAATAAATGCTTTCATATGGCCATGATCTACCATTTTCTACAGCCTGTCCCAAGACGTAAGGCATAGCTCCTTGGGCTTGGTTTTGCATTCTTTGGAAATGTCAAGAGGAGACATAGGAAAAGCCAAGATGGAAAACAGCCATGGTCCTCCTCAATGGGAACCCAGTTGATAAGACAAGTAAAAGCAATGCTTGCTGAAAGAGAGATGCTTTTTATACACTAATAATTTGAGGGCATAGCTCAAGAGAAGAGCATTTGCCTGCCAAGAGCAAGGCCATGGGATCCCATACATGCAATTCCCAAATATATTTTCTGTGCTGTTTGTTTTATATTGCAATAATGATAACTTGTTGGCCTTTTGCCTACCATTTTCTCTCTTTAGGTTGTTTTTCAATTTCTTGAATTTAAGTGTGAAAACTGAGCCTAAAAGTGTTCAAGATAAAATATTTTTGTTGGGTGAATATAATATTTACCCTAAATAATCGTATGTATGCTCCTCATAGCTCCGTTTGACTTTTAGCTTTAGTATATATGATGTTTCAATTATATTTAACAGTGGAAATTTTTTACCACAAACATTATATAATAAATTTTTTAAAAAAAGACTCCTAGGTAGGTGTTAACTAAAGACAATGGCTTTATTCTTCTGAAGTTGTGGATTCCCATTCTTGTCTCTGTGTGTTCTCGAAGTCCGAGCCTATTTCCTGTCCATTTGACTAGTTCGTTATTGTGTTGACTTCATAAATTTTCCTCAGGGAGGTACTGAAGAGAGTTCAGGCCAGGCTGTTGCATGGCAATGCCACCGTTCCTGCAGTCTGGCCTTTGGCTGTTGGTTCATCTTAGATGAACGTCTTTCTAAATGAATCATAACCAAGCTCATATATTTTAATACATTTACAACCGCAGTAAGCCTTTCTCACGGCAAGTGAGATTATCGGGTTCCTCACATGTCATACCTTACGTCTGCTAGCCAGAGGCAGGCTTCTTTGCATGAACCACTCCATCCTAACTGCTGACTCTCTCTCCCTTTTGCATTAACCTGGCCCCTGTTAGTAACAAGGACTGCCTCTCCCTCCCCCAAGCTCACTTCTAATGAGCTACTCGACACACGTTGGTGCTTCAAAGCAATGACTGGCGGATATTTAGAGGACTTATCCAACACTCCTCTACTTCATTTAAAACACAAATGTGACCCAAGGATTCCAGTGGTTGTGTTCATCCCACTCAGTGCAAGAACACCTACAAGAAATTGCCTACCCACACTCCCTCAGCTGCAGCCACCATTGGATAGGTGGGGCTACAGGTGACCCTTGCAGAAGAGCCTAAGGAGAGAGAAGGGCTTCATACATGGGCTGCTCTTGTGTGATTTGAAGGTAGGCTTTGAGCAGGATGGAGGGCCCCTGTCCTCTACTGCAGTCTGGTTTCTTGGCTCAAAAAACTAGAATCAAAAGCAGAGAAGACTCAGTGGGTTATATTTCCTTTGTGTTTCCACCGGTGTGGAGGCAAGTATTTTTAAAAACGCACTGTGGGAGGAAAAGAATGCGTTGTTGAGCACACTGGGCTTGGTCTCTCTGATATTTTTTCCTACATTCTGTACACATTTTATTTCCCTTGCCGAGCATATTTGAAAGCAAAGAAAAATCATTTTTATGTGTACATTCATTGGATAAAGAGGAATTTTTAAACAAAGTGAACAATTAACTATTTAAATATTAACCGAGTCTCTTGACGGTCTTGTAAAGACTGGAGCTTTGCCGGTTTTGAGAATGTTCTTTTTCTGCACTCTGAATCTTGCAAATGAGTTCTTGTTACCTGATATCTATGGGTGGACATTAATGCTGCCAGAACAACATGTTCCCTAGGAACAAATGAAGGGAAGAAAAGCCAGAGTCGTTTTTCTTCTTATTTTTCTTATTTATCTTAGCCCATGTTATGGTGGAAGAACTTGTTGTCTGGTTCATGGTAGACAACGGCAGAGTGTCTGTCTGTGTTTTTTGCCTGATTGCTTAAGGACAGGGAGAGGAAATGGCCAGAGTCAGGTTCCTTCCGTCTGCCATAGTGATGGATGTATTTGATTCCAGGAATATCCAAGACAGATCCCTTCTCAAAGTCTACAACAAGGATCCTTCACATGCGTTTAACCACATGGCGAAAGCCGTGAACGGAGACGTGAGGGTGAGTACCACTGTTCTGGTTCTGACTGTATTCCCAGCTCACGCTGTCTCTTCTCACACCGACCACCATGGTTCCCAGGTTTATGCTGCTCCTCTCACCTGGTGAATTATTCATTCATTGGTGAAACAATCAGATGTCCTGGTCATTTGGAGCAAAGAGAACAGAATGGGGCAGTTCTGCCTTCACTCGCTAAGCATCGATCTTATTTTTCCTTTCTATCCCTTTGCTTATGTATTTTAGTAGTGCCTTCCCAATGCTAGCAAGTGCCCTTTCGGCTGTTCTGGAGGCTCAACCCCAAGCACAGAGTTGAAATAAATCTTCCCTCCAAAGATATCAAAGATATCTGGAAGGTCTTCTATATTCGTATCTTTGCTCCGTAATGCATTAGCTTACCTAGAGAATCTGTAGCAATATCTTCACTCAGTAAAAAAGAGGACAAACAAACAAAAATGCATGAATTATTTGGGAAAGCAATTCTTGTTCTCAGAGTAGACAACACCCTCGTCTGGCTGCTCACTTGCTAACTCAGGGCTGTTTGCTCTTAATAGTAAATATTGCCAAATCTACTCTGAACCATGTTGAGGGCAGAATTTAAATACCTACATGATTTGGGAGCTGAACGCTCTAGATTTAGGTCATCTCAGGAGATCACCCAAATATTTGTAATACTTAGGGTTGTTTAAAAGGAAAAAGTTCAGGAAAACTATGTAAGAGTCTGAAGATCGAATTAGGACCAGTCCACTGGGAATGGATGCCTAGCTAAAATCAAGGTGGGGAGTTAAAAAAAAAAAAAAAATCAAATTTTCAAAGTGGATCCCTTCCCCAGTACATGCACAAGCGTGTACACAAACACACCTAGGCACTGGAGTTCAACTTCAAAACATACTTTTTACTGCCAATGAAATCTAGGCATCGTTTCCTGTTGGACTTCAGTGTGAGCTGCTCTCTGCTTCCTCGAATTGTACATGCGTTTCTTTTTGCTTCTGTATCAAATGATGGTAAATTTAGTATAGTAAAACAACGTGTATGTCCATGTATGTCCAGAGTACGTAGAGTCTCTCTCTCTCTCTCTCTCTCTCTCTCTCTCTCTGTGTGTGTGTGTGTGTGTGTACACTATTTTCTGGTCATCACCCATATTGATTTGCAACTTTATCTTCAATCCAAATAAAATATCCCTCTGGCCCTGTTTCTCCCATCTTCTGTCATCCACTTTTGAAAACACTTTGCAATTAACGTGAACCTAACAGTCTGTGAAAATCCCCCTACTTTCATGTAGGCTGGACAGCAGGCTATTGTCCCTTTCCCTTGTAACCTAACGTCACAAGGCCATGAGGATGCAGAGTCTATGGAGGACTGCAGCTCTATCTTCCACATGGGGCATGAGAATTTAAAACCAAGAAAGAGGTCAGGAGATTTAACTGAGGGCTCTAACAGAGTTTCTAAGAAATTCTGAACTGTAACAAAGTCAAGGCACAGTGGGACCAGAGCCACCATTTTGGAAGGAAAGGCCTACTATGTCCTCAGCTACTCCTGCCTCCCACCTTATGTATAAAATAGTAGGAGTGGAATCAAAAAGTTGCAGTGCTACCTAAGAAAAATCTAGAATTTTGAGATTTGTTCTTAGCCAGTTACACTTTAAATGCAAGCCTGAGCCGAGCCGTATGAAGACACTGGGCCATACATATTGTTAATGGAGCTTAGGTGGACATTCTGAGACCCTCCCGCAATCGACTCTGCTGTGCTCTTTCTGAGGAATATATGCAAGTCTTTGTCCCTTGAAGATCTTTAGATTTAACACGCCAGCCTTCCTTCTGCTGCAGTTCTGCCATCCTTAGAGTCCTTCTCCAGACAGGCACTCCGCCATTGTTTCCGGAGCCCAGTGTATGGCTTAGGAGGACACCTGTTTTAACTCGTAAGCAGATGTTGTGCCTACGCAGGACCGGAGGTGGGGACTAGGAACATCAAATATTAACCATATGCAAAGACTCTATTAAGATGCAAGAAGCTTTGCTCTGGACTCCATCAAAGCCCTTCAACTTTTGCTTGTGGGTAAAGCGTAACTGATTCCTTTCTGGATTGTTCACAGCTTACCTCAGACGCCAGGTGTGTGTGTGTGTGTGAGAGACAGAGAGAGGGGAGGGGGAAGGAGGGAAGGAGGGAAGGAGGGGGAGAGAGAGGGAGAGAGACAGAGACAGACAGAGACAGAAGCAGAGAGAGCAGAGAGAGCTAGACAGAGACAGAGAAACAACTCAATCATTACCCTCTAATGAGGAACAACAAATGTTCACAATGTGGTTAGCAGCAAAGTCCTCGTATTTTACTAAGATTACTCAGAAAGGAGAAGCATAAAAAGCTGTTTCAGAAACATCATATCTGAAGCCTATAGCTGAGACCCTATTCCCAGATTTCGAGAACTTTTTAAAGACATGGAACCTTTTCAGCGCTTCGTCTTAAGGCTCTGCGAGCTGGAGCTGTTTCTTCTCTCCCAGTGAGTGGGGCTGCATTGCTGGGAAAGGGCTGGACATTTTTGCTAAGCCCTGCCTGTGGTCCAGGTGTGAGGCTTCACTGTTTGTGGTAAAGAACAGAAAGGAACAGAGCAAGGATCAATTGCTATTGTAGACTAAACCAAGCCGCATGGTCGGCTGAGGTGCCCTGCATCCTCTTGTGTGTTGGCACTGTGAATGTGGCCTTGAAGGGGTTCAATGATAAACACCCACGTGCTGCAACAGGAATTAAATTCTAGCTAGCCCATATAAAACACACACAATCCAGGTATTTTATTTACAAGCTGTAAAGCCCAGATTGGGCAGATTTTCAAACTATTCTAACTTAATGCCCCAGCCAACTGTCCCTTGTTACTTGCTGTTTCTCCTGGCCACGTGCTCATGGTCCTTCTCCACTCACGGCAGCTTTCTCCTCTTCCTCCATGTCCTTTCTCCTTTTCCCCCTCTCTCTTGTGACCTCCAGCCAGGTACCAGAAAACTCATCTACATCTATCTACTACTCAATCACAGGCTTTCGTCTTTTAATGGCCAATTAATTTGTAGAGCAAGGTTATGTAGCATCACTTTGTACGGAATTTAGCATCTGAATGCAAGCGGCATCTGACCAACTCCCTACAACTGGCAACAGTCATTGCAGCTCCCCAGATTTCTTGGACTTCACTCTCTAGCCTCTAGAGTCAGAACTGTAGGCTGACCACTCCTTCCGAATAAACATGATATGAAAAAGACATGAACTGGAACAAGCAGAGCAGCTGTATCAGCAATGCCTGCATTCTGCAATGACCTCCGAGATTTTCCTTAAACAAAGACTTTAATACCTTGCCTTTGAGTCAGAAGAAATGTCAGACTGTGGATATGCAGGATCCAGGCTGTTCTCCCAGAGTGGTTTTATGATTGAATGGGGTAGCCCAGGAAGCAAGTTAGACCAAAGTATTAACTCTGAGGTTATGGGCCTCTGAGTGTACATGGAATTTATGTTGGTGGGGAAGCAGGCATCTAGTTGTTCCCTTAACATGCAGCTGAGCATTGCTGAGCCCTCTCTGTCTAATGAAGCTGTTCTTCTGGGCCGGACTGAACATACCCAACTGGACTTCTGAGCCTGCTGATTCTTTCTACATGGGTTCAAAGCACCCCAATCTAATTAGTCACATGATATCTGTTCCATACATCAGGTAGGTTTGATAATTTAATTCCCAGAGCAGTGGCCCCACCAAATGGAGCAGACCCTTCTGAATAACCTAGGTGTGCTTATCCACATATTATATGTACTTAAAGGTCATCCACTCTGTTTCGTGGCTCTCACAAGGGTACTTTTGGCTTCCTGTTCACTAATCCTGATGGTTATCTTATGATTTGGGGCTTCTCTATTTCTTGTGTACATTGATATTATTTCCTAGGATTCTCTGCTGTCATTGTGAAATGCTTTCTGCTCTTTTTTTTTTTTTTTCACTTAGAACCATTGTATTTCTTGTATTTCATTGTATTTTGGCATGTGGACCCTAAGCTTGGTCTAAGAGAAGAGGGTTTTTTTGTTGTTGTTGTTTTGTTTTGTTTTTTTGAGACAGAGTTTCCCTGTGTAGCCCTGGCTGTCCTGGAACTCACTCTGTAGACCAGGCTGGCCTTGAACTCAGAAATCTGCCTGCCTCTGCATCCCAAGTGCTGGGATTCAAGGCGTGCGCCACCACAGCCCGGCTGAGAAGAGTTTTAATCTCTTCTTTACCACCTTCGCCTCAGTCAAATGCTACATCTTGCCTAAATCTTCCCTAATGTTTTATTCCTGGGTAAATATTTAACAGTGACAGAGATGTGAATTCAGAACATCCTGCAAGTGAGGAGGGACAGTCACATGACAGCACAGTGCAGTCAGGAGCACGAGTTACAGGGATTTCAGAGAGCAGGCGGAGATTACTTGTTTCTGCTGCTGAGCCTTTCTGAGTGCCTCCAGTCTCTTTTCTTTGAGCAGCTCCAGCTTATCTTCACCGATCTGATCCAGTTTCTGAATTTCAGAGTCCAAGTGATTTTTCACTAGCTTAGCAGCCGGGAGGAACTGGTTCTCTAGGACTTCTGAGAACTTGTCGATGGATCCATTACCTTCCATTTTTCTAAGTGGTCTAGGTGCTGCCAGCTGACTCTTTGCCACTCCCTGAGCTCAAGGGCTCTGTCTTTAATCTTTTACTTGAATGCAGACAACTGGTAGACTTGCATTTAGGACACACTCCCCAGAATTAACCCTGCATCTTGAATTAACTATCAATACCCAAGTCAGTTGCTGCTTCCCAGTTGTTTTTTCTTTGAGTGTAGTGTTTGACACCAAAGAATGGTCTCCTTAGAAACCAGTGGCCTCCATTCCACACTGTGGCTAAATTCTTTGCCTGTAACCGATCACACCACAGCTTCCCTTATTCAGTAGGCCTGTTACTTTCCCGTGGCTCAGGCAAGCTTTATGCATTTTGAGCTTTGTAGGTTTTCGTTTGTCCTTTTTGGATTGTCTCTTCTTTTAGCTTGACCTAGAACTTGTGATTTTTGTCTTATCGCTGCTTTAACTCCTGTTTAAACACTGTAATCCCCGTGAATGAACCTTGAAATTTATTCCTGTATCCACTCCCTGTGATTCCAAACCCAAGTGTGTAACCTCTTAGCAGTTCTCTTCATACTGATTTTTGTGTATGCTAGTATCTCTAGTATACAACATCGAAGAGAACCTTTCTCGGTTCTCCGTCTTGGAAGGCTGGAGTGCCTGGGTCTGTGTGTACTCAGACTGCATGTCCACTCATGCACGTTCAGGAGATGGAGCAGCAAAGGCTTGGAAATATTGAGTTCGTGGCTACAGAGATGGCTTAAGTGGTTCAGAGCAAGTACGACTCTCACAGAGTTCAATTCCCAGCACTCACATCTGGCAGATTACAACCTATGTAACTTTAACTTCAGGGATCAGACACACTCTTCTGGCCTCCTCAGGCACCGAACTCTGTGGCCAAACCCATACACAGACATACATAACTATACATAATTAAAAAAAATTTTTTTAGTTGAATTATCCGTGATTCTTCTCTCTGATGCCTGTCCTTCAAAATATTCAACCATTCGCCAGCCCTTCCCCATGTCACTCACAAAGGCTCTCACAGACAACCCTTTGGCCATTGTCTGTATTAATATTCCTGTAATTGCTAATTTGCGAGTTTTTATTAGGCACTTGCAAGTATAACTTCATTTAATCCTTAAGATGAAACTTTGAATCAGACATTGGTGTAAGTCCATATCTGTGTCACTGACAAACACTTGTCTGTGTTAAGCAGTTTCTTATCTAGAGGAACGGGTGCTAGTGCAGCCAGAGGCTTGCATCCTAGTCAAGATTCGTAGCTCACTTTGCTGCTTTAACTGCAGTGCTCATATTTCACAGCCTCTCCCTTCTTCCCAAGTCAAGTGTTTCCTGTTTCTGTTGTCTGGAGGGCCCTATGTCTCCATATATGTCTGCCTGCTATGGTTTGAGTGTGTTCCCTAAAGGCTTATGTATCTGAAATGGGACCTGCAATGTCATGGTCATGAGAGGTGGATTATTAGGGGTCTGGTGAGAAGGATTGGGTCCTCAGGAACCAACTCAAGAAGGATTCAATTAGTTCCCCAAACCAGGTCAGTTATGGCAGCCATGTTTATCATAAAGTGAGGCCACTCACTTGCTTGGTGCCTTCCTTACATGACCAATACTCTTTCTGTTCCTTTGCTATACTGTTTTAACAGATATACCCTCACCATTCACCCGTGCACCATGCTATCTGGATGCCCTAGCCAACAGAATGAGGGTTGGGGCCAACAGCATCCCGCACCCCAGAAGAAATGCAACCTTCATATATTTTGCTATAGCAACACAAAATGGACTAGGCAGAGTTTAGACAGAATGCTAACACTATGTCTTCTCCTTTCACACATTAAAAGACAGCCTTCTCCTTCCTCCCTCCAAAAACTCCCAGCAAGGAAAAGCACTGAGGGAGTGCTCCAGATTTTAAGGCTTCACTGAGGCTGGGTGTCCATCCAGAAGACAATGAGCCAACTGGCGGCTTCAAAGCTATTTGGAAAGTTTTAACAGAAGATATTGAGGGATAACTGTATGGGTTACAATAACAGGGTAGCTTAAAACAATGAAGCTTACTAAAGTATTCGCATGTTAAATGACATGGCGAATGGCATTTTCTTTCAAACTACTCCAACAATGGAAGAAAAAAGTAGAGGAAACGGCGCTGAAAAACTTAAACAGTAATAGGACTTCATTACATTTTCCCCATCTTTTTATGTTTTAATGTTCCCACAGTAAAATGTTTTTAAAGTAATTAAAATTAAGAGCTGCCTTTACAACTTAAATGAAAGACTGCTCACTGTGCAAAGCTTCTGAATACTCTTGATCCTGCTTCCCCTTCAGGGGCAGGCGCACACATTCTTGTCCTCTTCCAACCCTTTGGGCCCTGTTCTCTTTATCCCGCAGATGGTATGTCTTTTAAAGGCACAGATCATAATATGCTTTCCTCCATCTCTCCCTGAAAGCCAGTGTGGCATCTGGAGGAGCAGTGAGCGTGGAGTGTGGGTGTGGCCCAGGACAAGAAGTACTACGGTGCTCCAGAGGCTGTGATGTTCATTTTCCATCCTTTGTGAGGACCTGCTGTAAAAATATCCCCAGTCTCATTCCCAAGAATAGTTCCCTTCTCTGGGTTTATTTTTATCATGTGGACACTGGGAGCCTTGTACATGATCATTTTCCTTCTTTGTATTGCTACTCCAAAGCTTAGAATTACATTTGTGGCCCACCCACAGCAAGAGTGCAGGCATTTACAGGCTGTAGTTTGTGTGCTGGCATCGTTCCTGGTCTCCCTCTTTAATGTCACTGTTTTTCTTCGTCCTCTTGTCAGATATTCCACTTGCCTTTTATTTTTTCTTCCAGAATTATAATAATTCATGTGAGAGGTATTAGTTCCTCTGCAGAATCTATCAGATATAAATAGTGTTTTCTGGGTACCATTGTTCCTGATGTCAGATCACAGACCTTCCCGTGTCTGTGGAGTAAGCAGCATGGAAAGGTACTTTATATTTTAACTAGGTTTCAAGTCAATAGCTCTGCAAAATAGGTGTGCTGACTCCAGTTTTCTCAGATGCTAAATCAGAGGCCAAAGAAGCCTTTCCTCAGCTCACACAGCTGGCAGATACCAGCTCTAAGCCTGCCTCTTCCAGCTTCTGTGTATTCAGCCCCAGCTTTACTCCCTTGATATTTACATAAAAGCTTTGCACGTTATGAAATGTTAGTCCTAGTAAGATGTCAAAACACACAAAATAATATTTTATTCATTCATTCATTCATTCATTCATTCATTCATTCATTCATTCAATCATTTGTTTCTTAACACAATTGCATATCCACTCCATGGCGTCTTCTTCTTTTCCTTTGTCCCATCCTGTTCTCTGATGATGACAAAAAAGATAATCGTAGCAAAAAGAAACAAGGAAGGAAGGGAGGGAAGGAAGAAGGAAGGAAGAAAGAGAGGGATGGAGGGAGGGAGGGAAGGAGGTGAGAGAGTTGTACAGGAAGGAAGAAGAGGAGATGATCAGGCTATTCTGGTTGAGATGAAAGTTTTGGATTTGGGAGGACTCAGATAACCCTGTAGGAATGGAGGAGAAGAGAATACCACAGACATGGAAGTATCAGAAAACACAGCCACCGCTTACTTTGTTCCTTTGTTACTGGACTCTGCTCGGGCCATCCGGTCCTTCTACCTGTTCAGTGGTAGTGATATTAGAAACTGATGCTCGTGATTCACTGACTGCACCTGGCACCTTGTTCAGCACCTTGGCTGTATTCACTCCTATTTGGTTTTCCTAACATGAGAGAGAAATCTGTCCCCTACCCCAGAAGGAGAAGCTAGTCAGCCAGCCCATGTAGTACCACCCAGAGATGGAGCTGGATGCAGAGCTAGTCCGAACTCAGGAGCTGGCCTCTTAATCGCTTCTGTGCACATCACCATCTCCTTGGTCTCTCATCAGTGTCCGTGGGTCGTCTCCATATCCGTGAGCTATTGTTTCCTGAAGCCCTAGCTCGGGAGTGACTCTCTTCATCACCAAACCTTTCCTTCCCTTCCTTTTCTACATCACTGCTTTTTCTTACAACTTCCATGGATGCCCCTTTACCCCCATCCTCTTAGCACGCTCTCCTCTCTTGCCTACGCTGTAGTTGCTGTCGCACTCTTCAGAACACTACATTCCTCAGAGGCCAGGTCCCTATTTTCTTCATCTCCAGACTCCCTGTGGCTCTCTCAGTATCCCATTCTGCATAGATCCTCACTAAATGTAGTCAAGGAAAATATTACTTAGGTCCGCATTTTCCTCTCAAGCATCCTGGCAATGCTTTATCTACTAAGGTCAATACAATGGTCTATAAATGAGGCTGTTGGTGGTTTGCAGCCCATTCCCAGTGGGAAGCGAGAATGCCTGCTCGCCTTCCTGTCATCTCCATTCCATCACTGGAATATGACAGTGGTTATTTTCCCTGGAGTTTAAGATGAGAAGAACAGTGTGGGGGGAGTCTGGCTTTTTCAGATGCAGCAAGGGATGATGGGAAATGCACATTTGTCAGCCTTCATCTCCCTCAAAAGAGGGAGTTGATTCACCTGAGGTAGAAAGTAAGTTAGCTCTCCAGTAAACAAACGTAAATAAGAAACCGCATGTCTTAGTCAGGGTTTCTATTCCTGCACAAACATCATGACCAAGATGCAAGTTGGGGAGGAAAGGGTTTATTCGGCTTACACTTCCATGCTGCTGTTCATCATGAAAGGAAGTCAGGACTGGAACTTAAGCAGGTCAAGGAGCAGGAGCTGATGCAGAGGCCAAGGAGGAATGCTGCTTACTGGCTTGCTCTACCTGCTTTCTTATAGAACCCAAGACTACCAGCCCACAGATGGTACCACCCACAAGGGACACACACCCCCCCCCCCGCCCTTGATCACTAATTGAGAGAATGCCTTATTGCTGGATTTCATGGAGGCATTTTCTCGACTGAAACTCCTTTCTCTGTGATAACTCCAGTTTGTGTCGAGTTGACACACAAACCTAGCCAGTACACCACATATTGCTGTGTACATAATTCCTGAGGACAAAATTTGCCTTTAGCCAGAGTTGGTTATTGCCATTTCGAGTATCTTCAAACCTATAAACTAAGCATTATGGTTTTACAACAGTGAGCATCACTCCACTGTTTTAAAACGTCAGAGATCTCTCTCTCTCCCCCTAGAGCTGTGGAGCCAGCTCTATCCACCAGTCATGCTTTCTGCAGGTCCTGAAGCTGTAACAGTAAACAAAACAGATGTCGTAGCCACCACTTCCAGACCTGGCCAACCAGGAGATCAGAATAGCCTATGCTCGACTCTGAAATCAACATCTGTCGTTTTTCTCATCAGCTGCAGGCTGTGCAAAAACCCTTCATTCTCTCCTTGTTGTGTCAGTGAACACTGTGGGTCTCTATGATCAGTGAGCTACAGGGTGCCCTACTCACCCGTGCCTTTAGGATGACCGTGTCAGATGAGGAATTACTCGTACTGCAGTGAACAACCAGCCTGCACATTTTAATGCAGAGTCTGTCCCCCACTTCTTCCCACCGTGCTCTCAGGTCTTCATGTTTTCAGATGCAGGAGCGTTACATGCACTTCAGATAGGCAGCATCCAACGGGTGCAAATCTCATCTTTCTTGCTGCATGGCTGCCTGCCTTTTCCTTACACTTTTTTTGTCATTGAGAGGTTATGACAACATGAGCCATATTGTATTTATAAACATCACGTGTTTCCTTGATCTGGCTGCAGTTTCTGCCAGACAGCACACAGGGAAGAAACGTTTCTCGTTGGCTCAGCGTTGGTTTTCGTTAGGCTGATTTCCGGAACAGGAAAAATGCATTCCTGCAGCTTTAACTCTCAGAGAGAAGTAATACCTCTGAACGTCCGTGAAATAGTTTTAACAAGGGTGGCTGTTGCTCCGATAAACCACATGTTTTGACTAAAGGCTTCCTTCTGTAAGAAAGCAAAGCCTAGCATTTAGTCACCGTGAAGACAGACAGAGCACAGAGCTGGAAGCATTCGACAGATGGGTCGTTCTGAGGTCTCTATAAGTCTAGAAAGTTTCTTCTAGAAAAGAACAGAGCACAGAAGATGAAAGGTAAGATCTGATCTGCCTTTAAAACAGATTGCGATCCTTCAAGACTCCTCGGTCAGGGCTCTGGCACAGATTGCATTCTTGTCTCTCTTGCGATCCGTCTGATGGATTCACTCCAGTGAGGAGCTGGACTTGGAGGTTTTGTAGGCACTTCTTGCATGCTCCTTTGGAAGCAATCTCATTGGTATTGGAATTGCTCTGTTTTTAAAGATCCCCTTTGATTCCACTGGGACTGTCTCTGATCTACATACAGATCCATGATCTGTGAGCCTATTTCTGTTTAACCTTATAGTTTAGCAAAAGTTTTGAAGGGTCAGGGCAGTTTGCTTGAACAGGGTTCTTTCGTTTGTGGGTTTGTGGCAGTCTTCAGTATTTTCTTGAAGATATTGCCTTTCATTCCGTTCTGAGATCAGTGGAGAGAAGTGAAGAGAAATAAGCTATGTGTGGCTTGTAGCCTTCTGGGGAAGTTTTTCCTGGCAAATTCATCTTAAATTCTTTAATAAGAAGATATCAGTTTAAGCTTGAGGAAGGAACGCTGAACAAGTGTCTAGTTTTTAAACAGCCTGTTATGTGGAGTTTAATGATTACCTGGAAGCCGTTGACAGAAATCATGTTTATCTGAGACAATGGTTCTGTGTGACATCACCTTATGGAGTACTTTTAAATGGATTTAATATGGAACATGCCCTTTTAAGCTTGTCAGCTTCCTCTTAAAGGAACACAAACGTTCATGGATCTGCTCATCTGTACTGTAGTGTTTTGATCCTACCTTATAGATGAGTTATGCAAGACATTGTTATCTAATATGATTTCATATAGTTAACATAGTAACCGTGTGGTATAAATACTGATACCCATTTTAAGATTGGAAAACTGAGGCCGAGGGAGATTAAAGTAACAAGATCACATAGTAGTAAGCAGCAGAGTTGAGATTTAAACCCAGGCTTTCTCTCCAAAGCCTTTGTGTCTGAGTGTGACACTCCATGGCCTCAACAATCTCTGAGCGTTTCAGTGCAGACAGCTTCCATTGGGAATAGAGAAATTGTCGTATTTACTCAGTGTCAAAATATTATCTTGTGCTGTGGAAGGTTTTGTTGTTCTTGTTGTTTGGGGGTCTCTTGTTTATTTGGTGTTTGTAAATTGGGAGCCTTCAAGGCCTGAAACTATTTCAGGCTGATGTTCCAGGACCAGGTTACAAGTTAAGGTGAGGGCAGTCAGCACCAGAAGAGTGGCTGCTTCTGTTGCTGGCTTCTACTGTTTCTTTTCCAAGAACACTAAGTTGCGGAGGGAGGGGGAAAACAAACCAAAAACCATAACCACCCACGTTTGTTTGTGGGACAGAGCGGGAGTGTATCTGTGAGTTTGGTAATGGGGCTGAATCTTTACTAAAGAATATTGAAGAGTTCCAGAGTTAGGGCTTCCGCTTTTGCTTTAACCTTCTCCAGAGCTCTGCCTAGCCCCTCCTGAACAATCAGACATCAGCTCAAGGGCAGAAAATACCCAGCGAATTGTTATGCAAAGTTCTCACAAGGGATGCAGCCGCTCATCAGGAACAGGTCTGGGGTTTTAGGATCAAGGCAGCGTGCATCCAACTCTATTAGAGCAAATTAGGAACATTTCAAAGCGAAGCTCCTTCTGTAAATTAATATATACTATGTTGTTGTTGTTGTTACTTTTAAATCCAGGCTTGACCAAAGATCCAGCCCATGTAAATACCATTCGAAGCTGTTTGGCCTCTCTGCAGATGCTCAGCAGCCCCCACCCATCCCAAGCCTCTGCCAAGGTTTGCAGGAGAGGTTTTGCCCCACCCCTCTGCTTCTCTTCCGCAAGCCACACCTCCTTTCTTTGATGTTAGCAGAAGTGGCCTTTGGCCAGGCCCACGCATCCTGGTCTTCTAGCCACAAACCTCCTTCCTACAGGTTGTTCCCAGGCTCCTCCTCCACCACTCCGTGGTCTTTGTGGGTTTCCACCAGGGCAGTCCGGACTGTGCCAGATTGCACCTTCCTATATCAGCCCAGGCTTCCTAGGTCTGGCATCCTGCTCCAAGGCAGGCTGACCATTTTTTGTGCTTTTCCCAAAATATCTCAGGTGAGTGTTATTTTCATATAAATTTGAGCGAAGAGAGAGTGATGTGTTAATAATTGGTTTCTAAGGTCCATGTCACCTACAGCAGCAATTCTCTCCACTGTGCCTTTCTCCCACAGTGTAGCAGCTTCTTTGCTTGTATGTAGTTTACAGGAGCAAGAAATATTCCATCTGCTTTTGAGGAAATACTCCTTTAGATTCATGACTCAGGAATTGTTCCAAACCTGGATGGTGGGTGTTCCTTCGCTCAGTGACTAAGCCTGACTAATTTGAAATCTTTGGGTTTAAAAGCTTGAAAGAGGGTCTTCGACATCAACTTTTGTAAATCATTCACTTGGAAGTTCAGATCCAAGAGGCTGAGCATGGTTGGAGAGATTTGGTCAGGTTTACAGATCAGAGAAGGGATGACATATAGGCTGGCGCAGAAGCCCCCAGCCCCAGACAAGCCCAGTAACCTCATTCATTGCCCCTTCATGCTGGCCTTGGCTCTGTTCTCACCCCTGTGGACTTCATCTGGAGTGTGTGTGTGTGTCTGTGTGTGTGTGAGCACGTGTGCACGTGTGTGACAGAGAGACAGACAGAGAGTGTTATCTGGAGGGGGGGAGGTACTCCATGCCTTGAGATTACTCTGTAGCCAAGGTTTTCTTCAACTTCATGCATCATTTTCAGGTTTCCATGTGGACAGTAAGTCACCACACTCAGCGTTCCAGCTCGTTTCTTGATGGGCTTGGGACGACTATAAAACCTGACTTCTCAGAGTCATTCATGGCGGTAGCTCATATAACGTGGCTTCATTTATTCTCCAGAAAGCAGCCCACATCTCCCTTCTAGATTATCTTACTCAAAGCAAGCCAGAAATCCTATCAGAACTAGGATTCATTAATTGGAAATGCATGGGCCTGCACCAAAAATAGATTTTTGAACTAACCAAATTTAGATTATCCTGTATTTTTATGGAAGGGGAGTAGGTCATCAAGTCAAGTGAGAAACAGCAGCTGCTTCAAATTATGAGATTCTTTGAATGAAACAAAAAATACTGGCTTAACAAAGCGGTGAAGCACCCTCGAAGTCAGTGGCATCTCCCATGGTCAGTTTCTCTGTTGCAGCAGATCTGGCCTGCCAGCGTTTTGTTTGCAAGTTTTATGCTCTTCTCCCAAACTATGCAAAGTTGTCCTTCTCTTGCACCTCTGCTTTTTGTTTTTGTTTGTTTGTTTTTTGAGACAGGGTTTCTCAGCGTCATCAGCCCTGGCTGTCCTGGTCTGCCTTTGTACACCAGGCTGGCCTCAAACTCAAAGAGATGCTCCTGCCTCTGCCTCCCTCATGCTGGAATTATGCTCCATCACGCCGGCTTGCACCTCTGCTTCTTAGGTGACACGTGGGAAAGAGGGCTTTACATCCTTCTGTTTTTGTAGGTTTGTAAAAATTATTTATTTACTTTGCATTCTGATCATAACTCTCCCCCCCGCCATCCTCTCCTCCCAGTCTCTCCTCCCCTCCCCTTCCCGCTCCTCCCTTTTAGGAGACACACGTGAAAACCCAGCTGCACAACTCTTACATATGTGCAGAGGGCCTAGGTCCATCCATGCATGCTCTCTGGTCGGCAGTTCAGTCTGTGAGCCCCTATGGGCCCAGGTTAGTTGACTCTGGGATTTCTTGTTGTGTCCTTGACCTCTCTGGCTTCTGCCACCCTTCCTTCCCCTCTTCATAGGGATTCCTCAAGCTCCACTTAATGTTTGGCCGTGGGTCTCTGCCTCTGTTGCCATCAGCTGCTGGAGGAAGCCTCTGTAGTGACAGTTATGCTAGGTCTGCAAGTATAACAGAGAATCATCCATGTATCAGGAGTGGGCTCTTCTCCATGAAATGGGCCTCAAACTGGGCCAGTGATCAGTTGGCCCTTTCCTCAAATTCTGTGCTGTCTTTTACTCCTGAACATCTTGTAGGCAGGACAAATTGTGGGTCTAAGGTTTTGTGGCTGGATTGGTATCATAATTCCTCCATTAGAAGTCTTGCCTGGTTACAGGAAATGGATGATTCAGGCCCCTTACCCCCCACTGCTAGGAGTCTTAGCTAGGGTCACCCTCCTAGATTGCTGGGAGTTTCCATTGTCCTAGGTTTCTAGCTCTTCCCAGAGATGCTCCACCCTTGACCCACCAATTCAGTTGTCTTCCAGTACTCTCTTCCTCAGACCTTCCCCACCTCATCCCACCCAGTCCTCTCCCCACCCCTCCCCCACCCACTGTCTGTGGTTTTGAGATGGGGGTCTCACTATGCATCCCATGCTGGCCTTAAGGACTCGTATTACAGGTATGTGCTACTACACCTGGCTTAAATTTTAGTCATTGTATAATATTGTCTTTAATGATTTTTAAAAAAAGATTTATAAGACCAAGGGCCTGGGAACTAATGAGTGTTGTTTTGGTCACAGTAAAGCAGTTAAAGGACAGTTTAAAACCAACTTAAAGGAAATTGTTAAATGAGTGATAGATAGTTCAGTTAAAGTAAGGTTAGGGCCTAAATGGTAAGCCTGTCTTGAGAATGCTGAGTTAATCTCATGGGTTAAGCCTTTAGGACAAAGTCTAAGCTGGGGCTCAGGGAAGGTGTAATTATTACAAATTGTATACAGCTGAAAAGAATGAATCATTTTGTTGCCAAAAGCCCATCTAATTCCATTTGAAGAGTTCTCAAGTCTCCAGCATCTTATTCCCCACAAAGAGGAGGCATTCATGAAGTCTTTTTATGTAGCTATATTTCCATGAGGCCTCTCTTAATAAAAGGTGTGAATTTCCAGGGCTTCATTTAAGCCACTGAACAAGTAGCACTGAGTCACGCCACATTCCGACAGCATGAACTATATCCTAGAGTCATTTGCTAGGTCCACACATGTACTTGATTTTGTTGTGGATTTTTTTTCCCCTTTCCTTTTCCTGTGACATCAGAGGTCATGGTTTGCCTGGTCATTTTCACCCTTTGAACCCATCACTTCTCATTTGCCCTTAATAGAGGAAGAACTGCCAAACACAGCCCTAGAGAGCAAGAAGTCAAGACACATACACACAGTGGAAATTTTCTATAGCGTGTCTGGACACTAATGTGTGTTTCTCATGGAACACTACCCCATGTGATCAGAGCTAGATGCCTGCATTTAAGATGAGCACATAGACCTGCCTTGCACTTATTTCCAAGGACAGACATTGATTTCAACACTCTGAAGATGGTTGGCACTATGTAGTTGTGGATGAAGGAACATTCTAGATGCATCTCTACAAAGTAGATAACGTTTTTTGCTTTCCTTTAAAAACGGATCTAAAAATATATTTCCTAGCAGCTGTTTAACTACAAAACAAGAAGGAAAAAGGATCTGTCCCACTGCAGAGTAATTTACTCAACCAGATATCTACTGGGTCAGACCTCATTGCTTCAGAAATCTGCTGAAGATTTCACTGTGTATATTTAGACCAAGGAGCCTATTAGCTTGTGATCTAAGAGAACCTCTGTATTCTCATAAAAATGAGAAATGTGCCAGTATTGGCAACCAAAGCTATAATTATGTTAATGTAGCCATTTTAAGACTGAAATATGTTGTTTTAAGATGTTTCTGTATTTTTATTATTCATAACAATGATCTGAAGACATTTAGAAAAATGCTAGCAAGTTTCTATTCTGCATCACCTTGTGGTTAGGGCATAAAAATGAATCAAATGTGCAATTGTGAGTCGCAATTTTTATTAAAAGATACGTACTCATTTATATAAATGTATCTTCATAATGTAAAAACTGAACTCATTAACATTTAGGTTTTCACAGTGCTGTGGACTGAACCCGGGGTCTTAAACATGCCATGTGATCAAATTTCCACTTAGCTATGCTCTCAGACCACTTCCCATTTTATTTTGAGACCAAGTTGCCCAGACTGAATGTTAACTCCCTTTGTAGCACAGGAAGAGCTTGAGCTGTCAGTCTTCTGCCTCAGCCTCCTGAGTAGCTGGGATCACAAACTGCTACCACCATTCCCAGCCAAATATAGTTTTATGTTTACATTCAGACAGTGAGTAAATGTGCAAAGCCAACTTAATCATGGGTGTCAGGTAATAAGACATGCCCATTTTCTTTGGATCTGTATTTTTTTTGCTATATATAAAAAACCAATACTTAATGTACAAATGGCAGCCTGTATCATGGCACTGAACAGTGGGCCTCAACATGGCATTATCACACATGTCCACAGTGAACTTTGATCACTCTCCAAAGTTTAATTTTTGAGCAATAGTCAAAGATAGTTTTTTGGTCAAGGATTATGGTACCCAGATGTCTGTTACCAATGTGAACTTATGACAGGCCAAGATGGGTTGGGAATAACTGAGCAAATTCTGAGAATATCCAAATTTCCTTGAACTAACTGACCCAGCCATCCTTACCAACATCAGGAAGCAGATAACCAATGGTGTGTGTATTAGTTTCACTACTGGGACAGATATCCAAAGAACAGAATGGAGGATTTAAGCTGGCGCTCACATTTTCAGAGTTTTTCCGTCCGTGGTCAGCTGACTCCATTGTTTCTGGGCTTGCTGTGAAGAAGGACATTCTGCCAGAGGTTGTGGTAGAGGAGAGCTATTCACATCATGGAAGGAAAGTGTGAAGCAGACAACAGTGGAGGAAGGGGTTCAGGAAAATCCATAGCCCCCAAGGACACGCCCCTAGCAACCAACCTAAAATGAGAGCACCTCTGAAAGTATCTACCCCTTCCAATAATGCCATTGGATTTTACACCCACCAATGGATGAATCCCAACGCACTGAGGAAGGCAGAGCCCCTATGTTCCGATCCCCTCAGTGATTCTGTCCACTAACTGTTGACCACACCTTCAACACATGGGCCCTTAAGGATTTAAAGATGATTTTCTTGGCTGGTAAGATAGGAAGGGAATGAGAAGAACCCAAAGCAGAGATTTTTACAACTTTAGTACTACTTATTTACAACAATTCTAGACATTTTTGAAGTTTGAGTTCACTTGCTGTACTGGTAGTAAATGAATAGAGAGTCTGTGGTGGTTTGAGTGAGAAATGTCCACTTACGCTCATGGGAATA